>CM075505.1:27360286-28560286 GCA_037950675.1 Hypophthalmichthys molitrix
AAGACCCCAGGACCAAAACAAATCTCGGTCTCTGCAACATTTTCATTGTGTATTCATGGAAGCCCCAAACTGCCTCGAGACCCCAAAAAATGTTTCATTTTCAATGACTTTCTTATGGAAGTATTATCATTTAAATATATGATATATTACAGCAGTAATGTTTCTCCATATTCTCGCAATGCAGTGCGTCTTCAAGTTGCAAAAAAAGTTTTCCTCTTGGATTCCCAGTCACAAGTTCAGAAGTTCTTAAGTTGGATATTTACTTTTAGTCATTTTCATTTTTTTAGTAAATATATTGCCACATTCATATATCATGCATTTTACTGCATTGCTATTGCACAGGTCCGGATTATTCAGGAGGACAGGAGAGAAAGAGACGAAAAAAAAAGGAATAAATACCTCTGCCGGGGACTCGTCATCACCGAAAGCGAGTGAGAGCACTGCAGTGAGAGAAAGGCGGGCACGGTGGGACGAGGGGAGGGGCGTAGAGGCGGGTGTATTCTCTTTACTGCTTGTGAACATCCTCGCTGCGTATGATCTTGTAAATGATCCAGTAGAAAATGTTAAAAATGAGGAAGACCAGGGGAAAGGCCACGCGCGACACTGTGTCGATCCGTTTGGCGCGGCTGATGAAGAGCTTGCGCATCTCCTCGACGGTCTTCTCAGGGGGGTTGGTGGAGGTGGGTGCGTTGTTGTTGTTGCCCTTGATGGCCATGCCGTCTTTGGCCTGGAGACACGCCGGACCCATGCCGTAGGCGGCGAAGCTGAATCTGCCGTCTCCCGCCTCGTCCTCCTGCAATACAGCACAGGTGTTGAACGGTCAAGAAACCCATTATTCACACGCTCCACCTTAAAGAGAACCTATTATGCCCCCTCTTTTTTTTTTTTTTTTTTTTAATACAAGATGTAATATAAGTGTGTCTGTGAAGTTTCAGCTCAAAATACCCCACAGATCATTTATTATACCAAATGCCCATTTTTGAGTGGAAGGAAAAACATGCTGTTTTCATGCATGTATCTTTAAATGCAAATGAGCTGCTGCTCCCCACCCCACTTTCCAGAAGTGGGCGGAGCCTGTACAACTCATGCCTTGGATACTCTAACAAAACATCTGTCTCTATCACGGCCATGCTCACATGATATTGCAGTTCTTCTTCATGAAAGTTATTATTTGCATACGTAAAAGTTTAAACTTTTCTGAAGCACGCGCACAGAAAGCTGGATGTCAGACGGTGAGTATTAAACTAAGTTCTCTTTTACATCTTATTGCACTTAAACTGTCAAATACACACAAGGTTATGTCAAAAACACAAAGTTTACAAACACAGTCGGTTATGTCTGTGAACATAAACAGCAGGGAAAGAAATTTCACCCAAAAAATGAACTCTCTCATTGTTTACTCATCCTCATGCCCTTTAGAAGAAGAGACTAAGAGACCATTCACACATCAGCAACAAAATATGGAAACCGCGTCAATTGCAGCTTTAAATTTACCTTTGTAGCCCGAAAAGTCCATTCAGGAAAAACTTGATAGCACAGACAGCATTGTATAATATGAGACTTTGTAAACAGCTCACGATCTGCGCTCGTCCAATCAATGACACGGACATTAGAACGTTAACCCATGGAACTGGAATGTACTGTGTGAAATTTATGAATACCCAGGATTAATTGTTAACCCTAAAGTATGAGCAGAGTGAAACGTGAAGCAAGATGGATTCAGTTTAGGGTTGTCAAAAGTACTGACTTCCCTACCAAGTCGCTACTGAAATTTAAAAAATGTGACGATACCAGTATTTCCCTCTAGCATTTCACATGTCTGTGATTGGCTACAATGATCAACGCTTCAAAAACACATTGCAAATAGACATCTTTGATGCTTTACACAGAGCGCTTACATAGATTCACATGGGAGCGTTTGAAAGCAGGCGTCTATCAGCTCCCGTGTGAATCTATGTAAGCGCTCGGTGAAGAGCGTCAAAGATGTCAATCACAGACATATCTGTTGAGCGTGTGAACACAATGACCAATCAGAGGCGTTTAAGAATCCACTCAACAGTGCTCAAAATTCTAGAGGGAAATACTGGTATCGTTACATTTTTAACATTTCAGTACTGACTTGGTTCAGTTTACTTATTCAGTTTACCCGAGGTTTACAATGACCCAGGGTTAACTAGTGTGAAATGCCCTCATATAATGCCCAGTAAAGGCACAAGTTGATGCCTCAAAAACCACTCAAAGCAATAACAACGATAATCCATACGACCCCAGTTGAAGCAAAAGCGTGATTTTTCCCCCCAAACCAGTTCAGCGCAAATCCCGCCCTGCAGCCGATTCTAAAGATTTCATTGGTCATGTCAATCACAGTACTGACTGCCTACACCAAACACTGATCCCTAAACCTTCCCATCACCGTAACCTCAACCAATGAAATTAGTCGCAGGGCGGGATTTCCTCTGAACTGGTTTGGGAAAAGAAAAACGATATACGTCTATGAAAAATAGTAATATTTCAAACTTTTTAAGCTATAAAACCATGGCTTTTGGTTCATGAGCTTTCATCATATTTCACAACATGCCCATGTTTACGTCAAGCGTGAACTCATTAACACACGTATGACCGTTGGCAGGAAGCAATGGTTTATAACAGAAGTTATATCGTATGGATCGATTACTGTTATGTTCGTTTTGTGTGGTTTTTGCGTCGACTTTTGGGTTACTGTCCACTTGCATTATATGGACTCACAGATGAGTTTTTCTAAAAATCTTATACAATCATATACACCTGGGATGGCATGAGGGTAAATAAATGATGAGAGGATTTTCATTTTTTGGTGGAGTATCCCTTTAAGTCTTCCAGTACAGTTAGGTAGATTACATGTTTTATGAGTATTAACTATTGACATGTGTTAGATAGACGGCACAGGGTGCAGTCATAGGTCACAATATTTCACGTTTCAGTTAATGGACTGACCTTGCCTTGCTCCCCACCTCCACATGCTCTTATTTGAGATTCAGCAGATGGACTCTATCTTACACGTTAATGAAAAGAGAACCAAAATAACCACCTCGGTTAATTACATTTCAGCGCGGGTAGATATTTCACCAAGATTGTGCCCATTTAAACACAAACCGCAGAAGCGAAATAGGATCATTATGTTCGTAATGCATGTTTTCAATTTACAGGTGCAAACATATAACTATCCCGCTCGCTTCAGCCATTTTCTACGCAGGACTCCATTTTTAGACACTTTGTCCTCTTTCTGTCCTTGTCTTTCAGCCATCCCATTTATAACTGTTAATGTGTGCCGGGGTAAATGGAAGATCACACTAGGATGTGTGTGTGTGTGTGTGAGGGGTGATGTTATTCCACTGCCCCTTTGTTTTTGTATACGACGCTGTCTTTGATGCCAGGGTGCTACAACCTTTCCTTGTCCTTCAGCTGCACCGGCTCACCATTTGTAAGTATTACGGATGCTCGGCTTTATTTCTGCTGCCATATGATTAATGTGGTGGCTCCGAGACGTGACGTGGAGCTGTAAAAAGGAGCCGGGCTGCAGCACCGCTGCGTCCTGCGTCACTTTCCCTCCCGGCCCGGCCCGGCCCCTGCCAGATTCATTACCCTCCCTTCCTAATTAAAACTCCGCCATTACTGCATTAGGCGTGCCAGCTGCGTTCCCAGTCCAACTGTTAGAGGGGAGGGAAAAAAACAATAAGCAGAACGCTAGCCTGCGTCCTCGAGGTTTAAAGCGGAGTGCAATATTACTGCCGAACGTCAGAATGCAGCTCACGGCAGCGTTTGCAAATCAGGGGTGTGGCGTCCGCCACTATATACAGGACCTCTTGGCTCCTTCATCAATCAAAGCCCGTAGATGTGACTGATGTTTTGATGTCTTTTATTGGGATGTTGTGATTAACGACAGAAACTGAAATGGCCGTAAAGTAGCAGCCTCATGCTTTTATCGTATATATCTATATACATGTTTTGCATCAGATGTTGATGATTTTGTATAAAGCATATATTAAAGTGAAAGTCACCTCTATCATACACATTGATACCGGGATGATGTATGACATTTATCTATCTGTGTAGGCCATTACAATGCATTGCATTTACATACTTCTGTTGTTTTATCACCTATGGGTGACTTGGAATGAATATTTTACGAGCTGCATATGAAACAGATTCAGGCATTATGCTGATGTGCGCAATGGCTATGAGTCTTGAATGAATATATGTTTACAAAAATGTGATTTTTTTTCCTCCAATAAACATCTGTGGCCTCATAAATGCTGGGAATTCAAATGAGAAACCGACAAATAGCATTTGTTTGGTGTATATCATACAAGCATATCCCTAAGGGCTAAAATCATTTCCAACCCTGTTTTGGGACAGCCACTGACATCAGCTGCATCGGTCCAATCACATCTAGAAACCTTTCTATTCCTGTCGCACTGTGCAGTGACCTCCAGAGTGTAAGGAGAACTGCTGGCTTAAGAGCGACATTTCAGGCCAAGCATTGATTCTAAATATGCTTGCTAATTAAACACTTGCCTTTTGTATTAATAGAGCTATGTCTTGAGCCGCATTCATTTTTCTTATAACAAAGCATTTGCCAAAAAAAAAAAAAAGTTTTTTTTAACCTTCTGATGAAAATGCAAATGCTTGCCTAAGTTACAGCCACAATAGAGGTTTCTGCAGGATTGAGTCCAAAATCCTGAAGTCAATGAGTTTTTTTTTTAAATGCCTGAAATAAGGTTTGTGGTTAACATAAGCTCAAGATATTTTCATATTTTATTCTATGACATAAAATATACTGAAAAAGGCATTTGCTTATTGTCTAAATGGGACTACAGACGCCGTCAGGGACATGAAACATTACGTCAAGCAGGAAAACTCTTCTACTAACTTGTCTGCTCGTTCTTGCAAACTATTTTAGCTCAAATTTTCTAACTTGTACATTTTAAATAAAGATTGAGTTGTCGGAAGCTTAGTGGTGGTGACGTTTAAGTTGTGTGATTATGGTGTAGTTCATTTATAGTCTACCTTCATTTTTTTTTCTCAAAATTAATTTGTGAAGATTATCTTGATGAACACAATGTGTAAAATCCTGAATTTTTTGTTGCTCATTAAGCTTATTTGCAATAATCCAAATGCCAATGTAAAAAAACCACTGGGTTTTTGTTAGGGCTGTCAAAATTAACTTGTTAACGCATGTGATTATTTTTTTCAGTTTAACGTGTAAAAATATTTAATGCAATTAATGCAGCATCTTTTTTTGTCATCTATTGGCTAGCATTGCATTATATGATCAAGCTCTTATTCATGCAAATGTTTTTAAACCATTCAAGCACGATAAGACGCAAAAGAGAACTCAAATCTGTACTGGTGTGCTGTCTGTGTGACACATGACTCATGCGCAAAGCAAGCCGCTTCAGGCAGTGCGCCGGTCGCATTGAGTTCTCTATCGTGCTTGAATGGACAAAAACACACAAAACCATGCCAAAAATGCCAGTTTTGTCAAGTATCCTCGTTAGCACAGTCTTAAATTAGTTAAATAAAGTCTTAAATTACCATAAAGTGAAAATAGGATGTGTGTCAGATCTGCATTTTGAGCGTCAGGTCTTAAAGTGACAGCAGCCTAAAAAACATGCCGTTGTTCTGTCATTGATGTTAATCACTTTTGTAGCTTTAATAAGGATTCACCTATACTCAATTTATAATTTATGCATTGCATAATTTATAATTTATGCATATGCATATTTTATGATTGTACGGTGTTTCTTAACTGCACAGATACAGAAATTATTCATTTTATGTATATTTACCTGTTAGACCTAGCTGAAAATCTTAAAGCACTGTTTACAAGGCCACAGGGGTCAAAAACAATAACTTTTTTGTGCATTTTAGCAGGGCAGGTAAAAATCTGAAGCGTTGAGCCCTGACATATTAAAGGCACAGCTAAATGTGACTTATTACAATAGGTTTATGTGAAGATTGTTTTAAGTACACTTAAATTAAAAGTTATGTTTTTCAAAGCCTATTAAATGTTGAAAATGATAGCTTTCAATTATACTGTAATGTTCAATGGTTATAATTAATGGCTAAAATTGAGAAATAAATCCATCAGTATCAGTGATTCCGGTCTTCATTGTTAGTAAAAAGATGCCATTAAACAAATATTTAAAAACATGCTGTCTTTATGTTGTTTCTACATTATTTTGGAGATTAATATATTTTTATATTGTAATACTTTCACATTTAAAAACTTGTTAAGGTCGATTAATCAGGATTAATTACAGAAAAAATGTGCGATTAATTTAATTGTTGTTTTTTAAATCGATTGACAGCACTAGTTTTTGTTGAGAGAACCAGAGTGATACCAACTTCCAGATTGGCCTACAAAAGTACGTCATCACTGCTGTTCTCAGCACGGTGCTGGTACACTGCGTGTAGTGACATCGCCACTCAGGATTGGTCACATTTCTGTTGTCTGTAGCTGGCCAGGCGTGCTATTTGATCGAAGTAAACACAAGTTAATAATAAAAATATCCGATCCATAATGCGGTCACTATTTACATCTCATATCGTCTGCAAACTCTTGCATTATCAAGGCAACGACTGATGCATTTGCATTACATTCCAAAGAGCTCCGTTATCAGCCCCACAGTGGACAACGAAACCATATCTGTACCGGCTGGGCCGGATCGACATGGAATAGAATGGTTAAGCAAGGAGACAGGTTGGGCCTGGCGGTGGAAAAACAGCTTATTTCTAGGGTTTCAAGGATCTTGTGTGTGGTTGATTACAGACTCAAATCAAAACAACTCACCCAAATGTCATATTTTGGTCCCTATATGTGTCTCAGGTCTCTCCTTCAAAGTAACTATGGGATTTTTTATCCCATTTTAGAAATCTAATCCTCTCCTGAACAACTGACATGATTTGAGTTGTCATTCATGTCTACAGCACAAGCAGTATGAGACATGCTACACTGCCGTCAGAGGTGTGTTAAACCAAGAATCCCTATTACTATATAAACACCGCTAATATGCATGATCAGGTCTCTGACGCAAAGAGTTTATTTTGCAATAATGACCTGTGCATTCTCTCACCTTAAAATAAATCAACCAATATTTCATGTTTATTTATTTCTTATTTTATTCGTAGGAGGCTGGATGTGCAGTCAGTTATGCAAAGTTGCCCTGGTCAACGGACATTACTCAAAAATATTTGACTGCTGAGTGATCTAACTAACCAATCAGAATCAAGTATTCCAGAGTCGCGTAATGCAACAACAAAAGACTGCAGTACTTTGCAGCACACTACAGTCCGGCGCCAAGTCCACTCAACACCTCAGGCTCTATTAAACACTCCAGAGCCGCACTATAATTCAGGCTGCACCAAACCAAATAAAACAAGACAAATCAGCCTCACTCTGCACCTTTGCCACCCCAACTCAAGACGGCCAGCCAGAGTGCGACAGTGACTTAGTTATCTCCTCATGCTTATTTGCATAGACAATCACCCCTCGTATGAACGGCAGCTGCAGCGTTCAGAGTTCTCTACGAGCGATCCACCCCGCATCACAATCAGCCCTAACGAGGTGATTACTCTCCATCAATAGGCTACTTACTAATATGCACTTGTCATTGTTAGGCAAGGCAAAGACATCTGCAGTCCAGAGGTCACACTGCTTCACCCAGTTATTAATACAGCTCTGTCAGGCCATGCACAGGGGCATTCTGGTAGTCTGATGTACTCTGTTATGCACACATCGTGTAGCAATAAACAGAAGGGATTTTCACACTTGAAACAGTTATTCTAAATTCTGGGTAAATGGAATCCAGGGTTATCATGCTTCACGCTGCTAATAATTTACCCATGGTTCACAATTAATCCTGCACTTTAAAAAATGCTGGGTTAAAAACAACCCAAGTTGGGTTGAAAATGGACAAACCCAGTGATTGGGTTGTTTTAACCCAGCGGTTGGGTTAAATGTTTGCCCAGCCTGCTGGGTAGTTTTATTTAACTCAACTATCGTTTAAAAATTACTGTACTGCTCGCTTAAAATTAACTCAAAATATGTAATATGTTGGAAATTAACATTTATTAATGTTTAATGAATAATAATTAAACAAACATTTATTAAATTGCTTATTAATAAATGTTCACCTTTTGATTATTATTGTTGCCTCTAGTAATTATGTGTAAAAATTTACAACCTATTTTTGGTTCATTTTAAGCCAGCCATATAGTAATTTTTAAACAATACTTGGGTTAAATAAAACTGCCCAGCACGTTGGGCAAACATTTAACCCAACTGCTGGGTTAAAACATTCCATTCGCTGGGTTAAAACAACCCAATTGCTGAGTTTATCCATTTTTTGTTTTTAACCCAGCATTTTTTAGAGTGTGGGTATTCGTAAGATGACGTTTCACATTGTACATTCCTAAACCTTGGGTTAACATTCTAATTTGCATATTTGCAAATTGATTGGATGAACGCAGCACACAACCTGTTTGCACTGCTCTAGCATTGCGCATCCTTGTATTACCGACTGTACTATCGAGTTTATCCTCAATAGATATTTCGGACTATAAAGGTAAGAATGAAACTGTCTCTTCACTCAAACAGTCGCATTTTCTATCAGTATTTGACATTTTTCCTCTCAAACTCGGACTTTACCGTTTATATACAAGGCCAGTGTTTCCGCGACTGTCCAAAGCAGGCAAATATGAGTACGTGATTGGTTGTCTGTTGCTAAGCGTCTAGCTGTAACATTCTAACACTGCATCGTTTCACACTGTACAAGTTTGGCTCAGCAATGTGGGGTTAACACTGGAACAGGGTTTCATAACCCTGGGTAAAAATCGGTGCTAACCCCGCTTCTAATTTACAAATGTGAAACGTTCCTTTACCCGGGGTTAAAAGCGGTGTTTAGAACGAATATAAACCGGGGTTAAGCACAGTGTGAAAAGCCGTTGCATTGTTTCCAGTAAATAATCTAGATATTAGTCAAAAGTACATCATATTAAAGGATGAGAGCTAAATTAAAGCCTATTTATGCAAATTAACATAAACTTGCATCTTCATTTAAACTCCAAAGAATCTTTGCATGTCTTATGGTGTGTTCAAGTCATGTCAAAAAGATCGTATTTACGAGTTGAACGAACATGAATGCCACCAAAAAGTCATAGATACCAGTGGAAACTTCTGGATTTTCGTTAAGCCCCGATCTTTACGAGTTGGGGACATGTCAGTGAGAAACATGGCGGAATAACACAATATTAGCACTGACATTGTCAGGTTTTTAATTTAGAATAAAATAAGCTAATTCCCTGCATGAAATATAATAGCACTGTAATATAACAATGTAGATGAAGTTTACAGTGGCTTCATAAATTAATTAAAAACATCAAAAAAAGAAAACACACCTGATGCACATTCTTTATTCTTCATTTTCTAGAAATAGATTTCAAAAATCTTGCTGTATTTTTGTGTTGGTACACCGCCATCTTGCTCCGACGAAACTGACTTGAATGCACCTGATGTCGTAAACACGACTTCCCAGGAGGACTTGAACGTAACATTAGTTTGAGTGTCTGATGCACACAAAACTGGAACATTGGCTGAATTATTATTAACATACTAGTATTTCTGTCATATCTTTTTTTTGCAAGAAATAGTATGAGTAGAACAGTAGAATGCTTCATGGGAATGGTGAGTGCTAAAAGGTTCTATTGTCACAGTTCTCTGATTGGTGGAAATTTCACTTCAGAATCATATATATATATATATATATTTTTTTTTTACCAGGAACTCTGCTGTTGAACATGATTATTTAAAAAAATAAGTTGAAATAATGAGAACATATACCAACGATTAATAACAGTGGGTCGGTCTTTAATGGTTTATAGTTAAGTTATGGTTAAAAATCAATTCCCCTATAGAGAAAATGAATGGGACTTTTACAACCCAATTGGTGCACTATATAGACACTTCCCATGCTTCCCATACTAATCCCATGTAGCTAGGGAAGAGGATTTGTGAAGGGCAGTGAAGCAACACAACTGAATGCAGTATGTCCAGACTTCATTCATACTACACCCATCCATACTATATAGAACATAATTTTTAATTGGTTGCAAGTACTCATTCAAAATAAATATCTACTTATGTGATTTTGGATGCAGCCTAAGAGTTTTTTCTTACTAGTTAGCTTATGTTAGTGAGGGTGTGAGTGACAAGCCAGATTCAGGTTCCACATTGTGCAATACCTACCAGGACACTATACTTTATTATTAAAGTAGTTTCAAGATTTATAAATCAATAAATATTCAAGTGTTTTCAGGACAGCTGCTGCTAAAACAAGCTTGCTCTGGTGTCAGTCCCATCACTGCTGAGCACATATCTCAGCGCTGTCCAGCAGGGGGAATCCTCTTTCTACACCCGAGGCAGAGGTATATGCAGGAGGAGGAGGTCGATAAGCTCCCGTGGTAATGCCGGGGAGTTGTTTTATTGTGTAGTGCAGGGAGGTGACAGCTCCAGGCTGCAGTGCAGAGAGCAGGCACTGACTGATAGCCCCAGTGAGGCAGAATGAAGGGCTGAACCCCAGCCGTGGATCACTGTGGCTGGGGAGTTTCATTAACCAGGGGGTGATAATGATAATGCAGCAAACCTACTGCTGTGCTGTGCCTCCTGAAATGAAAAACACTCCATATACACACGAATATTTAATCATACAACCATGGTCACGTGCCATTACAAGGAGGCTATCTGAGAGCGTTCCTGTTAATGGCTATCAAAGCCGTGACGGCAAAAACAGACGGAAAAATATTTTCCATTTCATGCTTTTGAGAACAAAAATGATGACTGGCAAACATACTATACCAGTGAAATATGATACAGCTTCACTGCAGTTCAAAAGTTTGGGGTCTGTAATTTTTTTTTTTTTTTGAAAGAGATAATACTTTTATTCAGCAAGGACACATTGGATTGATCAAAAATGACAGTAAATGACATAGTTGTTATATTTCAAAGAAATGCTGTTCTTTTGAATGTTCTATTCATAAAAAAACTAGAAAAAAAATGTTTTCACAAAAATAACTGGTTTCAACTATGATAATAATAAGAAATGTTTTTTAAGCAGCAAATCAGCATATTAGAATGATTTCTGATGCATCATGTGACACTGAAGACTAGAGTAAACGTACATGCAACAATATTCCACATTTAAATAAATAAAGGGGTTGAGTTGCGTTAGTAGTGTGTTGAAAAATAATGTTTTTTTAAACATTCAGCCATGAAAACCTAATCTAGTAGACCCCCCCCTAAAAAAATCAACACTTTGAAAAAGGGCATAATAGGTCCCCTTTAAAGTACACTACCAGTCAAAAGTTTGGAAACGGTAAGATTTTTAATGTTTTTAAAAGAAGTGTCACATGATCCTTCAGAAATCACTCTTATATGCTGATCTGCTGCTCAACAAACATTTATTGTGTACAATTGTACAAAATATTTGTGTACAATATTTTTTTTTTTTTCAGGATTCTTTGATGAATAGAAAGTTCAAAAGAACAGCATTTATTTGAAATATAATCTTTTGTAACATTATAAATGTCTTTACTGTCACTTTTGATCGATTTAATGCATCCTTGCTGAAAAAAAGTATTAATTTCTTTCATTTCTTCTCAAAAAAATAAAAATAAAAATTCTTACTGACCCCAAACTTTTGAACAGTAGTGTATAATGTTACAAAAGCTTTGTGTTTCAGATAAATGCTGTTCTTTTGAACTTTCTATTCATCAAGGAATCCTGAAAAAAACAAAAGTACAACTGTTTTCAACATTGATAATAATCATAAATGTTTCTTGAGCAGCAAATCATCATATTAGAATGATTTCTGAAGGATCATGTGACACTGAAGACTGGAGTAATGATGCTGAAAATTCAGCTTTGATCACAGGAATAAATTACTTTATAAAATATATTCAAACAGAAAACAGTTATTTTAAATTGTAATAATATTTCACAATATTACCGTTTTTACTGTATTTTTAATTAAATAAATGCAGCCTTGGTGAGCAGACGAAACTTCTTTTAAAAACATTAAAAATCTTACCGTGTCCAAACTTTTGACTGGTAGTGTATATTCATACAGAAATGTTATTTTAAATTGATGTAATATTTCACAATTTTACTGTTTTTACTGTAAAATTGATCAAATAAATGCAGCATTGCTGAGCATAAACATTAAAAGTCTAACCAACTTTTGAACAGTAGTTTTATAAAAAAAATGATTTTGTCCAAATAAACATATTTTTCAGTTAAAGGATTAGTTCACTTCAGAATTAAAATTCTGATAATTTACTCACCCCCATGTCATCCAAGATGTTTATGTCTTTCTTCAGTCGACAAAAAATTAAGGTTTTTGAGGAAAACATTCCTGGATTTTTCTCCATATAGTGGACTTCACTGGGGTTCAACGGGTTGAAGGTCCAAATGTCAGTTTCAGAGCAGCTTCAAAGAGCTCTACATGATCCCAGACGAGGAATAAGAGTCTTATCTAGAGAAACGATTGGACATTTTAAATTGAATGTTTTCCTCAAAAACCATCTTGGATGACATAGGGGTGAGTAAATTATCAGGAAATTTTAATTCTGAACTGAACTAATCCTTTAAGTCAATGGACAAAGATGCTTTTTGGCCCCAGAACGGTGTAGTTATCTGCCAGATGTGGCTAACGGGTCCACGCTAACCAGCCAAACCCTTATTGCTTGGGTTGTGAACTTATTGGATGGAAATCTGTAGCATTTAAACCAAACAGCTGGATTTGCAGTTTGCACCAATTGCCCTTGCCGTCTGAATGGTGGAAGGACTGCTATCAGCGAGGGCTGTGTAGTCGGTCTCTGTGGATTTACCTGTATAGGGCTAAGGGAACCAGAGACTAATCTCACTGCACCCATTACATGCAGCCCAGAGGCAAACTGAGGATTACAATGGTGGGATTCAGGATTTATTCTGAGCTTTCTGGAGCTACTTGAAAGATTTCACCATGCCAACTCACATTATTCTATGAATGGAAGGAGCATTAATGTTTCAACTTCAACTCACATTATGTTGGTTTCAGTCTCAGCATGTTAAAGTCAGGAGAGAAGATCAATCTGGCTTCCCCAAATATGACTCCCCCCTTCTTTTTTAACTACTGTTCAAAAGATTGGGGTCAGTAAGTTTTTTTTGTAATGCATTAAATTAATCAAAAGTGACAGAAAAGACATTTTTAATGTTATAAAAGATTTTTATTTCAAATAAATGAACTTTCTATTCATCAAAGAATCCTGAAAAAAAAATGTATCACGGTTTCCACAAAAATGAAGCAGCACAACTGTTTTCAACATTGATAATAATCATAAATGTTTCTTGAGCAGCAAATCAGCATATTAGAATGATTTCTGAAGGATCATGTGACACTGAAGACTGGAGTAATGATGCTGAAAATTCAGCTTTGATCACAGGAATAAATTACATTTTAAAATATATTAAAATAGAAAAGTTATTTTACATTGTATTTCACAACATTACTGTTTTCACTATATTTTTGAACAGATAAATGCGGTCTTTGTGAACATAAGTGTGTTTAAAAACATTTAAAAAATCTTTTCAACCTAAAATTTTGTATAGTAGAGTATATTTTCATGTATATGAAAAATATTTAGCATGATCATACAAATACGTTTTTTCCTTAATTAAAAAATTACATTTTATCATTCAAACTAAATATTAAACAAATAAAATATATTTCATTAATATATACACTACCAGTCAAAAGTTTGGACACGGTAAGATTTTTAATGTTTTTAAAAGAAGTTTCGTCTGCTCACCAAGGCTGCATTTATTTAATTAAAAATACAGTAAAAACAGTAATATTGTGAAATATTATTACAATTTAAAATAACTGTTTTCTGTTTGAATATATTTTATAAAGTAATTTATTCCTGTGATCAAAGCTGAATTTTCAGCATCATTACTCCAGTCTTCAGTGTCACATGATCCTTCAGAAATCATTCTAATATGATGATCTGCTGCTCAAGAAACATTTATGATTATTATCAATGTTGAAAACAATTTTTTTCAGGATTCCTTGATGAATAGAAAGTTCAAAAGAACAGCATTTATCTGAAATACAAAGCTTTTGTAACATTATACACTACCATTCAAAAGTTTGGGGTCAGTCAGTTTTATTTTTATTTTTTTGAAAAGAAATTAATACTTTTATTCAGCAGTAAAGTGACAGTAAAGACATTTATAATGTTACAAAAGATTATATTTTAAATAAATGCTGTTCATCAAAGAATCCTGAAAAAAAAAATATTGTACACAATAAATGTTTCTTGAGCAGCAGATCATCATATTAGAATGATTTCTGAAGGATCATGTGACACTGAAGACTGGAGTAATGATGCTGAAAATTCAGCTTTGATCACAGGAATAAATTACTTTATAAAATATATTCAAACAGAAAACAGTTATTTTAAATTGTAATAATATTTCACAATATTACTGTTTTTACTGTATTTTTAATTAAATAAATGCAGCCTTGGTGAGCAGACGAAACTTCTTTTAAAAACATTAAAAATCTTACCGATTCCAAACTTTTGACTGGTAGTGTATGTCCAGAAATATTTATTAAATGTGATAAAATGTAGGTTTTGTATTTATTTCTGTGGAATTTTCCATTCTAAAATGGCAATAAGACCCTGAATGTGGCACCGTGCCATTTTCGTCAGATTCTGATTTGCTCTTCGATGCCCTGATTAAATATTTACTGTATTTTGTAACTCAGAATGCAACCATGAGAAGAAGGTTTGAATCCCAAACACAGAGAATATTCAACAATATTGCATCTGCAGGGCTTGTAGATAGTGTGCTTGTACTGTAGGGTTGTACCTTAAGATGCCTTCTCCTCCTGTGGAAGCGCAGCAGCTCCTTGTGTTGGCGTGCAATGAAGTTGACGGCCGCATACTCCAGCAGGGCAGAGAAGACAAAGAGAAGGCACACTGCCATCCAAATGTCAATGGCTTTCACATACGAGACCTGCAGCAAGACGAAATCAACAGGATGAGCAACAAAGAACAACTCTGAGTCACCGCCTGGCTCAAAGTTCACTCACTGAGTCACTCGCTTAGCTCAACTGCTCAGAAATTTCTAGTGGAGAAACTTGCAAAATATGCCCATTATAGGTAAGAATACCTTTCATCTGAATTCTGGAGAGCTTAAAGGACTGTTCTACCCAGCCTGAGATAGGGGATCAAAGTGTTAATGAATAAAATATGTCAATTTTAAGAATTTAGGCTTAGCAGCACATCAACTGAGTCTTTATGCATGTTTTTTTCAGAGCGTGATCGCTGTCAGACAGTCGCCCGATCTCTACGTATACAGGCGATTGAAGTGTGCTCTGGGAGACGCACTGAGAGCTGCTTCTTTGGCTTGGAAAAGAGCTGGGCTGCCGGCCCGACCGCCTGGCTGAGACTCACTTTATTTGACAAGCCAGTGACCAAAGTGGCTGTGGAGTTTAGGTGGCATTACAGAGTTCACGGTTCACAAAGCATTGTTGAAATGACGGGTGCGCGCTGGGGTGAGACAGCGCTGATGAAATACTCCATTCGGATCTTCACCGCTAATCTCAGATGGCTTTATTGGAACGGTTAATTGAAAACTTTTGAATTATTTCCATCAATAACACCTACTATTATCAAGACCGAATAGTCTTCAGAGCTTTAAACAAGAGACAAAGTTGTGTTTTTAGCCATTTAAGGACATGGCTTGAGCACTGACATTAAAAACATGGTGTTTTTCAACACCTGCATGGTCATTATAGAGGGTATGCATTGATGTCACTTTCCCGCCGGAACACGCCCGCTCAGCTGGACTGAGTGGCAAAAGAACCTGCTGCATGACTGGATTTAATAGGGGAAACTGCGAAAACACGAGTAAAACAAGCAATTATCAGTTTAAACTAAAGGTTGGACTCGATAGTGTTCCTTACAACTTACCAAAGATCCAGTGATCCATTGATACCGACATGCAGGAATCATGTTTCCAGACATTTATATGTGCCTGATTGTGCGGGGAAATACATAAAGCAAATTTGCCTGTGAATGCTTTATATAAATACAATATAGGTAGGCCTAAATCCAGGTGATCACTTATATCAATGTTATTGACGAATAAGGTTTTTAAAAGTGTAAAAAAAACCATAATGGAGATATAATTAAGTTTGAAGTTTTATTAAGTGTTAACAATGAGATTATGTGGTTTTTATCATCAATTAACACTGCTTTTGCCATTTTTTTACAAGATGGACAAAATTTATCACCAAAAAAGTCATTCGGTTTAACCAAAATTTAGTAGCTAGTTAGCTTTCTAGCTAGCTAGCAAAAGGACAATCAAACATTTTATATTTAGTACAAGTTTTTAAAATATTACAACATTTTCCATGTTTTATAGCGGTTGTACCGAATGACCTGATGTTTCGGGACATGCGTATGAGCAAGTGAAAACATGAATTTTTCAAATAGTTAAGAGAGAGTTAGTTACTTTGCCTCATGACCATGTGGTCCTTTGCAGGTGTCTGAATGATGTCACATCCTGTGACATAATATTGACCACATGACTTGATCCAAAACGGTCCCTTTATATTGGTTACTCCGAATGACATCAATGAAATTCATTTATCCAGACACTCTTTCTCATAACAAAGCAACGACTTCTACACATAATTTTAATACCATTTTGCACTATGTTGATATATGATGTTATAAAATCATGCCAGAATAAAAAATATATACATTTATTACATTTTAAGATATTTTAATCACAAATGAAATGGCTGTATTGGCCTTTGGATGGTTAAACCGAATGACCTTTTCATATTTCAAAATCTTTAAAATACATTTATATGTAGCAAAATATAATTAAAACCTTTTGGATTCAATAAAAGAGATCTAGTTGTAACATATTTTGTAAACATACTTTGGATGTCATATCTTTGTTTTTTATTATTATTATTAAGGCCCTTTGGACAAAAACAAATTACCTGTTTGACCCATATGTCATCCAGCCCATAGAATATAAGATGGTAGATATTTAATTGATGAGTTGTCAACACAATATATAGGGTATGATTTTACCCCAAAATTCAACATATTGACACAAAATGATAATGGCAAATCCATGTTTTGCACGTTTTGAAAGTCCAGTTGTTTCTGTGAATTGCAGCGATCCATTTGCTTCTCTTTTCTGTAGTCTGTAAAAATACACCTCAGATTTCTTGTCAAATCTATTTGTACAATCAATCTCAAAGCTCTTTCCCATTTTAGATGTGTTTTGTGTGTTTTTCACAGCATTCACGCTGAAAACCAATGCTGCCACTCAGTGAGTGTAACCGCAGAAGTCTCAAAATCCATCAAAAACGATTGACAAACATCAAAACTGGGAATAATCTCCCAAGACATTCATATAAAATGCTTTCGTTTGATAAATCCAGCTAGAGATATTCACGTCAACCTATTTAAACCTGAACGGTGTGTGTGCCAAGTCATGATGCGTGTATCAACATCTCAAACTACAGCAATATCCTGTCTCATCTTAATGCTGCATGTAGGATCTGAAAATCTATGAAGTACTACAGCAAGCTGAGTAAGTAAAACAGGTACAGAGAAATGATGATTACAATTTCTGTCCCTGTTATAAAGTGATTGTGAACAACAACCACACACACAGAAAAAGGGACATCAGAATTACAAATTAAATAAGATGTATTTAAATAAATAAATGGGCAATAACAGCAGGTCATTGAAAAATCATCAGCACAAATTGCAAACCAATCCTCTCTGAGAAAACTGCATTTATTTATTTAATAAAATCGCAGCCTTATTGCAGTTTTCGATTAATCATGCAGCCCTACTTTCTTATTCAGTTCAGTGTCGCCAGATACAAAGATACATGCAACACTGCCATTTTTATCATTTTAAGCCTTAAAATGATTTTTTATGAGGTTTGAGTTTGGTCAGAATGATGTGTATGTAGACAGGCAGTGGACGGTGATGGAGCCTAATACAGCCCATGACATATTGCAGTGGTATACACCAAATGGATTAAAATATGCTTGTGCATAAAATTATGACCCAACTGACCTTGGGAAGAGAAGCTCTAGATCCTGAGCTCTGGGTGGTCATAGTCAGCACAGTTGTGATGCCCAAACCTACACGGGCAGGGGCAGCGTCCATGTTGATCCAGAAGGACACCCAAGACAAAATGACAATCAGGAGACTGGGAATGTACATCTGGATCAGATAATAGCCCATCTGTCTCTCCAGGTGGAAACGAGCCTCTATGCAGGTGAACTTCCCTGAAACACAAACAGTATGTGGCTTTAATTGTCTTCTTATGATTCTCTAGTGTTTTTCTTTGTCTATTTAGAAACAGTTCCATAAAAAAATACCAGAACTAAATCATGTTTGATTCTATTTACAGTTTACCAAACTAAAATAGAGATACTGATTTGGAGCAAAACGGAGAGCTTGACCAGTGTAGTCCGATTACAGAATTAATGACTCTTATGAGCCTGTTCTTTTTAGTGAATCGAACACATACAGTGCAACCAGTGTAGTCCGATTCCTGAACAAATGACTCTAGTGTGTTGGTTCTATTTAGCGAATCAAACATTGCTTACAGACTTCAATCAATGTATATACAGACTGCTTTTTCCCATCTGACAACATTTAGTTACAGATACACGTTATGCGTTTTGCCCTAAAGTCCAAAAAAAGTCTATGTAAACACATTTTGGAAGAATTGTTTTAAATGATCACATTTAAAGGGGACCTATTAAGCTCCTTTTTACAAGATGTAATATAAGTCTCTGGTGTCCCCAGAATGTGTCTGTGAAGTTTCAGGTTAAAATTGCTCACAGATTATTTATTATACAATGTTGTATACCATTTTTGAGTGGAAGGAAAAACATGCTGTTTTCGTGCATGTATCTTTAAATGCAAATGAGCTGCTGCTCCCCAGCCCGCTTTCCAGAAGAGGGCGGAGCCTACAGATACTCTGCCAAAAACTAACAAAACATCTGTTTGGGGCAGGGAAAGAAATCGCATGTGTATATTAGATCTGTGTATTAAAGTGACAGCAGCGTAATATATAGTTCCTACTGCAGTATATGCTGTTAATATGAATCAAACAACAAAAGAAAAACAGAAAATCACTCACTGCTCTTGATTAAATAACTTCAGTAGCTTTAATAAGAAAACATTTCTTACTTGAATGGACTCTATGCACGGAGCGTTCTTTAGAACTTCCGCTTTAATATAAGCCGGCACGAACACTTCCGGTGAGATGTCATTTGCTTGTGTGTTGAGCATCAGTAGTGTAATACTTAGTTTATAATCAGAATATAGTCACTTAAATAGTCAGGCATAGCATTAATTTAGTTATTCAAACTTAAGACGGCATAAAAAATAAACAAATAAAGACGTACCTCATTGTTCCTCCTCGGCTAAATTCAATTCGACCATCAGTTTTCACACTTTTATGTGAAAAAAGCTTTAAAAATTAAATATTTATTGTGCATTTTAGTTAGATTAATTGCATAAAATGTGTGTTTTTACAAGTGTGCTGAAATCACTGATCTTGTGCTGCACTGACTGATGGCTAGGGAAAGAAAAGTCGTTTTTCTGAAGATTTTTTGAGTATTTCATACTTCACATTGACAAAATGTATTTTTAAACCTAGTTATTTTAAAATGTTTAATATTTTGTCAAAAACGAAGTGAAAAATGATTAGAGGAAATAGCTGATATATGCGCAAATAAATGCTACTTTGCCGCCACCTGCTGGTTAAAGTGGTAATTATTGTCTTTTTTTATTTTTAAATAAGTGTTTTCTATCAAATGTTGAATTTCCTACATTTTTAAACGTTCGGTTTTACAATGGAGACAATCTCAGATGGATGAACAAATAATGTTTGTGGTCATCACATTAAAAATAACATTTGAAGTGCTGGGGGAAAAAAATGCGTGTGCGTGTCTAATTACAGACACAGTGTTTTTAAACGGTCCTAATAGCTTCGTCTTTATTGCAATCAAAAAAACTAATTTATTGGCAAATTAGGTAAATGTGATAACAGCATTAAAATATGAATACAACATTAAAAAGTCAACCATTGATGGTTTTGTGTCGATGTACATTGACTACAGAATGAACAGCTCACCGGAAATGCCCGAGCAGCCTTAACGACAACCAGGAAGTAACCGTGCATATAGCCCATTCTGCTGTTAAATGCTCTGGCGAGGAGATAAACATGGCGGCCTAAGCAATTTGACGTCACATTGCTCAGAAAATGAGGTTTCATGGGGATTAAAAAAAGAGGAGAGGGTGGATTTTATCATTATAGGGTGGTTGTGTTCACATTTATGTTCAAACACCATGTAAAAGTGAATTTTGCATAATAGGTCCCCTTTAATATTAATTATTATTCAATTATGTGAACAACAGAATTGAATTTTTCTTCAAACATCATTAAGTATCCGGAACTGCTAAAAGGAATCGGAACTGGAACCAGAATAGTCAAATCCCATTCCTAGTTTATAGCCCCATGACACTTCCATGTGTGTTCCCACACTATAACTAGACAGCTGAGCTGAAAATGTCAGGGTCAAGGTTCATTTAACTTCCACCATTTACTCAGCTGAACTGGAATTTAAGCTATTGCAGGTGTTACAGAGTTGATGCAGCATAAACCTCCAGATTATTTCCTTACTCTTGGGAATATTATGTATTGACTACATTGTTGCATTTATGAATATAGATAAAGACACAAAGGGAACTACTAGTACTAAAAGCAAACAGAGGTATTGACTCAAACAGAGAGAGCAAACACTTTCTTAGGCCTGCAATGTTTGTTGATCGTAAACAGCCAAGCGAAAAACAGCAGAGATGCAACTGACCAGCACTAAAATTAAAACTACAAGAGTGTCTATTTTTCCCAAGGGACTGCAATCGGATGAGGAAGACAAACTGAGAGGAGGCTGGACTGCAGAGCTTAGGCCTGCTCTGCAAATCAAAATAGATTGCCACTAATAAATCTGAGAAAAACGACACTTTAATTTCCGGTTAATGCTTGACTGGGGAGCAGCAGAGTGCATGTACTGACTGTCCAGAGAGAGAGAGAGAGAAGATGTGTTTTTTTTTCTTTTCTTCCTTTTATTTATTTATTTATCTATACCTGTATAACTTGTTACATGTTTATTGCTTTGGCAACATTGTGCCATCCCACAGTCATGCCAATAAAGCTCAACTGAATTGAATTGAAAATTGAGAAGAACTGAGACAGTGAGAGATGATTAGAGAGTTAAGGCTTTGATGCGCACAAACACAGAGGTGACAGGTGAAGTGCAAAGTAAACACACCGAAGAAATATGACCTGTGGCCGCATATGAGATGAAGCTCAGACAGGAATGAGAAGGAGAGAGAGAGATGATTGAGCAAATATTGAGCCATATTTAAAGGATTAGTTCAGTTTAAAATGAAAATTACCCCAAGCTTTACTCGCCCTCAAGCCATCCTAGAAGCATATGACTTTCTTCATTCTGATGAACACAATGCTTTTCTTATTTAGTATTTTTGTCTCGTTTCCAGTCTAAATATCTAAAAATTCTTAAATCCAGATGCATTTACACAATAAGTAAAATGACATGAGATATTTTTTTTTTCTGAAGAAAAAAAAAAGAATAAATTTTTGCTGAAAACAAGCTAAATTATCTGCCAATGGGGTAAGAAAAATAATAAATATAATAAAAAAAATAATCTTGTTTCTGTTTGAAATCGTGTTTCCTGTTTCTGTCCCAAACAGAAACAAGATTATTTTTCCTCACCCCACTGGCAGATAATTTTGCTTGTTTTAAGCAAAAACTAACTTCATTATGATTTTTTCCCCCAGAAAACAAAAAATATCATGTCTTTTTATTTATCTAATAATTTAAATTTTTTTACATATTTGGACTGGAAACAAGACAAAAATACTAAGAAAAGCATTTTTTGCAGTGTATTAATAAATATCCTGATGCGTCCAAGCTTTATAATGGTAGTGAACGGGGGCAACAAGTTTGAAGCTCAAGAAAGTGCATTCATCTCACAGCTCCGGGGGTTAATAAAGGTCTTCTGAAGCGAAGTGATGCATTTGTTATAAAGTTATAAAGTAAAATATCTAGCTTCCTGCCAGACCGCCTTCCATATTCAACTTACGAACAAAGTGTAACGCCTCTCTACATCCTACGCCTTCCCTATTCAACTTAAGCGGAATTGATGCAATTTCAGTTACACTTTTTACATAAGTTGAATACAGAAGGTGGTCTGGTGGACGCTAGATATTTTACTTTATAACTTTATAACGCAGATTGTGTTCATCAGAAAGAAGAAAGTCATATACACCTAGGATAGCTTGAGGGTGAGTAAATCATGGGGTAATTTTCATTTTAAACTGAACTAATCTGGTAACACTTTACAATAAGGTTCATTAGTTAACATGGACTAATAATGAATTGCACTTATGCAGCATTTATTAATATTTGCTCATTTTAATTTCAACATTTACTAATACATTATTAAAATCTTGTTAACATTAATGCTCTGTAAACTAACACGAACACACAATGAAAGTACAACGGTTCATTAACTAACGTTAACGAAGATTAGTAAATACAGTAACAAATGTATCGCTCATGGTTAGTTCATGTTAGTTAATTCATTATCTATTGTTTAACTAATGAACCTTATTGTGAAGTGTTACCACTAATCCTTTAAGTATTTAAATCTGACTGATATTAGTTAGTTCTGGATTACCTCATGGTAAAATATGCAAAGACAAACCAGAAAAAAAGTGATATTATCAAGATCGGATATGGAAAAAAGCATGTAGACACTGCTGTTTTTGTTATTGTTTTGATCGAAGCCATTCGCTGTAATCCTGAATAAAAGCTTCAGTGAGTGAGATCTTCTGTTTTGTCATCAGTGAGACATTACAACACGTTTCATTTTATTTAAAACACGGCAATGCAAATGACAATGTATGTTTTTCACTTCATAGAAAAGGATGAACGATGAACTATACATTCATTCATAATTCGAAACACTGCAACTTATCCTGTTGATTATAACTGTGGTAACTCCAAGTACTTAAACTTTATTTGCCACAACCAAGACTTATAATGCATACATAATACACGTAAATGTTTTATATTGTTAGCAAATGTTTCAACTGTGTAACGAGATATTTTTCAACATCGGAAGGTTTCAAAACAATTCCATTTTAATATGCAAAACTGTTTACTTCTAAGTCTTGAATGAGACGTGTCCATCAAAACAGTGTTTAGACAAGAGGGTCAAACACATGATAGAAAATAGCTTATTAATATATACACTACCAGTCAAAAGTTTGGACACGGTAAGATTTTTAATGTTTTTAAAAGACGTTTCGTCTGCTCACCAAGGCTGCATTTATTTAATTAAAAATACAGTAAAAACAGTAATATTGTGAAATATTATTACAATTTAAAATAACTGTTTTCTGTTTGAATATATTTTATAAAGTAATTTATTCCTGTGATCTAAGCTGAATTTTCAGCATCATTACTCCAGTCTTCAGTGTCACATGATCCTTCAGAAATCATTCTAATATGATGATCTGCTGCTCAAGAAACATTTATGATTATTATCAATGTTGAAAACAGTTGTGTACTTTTTTTTTTTTTTTTTTTGCAGGATTCCTTGATGAATAGAAAGTTCAAAAGAACAGCATTTATCTGAAATACAAAGCTTTTGTAACATTATACACTACCGTTCAAAAGTTTGGGGTCAGTAAGAATTTTTATTTTTATTTTTTTGAAAAGAAATGAATGAAGAAATTAATACTTTTATTCAGCAAGGATGCATTAAATCGATCAAAAGTGACAGTAAAGACATTTATAATTTATTCTTTTGAACTTTCTATTCATCAGAGAATATTGTACACTAATATTTTGTACAATTGTACACAATAAATGTTTCTTGAGCAGCAGATCATCATATTAGAATGATTTCTGAAGGATCATGTGACACTGAAGACTGGAGTAATGATGCTGAAAATTCAGCTTTGATCACAGGAATAAATTACTTTATAAAATATATTCAAACAGAAAACAGTTATTTTAAATTGTAATAATATTTCACAATATTACTGTTTTTACTGTATTTTTAATTAAATAAATGCAGCCTTGATGAGCAGACGAAACTTCTTTTAAAAACATAAAAAATCTTACCGTGTCCAAACTTTTGACTGGTAGTGTATATATATATATATATATATATATATGTGTGTGTGTGTGTGTGTGTGTGTGTGTATAACAATATAGTAACATTTTTTAAACCTTTTTAAAGTTCTCTTACTCCTCAAGCCTATTATGATATCAGATAAATGTGACTTCTTTAAAAAAAAAAAAAAAAAAAAAAAAAAAAAAAACAATGCTGAAGAAAAAATAAAGAAATTATATCCATGTTTTAAAGAAAACAAAAACACAAACTCTCATTAGCTCAATGATAATAATTCAAGAAAGACAGAAAATCTGCTCTGACTGTCCCTGCTGTTTTGGCTTGCTTCTATTTTCAATCTGAACTTGTCTGGCCTTCAGCAATTTTCCAGTTTATCTGGAGTGTAACAAATCCTGACTGTCAACGCTGACTGAACAGATGGTATTTAACCCAATCGAAAGTTCATGAAGAAGATTCAAAGCAGAGCTGTGGTCCACAACCTTTCATTGAACCCATTTTGGTACCAAGTGCTTCGTAACAATGGATCCAACAATAGTTTGTGTTTGTGTCCGGCCACATTTACTGCAGTGTCAGCTCTGAACAAACAGTACAGCTTCACATACAGATGAATATCACATGATGAATGACACTTACCTGTATTATAGTGCTTGGTACAGTAGCGCAAATCCTTTTCTTCCTTCAGTATAAACTGAGGTAACGTCAGTCCGTCTGCTACCTGCACGGCTCCCTTCTCGTCCCACTCAAATATAAGATCGTTCATCGTGTAGCCAACTAGTGGAGGAAAGATGAAACAATAGTGTTGTCCATGACGGTGAAAATAAGAGCTTCATTAGTGCCAGCAGGTCTGAAATTGGATTCGGCACCTATTTTAGCGAGTCGCCCACCTCATACATGCATTTCTTGAAAAATCAATAATATATATAATGTCAAAATATAAAACAAATGCATGCATCAATTTTAATGGGAGAGATCTGTTACATAACCACCAAACCTGCTCTATCCGTCTCCCACTCCAAATAATTTGCTCATAATTTTCAAAATGCTTCATTCAAACAAAGTTTCCTCTGCAGAAATGCGCTATAATTTGAGAATCAATAGTAAATAACAGAACTGTAATGGCAGGAAGGGCCGGAGTTGGCTAGTGCTCGAAGCGTCTCTCTGCTGACTGCTGAATATACTTGAAGGCGGCCTTAAATCACTACGCTCTTCATCTGCTGGTGCCAGCCAGTACAACATCCATCTCTGCACCACTGAATAAATCCTCTCCATCTGGCTGAAAGGATCAGGGCATACTTACAGCTCTCCAGCTGCATTATACAGGTCTGCACATCCATAGGGAAATTCTTCAGGTCCATGGGGCAGGCCAGAATCAGTGTTATTCTGAGAACAACAACAGCCACGATCAGCAACAAACTCCACCACAGATCAAATTAGACAGCTCTTATTTTCTTCCTTTTCCACTGGTCAAATTTAAAGGAACAGTTCATCCACATCAGTATTATTTTACCATTATTATATACTTTTATTGCATTTATTAATATTTTGAAGTAGCTTTGATCCATTTTTCATTTTAACTGTTAGTCATTTTAAGTTTCAGTAGTTTTTTGTGTATATATATATATATATATATATATATATATATATATATATATATACATATACACATATATACATATATATATACATATATATATTAGTTTTTTTTTGTAAATAACTTAATAACTTCCATTTTGGTAATTTTAGTATTTAAACTTATTTTAGTTAATTCACCCTTCACCAGGAGTTTGATTGACAGGCGATCTAACCATTCATAACGCCAAATCTGCCATTTTGTTCGGCAAACATACCAGACAGGTGAGTTAGTAGATTAACATCGTGTACTTGAACTTGAAAAATGGTGTTTTGTCGTCTTTCTGCGGTTGAAACAACATTCAGATGTTGATTCATGTTTATTTCATGCTATAACTACGCAGAGATGATCGGTTTAAATGTCGCTTGACCTGAGGTGCTAAAGCGATCTGTCATGACACATTAAAGAGCCACAAAACGGTATTTATTGTTTGAATTTCTTAAAAAAAAAAATTGTTAGTTTCCTCTTTGCTCCTCGATGTATTTTTCACTGTGTGAGAACATGATGTGTGGCGTGAGAACGGACGTAGCGACAGTAACTAAGGGGGGCGGGTCTTTGCGAACAGTCAACTGTTAGCAATTAAGTTTAAATAGGTTTTTTGTTTTATTTGTGTAAATATTTCAGTTTTATGTAAATAATTAATATTTACTTCTGTTTTAGTAATTTTAGTTTTTAAACTTATTTTAGTTAATTGTCAATGCAACATTTCTAATTTTCATTTAAAAGGATAGTTTCATAAATGTCGCTAACCAATCACTTAATAAGCCCCATTGACTTCCATAGCAATTTTTTCCCCCCATACTATGGAAGTCAATGGGGTCCATCAACTATTTGGTTACTGACATTCTTCAAAACATCTTTTGTGTTAATAAATTCAAACAGGTTTAAAACAACTTAGGGCTTTTCACACTGCGCTTAACCCTGGGTTATATTTGTTCTAAACACCGCTTTTAACCCCGGGTAAAGGAGCGTTTCACACTTGTAATTTAGAAGCGGGGTTAGCACCTCTTTTTACCCGGGGTTATGAAACCCTGCTCCGGAGCAGGGTTAACCCCACATTGCGGTGCAAAACTGTGAAACGATGCAGTGTTAGAAAGTTACAGCTAGACGCTTAGCAACAGACAACCAATCGCGTGCCTCATATTTGCCTGCTTTGGACAGTCACGGAAACACTGGCATTGTATATAAACGGTAAATTCAGCATTTGAGAGGAAAAATGTCAAAAAATGTGACAAGAGACCGTTTCATTCTTACCTTTATAGTCTGAAATGTCCATTCAGGCTAAACTCGATAGTACAGTCGGTAATACGAGGATGCGCAATGCTAGAGCAACAAAAACAGGTCACATGCCGAGTTTATCCAATCAATGACAGTGACATTGCAAATATGCAATTAAGAATGTTAACCCAGGGTTTACGAATGTACAATGTGAAACGTCAGCTTATGAATACCCAGAATTAATTGTTAATCTTGGGTAAATTGTAAGCAGTGTGAAATGTGAAGTAAGATAACCCAGGATTCTGTTTTAATGAACCAGGGTTAACTATTTCAGGTGTGAAAGCCTTTTAGAGGGTGAGTGAATGATGACAGAATTTCATTTTTGGGTAAGGCAGAGTTAATAATCATAGATTTAATAGAGTTTAGTTGTATTTCTTAAAGGAATAGCCACCTAAAAAAATGAAAAATCTGCCTTTTTTTACTCATACTTATGTCGTTCCAATTCTTTATGCTGTTATTTCCATACAATAGCAATTCGATTCATGTGAAAGTGGAGCGTCCCTCACTGAACAGAGGAGGGGGTTTGAGGCATCATCTGTCCCACGCCTATAATGCTGTTTTAGAAATGATGCCACAGCGCTGTATGGAGAGATCAGTGGACTACACATCTCGAGTCTTGTCAATTCTTTTTATGTCATCCAGTGATTTTAATAAAGAGTTTGAACATTACCTGGATGTTTTAGAAAGTCATGAATTAACATATACATATTTTCCCTTTTTAAGTTTTTGTTTTTTTATCTAACATTTATATTTTATTAGATTTCAGCTTTATTTTAAATTATTAAAAAATAATTGTTTATTTTTAGTTAACAATAACAACACAGCACCCAATAATTACAATCCTGTCATTATTTGCTCACTGTCATTAGTTGTTTTCCACCGCAGCTCTCAAATCAAATATGGCGCAGGTCGTTTTGGTTTTACGAGACACCTGGTTATGAGACACTGGAGAACCAATAATGTTTGATGTTATTGATGTCCAACCTGAAGCACAGGTGCCAAATTTGATTTGACAGATGAGGTGGAGGTGAAGATTATCAGTGAATATGTTAAATTTCATTCTGTTCCTCACTTCAGACGACTTAAAATATAGTATACAGACCATTTTTATAGTGCCTTTTGAAGCTTGTGGTCACTATGAATTGTTATTGTATGGAAATAACAGCAGACATGAGGATGAGTACAAAAAGGCAGATTTTTCATATTTAGGGGGCTATTCCTTTAAGAAATACAACCAAACTCTATTAAATCTATGATTATTAACTCTGCCTCATACGATCCTAAAGCTAGATAAAGAAGCAGCCCAGTGCAGAGCTCTGATTCAATCCTCACTCACGGCTGTAATTACGTCACTATCACAGGATAGTGGTTATTTACCTGATATGTTCAATTTAACTGTGCGCTGTGGCTGCTGCAGTTTAGAGGGAGTTCACAGCTAAGACCAAACTGATCTGAAAGGTTCATTTGATAGTGTCAAGTTAAGAGACGAGGCTTCCCAATCCACACAGCTATTCGCCACAACTCCAGTCCTCTTTAATGCTACAATGATAAGACACAAAGTGAATTTGGAAATTGGAAATGTGCCAAGGAGGACTCATATCTTTTTGCTTTAAGCCATTTCATTTTTTTTTTTTTTAATAATAAAGTATTTTTATAATATATACCACACAATTAAAGTTCAGTTTAAAATGAAAATTACCCCAAGATTTACTCACCCTCAAGCCATCCTAGGTATATATGACTTTCTTCTTTCTGATGAACACAATTGGAGTTATATTAATAAATATCCTTTATAATAACAGTGAACGGGGGCAATGAAGCTCAAGAAAATGCATCATAAATGTACTCCACATGAATACGGGGGTTAATAAAGTCCTTCTGAAGCGAAGTGATGCATTTGTGTTAGAAAAATATCCATATTTAACAAGTTATAAAGTAAAATATCTAGCTTCCGCCAGACCGCCTTCCGTATTGAATTTACGATAAAAGTGTAACGCCTCTCACAGTTCAAAATGCTTACGCTACGCCCTACACCAGTTATGCTTTTTCCATAAGTTGAATACGGCAGGCGGTCTGGCTTGGTATTTTACTTTATAACTTACACAAATGCATTGCTTTGCTTCAGAAGGTCTTTATTAACCCCCTGGAGCCGTGTGGAGTACGTTTATGATGAATGGATGTGGATGGAAGCACTTTCTTCAGCTCATACTCGTGACCCCTGTTCACTGCCATTATAATGCATCAGGATATTTATTAATATATCTCCAATTGTGTTCATCAGAAAGAAGAAAGTCATATACACCTAGGATGGCTTTAGGGTGAGTAAATCTTATTCGTAATTTTCATTTTAAAGTGAACTAATCCTTTAAGCATGCATACAGCTGAAACGGTGTATAATTTCAAAAAGATACACTACCATTCAAAAGTTTGGGGTTGGTAAGATTTTAATGTTTTTAAAAGAAGTCTCTTTTGCTCTCAAAAGCTGCATTTATTTGATAAATACAGTAAAAACTGTAAAATTGTGAAAGTAACTGTTTCTATTTTAATATACTTTAAAATGTAATTTATTGCTGTGATCAAAGCTGAATTTTCAGCATCATTACTCCAGTCTTCAGTGTCACATGATCCTTCAGAAATCATTCTAATATGCTGATTTGATGCTCAAGAAACATTTATGATTATTATCAATGTTGAAAACAGTTGTGCTGCTTAATATTTATGTGAAAATCGTGATACTGATAATTTTTTAGGATTATTTGATGAATAGAAAGTTCAAAAGAAATGCATTTATTTGAAATCGAAATCTTTTGTAACATTATAAACGTCTTTACTGTCACTTTTGATCAATGCAATGTATTCTTCTATTGTATATGTTTTATAATTTTTAGATTATTTGGCCAAAACATATTTGTTACATTTTTCTGTATAATAATGATTTTGTTTTTCACATTTTGCAGAAAATTCTATAAAAAGCTGTTTAATGGCAGGTTCCTTTGCGACAACTTACCCCATATAGCGTGACAACATGGCCCACTACTGAGCCATGTTATCTCAAAAAGGTCAACGTGTGTTTAATGAACTGTATGTCTTTTTTTCAAAGGGCACACAGAAATCAATCCACCCTGAGAAAGCCAGACTGCAATAAAGCTGGTGTGACAACTAGCCCCGGTCTTAAATGTACAAACACACAGTACGATTAGATTATATATTGCTCTCTCACCTTATACTGTACAAAACATTCCCGTTTTTGGAGATCCTCAAAAGCTTGTTGTCAGTGGTAACCTCATGGAAATTAGCTCCCTTTTCATTGGCAAAGAACAGATCGGGTTTCCAAATGGAGTCCAACATGGAGGGATCAAGGTCAAGGGAGTCATCGGGATATTCGCTGTAGGCCAGCCGAGGGTCATTCCACTGCTGTCTCAGGAAAATGTTCACTCTGTAATCCTGTGGCGAACAAAGACAGCCACGTCAACCGATCAGAGGTGAGGAAGAGACACCAGCACATTTTATAAGGAACCTGTGAAGTTTCACAAGGACATGCCTTTTTTGCTTGTATGTCTAAACCTAGTCCAGGTAAATTTGGCATCATCCCACTATATATTTTGCTTGAGGTAATTGTTATTCGCACAGGCAGACTGGTGCGTAAAAGCAGACACCGTAAAGCAGTGGCATTTCGCCCCAACACACTGCCATAATTGTCAATTCTTCTCCAAAACAGGCATGCAGTTATATCATTTCAGGGAGACCATTAAACTGTCTGGGCAGTAATGTACCTTGGGATGATCCGCACGGCACAGAATATATACTGGATGACCTTTGCAATGGCAATCAGCTCCAACATGCAAGGACATTTCAGGGCAATTATCCTAATGTAAGGTGACCGGTTCATCCCAAGGATTTCGAAATATTTTGATGGAGGAGAATCATCTGTCTCAGGTTATTAGATTTGCCTCTCGGAGAGCACGGGAAAAGAACAAGTCCCATCGATTGTACTTTGTCAATATTTCTCCTTTATGATAAACAGCCCACGGTCATTGTAGACGCAAAATGAACCCTGCAAAAACAACAGAGCGATACATAGCGGCTTCATTACCAGTAGCATTATCTCCCAATTACTCAGGTGTTATGTAAACACATCTGTTCTCCTCGGCAAACGCGCATTACACATTTAACGTCACAGAAACCACGCATACATATGGCAAAATGAGTAAAACCTTTTGCTCTTGTCTACTGTGATTTTCCGACATCCATTTACCACAACAGGACGCCTGCAGTCAAACGCTCCCCTTCAAACATACAGCTAGTTTCCGACAGAATGATTTTGCAAACAAGCGAGGAGTGGGCGCACATTCATCAGCGCGCACACAACTTTTTTTCTGATTTGATTTCTCTAGGCTAAGGAGAGTGATTTATGGCAACAACCCACTCATAATGCGATTCAAGCCCAAGGCCAGATCCTATCCTGATGGTGACATATTAGAAAAAGTTTGCATGACTCTTGCGCTCCCAACTCTGCTAACAAATGACGGACGCTGAAATTTACACGTTCGCTCTCTCTTGCTTCCTCAAGAAAATGAAAGAGCCGGCGAGCTAATTAAATAGCCACTCGCCTCTCCCATGAGCCCCTTGCCTTATAAGAAGGGTAAACAATTAGGACAGGGAAAGGCCAGGGGGAACGACGGTCTCAGAAGTGGCCGGAGTCGGTCAGGATCATTACAGGATGAAACATTGTTCTCGACTGCCCTATAAGCACTAAAGATTTATCGATATCGCTCGCGTTACCTGCCCCTGCCCCTCCACCTCGCCGCCGCTTGCTCAGTGTGAACACGAGCATGAGCAACTCGGATCAATTCCGCTGGTTATGGAAGAAAGAAAGAGTGGAAAGCACTGCATTTGTTCTGCTTGAAGGGGTTCTGCAAGCTGCTGAAGTTTTGGACCTGCTCAGCTGGTGCCAAACAGGAAATCTTGGCATTACAAGATATTATTTATTTTCGTGCTCATAGAGTATGACCTTCACCTGGTCAACGGTTGAAAATGTCTTTCAATTGCATTTGCATTTATCAATACTTGGAAATTGAAAATAACTATATTGCCCTAGAGCTACTTATTGGGATATGTTTGATAAATCTATAAATGTGGAAGTCTGGTTATTAAAGGATTAGTTCACTTCAGAATTCAAATTTCCTGATAATTTACTCACCCCCATGTCATCCAAGATGTTTATGTCTTTCTTTCTTCAGTCAAAAAGAAATTAAGGTTTTTGAGGAAAACATTCCAGGATTTTCAACAGGGACCAAAAGGGGTTGAAGGTCCAAATGCCAGCTTTAAAGGGCTCTACATGATCCCAGATGAGGAATAAGGGTCTTATCTAGTGAAACAATTGGTTATTTTCTAAAATGTGTATACTTTTTAACCACAAATGCTCATCTTGCACTAGCTCTGCGATGCGCCACGCATTACGTAATCACATTGGAAAACTCCATCCCATTTTCTCCTCCAGCTTCAAAATCATCCGATATCATCATTTTAACTTTTTTTTGTAAAGGCCGTTTTTTGCACGTTCGCTTTGTAAACACTTGCTTGGTTCTTCCGCCTACGTCACATGTGACCTTTCCAACATGATTGCGTAATGCGTGGCGCATCCCAGAGCAGTGCAAGATGAGCATTTGTGGTGAAAAAGTATATAATTTTTATTTTTTTTAGAAAATGAACAATCGTTTCTCTATATAAGACCCTTAGTCCTCGTCTGCGATTGTGTAGAGCTCTTTGAAGCTGCACTGAAACTGCGATTTGGATCTTTAACCCCCGATGGTAGTCCACTATATGGAGAATAATCATGGAATGTTTTCTTCAAAACCTTAATTTCTTTTCCACTGAAGAAAGACAGACATAAACATCTTGGATGACATGGGGGTGAGTAAGTTATCAGGAAATTTTAATTCTGAAGTGAACTACTCCTTTAAATTCACTGTTTTTCCATTACCATAAAAAGAGTGGCCACTTAAGGCCCATTGACCCCAAGAATGATAACTATAACAACTATTTTAGCGTTCACAGTAGGCAGTAACATTCTGTTTATTATAAGTACGCGCTGCTATGTCATCTATCACTTTCAAGTTAGATGGATGCTGATAGGCTGAAAACATTGTCAATTCTCTATTTGCTGGTAGTTGACATGTAGTTGCAAAGTTACTTATAGCTAGTAGAATTACTAAAGTGGACGATCAAAATAAAGTGTTACCAAATAGGAAAGCCCACACCACAACTAGGTCCGTGTACTTTTGCGTCCATTCGTTTTTCCTTTTTTAAACCAGAAATGAAATATGGAAAATGTGTTTTTTTATTTTATCACTGATGAATAGAATTAGCAGATACAAGCTAATTTTCCTTATGCAAGATTATTATTTTGTTAAAAATAATATAAATGATATATAACTTGTTTATTAATATGTAAAAATGCTAAATTTAATTTCCAGTGTTTTGCAACATACACACAGACGCTAAAGCGCCCTCTAGTGCCTTTTCCATCAATAGAGTGACTCGCTTCAAGAGCCTGCCTAAATGACATTGATTCATTTTCATTCGTTAAATTACTATTATTATTTTTAAAACTTGTAGCCTCTTGTTTAGCGCTCTAACATTATAGAGTTCCTGCTTGTGGTCTCAATCCGTTCATTTTGCTTTTTACTCTGTAATATGAATAAAGGCCAAAACGACACCTAAATTACTGTGACTTTTTCGTCTGGCTCTGTTCGGTGTTTTATATTGTTTTATATTGAGAAATTGTTTGGGATTAGGAGTCACTTTATAGGCTGCTATGCTGTTCAAATTGAAAATATACCCAACATATGTTATGATGACAAAATTTACCCCAATGTGTAATTTTCATGAAGACAAAATTCCCATACCCTTTGCCTCAGTGGAGGTTTGACATGAAATATTTCTCAATTCTCATTTAAAGCAATGTGTTACGGCCGTGTCGCTGGGACACGCTTTACGTGGCTTAATCCTACTAAAACAACAACCAGGGAGAAACTATTTTCTCGCACATTTTCTTGTCATCAATAGCATCCAAGTCAATGGCAACGTAAACGAAAAATTACGTATTACGTACGTGAATTTGCTCCTCCAATATCACTAGTACATTAAGCGCTTAGAATGTCCCGCTTCGCCGGACGCATTTGCCGCCAGTATAGCATTGCGGCAGTATCGGACCCCTCGTGAGTGAAAATCAAGTCAAGTATTATCATGTTTCAGAGACATGGCTCTCAAAAGTGTGGGAGAAACAACAATTTTACAAAAGAAGACTTGTAAAATTACATTTCTTCGACTTTAATCTGTCCTTTTTAATTTTGGTTTATAAAGATGCAAAACGTAATAAACGAAAATCTGAAAAGAAGTCAATATTTATTTTGTGCACATGAAATTTGTGTATTCGGTTTTAATTTAAATTTTGGTATTCACCATAGCATTTAAAAATACAACAACCGTTCGTTTTTTGTTTTTCTTGACGTGGTTAAAAAACGAAAAAGGAATGGACGCAAAAGTACACGGACCCAACTATAACAACAACAAACGACTGCTGGAGTCACCTTCAGAATGATTTTTCCAGCTAATGATAAAAAGTGACAGCCTATCAACATCCATCTGACTTGAAAGAGCTCAATAATTTTAAGTGATATAGTAGCGAGCACTTACAATAAATCGAAGTGTAACTATTCTTACAGAATTAGAATGATTATTTTTAAACTTTATAGGGCCTTTACAGAGGGGTCCAAAAGTCTGAGACTGGATTTTAATTAAAACCTTGAAAGAAACTAAAACAAAAGAACCATATTCAAATTTATGTTCATTTTTCAGTTCAACTTCTCACTCAATTTGTTATGCCAATCATACGTATTGACAAAAATGTGCTAAATTAGAAAAATGCAAAATAGAAGAATATTTCTCAGAGTTTTGGAGCCTGTTCATCTGATTTATTTTCTTCCTCACCAAAATGTTATAGGGTTACATATAATGTGTATCACTTTTATTAATATACTCACCATTGTTGTTTCAGCAATAGATCCAAAACTGTTAATAAAAATGTTGCATGTTACGTTCACAGGTGGACCTGTGGAAAGAGAAAAACAACAAAACAACAACAACAAATAAGTTAAATGATACTGATTAAAAAACAGGTTATCCTACACATTTTAATCTTACCAAAATTTAAACCTATTCTTTATTAAGAATCAACTACAAATACTAACCAAAACTTACCTGCTAAATAAGCACATTATAATTGACATTAAGCATGTAAATCTTATTTTTAAGATACACGGATTGCCTTAGCTTTCAAAACAAAGATGCTGTTAAAATATGGAGTAAAATTGTTTATTAGACTAATCATCCCAAGGAGAATTGATCTTGAGGTGAGTCTTCTGTGAAGACAAGTGCCGACAGTATTATTAATAAGACGGAACAAACCCTCAAAGGGAAGCCATTGTTCCTCACATTTCTGTTTTAGAAATATTGGAAGAAAACCTGCAGTCAAAGAGACAGATGTATACGACTGAACAGAAACCATACTTCTGCTGTTCAAAAAACAAGCGATCCATCACATATGGCTCTGTAAACACAGAGAGGGGGATATTTGGAGTGACACGGCGCTCATGGCCTCGTAAAGACCCTGTCAGGCGGCTCTACACTTCTGATTCGGTTAGATACAGAGCTGCTGAACAGCATGGAGAAACCCTGAACCCCATTTCTCTGCCTGCTGACGAGCCACACGCAGCATCCTAAGGTGCTGAATGAGTAGATTACTGGAAAGAAGCATATTGCAATCTGCAAAGTCTTGCACAATTTATTAGTCACTCTATAAGGCTGCTGAAGTGTAATCCCTGAGAAAACTATAACCTGGAAATAAATTTACCTCATATGTATGATTTGACAAAATTTTACAGAGTTGCGTCATCAGAAATGTTTTAATTGAGAAATAGATCTTAGATACGTCAGAGAAGTGCCATACTTAATTTAGACAGGGATGAAAACGAAGCTGTGAGGGACAGAAATACAGTGCGTTCAATGGATTGTACGGTTTAACAAAAAAAATAAAGTGATCTAGTATCTTTTTATATTACGTGCCATTGCAAAGGAGAGTCATATCCTCGTTTTTATTTGTGTTAAATTCAATGTGGCGTCAAACCTGACTAAGGTTTATATCTTAAATGTACACAACAACCTAGTGAGCTGCCCCACTGCCTGCCTACAAAGGCAGCTCCCTTCTAAGGGAGCATCCTAACTAGGGCTGCATTAATCGAAATTAACCTGAAATCGTGCTATGAAATCGCAAAGGCTGTTACTTATTTTATGCGCAGCTTGTCAGTGAAGCACTGCTCTGTGATCAGTAATAAATGCTGCTCCATCTGAAAGCTCTGTGAGTTTGAGTCGCTTATAACGCGAATTTGAAAAAGCAACAGGTGACTTTCCAAACATGAGAAGCATTTATGAACCTCTTGTCCAACAAAAGACAACATTTAAACACATTTCTACTCCAAACTCACTTCATAACATCAGTTGAGTGTTTGAAAACATCCTTCTGTGAGATGACGTGGCTTCTTGAAGGTGCTCTATGTAAGGATGGCAGCTAGTGGTTGAAATGGGTACTGCAGTCCAAATTCAAAATATTGTTTGCACCGCCCCCTCCTCCTCAGACTCGACGCTCTCGCGGGTTGCCAGTTTGAAGACACGAAACAGGAGCGAGCTCAATTGACAATGGAAGGCGAGGAGACTTACACACTGTAAGATAATTAGTTGATTTATGATGAGTTGATATCGCGTTTTAATATGCTCCCGTTCATAGGGATTTTTAGATGGATGCTGAGGCTTTTTTGGTCGGGTAGAATCTGCGATCTCTGACCCAGTTTGTTCGCTGGCTTCCATGGCTGCAATTCACTGCATGTGTTTTCCGCCAAATGGCAACCCGGGGTGGCGAAATACTATTGGATAGATTGGCAACGTGCGGTCTTGCACAGACCAAAACCAAAACAGAAATTCCGACATGGAATGCAAATTTCAAAGTAAAATAACTGGCTGTAGCAATGGTTTTCAGAGAAACGAGTATGTGAACTCAACATGTTTAATAAATATCTGCAAACATACTATGGTATTTTTATGCTTTAGTACAGTCAAAAACTTACATAGAGCAACTTTAAACAGAATAAGGCACACAACATATTATTTCATAGTATTCTATATAGTGATAAAGCCTATGTCGATTTGCAATGCATTATAAACATACTTTTATTATCATGAAAATACCAGAGAAGGCTTGAAGAACTCCGATAAACCATAAATTGTCATAGTCGTGTGTTTATTAGTCATATTTAATCAAATCAAAGTTTCAATCTTCTGTTTATTCAACTACAGAGATAGTACGATGTGCGTTTCTGCGCAAGAGCGCCCTCTGGCCTTCAGATGGAGCAGCATTTACTACTGATCACAGAGCCGTGCTTCACTGAGAAGCTGCGCATAAAAAAAAACAAAAAAACAATTTAGTCTTTGCCAAATATGTTCGGTTTATTTTTGATTAATCGTGCAGCCCTAACCATAATCAAACTAATTTGTAACATTCCAGACGCCATACAATTAGAATTCTGCATGAAAGACTCTCAATTCTCACAATTGATTTCAATAGAGTCCGACATTAGCATGTTGCTAAGTTAACAGCACAGTTCTCTAATTGTTCATTAATGAGTGTGCGCAACGTAACATTCCATTTTAGACCAAATATAGCATTATTTATAAGTCAACATCGCTTTGTCCGCCATCTTGGATTTCTTTTTATCACTCGTAGTGCATTATCGTTCTCTGTGAAGGTAAAGTGTGATGTTGCCTCAGAATTTGGCTTATACGAGGTATATTAGCTTAATTCAGTTATGCCTTACCTACGTCACTAGTTTTGCAACTGGCTTGAATAGTATCATATTATCAGGCAGTTCCTGTTTGAGCCTCTATACAGTGTCAGGCCCCATAGTTACTTGCTCTTGGCTTATTTCTTCCACTGGGTATTATACTGGCTATAATCATTTGTCTGTTCTTGGCTTTCCTTGCTGTATGTGATGCAGCGCAGAGGAAATCTAATGTCCTCACCCCCACTGCAGTTCATTTGTGAGCCCAGCCTCCAATAAGGAGAGGAGAGAGAGAGAGAAAGACAGAGCTCATTAACTGTCAGGAAAGGGTGAGTCATCGCCAAGAATGATTTGCTTTGCCATGTTTTTGCCAAACAATCTGCGCCCCGGTCTCCTAAGAGCAGCTCACTGCAGAGAGAAGCAACCACCAGCGAAGGGACGTACAGGTTATTCATATATTTTTCACTCCGCTGTCTTTCCCCGCAAATCAGACCTTAATTTCTGAGCCGTGCCTCCACTCTCATCTCGTAGAGGTGACGGTAGTTTAGAAGCCTCACACGTTTCACTGCGCTTCTCTTTATTACACAGACACAAACAAGACACGCGAGTCACAAAGATCAGCCTCGTCTTTCCTAGAGATGCGCTCATCAGAGACGGAGAAGGAGAAAGTGAGGGAAGAGCGTTTTTCTGGACTGTATTGACGTTGCACAATTAAGTATTTACAAAGAAAAATCAAGACATTGAGAAAGTCATTACTGTGATTAATTTCATGCATAAACAGAACAATCATTAATCAAATGTCCCTTGGGTAAGTATAACCTCCTTAGAAAGCCCATAAATTATGTGCTTGCCACCAAAGAGAGAGAGAGAAAAAAAAACAGTGAGCCGAGAGACCAATTACTACTACATAAACCAACAACCACAACTCATCTTTACAGTTACCAGTTTATAGTCTTTCATTAACAAGGTCCATGTCTAAACTGATCAATACCAGAGTCCATCTCTTTACCTAGCAGCAACTGGAGAATGATATGGCCTCAAAAGCCATTAGTCTGTCTTACGCCGGTCAGCTGGTGTGAAAATGGCGCACAAGATGTTGTACCCAGAGGACACTCTCAATGCGGGAGCAAAACAGATTTATTACAAACAACGGCACTTAAGATGCCTCCCAGGTAAGTGGACTACCACAAATGAAAGTGTCTGATATAAATAAAGAAAGCTTAATGATATTGCTATGTTAAAAATCGAGCTGCTCTCAGCAGAAATACAATGGCACAGAGGCATTAAATATTTATACGGCTTCGGCTGTACCTATAAGGTCTTGGCAAGGCAGTTTTTATCTGGAGTGAGATCCACTGGTAACAAAGGGACAGCAAAGTGCCCTACCAGCTTTTCCATGTAAGCACACTGTTTTCATCGCACCTCATTGAATCAACACCGGGGCAAATGTCAAGGGCTTCCTCTTACTATCTATTGGCATGGGGCAATTTTCAATTTGCACTGCTCTAGTTACAGTGATAGGGTAAAAAGAAAAGGTGTTAAGCTTCAGTGAAGGAGCTGAGCTTCTTTATAAAGAAGACAAATAAATCATGTAGCTACATAATCCAAAATCCATTTCTATTGAGATTTTGTTGTTTGATGTGATGACGGTTAAAGTATCAGAGGTGATTTCTTCTAGTGTGAAGAGATTTAGAACAACAAAAACAAAATAATACACACACACACAAAAAAAAAAAAATAGTACAGAGTAGTATAGAATACTATAAAAAGAGAATATAGTACAGATAGCAACAAAAATGACAAAATATAATATAGAATACTATAATACTACAGAATATAGTACAAAAACTATAGACTACTACTGATAGAATACTACAAAACGAACATAGTAGAGAATAGTACATAAAACAGAATACTACACTAGAATATTACACAATGCAGAATAGTGTATGCACGATACAGAATAGTGCACAAACAGAAAAATATATTAGACTACTTCTTAAAAAAAACATTATACCATGGTTTGTCTGAATAATTGATTCTGATTGGCTGGAAGGTGTGCAAAGAAGTACGGAATAATTGACGATGGGCCGTTGAATTATTAGAAAATAATGCACATGACGCAAAACGGAGAAACAACGCGGTCCGTAGTGTATTGTGTGTGGGTTTGAGTGAGAGAGCGGGAAATAGAGTATGACCTTTCAGGACATCATAAAACGTATTTTGTGGCAAAAACCATGACAATAATTTGTTGTTTTTATCCTATTGTTTACTATATTTACTTGCTTGGTCAGTGTCATTGTGTAGTTTGTTTCTTTTGCTGTTGTAGGCTGTAAGGACCTTTTGAAATAACTGAAATCATTTGGCGAAGTGATATGGAACTGTTATGCGGTCAAGACCTGCCTAGAACTACTTTAGCCGTGCGTTTCCCTGAAAATAATTGCACGCCTTAGAATGCTCGTCAACCAATCAGATTCGAGCATTCAGCAGCATTCATTTAATGCACAGGTAGTTCCAAGTCAGTTTAATCACCGTTCTATATTAATGTGCTGTTTTCATTGATGCGCACACACGCATACACCACTCTGAGATCGCGCTGCACACACACAGAAACGTTCAGGAGCACAGAAACTTATCATCTTCAGTGCTGCAATGCAACTTTTAGTAATAAAATAGCTTCGGTACTGAATCGCTACATTATATTTCTCAGCAACAGGGAGGTCACATTGCTGGTTGAATTTAAATCATTTCTATAATTCATTTATTAAAATAAATGTAGTTTTACACACTACTTTATCTCTATGTCTGATTTAAAGCGGGAAGAATGCTAGATCTAATGTGCCGTAACTAACAAAAATAACTGCCATTTTAACTGTGCACACAGGTATTGCAGGGGGGCGCTAGCTAGAGATCAAAAAAGTTTTGCAATGGCGTTCAAGTGCATGAATAGCAGTTGGCGCTCTGCCTATATAAAGCGGCACCAAACGCCAATTACACTGAATCATTCTTCTTCAGATTCTTGACTTGCCACTGTGTGAACAAGCCCAACATAGAAGTTGCACCGATTCGTTCAGCTGACAGAATCACAAGCTACTATTGTGCGCTCTGCTGCTGTACGCGTTCCGGTGAGAAGACGTAACTTACAAGAAGCTGAGCTTGTGAGGCACTGTCAAAACTGTTATATATAGGGTATATGTCGAACGTCACATGACCAAACCGGAAAACTGGGATCAATGCATCCGTTTGTCAGAGAAAGTGTTAACAGGAGTATGAACTGACGGCATATCTATAGGCTTTTAAGGTAATCAGCGAAACTACCTAGTTCACATTATTATAGGTGTTTTATGCTATTAAATATCTAAACGTTAGTGTGAAGAAGAAAAATTAAAAAAGCTTTTAAATATCAATCTGCATATGCGGGGGACATCAGTTATGCTCATCTTTGCTCGCTCCTTTTAAGTTATAAACAGCTAATTTTTCATGAAGCACATACAAAAGACCTAAACCGGAAGCGATCTAATCTGTTTTACAGAAAACGGAAGTTAGATTGCGCATAACCCCTATTGGCGGTTATATATTGTTCATCCAAATCATCACTGAAATATTTACTTTTTTTGTTTGTTATTTAAATAAAAAATTCTGATCTATTATTTTCTCGTTATTATAGTTTTCAGTGATTCAGTGACATTACAAAGTGAAACTAATGCAGGTGTTTTTTATTGCACGTTTTTCAATTTAAAAAAAATCTTTCAATTTTTATCATTTTTAATGAAATGATAATTATACATGTAAGTACTGAGTAACATTAATTAACTACATTTACTTACTATAGGGTTACGATTAGGGTTTGGTTGGGTTTAGGGTTAGTTACTTGTAATTATGCATAATGTATAGATATTACTATAGTAACTACATGTAACAAATGTAACAATGACACAAAAATAAAATTACCAAGCGCGATAATCCACAGCTAGCCGATTTGAATGCACCTCTGCTTCACGTCGGGTAGTTCTTTGCCTCCACGTCATGCATTAAAATTGTTTAATGCACAGCTAGCCATAGATTATCCCTTACATATGATATTACAAAATACCATTTTAGAATACTACAAAAACAGAGCATAATATAGAATAAAAAAAAATACATAAACAGAATATAATAGTAAAAAAATATAGTATAGTACACAAAAACAAAACACTACACTAGAATACTACTAAAACATAACAGCATCAAACAGTACCAAAAATAAAACAGAAAACAGAATATAGAGTAGTAAAAAAAGAGAAAACTATACTAGACTACTACAAAAAACAAACAAAACAAAACATTCTAAGCATTAAAAAAATATAATATAGCACAACATGCCCTGAAATGGGTTAGCAAATGACTACGACAAAATGGTTGACAATTAACAACCTGGTTAATGGACATGAAAAGCAGCTTTATGGATTCATCATTTTACATTCTATGCATTTTCTACTTGAAACAACCCACTCCAACAAAACCAAATCCAGATTGAGCAGAAGTCACAGCCATCCATCACTCCAGGTTCGGTTCAGCTAGAGGCGACCCTAACCATTAAGGGGATTGTATTAAAATTCATAAGAGTCGGACAGAGGCGGCTCAGACGGGGAGAGATGCCCGTGCAGTGACAGCTAGTTTCAGAGAGAGTGTCTGAGTTAGCATTGTCACATGCCTATAAGTAATGACACACTGCTAAATTACCAGGATCTCTTCCTGCCCCTGAGGCTAGCATCACTGATAGGGGAAACATGACAGCCTTGGAGGAGGGAGGCTGGAGAGAGACATAAATCAATAGGAGGGCTATGGCACCGAGTCCGGAATGGAGAATGAGTCGACTACAGTTTGATTGCACTGGATTACCCGGGTAGCTTCAGCTGCAGAAGGCATGAGATAAAATGGTCAATATTGCAGTGAAAGTGATTCACACTGAGGTTAACTGATGGTTTTAATGATATGAGAGACTGTGTCAATTGTTTCCGTATACTCTGTGGCTATGCATATGAAATAATAAGATTAGAGATAAGAAGAAAATTAGATTAATATGATGAATTCCTATTAAACATCTCAGCTGGACTAGCGCTGGGACTGAACTCCTGTACTGATTTCACTGGCCATTATACTGAAATGCTATTGGAGTTATTTACATATTTCAGTAAATATATACAGTCCAACCAGTGTTGGGGAGCAACTAGGTAAAAGTATTAACGCTACTAACTTGAGCACATATTTTAATAGTGTGAAAGTAATTCAGTTGTGTAGTTGACAAAAAGCTATGCATCTCTGATGAGCAAAAAAAATGCTGGGTTAAAAACAACCCAAGTTGGGTTAAAAAATGGACAAACCCAGCGGTTTGGTTAAATGTTTGCCCAACCTGTTGGGTAGTTTTTACTTAATTCAACTATTGTTTAAAAATGACTGTATTGCTTGCTTGAAATGAACCCAAAGTATGTTGGAAATTAACATTTATTAATTTAAGTTTAATGAATAATAATTAAATGATAAACATTTATTAAATTGCTTTTGATTATTATTGTTGCCTCTAGTAATTATGTGTCTGATTTTGGGTTCATTTTAAGCCAGCCATATAGTAATTTTTAAACAATAGTTGAGTTAAATAAAACTGCCCAGAAGGTTGGGCAAACATTTAACCCAACCGCTGGGTTAAAACAACCCAATTGCTGGGTTTGTCCATTTTCAACCCAACTTGGGTTGTTTTTAAACCCAACATTTTTTTTTTAATCTAATAATCAAACATGCTTGACTAGAATGTATTTTGGTTTCAAATATAAAACATTTCAGCAAATCTGTAATAAACCTGTTATTTATCGTTTTCTAGAGAATAGATGGAACAGAGTTAGAGTTTAACTACTTCAAATTTTAATACACTTGTAGAAAAACAACTTTAAAAACAGAGAATCCTACATACTGTGGTTATTATTAAAAAAACGAATAAAGGAAATATTGTAAGGAAACTAAATGTTGGAAAGTCATATTTCCTTGTGACTTCATAATGAACTTGTTCTTTACAACATTGAGCTATATATATTGGAAGCGTAAATGACTCTTAGAGGAAAAAAGTATGCAATAAAAGACAAACACACTGAATATTTATCATCTGATCAGAAACGCAGCATCCCTGACAAATTATTATTCAAATTATCCAAACACATCTACAACCTGCTACTTCAAGTAGAAACCTCACATGGTCATGACTAATTTTAAGTTACCAAGACGTGAAAAACTCATGATTAATAACTATAACTATAAATAACTCATTATGAACATTATGGTTCTTAACAACACACTGCTAATATATGCATACAACACATTAAACATACCGCAGACATATTTTAGAGCACACCAACAGCTAGCAGTAATCTCAGCCGGGATAAATGATGATTAAACGTTGTGTGATAAATGCAGAATAATACTGTAATGTGATTTGTGGATCCTCCTCCTATGATCATTCATTTGAGAACACTGGAGCCGTGACAAACATCCAGAAGGCTTCACATTAGTCTATATAAAGGGAGTGAGCTGTGTATATAATGCCCTTAATAAAGCTAAATAACAGGGTTGTAATAAGAATCTACCGGCAGCGTTCGACCCACAGGACTGCATCTCCGCAGCCTCAATACTCACAAAAACAATATTACATGCACCACGGCGACAAATGCACTTGATCAGAATCAAATATATTATTTGAATGCAATATGTGAAACCATGGCTTGTTATCTAAAGCAACAAAATTTTATTAGACGAATAACTGAGCATTTTTTTTTATTACAGTCAGGTGTTGAAATTCATTTGTTCTCCCAATTTAATTATAATTTAAGCCAGGATCAGAGGAAAAATCAGATAAAAACCGTGCCCGACTACACAAAGCTCAGCTCAGGGATAAACTGGTACTAAATAGTGGCACAAAGCTCCAATGCTAAACCAACAACTGGAGGCTACACACACATTTAAATAAATAGTAATTTCCACAGCGAGAGTAAAAGGAAGCTAATTAATAAATAAACGCACGCTTTTTTTTTTGCCTGTTACTCTGATCCTCCCACCAGTAAATAAATGTCAAAAATGATATCCAATTATACTAAAGATAAACTAATATCTCTATGCCCATGTGAAGTTGGCATCAGTTAGCATGCCATTTACAAAAAGATCAGACGCACGTCTGATGTCAGTGGCATTGCGGGCAAATTAGTTACTCTCAACCATTTTCAAAACACACAGAAATCTTTATCTCATTAAATCATTTAGCCGTTTCTCAGATGAGATATCGCCCGGATTGCATGAATCAATAAACTTGTATAATCCTGGATAAATAAAAAGGAAGTACCTTTCTTGTGAGTACCATCCGATTTGGAGCCTTGTGGGTCTAATGAAAAAAAGATCAGGATTAATAACATGATATTCTAACAGCAAGATTTTTAGCTTCTTTTTTTTTTTCTTTGCGGAACCAACAACAGAAAAAAAAAAAAAAACATAAGCAGCATGGCTCACTTATTTTATTTTTACACTTGCCAACACTTTGTGCGTTATAGTGTGTGGCAGGGAGTATTGGGTGCTAAGGGCATACTAAGGGCAAGAGCGGGTAAGGAGGGATGCACTTATTCGTCCAAAACTTCAGAGCGGGCAGGACAAGAGGCAAAGCACTGAAATGAAAGAAAGGATGGGGGTTGCAATGCATATCTGGTCACGGGAGGCAAAGGTTAGCAAAATGCACTAATAGATGCAATACACTAGGAGGGAAAATGCAAAGACTACATGTCAAACTGGCTTCACTTTGAGTTTTGCACAAACTGTAATAGATTTTGATAGATCAAATTGATTTGCCTGGCATTGGGTTGCAGGACTGCGCAATACAAAAGGAATGGGAACTTATTTTGGGTACCACAAAACAGCTCCCCCTTTTTGTTGTTGTTTTACAAAGAGAACCAATTTGGGGCATTTTCCCTGAATGTTTAACCTAGAAAACATGTCAGGTCACAGTGCACTATATTCCAGTCATGTGATATTCATCAAAACCATACAGAAACTACTACAACAGTGTTTCTCTTGTACAGTTCTGTATGGTAATCACAAGGATAAAGATGCTCCTTATAAAACACTACCATGCACATGTGACCACGGATATCGTGTACAGTAATGCGCCACAGCGAATGCAGTTCAATCTATTCCGTTGAGGAAACAGCACTGTGGGTGGGCGTCATTTGTGTGTTACGCTAAAGAGAAATCACTCATCCAGTGGATGCTAATTAACATACACAAACATGAAATGTATAGACGGGTGATTTAAGTCCTTCCTTTCTTCTTCAGCCCAACTGCATGTTCACCAATAACGCAGACGCCGGCATAATCCAGGACTTCCCAAGAGGCTTATGCTTTGTGAAAGAGCTACTTTAACCATTCAATTCCCAGTCCTCATGACCCGGCATTGATTATCCCATCTAAAGCTCTTAGATAAATGACAAATTAGAGACAAATATTTTAGAGAAGCCCAGTTAGAGAACATCTGATCCCAGTGCATTTCCATCATCAAGCGTACAGAGCTAATATTGAGAAGAAAAAAAGCATATTGAATTAAGAAAAAAAAAGTTCTATTAATACTTTTAATTGAAAATAAAACAAAAAAAGAATGAATATGCAAAATGTTGGGTTGTTTCAACCCATGTTTGGGTTAAATAAATTATTTTTTAATTAATTTTTAAACCCAACAGTTGGGTTTGTCCATATTTGACCCAAACATGGGTTGAAACAACCCAGCATTTTTTAGAGTGTAATATTTTAAGTGTACTGATAATTCGAGATTAACAATTTGGGACCATTTGGGAGCTGGTGGCAGAAAAAAAAAAAAAGAGCAAAATCCATGGAATAAGAGAAAAACAAAGTCGTCTCATGCTTTTCACCATCAGAATCGGAATGCAAAAAAAAAAGATGGTCTTCATTTTTACAGAATATCTGGTTCGAAGATGCCATTTGAAGCTAAACGCAGACATTTACGGTTGCAAGCCATTAAACGGACAGACTGGACTGATGAAACCTGCGACGATTAACCTACTATTAAAGCATAAATTTGATGTAAACAATAGATCTACATAATATTCACATAAGTCTGGCTACGCGAGATTGTGTCGATTGTGATGTTAAATAAAGCATTAAAAACCAAAGAGTATAGCAACATGCCGGAAACTTGCGGCTCAAATATTACCCTCTCATTCAGTTACAGATGCAGCATTTTGACTGAACTTCTACTTCTGCTGAACGAGATGAGAACACATTTTTATATTTCTTTGGGTCAAGAAAGAGTCTGAGTTTGCGATATTTCCTCCTCCTTTACTGAAAAACGTTTGCTCTGCCTGGATGAGCAGTAAGGACGCTTTCCTGTCACATCAGCACACATGCGCACTTCAATAAGCCGACAAAAATGCTTTTTAATGCGTTTAAACGCGGTTAATGTGTTTACATGCTGGGCAAAAATCGAGCTGTGGAGATTGGTTTATGCTTAAGCCGTTTATGACCTTACTCCAATAAAAGGAAAACAGGTAAATGCATTTACACGACCACACGTGCATTGTCGGCTTATTAAGCATAATCGGGTTAAAGGGTTAGTTCACTCAAAAATGAAAATAACGTCATTAATTACTCACCCTCATGCCGTTCTACACCCGTAAGTGATTCGGATCACGTGTCAAACCACCAAACTGCTGAAATCACGTGACTTTGGCGCTCCGAACCACTGATTCGACACAAAAGATTCATAACGCTCCGAAGCTTCATGAAGCAGTGTTTTGAAATCAGCCATCACTACACAAGTCGTTATTTTGTTTTTTTTGGCGCACAAAAAATATTCTTGTCGCTTTATAATATTAATATTGAACTACTGTACTCACATGAACTGATTTAAATATGTTTTTAGTACATTTATGGACCTTGAGAGAGGAAATGTCATTGCTGGCTATGGAGGCCTCACTGAGCCATTGGATTTCAACAAAAATATCTTAATTTGCGTTTTGAAGATTAATAAAGGTCTTACGGGTGTGGAACGACATGAGGGTGAGTAATTAATGACATTATTTTGATTTTTGCGTGAACTAACCCTTTAAGAACGTGCATGTAAACACACTCACTGTTTGCAGTCTCAATATAACCCTTTTGCACTGTAAAAATGATTAAAGTTGTAAAAAAAAAAAAACCTTTATTGTAGTATGTTTGTCTTTCTACTGCAAAATGTCACATTACTGTTAATGTTACTTGCCTAATTATTTGTGAAATGTACTAGCAATTTCTGAGTGAAAATTGCAAAGTAAACCCTACACCAATTTTTTTTTTTCCCCTTAGTGTGCAGACAGTGATAAATCGCTCCGGAGTTGCACCCTCAAGTTCAAATGCAAGTAACAGAAGTTTTAAAATTACATTTCCATGGATGATTGTCTCTGCAGCCCTGTGAGAACTGGAACAATTTGTAGGCGATGAGCTAAAACGTGTATGAAAAAAATTAAAATCACATCTAACCTTGCTCTGTCTCGGTGTCATTTGATTGTTCTGTTGTGATGTTTCTTGAGGCCCGCAGCCCCCTCACATCGACGCATTGCCTTCTCTCTCTGCCCGTGAGATAAAAACGCAATTATCTAGCGCGATCCTGAGACGCTTCGTTACCCCCATGGTGGAAATACAGTTCATAGCATCACTGAAAGCTTGCTTGATGTTACAAAAACGTTTATAGCGGCCTCTTAAAGCAGATACATGTATTCTGCTGGGGAAGCTGCTCTCTGCAGATAACTTCACACATCACATTAGAAACAGTCTTGATCAGGATTTCAGTCATTTGTCATCATTTAAACCATCAGTAGGTTCACCATTGCCGTTTGTATATGAACGCTGCACCCTGACTAATTAGAGAATTCCCATTAATCCTATTAAAGTCCCATTAAGCATGTGCTGATAGCACCAAATTAACATCAAGCACCACCAGCTAATAAGGCTTCAGTTCTGCACTTTACATGAATGAGAAGATGCAAAGAGGTAAACAGAGACATACAAGACATCCAAAAAGAAAATAAAAAAGCAATCAGTAAATATACCGCAGCAGACTGTATATTTACAAAATGTACACTTGTCTCATCAAACCCATTCAGAAGCAAAGTGACACAGTAATCAGAAAGTGTTACACTGATCATGACTATAATGCATGGTGGCAGCTCGTTTGAAACGGGGGACTGCTGGTCTGTGAGAAACCACGGCGGCATGGCGCAAGCAGCCGATGATTGTGCTATTTGGGCGGAATCTGTAGCACCTCGTGGATGTCGGCCTCGTAACTCCTCGCTGTGACTGATGAGAAGGGACAAGGTTAACGTGGGTACGGGAGGCGCAGCTGCATTCCAAACCATTCATCACTAGCGGCCGCAGATTACAGCTCGAGCTAGAGGCCTGTCTGTGGACGAACAGTCCCCGCTCCTCTCAGGTTCACACGTCCCCAATTTGTTTAACGCGACACTTTGATCTGTCAGCGAGCGCTAAGATATGGTCAATTCCAGGGAAGATGATTTTAAAAGCTTAGGCTTAAGGCTAAAGTGTGTAATATCTGTGGTGCTAAACGGAATTAAAAATAAATAAATAAGTGATAAGTTCTCCCCCATCCACTATCAGCTAGACAATCTCTTTTTGACACACATTTTGGGAAAATGTTAGGGATGCACGATATCGGCCACCATATCGGTATCAGCCGATATATGTTCATTTTTAATGTTATCGTTATTGGTCTGATAAGCACATTTGGCTGATATATTAAAGCCGATAAATAATATATTATTTCCTTCAGCTGAGACACTTCAGATGCGCACTGGTCGCCATGATGGTTATGAATTGCTTGAAATATGATTGAAATCACTTCAAAAAGGAAAATACAGTTAAGTGCAACATGTGCAGCGCAAGTCTGCATGACTTTATAATAATATAAGCTACATGATATTATAATTATAATGAGAACATTATAATCGTGTGATTGTGAAATGGCTTTTAATGGTGAGACTTTTGTTTTTGTAGTCAGGCTCTCAAAAATTATATAAAAATTTGGATTTGGATTTAGATTTAGATTTATCGGCATATACGTATATTGGATATTGGCTTTCAAATATAACGAATTATTGGTTATCGGTATTGGCCAAAATTTATTTAACATAAAAAATGATTTTGGTAATCACAAATACTGTTAGTTTGGGGCAAACCTTACATTGGGTGGTGGGGTCTAATAAATTTGTTAAGCACTGTACATTTAATTTAATTTCATGTTAAGAATTATCGGTTATCGGTATCGGCCAAAATTTTCATAACAGTGCATCTCTAGAAAATGCATATGAAAATGGCATAGGAGAAATTAACACTTACCAATAAGGTAAACTAGATAACATCAGTTAATACATTAGGTATAATGAACTAACAAAATTTTTTTTAATAAATAACTAATAATAATTGTATAATACCCTTACGTTCAAAAGTTTGGGTTCAGTATATTTCTAAAAAAAAGTAATACTTTTATTTAGCAAGAATACATTAAATTGATCAAGAGTAAAGAAATTTATAATGTTACAAAAGTTTTCCATTTCAAATAAACGCTGTTCCTTTGATCTTTCTATTAATCAAACAATCCTGGATAAATTGTATCACCGTTTCCACAAAAAATATGAGCAGCACAAATGTTTTCAACATTGATAATGATAAGAAATGATTTCTGAAGGATCATGTGACACTGAAGAGTGGAGTAATGATGCTGAAAATTCAGCTTTGATCACAGGAATAAATTGCATATTAAAATATACTATCATAGAAGACAGTAATTTAAATTGTAATAAAATACAGCAAAAACCGTAATATTGTGAAATATTGATAATGCAGCCTTGGTGAGCATAAGAAACGTCTTTCAAAAACATGAAAAAAACTCAACTTTTGAACGGTAGTGTAAATACACTCATTCAATGTAAATTCATATTTGGTCATAATATGTTAGTTTTAAGTTATATACAGTGCTTATTAAATTTATTAGACCACCTGTCATAATGGAGAAAACACAAATATTTTAGGAATCTGTCAAAAACAGATTGTTTTTTTGCTATTTGTAAATAAATATTTAAAAATATATTTTTATTACGCATGTCCTCGATAACAGCTTGTAATATTGCTGGCATTGTTTTTATGTTCTTCCCACAGTCTCTTTTGTTATTGACTTCCAAATAGTTTCTAGTCATTCCCAAAGACTTGCTTTTGATGAAACTTCTGCGATCTATCTTTGAATTCATTAAATCCCATCAATAATTATATTTTAGCATTAAAAAACACTACAGTGACTAAAGAGCTTACACATACTGGTGTTTACACAAACATAAAAAATGATTTTGGTAATCACCAATACTGTTAGTTTGGGGCAGCTTTGTCACGAACCTTACATTGGGTGGTGGTTTAATAAATTTGTTAAGCACTGTATATTTAATTTAATTTCATGTTAAAAAATGTAAATGTAAAAATTAACATGAACCTAAATTAATAAATGATATTTCATGACACCCAATGCATTAACTAAAATTAATGAACTGAACCTTATTGTAAAGTCTTAGCAAAAGTATTTCAACATGGAAAAAATTACGCACTTCAGCCTTAATAAAATAAAACCTTACATTATTCGTTGACTGAAAAGGTACATGATTTTAATCTGAAACCATATCTATCCTGGTCCTAGCTGCATAGGGTGCCCCAAATGTGCCAGGCTATGAGCTTTCCATTTCAATTGGTCCCAGCTAAATCAGTTGGAAGGATTTCCCACTGAGAGTCCCAGTCATGATCAGTGTAATTTCTTCTCATGCCAGCACATTCGTTGCTTCAGGCAATTCTTATCTTTTTCACTCCCTTTTTCACTGTTGCTGTATGACAAAATTTGCAGGAGAGGCAGTAATCAGAGGAGGTGAACCCCTCCACCTCACCATGAGCTGGAAAAAATGTCTTCTCACATCAGATGCTGTTTACGTAGGAGCCTAGGACCCTTAAAAATGTTCTCTCTCGGCTTTACCTCAGAAATTTATCAAGAAATGCTGTCAGGCTGCCTGCTTTATGAATTTTAGGGATGCGTCCTATCGTGAAGCACAAAAAACTGTCCGAGGACGCGCGAGCTTCCGGCTCAGAGTGCAGTTACACGCTTGACCTGACAGCCGTGACGAACCTTTGTATTTCATAATGTCTGGTCTGGTCATGTGACCATGGAACCCATGTGCCCTCATAAAATGAAGTGAATGAATTACATAATGAGATCACGAATGAGGGCGAGTGTTTATTCAGACAGCGGCTATCAACTGGCACTGTAACTTGATGAACTGAATTGGATTTCTAACAATTAGGGTTTAAATTACACATTGAAACCATTAAGGCAATGCAGAGTTTATGATGTTGAGAATATCTGCTTCTTCAGGGTAAATTTAAGTGAGAAAACAATCAGCCAACTCCGCAATATGACGCCGTTCAGGTTGCAGCAAAACTCAGCAAACAGCAAAATTTAAGATGTCAGAATTCATTCACCATATCACAGCACTGACTGTCAACAAAAATAAATAAATAATAGAAATAAATTCGTTGCCACGAGCAAGGTTAAGATGCAAGGCCTCTCGAAATCAGATGGTGACCCTCTCTGCCATTTAAGCGTTCAAGCAGGTTTAACAGTCTAGACAAAGTCCCAGCATACATTACTGTGATGTTCCTATCATTCAGTAATGGTTTTACCTACCTATATTTTCAAAGGAAGAGCGAGATTGTACATATACAAAGTATCATTTAGCATAAGTGTCTGCATTACATGAAACACATCTTGGTCAAAAGAGAACACTTTATAATAACTTTCATTAATCAATAATTAAATGTTACATAAAGCTTAACAGATCAGCAGATCATATTTCAATGTACAATAATGATTTGTTAAGCATTATATAATGTAATCATTTGCTAAATTTATTATAAAGTGTTAACACACATGCAAGATATCAAACAACTGATACATTCGACTCTAAAAACAATTTGCATTCAAAAACAGGGCAATATTCGAATTGAATTGAATATATATATACAAATATACACTTTCTTTGACGCACTGCTGTTCATTATATACACAGACAAAAATACATTAGCTTTTAATCTTGCAATGGTGTTTATGTGTATACAACATTGTCACAAATATTTCCAAAATATTATTTAAAAAAAAATTGTTTTAGTGTTTGTATTTTGTAAATAATATATGTATTAAAAGAAGAGGTATTGCTTTTAAAACAGCTAAACACCAGTGTATTTCCAAGAATAGCTGAGGAACAGGCAGACTGTAATTTGCAGTGATTGACATTAATATATTGTTGAATATACGGAAACCTCTGACATGTATCTTGCAGTGGCTATTTCTAACATTGCCAACACACGTCACAATATAATATATAGGATACCGAGAGTACCACCACAGACATTCACTCAGGATAATGATTCAAGATCACGGAACGGGAACAGGAATGTAGCCAGCTTGGGAACAGGTTTCTTAATATAACTACTGTACAAGTTATCCTTGGTAATTCAGAAAGTATATATTCCAGAATATAACAGTATGTGTCCTGCGTTGAGATATATAGCAGGCTGCTATTCTAAAATTATTAAACAATTTTTGGAGTGAATAATTTAATTTTGGGTGTCAGCTTTGGGTATCATCTGAAAATCCTCAGCAGAGGAAAATTAAGCGTGTTGTTGGAAACATATTGGATTATTATAACAACCCTAGTGAAAAAAATACATACTAAAATGTATTTGAAATACATTTATTTTGTATATTACAAATACATTTACATATTTATGTGCTTAATAAAAATACCGTGCAAATGTACTTTTAGTGTACTAAACTGGTATATATGGGTCAGGGACATTTAGATGTCCGCATCAATAGAAATTTACAAAAGTGATTTTATATACATAGAAAGCACATTAAATCCAAGTAAAACATCTACTTTTAATGTTTCATATAAGTTTTGGGAGAATAAAATGTCAAAATTCCATTGTTATTTATTTATTATTTATGTAAAAATTGAAACATACTTATTCTGACCTGTACGTATTAAAATATATAAAAGAATAAGTGAGCATACTAAATTTTATTGCATTTTAAAAGAGTAAAAAATTCTTGCTGACAAATGGCAAAATCTAGGATAGTGGCAAAGTTTAAAAATGTAAAATTACAAGTTATTAGCATTTGGGGTAAAAGTAATTAGTTTTTAATATGGCATGAATAGATTTTTTTGTTGTAAATATCCCTGACAAGATTGTTACACTGAATAACATTTTAGTGGGTGTCTTCTGTAAATCATGGTAAAAATGTATATTTAATTTTTGCTCAAAAAAACAAATTAAACAGGACCCATTCTGATGTATTGAAAAACAACAACAACAATTCAAAGATGTATTAGACTTAATTTTAATGCTTGACAACCCTTTTTCTTGTTTGACCCCTGTACTAAAAGTTTGCTAAATTGGAACAACTAATTTTGTACTTAATGCACTTTAATTGTGCAGAAGTAGAGCTGAGGTCCAACTAGTTATACTGAAGTATATTTGATTTTGCTAAAGTGGAACTATTGCAAGTATCTTGTATTTAAAGACTGATATTATACAAAGATCACACAATCCTTATTAATAGTGATATTAAAACACTTTTTGGGCATGATATTAAGAAATGTGCATTGTGCAATAAAGAAACACTCCAAATAAAGTTTAATTATAATTTTATATCAGCAAGTCTTAAGTGATGTGTCAATAAATGTGTTAATGGATTTGAAGTATACTTAGCATGAAATAAATGTATAAAAAAAAAGAACTTTCACTGTTGTTAGTCTCACTCAAAACCATCCTTGTTCACATTACTTAAACTCATGTAACTACATAAACTTAATTTAACCGAGTTGTTTCTACTAAAAATGAGTATTGTCAGCTTTACTTAAGTGTTTGTTCAGTCAACTTAACATTGCTAGGTGAAATGCACAAATTAATATTGACATTAGAAGAGTAAATTAAGGGATTAAACTGTTATTTTATGTGTTTTTCAATTAGTTTATGTTAGTGTTTAATGTTCAGTTATGTTGGACATTTAGAGGAGTTTCTGTAATGTTTTTGAATTTTGTGGTTACCATTAAGCTGTGAGCACTCATATATGCATGTTTATACACTGATAAAAATGATTTCATGGTGAAGTAAATACTACAGAAAAAACAAATGTAATTTCTACATGAAAAAGTTAAAAATACTCAACTTTTCTGATACTGGTGTTCCCATCATGCACTAGTCCTTGAATAATTAATGAGGTTGATTTTTCGCTGTTAGCTGTATTTTATCATTGCTTTTGTGGTTAGGTTTAGTAACTTGTCATTTTTTGACATTTGGAGTTCATTTTCTACTCAAAATGGCACATTCATACTCTAAAACGATCCATCGAATGTTACCGTCATTGTGTACCAAGTATTGAGGTCTTTTTTTTTTTTACTTAACTTAGTTAAGTAGAGTTTACTTAATTCCATATGTGAAATTTACTTAAAAAATATGCGTGCAAAAACTCACAAAAGAAAAATTAAGTCAATTTTACTTGTTTTTTTCAGTGTAGGATGGAATTCCTGCTCTCAGTTCAATTGAGTTCAATGAGTTCTTTTTTTTTGAGTGAATTTTATAGAGCAAATAGTCAATGTGTTCACCTTACGTGATAAACATAACATTATTAAGTAAACTGCACATATAAAAATTACGTAAAAATGACAAATTCAAATGATTGTCTTTACTCAAAGAAATTTTCTCAGCTTTACTTGAATTTCTTTTGTTCATACAACTAAATTGTGATTTGTACAAATTACTCAATATAGTTGCGTGGAACTACTTGACACTGCTTTTTTTAAGTAAATCCAACAATTAATTTTATTGAGTGTAGATTTTGGCATAGGTTTTTTTTTTTTTTTTTTACTAGGAATACATCCCTTATTTCCATTTTTTGATGTTGTTAATAGTCTATATGCATTTATTGTATATATTCTTGCCAACTCTTTACACGTGCATTTTGAAAAAGGACTTCATCTCTTTGTAAAACACCGCTTGGCTACATTCCTGTGATCTCCAGCAGTGTCTTGGTGGATACACCTACCTTTGAAATTAGGTCTGATTCTTGCATCATAACCAGACACTTTTCCCATAAGCTTGTCCAGGAATTCTGACGGGGGCATGGGAGAGGCAGCTTTCCGAGCCGCTGCTTGTTGGGACGCTGCCAAGCTGTGGAACGGGAGAAAGACAGGTGCGTTAAAGAACAGAGGAGGACAGGCACTGCATTATGAGATTGTTTTTTTTAATTATTACCGGTGCATTTTCTACCCTGAGGCAAACCGATATCTCTGACTCAAGTCACTTATTTCATTTCAAACTGTCATTTTCAATAGTGATATTAAACAATCTCCAGAGCCGAAGCTCATTCACTCCAGGCCAAAAGAGAATCTATGAAAAAGCTAAATTAACATGGAAATGAATCGAGACCTCGTCATACACTAGTATCCGTGTCTTCATTAGCATTGGAAGCCATTAGAGCTTAATAAGTGATAACAGGGTCCATGTGTATCCCTTTGACACCTCACACTAAAAGTCAGTTCACTAACTGACCTGTGAGTCACATGATAACTTATCCCACGGGCTTTTTAGCCTAAGACCACTTTTAGTGCTGATTAGTCACATTTTTAACTGCTTCCATAGGGCTCTTTATCTGCCCTACATTTAATTGCCAAGTCTCTGTGCTACATGATGGACTTTAATATGTATCGACTTATTCAAGTCCTCCCACATTCCTGATTACCACTGAAAACTCACTGGAACAATGGACTTTTTTCCCATCTACAGCATCAGTGTGTCTGACAAAAATGGAGGATAATAATCATAAAATAGCCTGTGGTATATTGATTTCACCTAAGTCCTTGAGACATGGTCCTTTTCTTGCCAATTTCATGGGTCTTTCTTTGGGGGGAATTGCTCTATTTTCTTAACCAGCCACTGAATCCTGTCTAACTGTTTCGGCAGCATATCCATTATTCTTTCATGTCCATTGACTTTCTGCGTCACTCCTTATCCTTTGTGTTCGAAATAACCAACAGTCAGGCTTTTTCCATTCTGCACATCATTATTCTTTCTGCTCATTAACATTTAGTGCTGTCAGGTAACTATTATATTGGAGATGTGTATGGCATTCAAATGTGGATACATAATAGAGAAAAATATTCTGGGAAATGCTGCTCATATCTCTTTTAAAGCTATAAAAATAATGTGCGATTTGTCTTAAAGTCCCCCTGTGGTGAAAATCAAGTTTTTAATTTTGTTTATATGTGGTCTTGCTTTAAGACAAATCATGTGCAAATTCATAAGTCTACACCATTGCTGAGTATTTTCTCTTTAAAACTAAAGACAGTCTCATAAACGCGGGTGTTTCTTACATCACAAACTACCTTGTAACCAATCACGTCAATCTGCCGATGGGCTTTAGCATATCATTAACTGTGACGCTCTGAAGCAAGGGAGTCGTGTAACATTAGCAACACATTATTAGCTGTTTGATAACGTAGTCAAGCAAAAGGCTAATCATATTATTTACTGTTATGTGTCCGACGTTGTAAAAAACGATACCTTTGTGCAGCGTTTACCTCAGTAAGTTGACCGAGTGGATCTCCGAGCTCGAGGCGGAGCTAATTAGCATATTCATAGATTCGCTTATACTAAATGAACCAAGGGTGTAGAGTTACATTCAAGCTATTTTAAGGCATGAAGAATTTTTTTTCACAGGAAAAAACGTTTAAATATGTCATTTTGGTGATCAAAGATGAGTTTTAAGGGATAAAATTATTGACTACAGGGGGACTTTAAGAACACCATAACAAAAGACACTAATCAATTTTAATTAAACTCTTTCATTTTAAAACACACTGAATGGTTTTAAAACGAACAGCATTAGAAAAAAAGTGGCAATAAAGTTCCAAAAGTTAAAATCTGTAGATTCAGGTGTATGAATTAAATAAATTAATAATTTCAAATAAAAAATAAAGTGATGGTAAAGACTTTTACATTGTTACAAAATATTTATATTTTAAATAAGTTCTCTTCTTTTGAACTTTCTATTCATCTGGGGAAAAAATCCCGGAAAAAACAAATGTATAATGGCCTTTTTTCAACATTGATTATAATAATAAATGTTTCTGAAGAGTCAAATCAGCATATTAGAATGATTTCTGAAAGATCATGTGACAATGAAGACTGAAGTAATGATACTGAAAATTCAGCATTGCATCACAGGAATAAATTAAAATGTAAAATATGTTCAAATAGAAAACTAGAAAACAAAATTGTAAATTGTAACATTTTACTATATAACTGTCTTTACTGTATTTATGATCAAATAAATGCAGCCTTAGAGATGTGTCTGTGTATATATATATATATATATATATATATATATATAGTTTAAAAAAAATGACAAGATCTCAGAGTAAAACTGTGTCAGAAAAAAATTATCTTAATAATGTCAGATAACACTTAAGCAAAACATGGTCAGGTCAAAGTGTCTGAATAATTTTATATTTTTTAGTTTTATAAATTTTACTGGTAGTCCACTGTATGAAGAATTTTTGGGTATAATGTCACAGTTTACTCACTTACTTGGTTTGACTGTGTGTGTATATATATATATATATATATATATATATACACACACACAAAATATATACTGTGTGTGAATTGTTTAACACATTGTGAGAAACAAGTTTACTTGTGTTTAATGTAAAAATTTGCAATGCAAGCATAATGAGATTAGTCATGGCATGCCAGATTATTGAGTCTCTTCCAGAGCTATTTCTTGTGACTATAGGCTCTTTACATGAACACGCCATCGAAAAAATCTTTGTGACAGTGTGAAATCTGAGGATACAGTCTCTATTAGTTTTGGTTCCCTGCATATCCATCTCATTGTAACCAGTAGCTGACACAGGACGGAGTAAGCTAGATGCGTAATGTGGGTTTTAAACTGCATCTTTAGGAATTAATGATTTCACTGATCAAGGCAGCACTGAACAAATGAACCTTGATCGATGCTGGTCATGGCAGTGGAGAGAGCCTGATCCTTCTGCTGATGCAGCAGGAACCAAACCAAAGCATCCTGCCAGAAAATATATGCAAACAACCCAGAGACCTGCATACTTTAATGTGAGGATCCAATCATTAGCCCTAAGTGTAGCTCATTATGTTCTTAGGACCACTGATGAACACAATCCTTATTGATCTTGTAACACTCAAGGAAATCAAAGGCCTCTCTGGCACCAAGATGGCGTTTCTTCAAGCCGCTCTCAATTTGTCAATGCGGTTACTGAAGGACAGAAGAGAACATATCAGAATGAACCCAAAAGTACTTGATCTTCAAATCTTCACAGACCTCAATAAATAATAACCTCTCAGATTAAAAAAAAAAAAAAGGTGGTGGATCCGAAATTAAAATGAGTATTGCTAGTGATGGGTCTGTGCTATTTGTGGTACAATTCTGTCTTTGATTATTAATGAGGCATCAGGAGTCGGGAGCGAACATTTCTAAAAATAATGGTTACAATTAAGACTATTTATAGCTTTTTTTCTTCAGATATCGAACAAGCCGTCCTTCCCCTCATTTCCACCCACTTTTAATGAGAAAATTCGTTTTGAAAAGCTCTACAGTAGAGCACAAAATTGAGAGCATATACGTATCCGCTGCTGTTATTACCTGTGCATATATAATTACCAGAGAGACCAAAGCTAAACTCTGATTCTAATCTCTATTAGTAGATATTAACCCTTGCCTTGAGGCAAGCGCATTTTTTTCATAGTTTTTATCATTGAGCTTAGCAGCAATTTAACAGAAAAAGGAATATGCATTAATATCCAACAGCAATGCAACTACACTTTCAAAAGCGGGTCTTCATGCAAACCAGCAAAGAGATTACACTGTTTTAAAAAATAATAATATAAAAAAAAATAAACACTGGGTCAGCATAATAGAGGGACATTGACATTGACACAGCACTCCAAAATAAGTCCTTGCATTTCATTTTTCTTTTTTTTTTAATCTCTTTGAACAAAACCTACAAACCATTTATTTTTAATTTGGTAATGAGTTTTGATGACATACAGTACATCTTTGACGAGTAACAACACAGAAAAATAATGCAAACTAGCTATTTTACCTAAAACAAAAAGGAGAGAATAGATTTTTATTTTTGTTGTTTCTTAAGTAATTTTAAGTGTTTCTCAAGTAATTTTAGCATATAGAGTAACTTTTATTTAGTATTATTAGAATGTTTGCTTCCTCAAATGTTCAATATATATATAAAATATCATTTTAAGTAGTGATTTTGTAATATGTCGCTTTCATTGGGCTAAAAGTTTATGCAGTCAAACTCATTTTAGATTGAGTGCCGGATGGAAAAAAATTTAACCATGTGTGAGCTGAAATACCTTTTTTTAAACCTTAGTGCGTTGACATTTAGCCTACATTAACATTATCCATACAAACCACAAATTAATAAAATTAGAACACTTCTCTGTGAAAACTGCCTTTTTACAGTGAAAGACTTTATTAAAATTTTAAATATGTTTTAATATTTTTTATTAGGGATGTTTGATTATGATTTTTCATGGCTGATTTTGACTTTTTACAAGTAAATTGTCCGATTCTGATACCGGTTGCTGATTTTTTGTTTCTTTGTTTAAGCATATTTACTTGTTGTTTACTTACTCTATAACAGGCTAAACTAGCCTTAAACAAAAAAATATCTGTAGCCAGCCATTTAAATTTAGAGGCAACCACTACATTTTATTTATGATGCAAACAAAGATGATACACACGTAGCATGAGCAGTTTTTATATTTAAATTAGATTGTATAACTTCAAGATTTAAAGGGTTAGTTCACCCAAAAATGATATTTCTGTCATTAATTACTCACCCTCATATCGTTCCACACCCGTAAGACCTTCGTTCATCTTCAGAAAACAAATTAGGATATTTTTGATGAAATCCGAGAGGTATCTGACTCATTCATAGACAGCAATATAATCAACACTTTCAAGGTCCAGAAAGGTACTAAAGACATCGTTAAAACAGTCATGTGACTGCAGTGGTTCAACCTTAATGTAATGAAGCGACGAGAATACTTTTTGTGCGCAAAAACAAAACAAAAATAACGACTTTATTCAACAATATCTTCTCTTCCCTGTCATTATCCTTATGTAGTTACCGCAGTAAGCACAATGAAGGCTTCCTTGTTTACGTCCGAATGCCGGCTCAGGATTGGCCAAAGCTGATCACGTGATCAGCACGATGCATGTGTGTGATGCTGACGCAGGAGCCGGCCAATAATGAGTCGGCATTGTGACATAGATCCTGGAAGTGCTGGACGTAAACAATGTATGAGAATGACACAGAAGAGAAGATATTGCTGAATAAAGTCATTATTTTTGTTTTGTTTTTGCACATGAAAAGTATTCTTGTCGCTTCATAACATTAAGGTTGAACCACTGCAGTCACGTCGACTGTTTTAACAATGTCTTTAGTACCTTTCTGGACCTTGACAGTGTTGATTATATTGCTGTCTATGGATGAGTCATATACTTCTCGGATTTCATCAAAAATATCTTAATTTGTCTTCTGAAGATGAACGAAGGTCTTACAGGTGTGGAACAACATGAGGGTGAGTAATTAATGATAGAAATTTCATTTTTGGATGAACTAACTCTTTAAAGCAAAAACAGAACGGTCTGACTTGTTTAGTGAAATTATGCTATAATTATGCTAGAAGACAGACTGAATGAAAATGCAAATCCACTCTCTGCCAGTAGGTGGCGCTTATGGAACAGCAGCAATATAGCGTTTCCTTGTTTCCGCAGCGCTGTGCTTATAAACACTACTTTGTACGGAAGGACAAGAAAATGCCATCAAAGACAATTCCCTTTCATAGATACATTCATATAAACCCGCATTTCAATATTTATATTTTTCTTCCTATATTTTGCAAACAGTGAGCTTTCTGCTCCTGGTACAGTTTTTGCTTTGCTTGCGAGTTGTAATATTCCCACACAAATTACATTTTGAAAAATGATTGCAAAGCAATTTGTTTGCAATTCTAGAATAGAGATCGGCCAAAATAAAACGCAAAACCGTTCCGATTTATAGCCGGTCGACCAGTGCATCTCTATTTTCTATTAGTGTTCAAATCATCCCCGGGCTGGATTGGACACTGTCCGTATGATTGGCACCCCTGATTTAGATGTTACCATATTTTTTCAGTGTATATATACACACTACATGCACACCGCTGCCATTGATTGGATTGGCCATACATAGCATTACTGTCATATTTGAGTGTGATGGTGTGATGACATAACCTCATGTATTTTAACACTATGCCTGAGCTTCTCCAGTGACAAGCACACAGCAGCCTCTCACGTGACAATTCTTGCATGGCAAATGTGCAAGCTAATATGGAAATCAATTAGAGAGATGCAATTTATAGAGCAAATTATGTTTGTGTACTATTTGTATTCGTCAGTGGCATTAGCATTGACAGAGTGATCAATGTTTAGTAATAAGTCTGCATGTGAAATGAGGTTGGGGTGTAGACTGAGATTGGAAAAGAGATATCAATTAACAGGCTCTGCAAAGTTCAGCAACAAGAGCTGAGACTGCAATATCCTGATTCTAGTTCATTAACTAAACAGTGCCCACAGAATGCGAAATAATTACTGCAAACCACCAGCCAGATAAGGTGAATATGTTCATGATATTGTTATAGGGGAGTCTTATGTTTGAGATAATCAGTGTTATGATAGAATAATCCACAAGTGGAGCATTAACCTAGAGCTTGAAAGATTGCATCTGTCAAATCAAATTTTCCTTTTTTAATTAAACAGCAAACTGAATAAATGTGCATAAAAATGGTGGGATAATGGTGGTAAGATTTTTAAAGGCCTATACTTTGTCATATAACTGCACTGTAAAATGAAACACCCAGTCTTTCATGGATATTTCCTTATAGATAGATGTAAAATTTAATTGCATTTTCAATCACAACACATAAAAAAGGTTAGGGGTCTAAAAGTATTGTTTTTACAAAAGCATTTCAACAGCTTTGTCAAATAATGTTTCATTAACAACAAAAGTTTAAAACTTAAAAACGCGCTAATTCGCTAAATATTATGATCGAAATCGCCGTTGCGTCAGGACGTAACCATGGCAACAGCTGCCTGATCGCATATCGACTATCGCTAACATAAATATCCTAGTAATTTGTATTTTTATAACGTAATTATAGATTTACACATAACAAACACATTATAAAAACTGTTAGTGTTTTGTTATGTTTTTAAATTAGCTGACTGTATCGCTAACCGCGATATATGGGCGCCAAAAACGAGCTGCGCAAGACTATCTGAAGATTACTGACAGAAATTATATATTTAAAAAAAAAAAAATTCAACCTAAAGTTATTAATTAAATCGCACACTCCTATACTAATTTATTATAGGTAGTTTGTTGCCTTCTCATGCCTGTTGATAACTTTCTATTCGTGTAATGACCACTAGTGTTCGCTGTTTATCCTGGTTTATGAGAAATCCTTACCATTTCTTACTTGGATGACTGAATGACACGTAATTATGACTTACTTTATTATTATTTTTTAATTAGCAGACATTAGATTACAACAGAGGAACTAGCAGGCCAACGACTCAATAATTTCTTAATACGACGGTTTTGTATTTTTTTTAAATAGGGTACAAAATTCTCAGCAAAAGTAAAGAAACCAGCGATAGAAAACAAGAAAATAGCATGTTTGAGTAAAAAAAAAAAAAACGCTCTTACATCAAAACAGCGTGATACGTACCTGAAAAATACAATAGTTTCCCACAAATAAATCCCGAGTGCGAACATTGTGTCAGGTTGGAGATGAGTAGATGTAGTTACAGCTCAGAGCACCATACAATTCCTTCTTCTCTCACTTCTGAGGTGAACAATTCGTCCTTTGCTTGTTTCAGAATCCCAAAAAGGCCAAACAAATCTCAAGAGCATACAGACGAGCTGGTCATTTTCCCGACAACGGCTGTGTAGGTGAAGCGAAGCTCCTGTTTCATACGGGTTGCGGAATTTCAGGTGGAAGCAGCGCTGTGAAAAAACTCGATGAGATAAATTCAGATGTTCATTCCGGACGATCCATAGCAGCATTAGATGCGTAGTCGCCGAGGATATCTAAATACGCTCCATAACAAACGAAACTATACACTATATCTCATCACTGCGCCGGAATGCCACCAAAGTCACTGGAAAAATATACATACGCGTCTGCTCTTTTCCTCCACGCTTCTTTTTACATGCATCCCAATGAAGAAATGTGTCGCTTTCGAGCCACACGTTAGTTTTAGCTACCTCTGGCTGAGGTAGTCTGATTTAGTACGTACTTGTTTCCCTGGAGTGAATTGTTAGTGCTGCATGAAGCTACTTCCATTGTCTGGTCCAGTTAAGAGACGCTGCTCATTTTTTTGTTTCAACGTTTTTCTTGAATCCTCGTCAGAAAAGCCCAAATGTTGATATTTCAGCACACAGGGTCTGTTCCATTGCTCAAAAGCCCCTCAGCCCTACAGTATTTCTTGCTGCAGTCATTTACTAAACTCAAAAAGCACCTCACACACTCTCAACACACGCCCACATGCTGCTGTCATTGGTCTGAATGGCACTCCAGACAAATGCCTCCTCCTCGGATTGGAGATTGGCATTTGCCATATGTTGGACTTCGAGGGCTACGCTGTTGTGGGTCAATTTATATTTTTATGTATTGCACAGTTTTCAGAAACATATTACAAATAGACATGTGATGACTAAGACTATAACTCTGTTCAAGCCACTGGGGTATTTCTGACCAACCAGCTTGGATATAACTGTGTTTATTATATTGTTAAGGAGAAAACACAAACTGTAAACTGTTTATTTTTTACACATTACTTTGTCTTAAAAGGTAACGCTTTACAATTAGGTTTCATTTGTTAACATTAGTTAATGCATGTGTGAACATTTTTATTTACTAACATTAACAAAGATTAATAAATGCTGTAAGAATATACATATATAGTGCATGTTGGTTAAAGGGATAGTTCACCCATTAATCACCCTCAAGTTGTTCCAAACCTGTATAAGTTTCTTTTTTCAGTTGAACACAAAAGAATACTGTCTGGTTACTTACATTCTTCAAAATGTCTTCTTTTGTGTTCAACTAAAGAAAGAAACTCATACAGGTTTGGAACAACATGAAGGTGAGTAAATGATGACAGAATTTTCATTTTTGGGTGAATTATCCCTTTAATGTTAACTAATGGGTTAGTTCACCCAAAAATTTAAATTCTGTCATTAATTATTTACCCTCATGTCGTTTCACACCCGTAAGACCTTCGTTCATCTTCAGAACACAAATTAAGATATTTTTGATGAAATCTGATGGCTCAGTGAGGCCTCCATTGACAGCAAGATAATTAACACTTTCAATGCCCAGAAAGCTACTAAAGACATATTTATGACAGTTCATGTGACTACAGTGGTTCAACCTTAATGTTATGAAGTGACGAGAATACTTTTTGTGCGCCAAAAAAATAACTACTTTATTCAACAATAACTAGTGATGGGCGATTTCAAAACACTGCTTCATGAAGCTTTTGTTTCGAATCAGTGGTTCGAATGTGTATCAAACTACCAAAGTCATGCGAACTATTGAAATTTCAAAACACTTATGATGTAACAAAGGCTCTTCAATTTTCAAAGCCTCAATCTTGTGACTTTCATGCTCCGAACCACTGATTCAAAACAAAAGATTTGTAAAGCTTCGAAGCTTAATGAAGCAGTGTTTTGAAATCGCCCATCACTAGATATTGTTGAATAAAGTCGTTATTTTGTTTTTTGCCGCACAAAAAGTATTCTCGTCGCTTCATAACATTAAGGTTGAACCACTGTAGTCACATGAACTGTTATAAATATGTCTTTAGTAGCTTTCTGGGCATTGAAAGTGTTAATTATCTTGCTGTCAATGGAGGCCTCACTGAGCCATCGGATTTCATCAAAAATATCTTAATTTGTGTTCTGAAGATGAACGAAGGTCTTACGGGTGTGGAACGACATGAGGGTGAGTAAATAATGACAGAATTTTCATTTTTGGGTGAACTAATCCTTTAATATATTATATTATTAATATAAAGTCATTATTTTTATTTTGTTTTTGTGCACAAAAAGTATTATCGTCGCTTCATAACATTAAGGTTGAACCACTGCAGTCACGTTGACAGTTTTAACGATGTCTTTAGTACCTTTCTGGACTTTGAAAGTGTTGGTTAAATTGCTTTCTATAGACGAGTCATATACCTCTCAGATTTCATCAAAAATATCTTAATTTGTGTTCTGAAGATGAACGAAGATCTTACCGGTTTGGAGCGACATGAGGGTGAGTAATTAATGACGTTTTTTATATGAACTAACCCTTTAACAAATGTGATCTTATTTTTAAGTGTTACCTCTTAACATCTTTGAGGGGAAAAATTAATAAATAACAAAAATATAATAAACGACTATTAATTTCTTAACCATATTGTCTATCAAAAAGATGCAGTTCATTCAACTTGTTGGCATGTTGTCAGACAATAACAATGAAATCATCCATTAAATAGCATATTATAGGCAAATAATAGAGGCAATTATATTTTCAGCAAAATTTAAACAAGTTATAAAACAGAAAAAAATGTTACATTTATGTTAAATAAACAAAAATACACAAAAGCAACTTGCATTTTAAACACAACTTGGCCTGAACGCACTTGAACCTTTTTGTTTATATATACCTTTATCGTATCGTACTATTGTCTGAATGTATGCTACTTGTTCACTTGTTAACTTAGCTGCTAATTTTAGTTTAAAAGACAAGAAACTTCAAATTTCAAAGCATTGTGAACTTGGCATTTGTAACTAAATCACAAACCCTTTGCTAAAGAAAACACACATTGGTGTAATTTGACTTATTAGTCAAAACCGTATAGTTACTGAGATATATCCCATGTGACAACTAGCCCCGGCCTCCCCTTCGTCATTCTTGAAACACACATCAGGAGTGAAGTTCACTGCAGCTGGGTTTCATAGGCCTGTCCTGCTCAATGTCACTTCACTGCAGGCATAATAACAAGCCAAATGTTTGCCAGCGCAAAGCTGCAAGAGTAAAAAAAAAAATGACGTAATCATAACAAACATATGTTTGGAATAAACACTGTCACAGTGCAATACAGTCAGCATCAATGAATAATATACCTGAGAATGGAATAGAATATAAAAATATTTTGATATTGGTTTATTCTTTTTTTTATTATTAAATAAGTCTTAAATCTATATTATTATTGTATTTATCTTGAAGTTTTGTTAAAAACGTTCACTGGATCCGAGATCAATTACAGTTGTACCACTTGTATTTGTTTTTACAGAAGTGTGACTCATAGACGCTCTGTATATCTTTGTCAAACTCTACAACACCTTGACAGCTCTAATATTTCATGATGAATAAGAGCCTAGAAATTCAGTTAAATTTTGTTATTCGTGACAACACAAACAGAACAGAAAGAAGTGATTAAAGATATCAACAGCTCAGCAGCCGAGACTGGGGGTAGATTCGCCCGTTCTGCATTGTTCCCACTGCCGTTGTTGTAAGTGGGCCAAAACACTGACAGAATTGAATAATGTCACTTCTGACTGCTTTGAATATAGTATATTAAAAACTTTGAATAGGAGGTTAAGATTAAAAAGTTATATACTATTAAAAAACTGCTAACACAAGCATTACATGCTGAACAAGCTGACAGAATGACACGACTAATCGAAGAAAACACATTTATAAAACATTTATTTCCATTCACATGTGTGGATCATTTTATATATGATCTTTTAGTGGAAAAATCCTTGACCTTTATCTATCCATAAAAGACAAATCATAAAACACATTAGCTGGATAAGAGTGAAGAAGAAATTCTTATATAAAGTATATCTGAATTAACATATCTAATTTTTATCTAATAAGGAAATGCTCCTAATTTATCTAGTCTGTTTTATACGAAGAGTGTGACGAATGTCAATTTTCAATGGTGCTATGCAACAAAACACCATCACTTATTGTTCAGGCACAGAAATATCTTACTTTCTTCTCACATCTCCATCAGTGGGAGGCGAATGAGCCGACTGAATCATTTAGATAAGTATTTCCCAATCCACGGGACACGGAGTACCCAAACACCGCACATTTATTTTCATTGTCTCTCTTATGTAATGTAACTGGGTACAGTATGAATATATTTTATGTATATTAGAAATGAATCTTCTGTATACCCTACTTTAACAGTTGTGATCATTAACCTGTATTACCTTTTAAAGGTACAGTGTAGCATATAATGGTTTATTACCCCAAACTTCTGAGTACTAGTGTATGTATATATATTCTGTCTTAATATATATGGTCTGTCTGAATACTCGATTCTGACTGGCAGTAAGGTTTGCAATAAACCCGTTTAATGCACAGGCAGTTCCAAGCCAGTTTAATAATGGTGCATTCAAACGTGGGGTCGGCATTAACGCTTCTTATTTACTTTGAATGGGTGACGTCATGCGTTGCTGAATTGTGGGTTCTGTTGCGTCGCTTCACTCGCGTTGCTCGCGGCAGAAGTTGAAGATTTCTCAACTTTTCAAGTGCCAATGCAGGTGTCAGCCAATCAGATCGCTTTATGCAAATACCCTAGCGCAGACGCTAGCCAATTGCATTCATGCGACACCTGAAAGTAATGTGATTGGCTGTTGTCACTATGCATTGCTGTCAAAGAGTAAGTAGCTGGTGAAGTGGATTCACTTATTGTAGAGTTAAGGAAAGTTATCATGGTCATTGTAATGTTTGAAGCGGATGTCATAAGTCATGTCAGTAGACCAGGAAGATTTTAAAACGAGCGGTTCATTCATAAATCCGTAAGATCTTACCTTCACACTGTGGAAATACAAACGGGAAAACAGAACACAACAAGCGCAGCGCTGAAAGGGGGCGGGTCTACATACGTAATTCGGCAGGAACATTTAGGAGCACAGAAACTTGTTATTAACGCTGCCCCGCAACTTTTATTAATAAAATAGCTTCGTTAGTGAATCTCTATTTCTCAGCAACGAGGGGGAAACATCACTGATTTTGAAGTAATTAAACTCACAGCGATTGTTGTTAATAGAGAGAGGCGCTGAACAGATGCAGGTAATTCACACACGCATCTCTCTCGATAATGAATTTAAATAATTACTATAAAATAAATTTAATCTTGCACACTAATTTAATTCTGTGTCTGACTCAAAGCGCGCAGAATGATAGATCTAATGAGCCGTAAATGATGAAAATAACTGTAATTTTTATCCTTCCGGTCAAATACTGCACTGCAAACATCACTAACAGTTTTAAATTGTCAATGCTGGCAAATGTCCATGGTATAAGCGTGATAATACATAGCTAGCTGTCCATTAATCGATTTGAATGCACTCCGCTTTGGGTCGGGTGGTTCTTTCCCTCCATGTCGTGCATTAAAATCGTTTAACGCACAGCTATAGCTGAGGATTATCCCTTACATATTATTCAGCAAGGATACATTAAATTGACAAAATGTGACAATATATGTTTAAATATATTTCAAATGCATTTCTAATAAATGCTGTCATTTTGAATGTTTCTATTCATCAAAAAATCCTGAAAAAAGGTTTCTAGAAAAATATTAAGAAGCAAAACTGTTTTCAACATTGATAATAATCAGAAATGTTTCTTGAGCAGCAAATCAGCATATTATGATTTCTGTGACACTGAAGACTGGAGTAATGATGCTGAAAATTCAGATTTGTCATCACAGGAATAAATTACATTTTAAAATATATTAAAACAAAACTTTAAATTGTAATAATATTTCACAATATTACTGTTTTTACAGTATTTTAGATTAACTAAATGCAGCCTTGGTGAGCATAAGATACTTTTTTTGAACTTCATATATTGGTTTATACCTAAACTTCACTATTATTAGTGAACTATAGTCGAGATGCTGTTTTGTAATTATTGTTTAGGCATTTCCATAAGCCCCAGTCTGAGTCTTACCTGTAAATGAAAATTGTGTTTTTGTAGCGGCTGGCATATCACTATGACTTAATCAAAATGACTTATGATGGTCCATAGCCTACACAGCCCAATTTAGTTTTACGAAGCAGACATGGGGAATATTCTCAGTGTAATCAAGGATGTGTTTCCTCAGGAAAGGCCATGAAATGAAAAAGATGAAAATGTGTTGTATGCTTCATCATAAACAAGGAGCTTTTTCAGTGGGAAACACAAAGGCAGCACAAACTCGTAAGTTCAATGTAGCGTGCTCATATTATCTCTCTCTTGATGAAACAGCTTGCTGGTAATCATCTCTATACATGTGGTTCAGCAGCAATAGAAATGCACAATAAAACATCTTCTGCGTGCATTTACAGCTGATAAATTAAACTGGTAAATAATGTAAGGAGAGAGATCTGACCTTTGGAGGTGCTCTATTCTTTACAGTTGGCATCAGACTGACCTACCTATTTATATCTTAAAATGATCTGGAAAAGGCTACTCATTGGGGAAACGGAGATGTAATTTTGCTCAAGCGTGACTGAGGTTCCCTAGCTTTTTCTACATCCTGGTCATATTAAAACACAGACCCATTTTAACAACTGGGAAACACACTCCATCTCTGTGTACAGCAGGATGGCACATAACGTTGATCATTCATGCTGAATGGGCACACCTGTGCCTGGGATCGTGCATCCAGGAGCAAGGACACACTGGAGAGCCAATGCTAGCAGGTCACACATGCCAATTCTGGAAACTGTCAGCGATTTTTCTGCCCTCGCTGCAGCATCGTTACAGATTTCCCTTTAGAAGGAATACCCTGCAGCCGAGACAATTTGCTAGTAACGAATCCTCCCTCCATCTGGCTTCAGTTTTAGAGGAATTATGTGTCTAGCATTTGTTATGGGGATGATAAATCCACCTGTCTCTGGAGTGAAAGAGCACATCCTCTGCTTCTCATCCAGGCTCAAAATGATCAGAGGGAGCGCGCGTCGCTGATGCCGTGTGACAAATCGGCAGAAGCCGATGCGAGATTATTTGTCTGTTCTGACAAATTCGTTTATGTGTTAACCGAGTGGCTTATGAATGACTCCACCAACTTGCCAGAGTAAATTACAGCATCTTGTATTTGGAAGCGAGAGCGTGCGTCTTGTAATCCGATGCAGCGGTGCCATCATGTCTTCAGAAGTATCTCATGCATATAAAGGGAGGAGAGCTGGCTCATTAATTTTAACAGGTGCTTTTTCAAAGCATCCACATGTACTGTTGTCGCACACTTAAGATGGCTATGAAACCACTCCCTGACCGCAACCAGCCTTAACCTTGACTGATGGCATAACCGCCTCTGGCAATCACATTAAAAGCCACATTTGTTCATATTCGCACTGGGAACTACATTTTGCAATCTCCTTAATTTAGCCAGACTGATAAATCGTAGGGCTGGTGCTTTACTGCCACAGCGTGTTATGTCCCCAGCATTGACTGCCCTTGAAATGAGCACTGTCCTATTTCAAAAATAATACATGAGATGCATGTTTTGAGGTTGCAAAGACCTCTGAATACGACCGCTTGGGGTGATATCACTGGGAATCTAAAAATCTGACGCAGGGGCCCACTATAGGCAGCTCATCTGATGTCATTAGGTGCCAGTGATGTTCTAGTTATATTTGCCTATCTAGAAATAGAGCTACATTAACTGTTTTCCTGTAATGCAAAGACTTTAGAAGGATTTCTTGTTAGTTATATCACTGTCGAAAGTTTACTGATTGGTACAAAGTTTGGTTAGTCCACCATATTTAAACATTTTAAGGGACCACCTTCTTAAATTTATATATATTTAGTCAGAAGAGTAGCCCAAGAGCCAAGGAGCACTCGGAAAGAGCTCCAGAAAGACTTGGAGGCAGCAGGTACAGCTGTCACAGAGAAAACAATAGGCAGTCCACCGCCACAATCCATGCTCGCTCACCATTATTGAAGAAAAGGCATGTTGAAGCTCATTTGAAGTGTGCTGTACAACATTTGGAAATGCCTGAGAGAATATAGTCTGGTCAGATGCGACAAAAATCTATTTTTGGCAATAATACTACATGTTTGGAGGAGAAATTGCTCTGCATATTACCCTAAAAATACCAGTAGTGAAAATTGGAGGTGGAAGCATCATGGTATGGGGCTGTTTCTCTTCTCAAGGTACTGGCAGAATCCATATTATTGAAGGGAAGATGAATGGAGCCATGTACTGGGAAATTATTGAGATGAATCTGTTGCCATCCAGCAGGATGATGAGGATGAGGGTGGACCTTCCAGCAGGACAAAGATCCAAAACATACTACAAATGAGACTCTGGATTGATTCCAGAGGAAGAAAATAAAGTTGTTTGTGGAAGGAACTGAAGATCAAGATTCACAAGAGGGAATATTTCTGTTTAGAAGAATGGACCAAAATCCTACCTGAGCACTGTGAGCGATTCATTTGTTCATTCAGGAAGCGTCTTGAAGCTGTCATTGTAATATATATATAAATATAATATATACACTACCAGTCAAAAGTTTGGAAACTGTAAGATTTTTAATGTTTTTTAAAAAAGAAGTTTCGTCTGCTCACCAAGGCTGCATTTATTTAATTAAAAATACAGTAAAAACAGTAATATTGTGAAATATAGTATTACAATTTAAAATAACTGTTTTCTATTTGAAAATATTTTAAAATGTAATTTATTCTTGTGTTGGCAAAGCTGAATTTTCAGCATCATTACTCCAATCTTCAGTGTCACATGATCCTTCAGAAATCATTCTAATATGCTGATCTGCTGCTCAAGAAACATTTATGATTATTATCAATGTTGAAAACAGTTGTGTACTTTTTTTTTTTTTTCAGGATTCCTTGATGAATAGAAAGTTCAAAAAAAGTTAGTTTAAATCGTAATATTACTGTATTTTTTGATCAAATAAATGCAGACTTTATAAGCATTAGAGACTTCAAAAACATAAAAAAGACCCCAAACTTTTGAGTAAGTAATGTGTTATGTTTGTAAAATCTTTTTTTCTTCTTTCTCAAATTTTTCATGGACCCACTTCCCTCATCTCAGTACAGCCACAAAGTTTGAAATCCCCCCCTCTAAATGATAGATCAGCAAAGCACAGAAAAGAAAAGATTCGGTCTTAGAGTTTTATTAGAGCCCAAAGGTATGTAATACACCACTGTCTGTTTGTACTGATAATATCCATGCCTCCATTACCCAGCGTATGAATGTCAATGATCAATTTCATTCTAGAGAAGAGAAATGAGAGTGTCTCTGTCGTTAATTGCACTCTTAAGGTGTTCAGGTGAGCGTGCTGAGTTGAGCTCTCCACTGCTTCAGCAGAATCAATGATCAGGGAGAGTTCCTGCAGTGTGTCAAGGTGGAGAGATTATGACAGGTAAGAGAGAGAGAGAGAGAGGACAGAAAAAACCTTGTAAGATACCTAAACCACATGGTGGTACTTGTAAATACAATGAAAGTTTTATGGTTCTCCTTCCCACCACAGTAGGAGTTTATTTCCAATAGGCAAGTGTAATATCATCTCATCCACTGCTAGACGATGACCTCTAATTTGAACTACAGGAAAGGGAATGCGGATGAATAATGCATAAGTCTTGTCTGCTTGTACTGCTGGTCTGAGACGAATGCAATTACACGTCCCTTAGGAACTAAACTAAAGTTACTGTATAGGGAGGATTCATATGTGAAGAGTGAAGGACCCCGAGTAAAAAAGAGACTTACTGTAACAGTTCAGCTGAGATCAAATAACTGTTTTAGTGCATAAATCCAAAAGTACATTTCAATTCATGCATATCCTAGGCATCAAACCCGTGACCTTGGCATTGCTAGCGTCACAGTCTACTGCTCTGGAGTACAACAATATTATATCATGACAACACAGGAAAACACTGACGGCACCAAAAGAACGACCACAGTCCAAAACACTTGGTCACTATCCTGTGTCAACAGACAGGGAAAAAAATATCAAGTCCATTTCACACTTGTGATATACATGAATAATTCATCAGAATTCAGAGCTACTTTTAAATGGCTGTCAATGGAGAAAGATGCTTTGTGGGATCAGATGTTGTAGTTATCAGTATCTACCAACAGCCCAAAATTATACTTCAGTTTTGACGCAAACACTTAGCGTATGCATTCAGCCAAACACGTAACCTTTCAAAGTATACTCCTTTTGATAGTTTGTGACACATGCACACTACAAAGTTTCAACCTTGGTCAGTATCTGAGCTATTTCTCTTCAGAAGTTATAAGCGCTAAATGTTTTTATACTCACTTAAACTAGAGTTGTGTTTCTCTTACAAAATTCCTCGGCTGCATCCAAAAGCTGAAAAATGCTGCCTTCAAAGGACGCATGCTATCAAGGCACGTCCGGTGTGGTGAGAAATTGAGTCCCCACAGAAATCGGGTCTCCTTTAGGACCCCGAGTGATCCCATTGCTTCAATGGACTTTTAATGGCTAGTATTTATAGCGCCTGATTATAATTCCTGCAAAATCACGTTATCACATAGGCAGAAGAATCAGGGCGAAAAACTCCATCTGATTTGCTCCTCCAACTTCAAAATCATCCAACATCATTGTTTCACCTTTTATTTTTTTTCTTCGTAAAGGCCGTTTAACTTAGTCTTTGCGCGTTCACTTTGTAAACACTTGCTCGGTTCTTCCTCCTACGTCACGCCTGACCTTTCCAACGTGATTACGTAATGCCTAGTGCATCATAGAGGTAGTGCAAGATGAGCATTTGTGGTTAAAAAGTATATACATTTTTATTTTTTTAGACATTGACCAATCGTTTCGCTAGATAAGACTCTTATTCCTCGTCTGGGATCGTGTAGAGCCCTTTGAAACTGCACTGAAACTGACATTTGGACCTGCTGGTAGCCATTGAAGTCCACTATATTTAGAAAAATCCTGGAATGTTTTCCTCAAAAACCCTAATTTCTTTTCGAGTAGCTATACTACTAGCTATTCTAGCACTGGTTCTCAACTGCTCTTGCTTCAGGACCCATATTTTATCAATCTGAAATGTGGTGAATTAAATCGGTATAAAAATTGATTACTCTACAAAATAAAAACAAAAAAACTCCATTTCACATTTTAAGTTTCTATTGTAAACGTCTTGACGTGATTGTTTCATGCTCTCAGCAGTCAATAATTCATGGTACAAAACATTTTGGTTGGCACAAATCTTGTTTATCTTCACTGCAAGTGAACCTATATTTAATCTAGTTTAGCCTGTATTTTCTTTTGTGTTTTAGCTTTGTTCATGGTCTTAAAGGATAAAGGCGGTCATGCAAAATGTCCATATTGGCATCTGCCTCATTTGGCTGCTTCTACCAAATCACTGATACATTTGCACAACAGAGTTTGATTGAAAGCCCAGCATTTGATGGAGAATGTTTTCTACTCCCTTGTTGATTCTGGAACAACATTCCAATCAATCAGATTTGAGAGTCAAGTTTAGGCTTACAACCAGGGTTAGGTGCTTCTACACCATTCTTATTCACCTATAATTTCCCTCTGATGGACTGTTTCTGGACAGGAATGTTGTTCCAAGGACCAACAAAAGATGTTGCTCCAGGAACATGTCCATACAGCAACCAGCATACAGATAATCTCAAAGCTGACATGGACTAAAAGCCAGAAAAGTCCAGTTTTGATTTCATGCGCTCTCTCTACGCTGAGAGATTCAGTGATTCAGGACAGCGAGCATGTGAGCGATCTCCCGATCAATGAACCTGGTCGTCTGCTGAGATCGAGCATTGTGCATCTTCTGCATTAACATCATTGATCAGCAAACGCCCCTGTGCTGACCAATGCCAAAGAGGCTGTTGAAACCAGTCTGCCTAGATGCTTCAAAGAAAGACAGTTTGCATAATCCAGCTGTCAGTCTGAAAAACCTGTCCGAAACTGAGTCATTCATGTAATGAATACGGACTTCTTTCATCGGGTTTTCATGACATTAGAATACATGCAAATTTCTGCATAGATTAAAGGAACATAATGGCAGCTTTCAGGTTCCCCAGCAGGAGTGAATAGAAATGCTGTCATTAGCTTTCTGTTGGGGTAATAATTGGCAAGGTCAGCAGCAGTTGACATCTACTTGTCCTGCTAAATGCTATCAAACAGATCTGACTTGCCCGAGAGAGGAGAGTCAGCCAGCCAGGGGATCCGGGGAGCTGAGACAACTCCACTGAATCATCGACTGTCTTGTCCACATCTTCCTGTGGAGAAAGAATTTGCAGCTCACCAATTGCGTTCGATATCCCAGGTGTCTCATACACAAGAAACAAATGCGTGAAGGTGCTGATTGCTTAGATGAAGATCCCCTCATTTACCTACCAAGTGCTGTTTATGAAAGCACACCGATTACATGTTGTGCATGATTGGTGCTTATGCAATTAGTATAAATAGAACGGGAATAAACACAAAATTGCAATTGGCTCCAAAAATGAAGAAGAACGCAACTAGCCAGACGTTTATAATATTTTCTTGCTGCTCTTCATGGGATTGTTCCATGTAGGCTACAGCCCAGCTGTATTCCCAGAGGGCATTACAAGCAGATGCAGCAAGCAGGAAGTCGGAATGAACAAAAGCCAATCCGTGCGCCACAAAATCAAGTCGGAATCATCACACAGCACTTGATGAGTCACATGGATACATGTACAAACACAGTCAAAGACTCATTACTTGAGCTGTTAATGAAATGCATATATGAAGAAGTGATTAGCGGCGAGTTTCGTATGAGAGCTGAAGTTTGACTTGAAGCTGCTTTAATAGTGAGTGATATGAATGACATTCCAATTATAAAACTCTCACTTTCCCTCTCGATTTTCAGGAGATAATCATTTTAAAAAGCTTATTTTGCTTGGCCGCAGTGTAAAGGACAATAAATGGCAGCAGGGCACATAAAATGACGACTTTAAAAGCTAAGCAGTAGACTTTGCCAACCGGTTGCTTTGGCAGTCGGCTGATTAAAAGCACAAGTGATAAAAGCTTGTACCAACATTCACCTTTCAGGAAATCAGTTCAGGTGAGTGTCACATGATGTAATTAATATTCTTGACCCAAGCTGCACCTGGAACAGTTTGCGCTCTGAGATGTTGACGGAAAGCAAACTTCATATGCCTTCGCACTTTTCATATAGTTTCTACACTCCTGTGTAACCGAATACTTCAATGTCATAATAGTAGTATCTTTTTAGATGAGTTTTATGTTTATTTTTAATTTCCAGTGGTAAATATAGGTGCTATTAGCAATAGTAATAAAACTACTTCATATTAGTGATGAATGCCAACACTTCAGACTGATAGTATGATGAAATGTATTTCCATCACAGCTAGGATTACACATCACAAACAAGGTGATTTAACATAGAGAAATGAGACAAGTTGCAAAGTTTGGTTTATAATTCTTGCCAGTGGTGTACATTTTGATTTAGTGTACATTCTGAAGACTTTATAAAAACAAAAAGGTAATTGTGACTTTAGACAATATATCTTGCAATGTGACTAAATCTGGCAATTAAACTTTGTTTTCTCAAAATTATATCTTACAATTGTGGAGTTATATTTTGAAATTGCTAACAATGTGAGTTAATTTCTCTTTTTAAACTTTAAATTTTTTAACCCTGTTCATGGTTTAACCCTGTAAAGCCTGATATGAAATAAGGTCTAATTTTTAAATGCAACAGTTCATTGAACCTTTAGACAAAATCTAAGTAATAATACTACTAATAATAAAACATCTGAAATAAATGTACATGTTTTTGTTTAATATTGATACATCAGGCTTTTATGGCTCATATAATGTGACAAAGTGAGAATATGGAGCTCATACTCGAGGAGGGAAAAAAAACACCTCAGTTTAGCGGCTCAAACTGAGCAAAAATATGCAATTTGGTGCAGTTGCTGATATTTATGTGGCTAAAAAGAAAGATGAAATTTTTATAGACTGTAATGTAAAACTTTATTTAAAGGAGACCTATAATGTTATAATGTGTCTGTGAAGTTTCAGCTCAAAATACCCCACAGATCATTTATTATAGCTTGTCAAATTTGACTCTATTTGGACGTGAGCAAAAACATTTTTGTGTGTGTCCCTTTAAATGCAAATGAGCTGCTGCTCCCGGCCCCCTTTCCAGAAGAGGGCGGAGCTTTAACAGCTCATGCTTCGGTTGCTCAACAACAACAAAGCTGGAGAATCTCACGCAGCCAAAATGAGGATTGTCAGTAACTGTGTTCAGCCTTACATTGTTCAAACCGGAGTCGACACTGATGGAGAGACTACAATTTATGTAGTTGCTGTGGAGTTGATTCAACTCATCGACTAGCATGTGTCGTCATGTTAATCTTTTGTGCAAATCCAGCGTTGAATTGACCCTCGTTTGTGAAGCAGTCCGGCGTAAAATGACGGCATGACAACAACACTCTACTACAACAACTCTTCCTCTTCTCTAAAGCAGCCCAACATGACCTCACCCCCTTTGTTGCGTGTTCTCGGGGGCGGGGTTTATGTAAATTTTAGGGTTAGTGATGTCACCAACCCGGGAAGAAGCTTGTTGTAGTCCCTACCAGCCGTTTGTTGTAGTCCTTAAACAGAGAATTCTGTAAAAGAAAATATCTCCCTTTGCATTGAACTTTGAGCATCATAACTTTGCAGATGTTGTTTATGCTCAAACAGCAACATTACACACTAACTAAAGTTAAAAAAGTGAAATCATAATTATTTTTTTTTTATCATCAAAGCTCTGTAGTTTTTATTATGGTGGCAAAACTTATAATGCAATGCAATACAATGATGATTGAGAGATAAATAAACATTCATGTATCATATTTGATACTCACATTTTAACATCTTTCTAAAAATGATGTAATCAAGTAAACTTAAGCTGCTTCAGTGTTCATCTTGAAATAATACTAACAATATAAAACTTATTCCTATATTTCAGAGAAAAATATCCTGAAAGAGGCCATTTCTAGAATTATACACTAAAGGGACTTTTACTTACTAAAAAAATAAAACCTATAAATCAGATGACAGAAGGCATGTAGTAGATTGCGTTTTTTTCATCATCATGTTGATAATTTGACATTTGCATATCAAATATGATACGGCTTTATAGGGTTAAATTTGCCACAACAATACAAACTATTGAACCAATTGTTTTCATTCATATGAAATTACAAATGGCATCTACTCTTAGATCTATTGCGCAGTCGATATAAAAGAATAGCGAAATTAAATTCAGTGGAAAAAAACAACAACAGCCTAAACGGCCAAACAGTAAAGATTTGGAAGAAGTTCCTTGTTGAGACTGTAACGCAGCTTGTGTTTGATCAGTTTTCGGCCCTGCATTACAACATTACAACATGAAGCGAATTGCAGCTCTGTCGTGCTTCAGAATCACAGCACCGTCACTCCTGGTTTCATCAGCGTGATTTCATAGGACTGAAGCAAGGGCCCCGCTGCTAATTACACTGAGTGCTTTGTTGTGCGTTCTGCAGTTCTGCTCTCTGTGATGGTCTCTCACTGGTCTTGACATTCACATCAATAGCAGTTTGAGAATGATGGATTTTCACTGCCTGCAACACAAGCTGCCTCTTGATTAAAAATTCTGCATGTCTTGTGGTCACGAGGTCCATGTGGAAGGTCAGACGTAGGAAGGCAAATCTGGGATTCAAAGTGAGTTTGTGACTGTGTTACTCATTCAGATGGAATCAACGGTATCCTCCGATATGTCAGAGCTATAATACTCAAAGGCATTTAGTCATGATGACTAATCCTGCATTAGTAAGATGATGTCCTAGTTAGTTTAGTGGAGGATTCCCTTTGAGACATTTCCTATGATTAACTTAGTGGCAAATAAAAATTTTACTGAGAATGTGGGGTGAAACATTGCACCACTTCAGCATAGGGTATTTTCACAAGTTCGCCTGCCCATTCAGTCTGAATGGTTAATGGTAAAACAAACTTGGCTTGCTGTCCTCAAAGGAGGCTCGAACCTGAGGCTCGGCTCGAGCTACGAGTTAAACCCCCCTATGACAGTACTGCATAGATGGAGAATAAGAGAAATAGAGGAGGAGATGGGGAGGAGGAGGGATGCTGGAAGAATTGTCGCTGGGATGATGCAGTGACTTCTGCTTACGTTTGGAACTACATTTAGTGCAAAACACGTGTCTTAAAGGATTAGTTCACTTTGAATTGAAAATTACCCCAAAATTTACTGTGTATATGACTTTCTTCTTTATAATGAACACAGTCGGAGTTATATTAATAAATATCCTGATGCACCAAGCTTTATAATGGCAGTGAATGGGACCGAAGAGTATGAAGTTGTATAAATAATAAATATAAATTATAAATAATATATTCAGAATGTTTAGGTTTAAAGATTATGTTCTTTGCATCAATCGAAGTGACATTAGGCTAAGATTATCCAATGCTCAACAAGACATTCGTGAAAGAATCAGTATTTTTGAAAAAACAAACAAACGACTGAGTGAATGATTCAATGACTCTCTCAAAATGTCACTTCGGTGCTTTTCAATTGGAAGGCTGCATCATAGTGGGACTACATGTTGTATGAACCAAATAGACTCCTAGTTTACACGAAGATGCCCCCACTTGTTTAGTTTCTGAATGGATCTGTGTTTTTGAATGAATTATTTGATTCAATGATTCACTTATAAAAGACATAGTTGTGTCCCAAAGGACGCACTAAACACTGTGCACTTAAACATTATGCACTATGTACTCAACCGTGTAGTGTATGAATTTTATAAGGATATTTTGTCATTCAACGTCAGAGTCTGATGCCCCTCCCCCTCTGATACGTAATTAAAGCTGCATGAAGAGTCTAACATTCCACGCATCCTTTGATTCGATTAAATTAAAGGATTAGTTCACTTCAGAATTAAAATTTCCTGATAATTTACTCACCCCCATGTCATCCAAGATGTTTATGTCTTTCTTTCTTCAGTCGAAAAGAAATTAAGGTTTCTGAGGAAAACATTCCAGGATTTTTCTCCATATAGTGGACTTCAGCAGCTACCAATGTGTTGAAGGTCCAAATGTCAGTTTCAGTGCAGCTTTAAAGAACTCTACATGATCCCAGACGAGGAATAAGGGTCTTATCTTGCAAAACGATCAGTCATTTTCTAAAAAAAAAAAAAAAAAGAAAAAAAAAAAAAAAAAAAAAGTGAAATACTTTTTAACCACAAATGCTCGTCTTGCACTGCTCTGCGATGCGACACACATTATGTAATCATGTTGGAAAGGTCATGCATGACGTTAGCAGAAGTACCGATCCAGTGTCTACAAAGCGTGCAAAGATTAAATCAAACGGCCCATTACAAAAAAAGGTAAAACAGCGATGTCTGATGATTTTGAATTTGGAGGAGAAAACAAGGTTTTTGCCCTAACGCAGTACTTCTGCCTACGTCACGCGTGACCTTTCCAACGTGATTACATAATGTGTGGCGCATCTCAGAGCAGTGCAAGATGAGCATTTGTGGTTAAAAAGTATATACATTTTTATTTTTTTTTAGAAAATGACTGATCGTTTCGCTAGATAAGACCCTTATTCCTTTTCTGGGATCGTGTAGAGCTCTTTGAAGCTGCACTGAAACTGACATTTGGACCTTCAACCCGTTGGTATGGAGAAAAATCCTGGAATGTTTTCCTCAAAAACCTTAATTTCTTTTCGACTGAAGAAAGAAAGACATAAACATCTTGGATGACATAATGAGTAAATTATCAGGAAATTTGAATTCTGAAGTGAACTAATCCTTTAAGTACATCATCCAGGAATTTAAAGTACACTTTTTCTTTTTGGAAAAGAAACGTTCAGTGTGAACACACTACTCACACTATTTATAGGCACTACAAAACAGAGTAGTGCATAAGTATGCGAATTGGACCAGAGATCAGAAAAGAAATTCACCAAATGATGGAGAAAAGTGCTGTAACCGGCATATATACAGATGCACTTTGTATTCACACACACTTTTGGCATTTCAAACAGCTGATTCAGGTGTCTGGATTGTACTGGTGCAGTCCTAAAGTAAGGCAGATCATGTTAGTCTACTGCATTCTTCACCTCCTACAGTAGCACTCAGAACAGACCCAAAAGATGGAGAAATACACCGTTCAAATTACATTCAGGACTAATTTTGCATGTGTGTTTGCCTGATTTGCATAATTCCTTTTGCGAATTGGGGGTTAAAACAACACACACACAAAAAACGTTAGTCGTTTCTAGTGAATTCTCCCATGTATCTTTTATGAAGTTACATTTCTGGATGTATGACCACATCATGAACTCATGCTGATTACTCTCGACGTGCTCTATTAAGAACGGAGGAAGAAAGAATGGGGGAGGAAAGAACACATTTCCTCACAAGTGCTTCCAGGAAGAAAAAAAAAAAAGGGAGGGTGCTTCCTCAACACCAAGGTGTGTATTTTATGACTTCATTTGGTCTGGGACAGGCTTCAGTTGCAAGCCATATCCTGCCTCACATCATGATGAATTGTGGTATACGGCAGGCCAAGATTAATGCAATTCACGGAACAGCTTTTCTGGTGACCCTGTTATCGATACCAAGGACTCACTCCAAATTATTCAACATCTTCGCTCACATTAGTTTTGTGGCCAAGGCTGTCGGAGTGAGAGACGGCAAATTCTCAGCGCTAACTACAGAGATGTTGTAAATAAAGGTCTGAGGACATATTGGAGGGAACTGCCCCCCGCCCCCATCCCCCGCCCGCCCCGATCGCTGCACTGCTGCATTCAATCTATGTAGGTCTGTACTGCAGCTAAATTTACATTCTATGTGCTGTGACTGTCACAGGCTCTTGCCTCCATTCAGGTTTATTGCCATCAGATTCTCTGCTGAACATGCTGCTGCATGAATATACTTCATTTGGAAACTTTTTTACTTGATGTCAATCTGTCAGCGTGTTCCCTATTCCCCAAATGCGCATTCTGGAAATACTGCCTGAGTCGGCCACATTCAGCTCACCCATTCTTTCTTCAAGACTACTTTTGCCCAAGACTAAGGGGACACAACGTTTCTGCAAAATACATATTTATGATGTTAAAATAAGCCAGACGTTTGTTGTAATACGTAACTTGGGCAAAAACATTATCACAACCTTTTCACAGCATGCAAATTATTTGACAATGTGAAAAATATTTTCACTACATTTTTTTTTAAATGTCTTAAACAGATTTTAAACCTAGATAAAACATCCCACAATTATTGCAGGTTGGTCTGGGTTTATTGCCGTAGTAAAAACATGCCATTTTGGTGTGTTTTCTCTGCTCCCGGCCCCCTTTCCAGAAGAGGGCGGAGCTTTAACAGCTCGCTTTTCAGTTGCTCAACAACAACAAAGCTGGAGAATCTCACGCAGACAAAATGAGGATTGTCAGTAACTGTGTTCAAACTTACATTGTCAACACTGATGGAGAGACTCAGGAAGAAGTTACAACTTTTAGAATGCAAACGGACATTTCTGATTAGTGGATAAATGTATGTAGTTGCTGTGGAGTTGATTCAACTCATCTGCCGTCATGTTAATCTTTTGTGCAAATCCAGCATTGAATTGACCCTCGTTTGTGAAGCAGTCCGGCGTAAAATGACGGCATGACAACAACACTCTACTACAACAACTCTTCCTCTTCTCTAAAGCAGCCCAACATGACCTCAAACCCCCTTTGTTGTGTGTTCTCAGGGGCAAATTTTAGGGTTAGTGATGTCACCAACCCGGAAAGAAGCTCGTTGTAGTCCCTACCAGCCGTTTGTTGTAGTTCTTAAACAGAGAATTCTTTAAAAAATATATCTCCCATTGCATTGAAATTTGAGCGTCGTAACTTTGCAGATGTTGTTTATGCTCAAACAGCAACATTACACTCTAACTACAGTTAAAAAAGTGAAATCATAATCAACCACCCCTTTAAGGGAAGGGAGAGGGTTAGGACTCAATTTTAAGACAGGAATGTTGTTCCAGGATCAACAAAGTATGTTAATCCACAAACATGACTTAAGCCCTGAGTACTTTTCATTTTTTTTCATGTGTACACACAGTCAAATGCACAGCCTTGCAAAGTATACTTCATTTGACATTCGATACATGCAGTTTTGAGCAATCTCTCGCCTCGAGTTACAACCCATGTAAACATCTTTGTATTCTTTCATGCTAGAGTTGTACAAATGAGGGTACTTTCTAACCTCTTCGAACAATCTCTCATCTATGTAGGCCTCCATTGTCGCTGTAGCTTGCATGCGTTCCGCTCTGTTCTGTTTATGTAGTTTTTCCTTTGACTACCTTGTGAATCGACGCCCCCAGGGCACGGTTGCCACCTTGTGGATAAACTAATTACTGCAAAAAAATTGAATGCGCATGAGCGACCCGTGCGTACAAAGTGCGGTGCGCATACAGTACGTGCATACTCTTCTGATGACGAAATTCACGTCACATGTACGCTGACCCTTGCATATGTGTAAAAAGTGAAAAAGGCAAAATCACAATGACCCCAAAATTTATGTTGAAAAAAAAAAAAATGTTTTGGACGCGCTGGACTGCCAATAAACAGAATTTAATTTAAAAGAGTCATTTGCGTACGTTTCGTCTGCTGCATCCTACACAACTGAACACTAAGAGCCAGTTTGCAATCTGGGGAATTGTGGCATGCAAAATGCATGCATTCAATTATTTTGTTTTTTTTGTCAGGCATATTTGCACTGTTACATTATTTGCATAATTCCTTTAGTGAACAGTGAACTCATTTTGAGTTCATCTGGTAAATTATAGAAAATTCTGTGAGGCAGTGATATTTAATTTTTTAAAGCAAAGCAAACCAAGTAAGCACTTTAGGGTTGTCCTTCTTTTCCAACTCTTTTTGGTTTGGTTTTTGGAATAGAACAAGCTTACCAAGGTTTTTTTTTTTTTAAGAAAGAGAATCAAAAATTGCTTTCACTTTTTCTGTTTGGATCTTGTTTGGGAACAAAGAGCAGCCCCTGGAAAAGTCAATCTTTGTAAGAGCTGCTCTTTTGTTTCTAAAGCTTTGAAACCTGTAGTTACCAATGAATATATTTCTTGAATACTGATCAAGCAAGCCTCTCAGAAACAGGAGACCGTGGGCTACGTTTAGGTAAAACAATTTTAATCTCCCCGCCTGTAGTTCTGATATATGAAGATTGTTTGCTCATTTCAGAGCATGAATGTGTTCCAGTGGTCACGCTTTGAACATTACATTACCAGTTTAAGGCTGTCTGAACATAATACAGCAGATGTTCATGGACAGTCTGTTTGCTGAAGTGAGGGAGTGCCTGTCTAAGGACACAGTGTGAGCATGAAAACATATGAAGCCTCAAGACAAACAGACAAAACAGCATTTAGAATTATTTACTTCAGAGACGGATTCCATTGATGTCTGTCAGGGGTTTTGCAGGTGCTGCTTGACCTTTACTCTCAGCTTGCTTGTTGTTTTTCAATCGCGTGCTGGCATCTAAAGCTGGGATTTGCAAAATAATAGAGTAGGACTTATATGGAGCACTACGGTAAATGTGTTCATGGAGTGAAGCCCAGTTAAATAATTCACAAAGCGTACATGGACACTGCTTAGGTTAACAACCTGTCACGCCTGTCAGCTGGAGTGCCGATTATAGCCACCAGAGGGCACTCCTTCTGACTTCCTTGCTTTCCCATCTTGAACTTCAATTTCCATAACCCATTGCCTGGACTCATAATGGTTTGATCAATTTCTGTGTCTCATTAAATGGTTAAACTCTGCCTATATAAGCCCTGTATTTGCACTCATTCTTTGCGAAGTCTTGTATGTGTCACACTGCATTTCTGAGCGCTCTTCTGGTTTTCACTCTTTTGCCTGGTTATTTGGATTACCCTGTCTCTGCCTGTGCTTTCTGTTTGTTGTCTATGTTGATTGTTTGTTATATGAACTTACGATTCTGGATTACCCTAATAAATGCTGCGTTTGGATCATCAACCTTGTGTCTTAGAGCAGATATGTAACATAAACAGCCAATGTTGCTCAAAGTTTAGATTAAAACATAGGTGTCAATAAAGTTGTGTTACATGTCACATTGGTTAATACTGTAATTCATGTTAGTAATTTCATCTTGTTTACCTGGATATTGTAAATCTGAATTTCATTGGATATATGTTGACTATGTCAGGTAAAAGACTTTTCTGCAAAAAATGAAACATAAAAACTCATTCAGATGAAGCAACTAGTAGCTATGAGTGGCCAAACATCTGCAACAAAACATATGTCCAGTTAATGGATGATTTTAACATTAACTACCTGGGTAAGTTTCCTAGTTTAATCAATTCCAATCCACATTCTCGACTTAACTGTGAAATTCACTAACATCTGATTCACTATAAAGAATCAGTCAAGAGTCATTTGTTTGAGAATTAAACAACTCCAGTCCTATTGTATGATTGCAAATCAATAAAAAGATTCACATGCTCTCGTTTCGACTCCATTTGATCAACCTGGTTGTGGCTATGTTTCTGATTAATTAAAAAGAACCAGCATTTGTTTGTGAATCATACTCCTGTTGATTGCGACTCAATAACAAGATGGCGGCGCACCACTGCTGAAAAGTAGTGCAGGAAACATAGATACAGGGAAGTTTTACCTTGGTACATTATGAACATATTCAATTTAAAAATTAGCAAGTCCTAATATGCAGTTGATGAGTTCAGCAGAAAAGCATTGACATCTGCAGAATGGGAAGCCCTGAAAATTGCCACTTAAAATGGTGAGAGTGAAAGATCAATCCATGGATTTTAAAAATTGCTTCAGACTCAAACAAAGATCGTGATTAATCAGAAAAGGGATAATTTTCCCAGCCCTACATACAAGGCTGAATATATGAAAACTTCTTTCATGATTGATTGTTATAATCCACTGCTTTATCTATTCAAAAGTAGCCAATGCCAAACACGCATAAACATGACTGCTACTTCACAGACATATGAAGCTGAGCTGTTTAATTAGGGTTAAAAAATGTTCCAACCATCACTGCATTAATAATCTTTAAATGCATACAATACAGCTTATATAAGGCATAATGACATTCAGTTTTCATCACAAGTTGACTGGCAGCCTGTTTAGATCCAAGAAAGCAACAAACAGTCGTCATTTGGACTAGATGCATCTGTTGGCTACGAACCAGACCACATGCCCTAAAGGTGCCTGATAACTTAATTAGACTGCCACCTGGGACTGTGTAACTCACTTTGTTTTTCAGTTAGATGTGGCATAATCAAATTCATCATGTGTATTTGTCATAAGAGTGGACCTCGCTCAAGCTAACAGCTCTCTATGATGTGTAAACAGTGAGTAAATGCACAGCAATTTATTGGCGGTTAGAAACCTGAGGGTGCAAAAATGATCAGCATTGAGAATTCTCCATCTTTTCCGAAATTTCTGATTAAGGACTTTAATTAGTATGCAAATTAACCTGCTTTAGTGCTGACTTCAAATGGGTGGCTAAAACCTTTTTAAATCAATAAAGTAAATTGGGATTGGGCTGCCATTAGAACTTGGTTATATCTAAATAGAATGAAAGGTGGAAAACAATTCTATGGCATGGAAAAGCAATAATGTAAAGTAATAATCAAAATATTCATAAATCAGGGATAGTAAGAGATTAATATTGTTCAGGTGTTTATACTTGCTCTCCTAAAATTTTAGAGACGTGAGAATTTTCAGTTATTATAAGTGAGAATTTTTATTTTGATGACAGAATATAGTGCATATTTGCCAGTTTTTCTCAATTTGGTATTTAGTAAGAGGCAGAACAACAACAGCAAACTGCTGGAAACAGCAACAGATTTGATGAGTGCTTGTGCGAGGGGGTTAAGAGATACGCAAAACTCCAGTTTAAATGAGTATAGAGACATTTTTATTTAATTCTGAAGAGAAATAACACAGACACTGAACAAGGATGAAATTTTTTAGTGTGCATGTGTTGAGCTCTGTGTTTGCGCATGCTATCAAATGGAGTATACTTTGAAAGGTTACGCGTTTGGCTGTACACATTAAGTGTTTTCGCATCAAAACTAAAGTATACTTTGTGCTTAAAGGGTTAGTTCACTGAAAAATGAAAATTTTGTCATTAATTACTCACCCTTATGTTGTTCCACACCTGTAAGAACTTCGTTCATCTTCAGAACACAAATTAAGATATTTTTGATGAAATCCAATGGCTCAGTGAGGCCTCCATTGGCAGCAAGATAATTAACACTTTCAGATGCCTGAAAGCTACTAAAGACATATTTAAAACAGTTCATGTAACTACAGTGGTTCAACCTTAATGTTATGAAGCGACGAGAATACTTTTTGTGCACCAAAAAAACAAAATAAGACTTATATCTAGTGATGGACGATTTCAAAACTCTGCTTCATGAAGCTTCAAAGCTTTATGAATCTTTTGTTTCGAATCAGTGGTTCGGAGCATGAAAGTCACGTGATTTCAGTAAACGAGGCTTTGTTACATCATAAGTGTTTCGAAATTTCAATGGTTCACCACCGGGGGGGCGTGACTTTGGCAGTTTGATATACGCTCCGAACCACTGATTCAAAACAAAAGATTCGTAAAGCTTCATGAAGCAGTGTTTTGAAATCGCCCATCACCAGACATTGTTGAATAAAGTCGTTATTTTGATTTTTTGCTGCACAAAAAGTATTCTCGTCGCTTCATAATATTACGGTTGAACCACTGTAGTCACATGAAGTGTTTTAGTAGCTTTCTGGCCATTTGAAAGTGTATCTTGCTGTCAATGCAGGCCTCACTGAGCCATCGGATTTTATCAAAAATATCTTAATTTGTGTTCTGAAGATGAACGAAGGTCTTACGGGTGTGGAACGACATGAGGGTGAGTAATTAATGACAGAAATTTCATTTTTGGGTGAACTAATGCTTTAAAGTATATTATCCAGTTTTTCCATATTATCCGTATATTATCCATATTATCCATTGAGTTTTTGTTTTTTTCTTTATTTTAAAATCCCAGGTATGGTAGACATATAACACAAAAGCACTTCAGAAGACCTGAGTTTGTGTACTTTTTCGTTTTCCATTCCCCTCTCTCCTTTTCTGTCACTGCTTCATAACAAAGGCATATAAATGCCATAACCACCGGTCTCGAATCTCTCACGGAGGAGCTCCGGAAGCATAAAAGGGGGAGCGACGACAGTGAAGGACGAGAGAGGACCAGGCCTGGACTTTACTTTATGTTTTATTATGTTTGTGTGGCCAGCAGACGTCCGTGAGGGTCTGCCGGCATTACTTTCGTTTTGTTCTTTGTTTATTTTATACATTAAAGTTTGTTTAAACATTCGCAGGTTCCCGCGTCCTTCTTCCCGTATCTACAAACTTTACTACAGCCATATATAACTTAAAAAATCCAAGGTAATGTCTTTATTAGGCCTAAATCACCATGGGGCTCTTCATAAAGCAATTCAGCTCATTTTTGTTCAGATCAACCCTTCAAGGACGCAGATATAAAACATGTAGAATTTGCCCATAAAAATCAAAGCAATAAACCACCATTTATCCTGTTGTTGATCCAGCTTTAAACTCTTCATGGTGGTGTTCCATGTAAGGAGAGCTATACACCTGGTCTTTTTCTGAACTCTCTGTGGTCTCATTTAGCGCTCTTTCGCTCTTCCCACCACATTCCTCCACAGCACAATCATGCTCTGCTCCCTGTACACACATCTACCTTTGCTCTCTCTCTCTCTGTCCATCACTCACATAAACAACCCACACACAATCATAAACCCCAAACACAGCTACACTCAAAACAGGAAGATGTACATTTAGCTTCGAGATTGAGCCTCTAAATTCATACATTTCCGCCAGATTCAGAACGCCGCTGCTTATTAATCATTCTATCGATGGCAAGATTTTGCAGCACCTTTGCAGGTAATTAATCATTCTGTCAAAAGCCAGGCTTGTTATTCACTGCATGTGCATTTTAAAGGCATATCTACAGCAGGGATTGCTGGCTCAGATGCAGCACCGCACTGGCCATGCACAATAGATACTGGCCAGAGCTCAGCTCTGGGTGTAATTATATACATTCAAGACGTCTCAAGGGGAAAAGGCTCTGGATTTCATGTGGCATATGTGCTCTACACTCAGGTAGTGCATGAGGAATTACCCTCTCCACCCAGCATGGCAGCTACACATTCTGGTAGCGATGGAGGTCATGTCCTCATGCAGCAGTTTTGACAATGTGCCTGGAGTAAGTTGCTAATTCAGTCACCGTGCTGCCCCATCTCCCTCCCTCTCTCCCTCACTGTCCCATCTCTTTTTCTTCCCTCTCTTTTCGTCATTTTAAAAAAAAAATATATATATGTATATATATATATATATATATATATATATATATATATACACACATGCACTTTAGGTTATGAAACCTTCTGCACAATGCTTCTGTGTAATGCTTCCGTATGGGCTCCAGGAAAAGAGCTAAGCCGGCACACATTTTTAATTTGTCCTGACATAAGTGTGAGGTTTCAGTGGCAGCTTCATTCGGTAGCTGTCATTCCAGTGTATAGGACATCTAGACCATGGTGCTGTCACTTTGTAGGTCGTATTTGACTTGAAGAATGTCTCTCATTATGACTCTGGGCTACTGAGGCAATTTCTCAATTTGAAATTGAAAGAAATCCCATTTTAATCCATGTTTTAAGAGCATTTGCCAGATACACACTTATGCAGCACTCTTAAGATTTCCAACACGTTTTTTTTTTTTTTTTTTTTTTCCTTACAGAAATAATGGAGAATTATAAATGGCAACTTAATTGATTTGTTCTTAGAATGGAGTGTTTTTGTACTGGCAGCGTTAATAAGTGCACATATAAGACAATTTATATGATATGACGGGACCCAATGGCACTCCTTAATGTAAAATGTGCCTATTTCTGGTCCTAGAGTGTATGAGAATCAAAAAATATATTTCTTTTTATTGATTACATTGATTAATTTAACATACATAGTGTTGCACAGTCAAAGTGAATGTATCATGGTTTCCACAAAAACATTAAGAAGCAAATCATCATATTAGAATGATTTCTGAAGGATCATGTGACACTGAAGACTGGAGTAATGATGCTGAAAATTCAGCTTTGATCACAGGAATAAATTACATTTTTAAATATATTCAAATAGAAAATGGTTATTTTTTTATTTTTTTTTTACTGTATTCTTGAAATCACATACTGTAAATGTAGCCTTGGTAAGTGGGTTTTAGCCCAAATAAAAATAGGACTTTTACCTAAAGAAAATTCCTTAGCTGTTACTGAAAAATTTGATTTAAATGCCTTCAACAAAAAAGAAAATCATGAACAAGTTTTAGATGACGCAACATTTTAAAAATGACCTCAAAATTTGATCTTCTTTTATTGCAGGCAATGACTCTAATGGACAAAAACAATGCGAAGTGGCAAACAGCATGTTCAAGTTTGACTGTAATATTGTGACAATTGCAAAAAATATATACTTTAGTACCAAAAAATGCTTAACTTTAATATAGAGCTATTTTTATAGTTATAACAATGATTTTATAATGTCTAAACATAAATCTAGGCCTAAATGAAAAACCATTAAGTAATCCTCTGCAGCCATCTAGTGGCTATAGTTAAAAATTCATGTTATTTTAATTTTAAAAGTGTTTGTTTTCTAGTAGATGGCAGCAATCATCAACTAAACCAAGGCAAATTGTTCATGTTATTACCATGAATGAAACTGAGAATGTATATATTTAAATTATTACAAATTGGGGCAAATAGATAATAATAAAAAAAATGCCATAAATCCCCCAAAATGGCACAACTTTACAGTAAAAACATAAATAAAGTGAGCAATATTATGTTTGTTTATGTTACAAAATCACATTTTACTGTCTAGTTATGTAAGCTAGTTGGACAGAAAAAGAAATATTGTTGCCCAATGTGTAATAGCATTGCAAGCAACATAGCATAACATAAGTGATAATATTATAACGGGATGAGTGATAGCTGCATACATACTTTATCTTTTGCACGTTTCCCCTGTTCCTTTTTCCTCTTTTTTTTCCTAAATTGGGCTCCTGGTGTCTTAGACCTTTTTTTTTTAAAATTTTTTTTTATTTTACCATAATTTCAATTTGCTTTCATTTAGAAGTTCTCAACCAACCCCTGCCCCTTTTTCTCGTACTTTAGAGTGAAATTTCTTCTCCGGACGTACACTCAGAGTCCCTCCCGACCAGGTTAACTGGCCCACATGGTGACATGATATCATGTGCAAATGAGTTGTAAAAACCCGATTGTGCATTTCAGGTTTTTCCATGCGCAGGTGCCCACACGTCGCCCCCCAGCAAGATGCTGTCCTGGGTGGTTGCTGATGTTGCCCCTGCCTAAATCCGCCACTGGATGAAGGGCCAAATTAAGTGAAGGTTAAGTACTCCCAGAATACCTGGGTTGTGTTTCCCAAAAGCATTGTAAGCCTAAGTAGAACATTGCCACCAATGGTCTCTATACGGTCAACTTAGCTCACAATGCTTTTGGGAAACACAGCCCTGAACCATTTGCTCTAGTTTCCATTGCTTTATTATTTCCATCCACTGTAGCAGCGCTCGGCTTATCCTGGACTCACTTTCTTTCCCGCAGTCGTCGTTCAATCGACACGCTTCGCTGGAACGCTCACAAGTCAAAAGGTCAGTGCAGATCTGACATAAAGAGAAGATCTCTGCTGTAGACACCTTAGTTCAGCTCCATTTACTAGGAGTAAGCAGCCTTGTTTAACCTTGCATACTGGCAGTCGGGTGAGAAACAACGGGAATAGAGCACAGCTTTAGTCTCTGAGTGGTACAATCAAACAAGCTCAGTACAAGGTGCTAAATATACCTCTAATCCAGATGAAATTACTGTTTCTCTCTCAAGCTCAGGCCAGGATAATGTATATCAGAGTGTGATAGCGGCAGAATCCCTCTATCAGTGTTGTACAAAATTGCTGATTTTTCTGCTCTGTGCCAGAATGGGAATTGCTTGAGATTTGAAGTTCACAGACCTTTGGATTTGTGGGATTTACACCTTGCTTTACATGTATAAATATGTGGGAATACAATGCTGAATGGGAGATTTAGGCCTCAAAAGGAGATAAATAAAGAAAAGTGAAAGTCTCTACAGGCATTCAGTCCAAAAAGAGGCAGCATAGCAAACTCAGCACAGTAGATAAGGAAGAGAAACATCACAGGTACATTCAGTGCTGTGAGAAGGATTACAGGTTGATGTGTGCTTCCATTTATTTGTATATTAAATTTAGGATCTATTTGAGACATTTTTGATGTCATTTACACTGTTATGGACGACTTTAAATCTTTCTGTTCCTTATCTGACTTTACTAACTAGCCTTGATTTGAGATTGAAAATTAAATATGAATAGAATTTTTACTAACAGGTTACAGCACTCCATTATTTTCATTTTACAGTGGGCCATTCAAGCATTACTAATGGTGCCGCTAATGGCTGTGCAGTGGTTTGGTACAAAGTAGGTCTCACTTGATAATAGCTAGTGAAGTCTGGTCAAACGGTTGACATTTAACTGACATTTATTAGAGCGAATTTCCCGCCATCTCAGGAGATACACCACACATGTCCTAACCAACGGTTCTGCCTGTCTTCTCGACTTAATGCATGAATGTAGGCCTGAGTTTATGTTGAAAGGGGATGATTTTTACACTTTTGTAGCTTTCTTTTTTTTTCTCTTTCTTTCTTTCTTGATGGATTGTTTGCAAAATAAACATATTAAAGTCATTTTTTACCATAGACTGTAAACAAATATGGACGTAGTGTCTGTGACGTCACCTGTTGATTTCTGAAGAGCATTTTTGAAGCTAAAATGAGGCCGCTGCCATCTTAGCAGCGCGTCACTGCACATCACTCCCGGATAACTGAAAATGGGCAAAGAGGCGGGACGTGGTTGGAACCAAGTTGACTGGTTGCTGAAACCACGCCCGCCTGGCTCGAATTGATCATGTTAGCAGTTAAAGGAGCTATCTATCTAAAATATTAATAAAGATAACAAGTTATATCATTAGAAAGTTCTAAAGGTTTACTGTCAATCTACGGTGTCTGTTTTAAGAGATGCTCCAACACCAGTTATTCATTTATGTCGGGTGTGCAAATAACAACACGCAAAATCAAACGGGACTTCATACCTTTATAATGAAATAGCGATCGCGAGATGAATCCAATCCGTGCACTTGGGTAAAATGTCCATAAGTGTCCATTGCAAAACAAAAAACAGTACTTTTTGTCCACAAATGCCTTAAATCCATGAAATATTGATATATTATCCATTGTTTGCATCACATTTCTTCTGAATGATCTGCTCTCCATCATCGTTCTTCAAGAAATTATGCAATCTGAGCAGCGTTTATGTTGTAAAACTGTATATGATCGTATATATCTCGAACAAATGAGCATGCGTCCAAAATATAATTTTTCAAAATGCAGCAGTTTTAGTTATAATATCCAAGCAGTGCTGTCAGAGTTTTATATCGTCCCGCCATTGTCATTGTAGTAAATCTCACAAACAAAACTTTTAGCCAATGCCACGATCCAACAACATGTGTTTATCTTCCACATGCGTGCACATCTACACAGATCTGTCTCGAGTCTCGACCATTAACGCAGCAAGCCATATTATTTTATAAATGTATAAAATAATCCAGAAAAAAGCACAAATACGGCTGAGATGCCAAATTCAGCATCTGGAATTAGCTGAGGTGACATGACGGCTCACAGACAGCAGCGGCAACTACCTGTCACTTAAGTGACCACGCCCTTAATTATGCAAAACTTTAAGGCTTAATATAATTTAAACGGATGAGTTATAAAAAAACTCACCCCCCTCAGAGTTGTCATGAAGGGCAAAATTAGCAGTATAGACCAAAACCACAATTTGTACCAACCTGTAAACATGTTTTTTTCTGCTGTAAATTTGGCTGTTTTAACATGTGGGTCAATGAGATTCTGCTCTCTTTTGGAGCCTGTCCCTAGCGGCCAATCAATGAATTGCAGTTTAAGTCACTTCCGTTTTATCTTCACGAGAATCTGGGGGAGGTTGCCGCTTGTTTTTTACATGACAATTTTCTTCTCTCTCTGATTCTAAGAATTAAAGGGATAGTTCACCCAAAAGTGTTGAGGCGATATGACCAAATCTTACTTTTTACTTAATAGAAGTAATTTTATTTAACAATAATGCTGTATATCATGATACGATTTGGGTGTGAGCAAAAACACACCATTTTTGTGTGTGTCCCTTTAAATGCAAATGAGCTACTGCTCCTGGCCCCCTTTCCAAAAGAGGGCGGAGCTTAAACAGCTCGTGCTTCGGTTGCTCAACAACAACAAAGCTGGAGAATCTCACGCAGCCAAAATGAGGATTGTCAGTAACGGTGTTCAGCCTTACATTGTTCAAACCGGAGTCGACACTGATGGAGAGACTCAGGAAGAAGTTACAACTTTTAGAATGAAACTGGACGTTTCTGAATTGTTAGTGGATAAATTTATGTAGTTGCTGTGGAGTTGATTCAACTCATCCACTAGCATGTGCCGTCATGTTAATCTTTTGTGCAAAACCAATTGACCCTCGTTTGTGAAGCAGTCCAGCATAAAATGACGCTAAGTTTGTGTACTTTTAATTCCGCTAAGAGGTCAAGTCATGACATATCGATCTTCTATTGGTCACACGTCTTCACGTAATATGAATTTGCAGGTCAGAGTTCATCAAACTTGAACTTTGGAACACAACGAAATGCAAAACTTTTATTTTACTAATAATCAATAATTATAAAGGAATCAGTAAAACCATTTGACTCTTATGTCTACCTAGTACATGAAGCTCTTTTATCCCAAAAGACCAATAAAAAGTTGTTTTCCGACACATGTCTACAATAAAATTAAAAAAACGAAAGTAAAGTTGACAAAAGCCTATCTGGTGTGTCTGGGTTTCCCATGTGCGTTTGGTGATGTCGTGCTGGCCCAGAAGCAGATTGCTGTGCTCTCCCATATGAATGAGCTAATGAAGAAAATGGAGCAAAGAGGAGCTTCCAGATACACCAGGTTTCCCTCATACATTGTTGTTAATCTCCCTAGCATTGCTTTCACAGTAGCAAAACAACAACCTCCAATCCACCACGGCACTGGGGTCTCAACTGCGGCAGGCTTTCCTCTCTGTCCTGCTCAATGACAAACCATCTGGCAGCAGCCAAGCATTTTTAATGGCTTCATTATAGGAATGTTTCAGCTGCAGAAGCTCCGACGGCAGGGCCGCTTCACTTGCCATATAACAAACAGGCCAATGTCAGCGATAACTCACACTGTGTGTCGTTATGCTAATCACAAAAGCCAGGTAAAACCAGAAAAGTAATTTTTCATGACCACCATATATATACACGTCATCCCAGCCTTAAAGAGAGGAAGACTGTGTGATATCCAGGGCAGCACGATATATTGAAATAAAATCAATACCACGATATGGCTCAGATTGTGATTTAAAGAGATAGTTCACCCAAAAATGGAAATTCTGTCATTATTTACTTACCCTCAAGTAGTTCTAAACCTGTAAGATTTTTTTTTGTTCTGCTGAACACAAAGGAAGATATTTGGAAGAATGAGACAGATCTTGCCCCCCATTGACTATCATAGTATTTATTGTTCCTACTATGGTAGTAAATGGGGGGCGAGATCTATTTGGTTACTGACATTCTTCCAAATATCTTTGTGTTCAGCAGAACAAAGAAATACAGGTTTGAAACAACTTGAGAGTGAGTAAATAATGACAGAATTTTCCTTTTCTATCCCTTTAATTAAATAAAAATATGCCTGCATACAAAGTGCAGAGTTGTACTCTGATACCAGCAGTGCATACATTAATTTTGCTGGCAACCCGTCAAAATAAAAGGTTGATGGTTTAAAGTCAGCATTAAAAGGTCTTTTCTTCCATATTGTGATGAGAAACAGATTCTCAAACTATACAAAATGTAGGACGGGACTTTTGTCCATGGGGAATTGATTGGATGGTTGTGGTGTGGTACAGCTGTGATGTCATGTGAGTGACAGGTTGTCCCGCCCTCCCGCCAGTAAACACGTCATCAGAGATGAGACGAGACGTCGCTGCAAGAGGGAGGGGAAGTTATTTTGATTCAAGATTAGACATATGAATTAAAAAAAGATGTGCATTGATAAATCAATTAGAAATCATGAAGAAATTAAAGCATAAATATTAGAATTGTAATTTTACAGTTAAAAATATTTTTAAATACTTTTTTTATATTTTACAGTGCAACATTTACAGTATTACAATATATTTCTTTTTTTAAATATATTATTTAATAATAATAATTACATAATAAACAAACAAATAAATAATCTCAACCCTAAAAGAATGGCTAGCACACACAAAAAAAGTTTATTCTTCGGAAAAAAAAAATAAATCATTTAAATCATTTTTATTTTGCACACCCCAACAAAATCACCCCACTCATTATAGGATGATTAACTTTTCCCAAAGCTATTCAAGTCATCCGGTGAATGTTCCTGTATTTCATCATGTTGCAATATACATCTCAGAAAAATCGTGCAGCCCTAGTGCTATTAGTCATACGTCTATTAAGTCTGGGTTTGACACAGGCTTTACATATCCAATGGAGATTGTGTGTATTTTGAAGTCAGTCTACCAAAGGCAAATGTTTATCCGGCGTGTCATGTGTGCAGTCTCACCCTCTGGTGCCAGGCCATGGAAAAAAGCTTCAAGCAAAGACTGCAAATACAAATACGGACGCAAATACGATGCACCATCTGGCCAGGGCGCTGATATCCCTGATTCATTTGTTTCAGAGTGACTGGGCATACATTTAGATGCAACAAGGCAGTCGTTAACATTGGCGATTTTTACTCCGAATCTGTCGGCGACAGCACAGGAATACATTACTCTTGCTGGAACTCTCCTGGAGGCGAGCTTGGTACAGTGTGACAGCATGCTCACGCTCCCACTCTTAGACACACGGAGATAAAGGGAGATAGAGAGAGAGGAGTGTGCAACATCGAGGGGGGATCGAGCTATTCCCAGCATTACGCCAAGGGCTTTTAATTGGAATGTGCCCTGGAAAGCCCTGAGGGTGAGTGATGAATGAATGAGATGGCTCAGGTCCCCCCCAATATGGGTTGAGTCAGCACTACTTTAGCTGCATGAAAACACTTAATGGCTCATAAACTTGCAGGCCAGCTGAATTTCCCATTGGGTTTGTTCTACGATGCTGAAGACCGATATCTCGTCCTGCCAGCATTCGGCCAAACCTCTTGTTGTGCCGGAACGCCAGGATTGTTTTATTTTATCACTTTCATTTTCCTGTTTTTATACGCTTCTCTCTCTGAGGACAGTTATTTATCATGGGCCCTGCTGAGAGGGAAAAGCACAACAAAGCACAAACTCAGAGATGGGGAATGATTTATCGCCTCTAGCATTGCTCCACTTTTTCTCGCCGGAGCTGAACTCAGTAAAAAATTCACCCCTCCGTTGCTGTCGTGCAAGACTCAGGCCCCCTGCAGGACCCCAAAGCGATCCCATTGGCTGAAAGAACTCGTTTTGGGTATTACCGGTGCCTGATCGGAAAGCGGCCAACATCACTTGATGATTAATGTAGCCTAAACCATGAAGATAGATACATCAGTTAAGGTGTTTTATATCATAGACAATATGAAACATTATACATAACTATTGTTATTCATTCCCTAAAATTAGCATGCTAATCATTTAGCCTGCCAAGCTAAAATGCATGTTTTTTCCTATAATCATATCAAAAGCACTGAATTGTGTGCTTTATGGCAAAATGGATATGGTAATACAGATTGCTTTTTTCTTAAAAAATTCAGTAAAATGTAATAATACTTGTTTACTCTTTGACAACTGAACATTATCATGCTTTTTAAGTCAAAGATAATGTATACCATCAACTGACAAGGAACAAGGGAAACACAAGGGCTATTTAAACCAAACCTATAGACTAAACATGTAAATGAACGGCAAGAATGCATTAAAGGTATTCAGTTTTCAGTAGGAAAGGTGTCGTTTAAGCGGCCCCTAAAGTAATAATTAACAATTTTTACAACGGAAGTGATTCAGTCAAAAACCAACTTTAGCTCGATAATAATTTTGTCCTATTGTCACTGAAGCTGCTTTGAGACAATGTGTATTGTGAAAAGCGCTATATAAATGAAGATGACTTGACTTTAAACACAAGGGAGTAATACGCTTAACAAAGATACACCTGGGGAAGACAATCAAGGGGAAAAACTACAAACTGACTACAAAAAAGCACATGGAACAGAAAACAGGAAGTATAACAAAAGTCCATAGACAAACACAGAGAACATATGACAATAACATAGTCAACACAAACTATGTGGCGTAAAATAAGTATACTAATCCTGCTACAATAAAAACAACAAGAAACAGCATAAACTAACTCAGACTGGTAGGCTGATCTTATGCTGCCTTCTTGTGCTATCAGATTCAGAATGATCGTAAATACCATGTTTTCTACTGCAGGTAAAAACTGGACATAAATGCTATAAACTTTAAACATGGTGGAAGGGAGAACGATTGCTGCTCTGACTGCTATTCTTTATTAGTTTTTTCCACAATAGCTACATGCCTTGATTTGTCATTACAGTAGTGCATATTTACATTTATACAACTGGTTCTCGAATCTGATTGGCTGAGAGCCGTGCGACATTCCCCTAGTATCAGCACTGGAACCGTTTCACCGTTTCACTCCGCTTGTGGCGACTGTCATGGCGGTCGAGTAAATCCACCATATTTTTTACAAATACTACTGTTGTTGTTGTCATGAAATGTAGTTTTAAGGTGAGAATGTAGTTATTTAAAGCTTAAATATGTGACTCATTTAAACATAGTGTCTATTTTACAATTTGTACAGACGCTTTTGCAGATGTGAGCCCCAGGACGTCAGCGGCCGTTTAATGCTCATGTACCCGCAGAGAACAGCTTAATCTCGGCTTAATACCTGTGATATTGCTTATACAGTATATGAATAATCATTTGAAGCGTATTGTATGATTTAGACACCGTGAAAACAATCTGTATTTGACCAAAATTCCAGAATGACCAGCAAGCTTACTATCTAGATAGCGCGATGATTGTTTATATGGTTGTCAATGAATGGGATGCTACATATAATTTTGGAAACCTGGTGTCCTCAGTGATTGCTGTTCTTTCTGATAACAAAGCATTTGAATGCAACAAGCTCATAATCACGACTTAGGAAGTAGGAAATTTCCTATAGCAAGTGAAGGCAGCATTAGATAGTCTCTTAGGCTGTGTTTAGAGGGGTTTGGGGCACTTGTCAGTTCAGAGACTAGCTCAAGGACCAACTAAACCCTAGCTTGGCCAGAACTGAAAACCAGCAAACCAAGACATTTAAGCTGTGTTCTTTATTTATTGTTCAGTACTGTTTAATTATGACAGTATTTACATAAGGAGCAGGAAAATGTGACAATATTAGGCATTACAAACAGCTACCCTTTGGGGTCCAAGCGACTTCACATTCTACAGGAAGACGGAGGCTGCGTCCAAAATCGCATACTATGACAGTATGATTGTAATCTGGACGTACTATACGCGTCATGTTGTCATTATCATTTTGCGTGACATCACTGCCATTCACAAATCCTGTCCTGCGGCCTCATGGGATAGTAAAGTGTCCATCATATGCATACTTCAAAATCTCGCCGGAAGAGGTAGGTCATCCGGGTACTTTTTGCCTACTCTTTTATACTGTGAATTCAGACATACTTCTTTTGTGACACTATTTTTCGCCTACTATATAGTAGGGAAGTATACAATTTCGAATGTAGCCTGAATCATAAGGCCCTGTCCCAAATGGAACCCTAAGCCCTTGCGATCATCCTCCGAATATGCACTTTTGTGATGTAATGCTGCTTTGACTGTCGGGCAGAAGTCTGCTGCGGAGCTCGCGGGCTTGGCAACATCGAGGGTGCGTATCGGCCACAAAGCACCCTTCTGAAACCTAAAATGACAACTGGGACACCCTACGGTCTTGTAGACTTAAGGACACATGCACACGGTGGCCATTGTAAGTCCACAAAGCGCACATGAAGGTGTGCCATTTGGGACAGGGCCTTGCACTACACCGGCATTTCATCAATTTGCATTTCACAATTCATCTAATGATAAACAAATGAGAGTGGAGAGGGGCTGTCCATACAGCTGCTGCTGTGCATGTGCCAGGGAGGAGCCACAGTTAATTACTCCACTAATAAACAGGCCACAGATCATCTTATATGTCGCCTGCCATGAGAGCAGGCTGGGTAATTTGTGCCATCTCTTACAGTCATGCATCTGTCAGTTGGCCACCCATGTGACCAGTTGCAGTCTTGCACAACAAAAACTGCCCCATGGAGAACAAGGACTGTCCTACGGTAAAAAAAGAGTCAATGCAGCGTCATCACAGCAGTAGGAAAGAGGTCTTTACGCAGCGGAGACGACTACAGTAAATTACTAGCTTTGCACCTCGTGGCAAAGCCACTGGAAGCCCTCGGCACACTGTACATTCAAAGGACGACATTCTGCATGATTCAGCTGTTTGCACAATGTTGCCTGTAGATATGTCTTGCCATTGTGCACTTTGGATGCTTCAACAGCCACAGACAGGAGGAAAGAGAAAGGGAAATAGATTGGAAGGCTAGAAGGCAAAATGTCACTTTTTATCATTTTAAAAACTGACTGTGTGAATTACAGTATCACCAATGAGTGTTCGGATGCAGCTGACATGAAAACTATGCAAAGCTAAAACCTCTAAATGAATCCTCTTGATTTAAAAAAAATCAATCCCCTACATATGTCTAAAGCTGGAGTTTGGCGAGCCATCTCGCCGTCTACCTATATAGACAGCTGCCTTCTATGGCAGCATCCGGATTGAAATGGAACCCCATACAGTAAGTGACTGATTTGACGCCCTACAAAGGCAAGACGATGTGTCAAACAAACAGCGCTCTGCACATGAAGCACACTGGAGACCTGACTCAGGTTACCAAAGAGGAATGGCGCAATGCTTCAATAAGCATAAATATACATAGCACACACAAATGTAGTTTCAGTATTGAATGAAATATTAAATCTGATCATATAGATTGATTAAATATAACATTTATTTATAAATTAATGTTCCTCTTACCTCATGCTCCATCTTGGATTTACACTAAAGCTCAAAATTTGGGGTCAATAAGTAAATGTTTGGTTACGGTTTATTTTAAGGTAACATAGTTACATTGTACTTACTTAAGTACTGACTGATTAATATTAATTAACTACATGTACTTACTACAGTTAGTTTAGGGTTAGTTGATACATAATTTACTGTTATTACTACTGTGCGCATATCTAGTAACAGACTGAACGGACTAAACAGACTTTTTTTGATGAATAGAAAGTTGAAAAGAGAAGAAATTATTTCAAATAGAAATCCATTGTAACATTATGAATGTATTTACTGTCACTTTTTTATCAATTGAATGCATCTTCGTTGAATAAAAGTATCAAGAAATTTTACTGACTCCAATGGATACATGAAATGTATCCAAAAGAATATATTTTAAGAGACGTCTAAGTTGTCTAATTTTTGATGCAGCCTTTGTTGCTACTAACTTTTTCTGTGTAAATGTATTTCCTTTCAACTCATGTGATAACAATGAACTCAGTATCTTTCCCTTTATACATGCAAAACTGCTAGAAAGGGATATAACACAGTAAAATGGATGATTTATAGCTTTATAGATCAAGTAATAAACAATTTTGGTAACACTTTAGTTTAGGGTCCAATTCTCAGTGTTAACTAGTTGCTTACATGCATATTACTAGGATATTGGCTGTTTATTAGTATATAATAGTATACTAAAGCACATATTAATGCCTTGTTCTGCATGACCATATTCTACATCCCTTAGGATACACAATACCTAAACTTAACAACTACCTTACTATTAAAAACCAGTTATTAGGAGTTTATTGAGGCAAAAGTCGTAATTAATAGTTAGTTAATAGTGAGAATTGGACCCTAATCTAAAGTGTGACCAAATAAATACTAGCTTAAACTTTTTTGGTTTTAATGAACACCATGCTTCAGATACTTAAAATTGTACTTAACCTGGAATATTACTTTAAAATTCTGGTTTTCTTACCAAACTTTTTGAACAAAAACAAGCTGGCTCTTTTCAACAGGGTACTGAGACTATCCATCAAAACAGCTGTGACCACTGTGAAGTTCCACATTATACAAGTTTGCCACTGTGTACATGTCATGTGTGAAATACAGAGGGTCTGCTGTTATTTTTAATCTTTGTATACAGCACCATGGGGTGGCTGAACCAGCCGCAGATCCCATTGGCTGAGAAATCATCTACTGCTCACAATGATAAAAATCATGATTGTGAAAAGAACTTGTGCCAAACTCGCTCCCCTGCTATTTTATCTCTCTGATTCCCATTTTTCTCTCTTCCCTTTTCCGTATGAGGCCAACTCTCACTTAGCTCTTTCCTAACCGTTATTTTGTCTAAAATAATGAATTTAGAGAACTTTCACAACAGAAAGAGGGCATGAAAAATTCATTAGAATGCTAAAATAAAATCAGTTCTCTGAATGTTAACAATAGCAATATATTGTGTCCTGTGTAAATGTTGGCTAGAGGGCGCTAATGAGGACAAGAGTGAACAAGAATGTAGGATGATGAGATTAGTCGTGTTAAGTGAGTTCAAAGAAGTTAGCACAATTAAAGTGTCCCTAATATGCTTTTTCGGATATAACATTTCATGTAGTGTGTAATATAGCTGTTTGTGAATGTAAAAGGTCTGCAAAGTTTCATTGATCAAACTGCATGATAAATGGTCTCCCAAAACAATGAACTGATTCTGAACAGCCTGAAACGAGTCGTCAGTATTTCCAGGCTTACTTACTGCATGAGCCCAGTAACAGCTTGCATAATTCCAGTCTATGGTTTTCATTGGCTGACCGCGAACAACATCTACTTTGACCCGCCTTCAAACACTGTAGCTGTAGCTGAGACCTGGAAGAGTTTTGTTCATGTTGTCGACAATGTTTTCTGCACTGTGAAAGCAAATCCTCTTTGCATGGATGAGGAGTCGGGCTCGAATTGAAATGGCAAAACCGACGCCATCGTTACTGTTCAATCACTGTGTATACAAGTACTGAAGAAGCCCCTGGAGCTGAAATTCAGATATGGTAATGAGCATTTAATTTCCAACACGCGCTGTAAGCAGTAGACCAATCACAACAGACTGCTAACAGACTGACCAATCAGAGCAAAGAAAGCTTTCAGAAAGGAGGGGTTTAGAGAGACAGATACTGTGAGAAAAGAGGTGATGCAAAAATGTAAGTGTTTTTTGTCCTTAGATGCAAACCTATTGTAGGAGACCTCCAAAACAAAATAGGAACTTTTAAAATAGTATAACAGGGGCACTTTAAGATGTGAGGCGTACTGACTTACTATAACCAACAGTTTCAACAATTCACACTCTGTAAAACCGAACAATGAAATTAATTAAATGAAATGAGTTCGTTTCACTCAAATAATAATTAAAGTTCAATGTACTTAATAGAAAAAAGTAGCTTGAACTCAAGAAAGCTGAACGTAAAATGATTGAGTTGCAGAAGATTTCTAATTCCCAGCATGCTTTGGTCAGACTCTATAAGGAAAATAAAAGTAACTTAATTACTTTGAGTTTGATGAACTTAAACCATTTAAGGCAATCAGGTTTCCTCAAAACGTAGCTATGTAGTTGTTAAGACTTAATTAGATTTGTTACCTGAATTCAAACTGAATGAGTGGAATAAACTTAAAATCTAATGATTGACTAAATTAATTTAAAGTATACGAGTTTACAGTACTCATACTTATTGGTTTTAAAACTTAAATGGTTTAAGGCAATCGGTTTCCTCAAATGATTTGAGTTACCGTAACTTACCGGGATTTACAGTGCAGTATATTACAAACGCAACAGCTTTGCAATACTGAAGTCACGTCTTGTGAAATAACGGATTATTATATGTTTTATTTGCATTAAACATTAAATCTCCATGGCTGCCCAGTCTGTTGTTTCTGAACATTTAATTCCACTTGTAGGCGAGTCACATTTTGCCCTTGAAAAAAAAAACTCATCATCATTAGTCTAGAGCTGCATTTGCTCAACACACGTTTGCTCATTTGGTTCACTCAGAGCTAATGGTGCCTTCAGTGTCACGCCACTCAATCAAAGTCCTGGTCTCTAGGCCTCTCTTTCAGCGTGGCATCACGCATTTGTGCGAATGCCACTGAGCTGTAATTCAAATTGATTCTCTGAATATGACAAATGGTCGTTTAGTAGCGCAGCTAAGATCATTGAGACTGTAATATTTCTTAGAGCACATCAAAGCACAGTTTTAATAGAGATGAATCGAATGGAGATCTAAAAGAGAAATCTCCACTGCAGACCTCAAATATAAACTGCCATGGGCAAAAACATCTACAGAGCCAGTGTTGGCCTACTAGTGAGGCAGCTAATAGGAAAAAACCCAACTGACATTTAATGGGTGTTTATTTTGGAGGGAATCTCTGTTCTAAAGGCTGCGAAGCCACTTGTGAAAATGGTTTGGATGCTTTGTGTATGCTAAATGATGTTTAAGTCTTATGTGGTTGGAGTTAAGTCCGCTAAAGAGTTGTTTTGCATTCTGCTTGAAAAGCATTAAATAAATAAAAATACTGGAACCATAGCAACCAGCTACCTAGACCTTTTCCCACCTGCTCTGTAATTTGCTGTAAAAGATAGTCTGAAACCAAACTCTTGTGCACAAACATCAAAAAATCTGAACCACAAATATTCTCACATGGTGGTCTGTGACATTATCTTTTACTGTCGACTGTAATTAAAGGGGTGGTTGATTATGATTTCACTTTTTTAACTGTAGTTAGAGTGTAATGTTGCTGTTTGAGCATAAACAACATCTGCAAAGTTACGACGCTTAAAGTTCAATGCAAAGGGAGATATTTTCTTTTAAAGAATTCTCTGTTTAAGGACTACAACAAACGACTGGTAGGGACTACAACAAGCTTCTTCCTGGGTTGGTGACATCACTAACCCTAAAATTTACATTAACCCCGCCCCCAAGAACACGTGACAAAGGGGGCGAGGCCATGTTGGGCTGCTTTAGAGAAGAGGAAGAGTTGTTGTAGTAGAGTGTTGTTACCATGCCGTCATTTTACACCAGACTGCTTCACAAACGAGGGTCAATTCAATGCTGGATTTGCACAAAAGATTAACATGACGGCACATGCTAGTGGATGAGTTGAATCAACTCCACAGCAACTACCTAAATTTATCCACTAACCATTCAGAAATGTCCAGATACATTCTAAAAGTTGTAACTTCTTCCTGAGTCTCTCCATCAGTGTCGACTCCGGTTTGAACAATGTAAGGCTGAACACCGTTACTGACAATCCTCATTTTGGCTGCGTGAGATTCTCCAGCTTTGTTGTTGTTGAGCAACCGAAGCGCGAGCTGTTAAAGCTCCGCCCTCTTCTGGAAAGGGGCTGGGAGCAGCAGCTCATTTGCATTTAAAGGGACACACACAAAAATGGCGTGTTTTTGCTCACACCCAATTGGGGCAAATTTTACAAGCTATAATAAATGATCTGTGGGGTATTTTGAGCTGAAACTTCACAGACACTTTAACAGCTCGTACTGTTAACAGCTCGCGGTTGTTGAGAACGATTATTATTTTTTCCACCACCATATCCCCTTAGGGACTCCGTAAGGTAGTATTGGACTGGGAAGAAACTTTCTGTGATTCTCCAAATTAAACAAAACAGAAGTGACCAGAGAATGTCCCTATCTAATTTAAGAGACTACTGAAAACTAATAAACTGCACTTATGTTTTCTACTGTTTATATTATAGAGCTTCAAGTCATTTTTCAAATCAAATTGTGCTTTAACATTTTTAAACACTACTGTTTATCAAATTAAACAAGAGCTGGGTTTTTAATAAAACCATCAAGCTCCAGTCTGATGTATTATTTATAGATTTTAACATCATCTGTAACAGACAGATGCATTCTGTGCATGCAGAAACATGGTGCATCTGTATACTTTGTAAAAATTTAAACCAATGCCCTTGGGTCAGAGCATGTAAAACACTTTCTTATCATACTGGACAGAACATAACACTAATGAATAATACAAGGCTGCTAAATTTAATTGTGCAGGAACATTTGTAAAGCATCTGTTTTGTAGAATAACAATTAGTTATTTGCTCAGCTTACTGTCATCCAGCAAAGGTCGATTATTAAAGTAATTATGTTTTTACCAATCAAATATTTGTGGTACAGACAGTCCAGTGGATAAGATTCCTCTTTGATCAAAGAACAATTTCAGCCCTGTGTTCAATTCCCTAACTCAATTCCCCATTCAATCAAGAAAAGAAACAAGCCTTTTAAAGTGCTCTGCACAGAAACTTTCACTTCTTCCTGGATATTAAACTTGAATCACAAAAATGCCTAGATTTTATTGGGTAAAGTGAGTCAGTTTTATGAGGATGTGCAAATAGATGTGACCTCCAAGCATTTCTTTCCTGAGGAACCTAAATATATTAGGAGCATTGCATGAAGACAAAATAAAACATTCCCACTAAAACTGTCTAGATTATTCAAGAATTTAAACATTTACACAGACTTTCATACACATGCCAAGCTCACTTTTACATCACATACTTTATATACACAAGCACACTAAACCATCACACACACAATGTATATGAAGCAGGTCCAGAATATCCATCCATTGGAGAATATGTAGGTCTTCATTTGAACTAATTTTACTGAATCTGCTTAAGTTATGCAATACTTTTTCTCAACATATTTGGCTGTTGGCATAAATAAAACGTCATATATTATACTGTATGTCTGCACATCATGTAAATTACATGTTTTGATTTTCTAAGCCATGTCTCTGCACTTCATTTGATGCCTCTTAATTTAATTTATTTATGGGTTCATTTATTTTGCACTTCTTTGCATAATCTTTAAGCATATGATAATATACACCCATATATGTAAATACAGTTCCCAAATAGTAAATCAATAATTTATCATATTACAGTTATGATTCCCTATCAAGATACATAAAGGGAATACCATTTTATTTATTTTTTTAATACTTTGGGAAAGTGAAACCTCATAATGATGCATTATAATGGCTCAGAAACTAACTCTTACTGAATAAGTACTGAAATGCCGTTTTGTTGTTTCATACTATTATTTAAAATCAGACATTATTATTATGATTATACACCACACAACAAACAGAGAGGAATGCAGTCTCTAAATTAAAATTAACTTTATGATGATATAGAAAGTCAAATAATTTGAAGAACTTGATGACCAGTTAATGAACAGTTTTGTTTCTAAAAGAAAAAAGCAAGTATTTATTGATTTATTTTTAGCTTTACCTTTCAATTGTTGGTTTATTTCACATAGACATTTTTATTTCTCCCTTTTCAGTATTTTATGTTCACTTTATTGACAACGAAGGCCTGAAGCCACACATATACATGCCTCCGCTCACTTTGCAACACAACATTGTTTGTAACCCACCCTTGCTTTCATTGTAAAATGGTTTCTATATTGCTTTGAGGATATTTGTAGTTCAGAGGCACAAACTGCTGATGAAGTGGCTGAAGATAAAACCTGCAGACAGCGCGGCTCATTGATTATGACACCGTCACGTGATCTCTCCTTCATGAATGAGAGACACTGTTCACTCACCAGAAGCGTGACTGATTAACACATGGAAATTTATGCTGGAGGCTGACATTACATCTTTATTTTCACATATTAGAGAAGATGCTGCAGTGCACATCAACGGCGGTGGAGATCTAAGCGATGCTTAAGCACTCGGCTGCCTCCTCAGTATTTTCTAATTAAAGGCAGTGCAGGCTTTAGCAGAATGGAGCAATAAATCACCCGTTCTCAGGTGCATTGCCCATGAGGTGGCATTTTACTGTCAGTTAAAATGACTGTGCCTCCCCTCAATATTTCTGTACCTCACCTCAAAGAGAGGGAGAGAGAAAGAACAAAGCTCACCTCAAATACTCAAATAAAACTCTGTTTTTCAAACAGGCTTTTATCAGTATCAGGGCATAGGACTCCTCCTGACCCTTTCAAGTACAAAACTGTGCCCAAACAGCACCAAAGTTTAAATTTGGTAATTTTGGGAGCAACATTTTTAATATTATCTTACATGATGGAAGCCAGGATCTAATCCATTGCATATGAAAGTATCCATGAAGAACTGATTTCGCTAAATAGGCTATATTTAGCAACAGCTTTGTGTGTATTTTTTATTTATTGTTTTATTTTAGTGAGATATAGGGCCCTATTTTAATGATCTAAGCACATGGTCTAAAGCGCATGCATGGCGCAGACGCACTTAGGGTGTTTCCGAATCCTCTTTTGCTAGTTTAACGATGGAAAAAATGGTCGGCGTGCCAGGTGCATGGTCCAAAAGGGTTGTACCTTGTCTCTTAATGAGTCATCGGTGTGTTTTGGGCGTAACGTGGAATAAACGAATCAGAGTCTCATCAGAGTAGTATTTGACTGGTCAGGTGATGTAATATGGCAGCCATAGAGTCTCATAATTTTACATAATTTTAAACACATTAATTCAAGTCACTGTCTGTACTGCATGAGAACAGAAGCATATACCATTTGGTTCTCTTACAAGTTTAAAAGAGAAGTGTGCTGAGCAGCAACAAACGGGATTGAAAAATAAAGATTGAATGCTCATTGATTGAGCCAATGTTTCTGTAGGCCACTCAAAGGCAGCAACAGTGTTTACAGACTATTGCAAAATTTGCCTACAAATTGCATGCGTATAGTTTTCTCAGCACATTAGGCTGAAATGGAAGGTGTTCTAATACTGAAAAATTACACACATCACCTTTATGCAAGCTTAAAAAGAATAAAAATGCAATCAGGTGTCCTAGACAGCAGAATGCACCTGAGAATGAGGCAAAGACAGAACTCTGCAAAATTTAGATTGCAAAGTGTTTTTTACCGTCACATAAATTAACTTTAATGGAAAGTTAATGAGATGCACAAGCAAAGTGCAGTAATAAAATCAATCTCTTTGTTATGTAACAAAGGTCCCAGGTGAGGTGAAGGCATAAAACTGTTGCATCAGCCACACATGGGATCATGCTTTTGTGTGCTTGGATATTGATTTAGTTGTATGTCTTAAGACCATTAATGAACCACAACAAAACATTTGGGTCTTGACTCAATAAGATGAAGCGTTTGCAACAGTATTTGGAGTCATGTTTTCTTATATCAATTCCTTGTTGGCATTATTTTAACTTCTTCTTTGTTTTGTTGCCTGACAATAACTATTGAAATAGTTGCCCAAGATATTTTTGCTGTCATCCACTGGTCTTCATAAAAATGAAAACTGATGTGTCATGTTCCTGCCTGTGCAGATTTAAATTCAACATAAAACAACATTGTTGCTTTATTAATCTGACATAGGCTATTTATGAGTGAAACAGGATACTGAATGAGAAAAAAATTCTCAAATTGGGAATTAGACATGTTCTTAATCAGTATTTTCCTTCTCATTTTCCAATAAAAATATCTAAACTTGCATAGAACAAGATAAGTTTACTAGATAAGAAAATATAATTTCATAAATTTCTTTCAGAAATTAAATTAAATTAAGCTTATTTTCTTACCTCATTAGCATTTTTGTTTGTTTTCCTAAAATGTAAGCATACATGCCACTAAATTGTAATGTTACATTTTGTTAGATTTATTCTTGAATATTCAATGGTAAAAAGATTTTATCCATTGGGAATTGATTGGATTATGAAAAAAAAAAAACTTTTTCTCTTTTCGGAATAACATGCACTTATGAATTGTTTATAATAAGACCAGCAACATGCAGGAAGAAAGTGTAAAATGAATTTTAATTTCATGTTGACTTTAAAGTAGTGAATACTTTAAGAAATTGAAATGCCAGTTTATTAATGACTGTCCTTTAATACAATAGTATCTCAGCAGCACTGAAAAACGACACTTTCTTAAAAATCTAATTTGCTGGCACAGTAACAGTACATACAATTTAATTTTATTGATAAGCGAGGATGAGGACAGGAGACTCTTCTTTATCTGTATTGTGCCCGGGAATGTTCTTATCTGCTCTGGGCTCTACACAGATGGCTATAAGGTGACTGCATGAATACTAATAACTTACTACTTTTCATAATGCATAAGTAGTCTTGAGTAAAGCTGACGTGAATCCGGTTGTTTTGTTCTCAAAGAAGTGCGCTTTTTTGCAAAGTGGCTTGTATGTTCCATTAGCAGAATGTCAGCTGATCTTCTAATTCTCTTTACTTCTCTCACTGCATCCTCACAGACTTGACATTTCTCAAGATTGATACAAGTGCCACATAGAGTGGATCATATATTACATGCAGAGCCACTACACAGAGTCTTTCTTTCTTTCTTTTTTAAATGATATATATTCAAAAATACTGACTGATATATATATATATTTTCTTTTCCTTCTTTTTCCCCCCAAAATGCATGAATTCCACTAAATTTCAAATGTTACATTTTGTTCAATTTATGCTTTCAAGAAAAAAAAAACCTTTTTGTTAGTGGCATAATTCACAATTTATCATTATAAATAGCTATCATTAATAAAAGTATCCTAAATAAAAAGGTTTGTTATAGGCATTATTTTCCTTATCTTTTTTTTTTTCCATCAATATTTTCCATTTGACCTCGAAAAAGCCTGAAACTCTGAACACCCTTTGAGTAAGCAGTAACTATGACAGACACTAATTTACAGAATTGCACTTGAGGCTAATTGTATGGATGATTCAATCCTTCCAAAGTATTGCCGTTTACTTGGGAACTAACTCCTCATTTGGATCAGGAGAGGGAGGCAATGGCTTAAAAAAGCCTCTACAATAAATAGACAATTGACAGAGAGAAATAAAATTAGATTAATTTAAAGCTGAGATGTGTCCCTCTTCACACTCCCTCTGAACACATACAGGCACACAGACATCTGAATGCAATGTAAATCCTCTCCATTAGGCCAGAGCACTCCCATAGCCCATTATGGGGCCATAAGCAAACCTAGATCAAAGCACGAATTTCAATCTCCGCATAACATCAGTGCACAAAAATGCTGATTATGATCAGAATCTGAACCATACATCATTATAACTGGTTTAACTTAAGTTTATAAAAATATAAGGATGTTCTCAGAACATTGATATTCAGAATTAGTAAATATTTGCATACATCTCTGACTATTTTAGACTAACTCAATGTACTCAGCATAAAGACAATCCCAGAAGGAGATTATTTTTAAATATCACAATCTTTCATAGCACTTTATGACTTAAAGGGGACCTATTATGCCCCTTTTACAAGATGTAATATAAGTCTCTGGTGTTCACAGAATGTGTCTGTGAAGTTTCAGCTCAAAATACCCCACAGATCATTTATTTTAGCTCAAATTTGCCCCTTTTGAGGTGTGAGCAAAAATGTGACGTTTTTGTGTGTGTTCCTTTAAATGCAAATGAGCTGCTACTCCCGGCCGCTTTCCAGAAGAGGGCGGAGCTTTAACAGCTCGCGCTTCGGTTGCTCAACAACAACAAAGCTGGAGAATCTCACGTAGCCAAAATGAGGATTGTCAGTAACGGTGTTCAGCCTTACATTGTTCAAACCGGAGTCGACACTGATGGAGAGACTCAGGAAGAAGTTACAACTTTTAGAATGAACCTGGACGTTTCTGAATGGTTAGTGGATAAATTTATGTAGTTGCTGTGGAGTTGATTGAACTCATCAACTAGCATGTGCCGTCATGTTAATCTTTTGTGCAAAACCTGTTTGGACGCTCACTATACATAGGCTAATGTTTATGATTGCTATCAAATGCTGTGAATGGTCTAATATTTTTTCCAAAATATCACTCGGACAAAAATGCTCCTTTTTTAGCAATCGAGTTTGCTAGGGTCAACTTAATTGCAGGCTATCTAAGCTAACGAGACTCTAAATAGTGTTCTGTGCTCGTCTGTGCAGCCAATGACAGAACAGTTAGCATGCTTTGCTCGAACTTTGCCATGGCTTTAGAACTGGTACACCATTTTCGCTTGTGAAAACAAAATGGCGGCACCATGGGTGGAAATGTGCAGATTAAGGGGCGGTAATATTATAATAAGATCCCCTTCTTACTTCACGAGGGGAGCAAAATCTCATTTTATTTACATGGTTGCAGAGAAAGGCTTACCAAAACAAAGTTATTGGGTTGTCCTTTTTCAAGTTTTCTGGGTTGGTAGATGCACCAGGGACCCGATTATAGCACTTATAGGGTAATGACCATGGCTGTCCTTGTATCTTAAGTTTTACTCAACAGTATAATCTCTGAAAGGCAACAGCAAAGCCTTCAAGGTGACAGAATAACACACAAAACAGTCAGAGATTCATTTCATATGTTGTAAAGCACAGATCCTTTTGACTGATTTAACATTGTGGGACCAGTGGTCACTTGTGCTCAGTTCCTGAGCCAAAACAGATGTACAGTAATTGGGCAGATATTGTTGAAATGTCCAGTAATTAAATGTGAAGTGTGTAACCAGCTGGGACATTTGCTGACCTCTGTCGCCTTGACTTTGGCTATAGATAATGTGCTTTGAATTTAGGATTTGCACCTACTCGAGTATGTAATGGAACAGAAAGAAATCCTTTTGTTAAACCCATGGTCAAGTTATACCAGAAAAGAACATTATGTAAATTAAAGACCTTGTGAGTGCATTACACGTAATACATCTCAATATTTTTTTATCCATGACATGTCAGCTTTGTATAGAGGAAACACACATTGTGAAGTTAAATTCAGGTGAAAAACACTCAGCACTGAGTATTGGGATGCATTTGAGACAACCTATCAGCTTTTCCCTTGGCTGTCTAATCTTTCACAATGAAGTGAATAACCTGGAAGGCAAGGAACCAGCATTTCCTCCTGGGTTTCTGTCATAATCTTAACACTATCCATGGTCCATGGTCATACTAGCACAAAATTACATCTCCAAGACTGCCAAAAAAGCCTTTTTGATAGCAATAGCGCTCGTAGGGTAAAACTTATAGGGAAGAACTCGATTACAAAGAGGAAGTCCTTGCTGTGAATCTCCACAGTGCATTCAACACTATTTTTGATTAGATTACTGTGGTAATCTTGATGGGTGGAAGCCAGAAATTACTTCAGAGAATCTAAACATGGATTGGTATGAAGTATATGCTCAACTACTGAGCAGTGAGGGATGTTTCCTCTCTCCTGAGTCTCTAATAACCCTAAAACACGTGTCAAACTCCGCTCCTGGAGGGCCACTGTCCTGCTCCAAAGTTTCTAGTAATCATGAAGACCTTGATTAGCTTATTAAGGTGTATTTATTTAGGGTTGGAGCTGAGCTCTGCAGGACAGTGGCCCTCTTTGACACCCCGGCCCTAAAGAAAGAGACCTCAGGATGTCTCCTGAACAAAAACTTGAGGAATGGCAGATCCCATCAGACGGAGATGCCATTATACCTTTTGTCCTTAACTGTAAATAACTCACTTTAGTTACTCGCATTACATCAAGAAACATTTGAATTCAACATTAGTGTTGAATTAGCGTTACTCTATGTTTCGGCCACAATGAGACAACATTTTTGTCCTGCGGAAACTGAGCTTTTTAAAGACGCTCTCCCAAGTGGATAAATATGAAAACGCTGTTTTTGTGTTGTAGTGTGGACTGAGGAAAGGGAGAAAAATGATGGTATGTTTAGTCATGTGATGCATACTGTACAGAAAGATATTTATGTTCAGACCTGCTATATCCTACCCTTAAACTTAACCCTACACATAATTTATTCCTAAAATCAGAGGGAAATAATAGGTGAGTAACACTGATGTAGAAGCACCTAACCCTGGTTTTAAGCCTAAACTTGGCATAAACTGTAAATTTGTCCCTCAAATCTGACTGGTTGATTGGAATGTTGTTCCAGGATCTACAACGTACTAAGGCCCTGATTACTCCTGGTATTAAGATGCATTTTTGTCGGATCACAAGTAGACAAGGGAGAGGCGTTTACACCTGATGTTTTAATCTGTCTCTTTTATCCACTTTCAACCACTTCTGTCCTGATTTTTTCGAGGGAAGGGGCTATGGGTGGGTTAATGTATGGGTTTTTTCAGATATTTTGATCGAATGAAACAAAATTAGATGCTCATTTTACATATGAACGCAACCAGAGACGACAGGAAAAAATATACGGAGAGTATCAGCTTTCATTTAATTTCATTTCTGACAGCCGCAAGACCAGCCGAACACTGTGAGTGCATGTTAGAAATCAATAATGGTGAGAGAACATTGTGCTTGGTACAGTTGGTTCAAACCAAACTTGGGTCTTCAGCCGACAAAGTTTAAATCCCGTCTGGCTGGCTTTTGTGGCTGTTCGAACACATTCGACCACATGAGCATTTACACTATGAAAGCAATCCCGTTAAAATGCGTTTTCAACTACCTCTGGGAGGTAGGTTATGTATGTTTTGAAGCATGGCAGCTGGTTTGAGCTGTTTAAGCTTGTCCTTAGTTGGTCCTTAGCTGGTCATGAGCTGGTTTAAGCTGGTAAAGTGCTGGTCCTAAGCAACTAGCTCCAGCTCAGGACCAGCTTAAACCAGCTCATGACCAAGTAAGGACCAGCATAAACCATCTGCCATGCTTCAAAACATACTTAACCAGCATATGCTGGTTTTTCAACAGGGGTGGACAAGCTCAAAACGTTTTACATCCTGTTTACACCTGTATTTAGCGTTGCCTACTTGTGATCCAATCGACCAAACTGCACCTTAATACCAGGTGTAAACAGGGCCCAAGATGTTGATCCAGGCACATGTTGCACTTGGTGAAATCAGGTTTTACATTCACTTTCACAGTGTTGCTTAAGATAAATGTTACTTTGTACAGTCTTCATATTATATTCCTGCAAAGATTACAGAACATTTACTTGCAACTGGTATCCTGCATCTACACATGAGGACTTTTGCATTTTAGATTGAGTGCGACATGGACCCACCAATAAGTGAGATATTATTACATTTTACACATGATGATTTTAGCGTTTTCCAAGTACTAGTGTGTGGACCAAGAATGTTTTGAAACCAAAACACTGCTGCATCTAGATTAGATGTAGACTTAGTTTTCTTTAGTTTAAGTACTTTTATGTGCCTTTGCCATTTTTACTAGTTTTTGCTTGGCTATGTCTATCACTACTTGAATTTGTTCTAGATTATTTGAAATGAAGTGCCTTGAAATCCTTTCTGAAACCTCTCTTAGAGGTATCTTCATTCAAAAAAACTGTCTATGTCGTTGAATAACTACTCAATGAGGCTGTCTTTGGTTTCGGACACAGCTGCTGACAGGTGCACCGCTCACAGTCAGTTTGAATTTATTTTTCATGTGATGGTATAACACAGAGACCTGTTATGCAATTGATACACAGACACTCAGTGACCATTGTTTTATAAATGGCACAATCCAGGAACAATGCTATAGAGTTTATGACTTGTTTATGAAATGTATCACAAGGCCACTGCCGCCATTGGCATGCAACTATGTGTCAGAGTTAATGCATGACATTGTGAGTCTTTTGGCATTGACTCACTAGGGAACGTCCTGCAGCCAACCCTAGAGCCCAACTCATCGCCATCAGCCTGTTTAGTTGCCATAACCAGGGGGGCAGAACAATGCCTTATTATTTACAGTCACATCTAATCCACACTCCCTGCCACTGTCAATTTTGCCTGATTTTGCCCATGGGTGGTGGATTTTGCTAAAATTTTTTGATTGAATCAGTTTTGACACTACATTTTGAATCCCTTTAAGCAGGCTTAATTTTTATCTATAATGGATGGGTGCATGCATGCATAATGTATGCCTGTTGAAAGGACAGCGTATGTCCTCTGCTCATTTCAATATATCTCACAGTTTGCTCTACATTATTTGTGCCGCATCTGATGCTAGTTATAATGTCATGAATTTTACATCAATGCCATGTATACGTGATTGTCCCATTACTGTAGATCAAACAATGTGCTTGTTTGCCTGTTACTCTATCAGTAAATTTTCAATGCAATTTGTGAACATTTGAGAAGGTCTGCGGACAATTCAGTTCATCAGATGTAGTAAAGTCAGATACTATTCACAGTTTTTGTTCAGTGTTTAAAACATCAGGTTGTTACTTCCTTATTTGCTTCTTTATTTAACTTAGTTGACATTAGGTTTGAATTGTAAGTTGCATTTTTTCTTAAGTACTTCATTTAATACACAAGAAAAGTGAATATTGGGGTGTAATGGTACACAAACGGTATTGAAGTCACGGTTCGGTATGGGTTTGGTACAGCAGGGGGGAGAAAACTAAACACAAATTTGCTTATTTTTTCTTCTTTTAAATCTCATCTAATGCTGTAAACTATAAACAGGGAGTCCTTTCTTACACATTACTATAATATTAAAGGTTACAATTAACAACAAAGCCCAAACTATTAAATTCAGTTGCTGTTTATTTTTAATTTTAGATATAATAATCAACACATATATATATATATATATATATATATATATATATATATATATATATATATATATATATATATATATATATATATATATATATATATATAAAAAACATGTAAATTGTACATTGACAGGTTTTGCATTTTTCTATTCAAATTAATTTTTGAAATGTAATCATTTACACAATTACTGTCATAACTTGTTTTCATGACAAATTTATTAAAACATATATTAAAAAATTAAGATATTACTAACAGGTAAAGTAAATATAATAAATATATAAGCTAATATGTGCATATATTTAGTGAAATGCTTCATTTCTCTAGTGAACTACCATGCTGTGGACACTAAATGACTTGCCTGAGGTAAATGTAATGCTACGTTATTCTCAAGCTGTTTTATTGATGCCTTTCCGCGGTTTAAACCTTGGTTGAGAGATTACACGTAAACATATCTATGCATAGATCGTCTGTTCTTCTTCTTCTGCACTTTTTCCTATTGTGGCGGTTACCATGCGCGCCCCCTCCTTGATTTGAGTGTAGATCGCATGTGACTGACTGTATTCGTCATCTGACTGTATGCTGTAAGTCCATACTGTGACGGTTCGGGACGAATACATGTACCGTTACACCCCTAGTGAATATCCTTTGAAAAGTGAAGTTGTGTTAATAACAGTTTTTATTGGGTTTCAGGCAGTCAAATGCAATTATGTCATGAAAGATCATTAAAATTTAATTTAGGAGGCATTTGGAAAATTCTTATTATTTTATGACTTTCTTCTGTCTATTAACTTATCACAGAAATATCAGAGACAGTTCCATTTTTACCCCAAAGCATCACAAGAGAGCTCTAATCATGCTGCGACTGACTCTTGACATAAATGTATTATGAAGACCCTCAAATTGAGCTGGATTTGGCACAAACAGGCTTTGGGCAACTGTCACTTAAAACATTTGCAAAGCATCATTTTTGTCTTTTGTGCATGTCTTTAAAATGCCCCTATTATGCTGTTTTAAAGGTTCCTAATTTTGTTTTGGATGTGTGCTAAAATATGTTTGTGGATCCAAGGTCAAGGTCTGATAAAATACATTGCAGCATCACCTCTTTTCTTACAGTGCTATGTACTGCATGATAAAAAAAATGCCACATAAAATGCATGCTTTGTTGCAATTTGCACTGTGCAGTTTCTTGTCTTTCAGGCTAGTTATGGTTTTTGCACTGAAATACTTGAAATACACCCCACAACGTTATACAGGTTAATAAATGCTCATAAAAAATACATAATGATGTACGCAGCACATCTTGCATCAAACACCAGTTTCACAGTCCTGCCCTCTATTTATTTGCGCTGCGAGAGTCAGTCATTCTACTGCCCATAATGACCCTAGGCCTCATAAACCACAGACTTAGGTCTGGAAGCTTGACCAAACCTGCTCATGATGTCTAGTTAATTCCTCACTAATTTATGAAGTGTCTCATTGGTTACAGACAGACCATATATTCCCTCACAAACCCATTCTCAGCCTGACCAGCAGTCTGAACTGGCCAACGCATGTCACTCAATATTACTCTTAACTGAAAACTTTGTCATGATTTTAAGATCTGCACAAGCTCTGTAGCTGACAGAAGTATGAAGTACAGAATCATACACAATTGATCAGCCAAAAATGATCATCCTGCCATTATTTACTTACCCTCATGTCTTTTCAAACGTGGAGTTTTTATAACATTTATAACATATGATACAGTTGAGCATCATCACACGACTTCCTGAATACCATCACGATTAAAAATGAGACACTGATTTCATACAACAGTTCGATATACAGGTATAAAATTAAGTCACTTACATTTTAGACGCAATATTGACTGTTTTTGACGCGAAAATAGTTCCAAACGAAGATCTGTGTTTTTGATTCAGTGTTTTGAACGAATTGGTTGAATCAATGATTCAATGAACCGTTCATAAACAACTGCCTCACTGTTGAATGAATCAGCCGTTTGAACGAATCGTTTGAATAAATGACTCAATGACTTACCCATTAAGACGGCCACTTGCCGCCGCCACCTAATGGCGGTTTAGTTTCATGTTTAAAAGTCTCATAACATTATAAAAGTCTTTACTGTCACTTTTGATCGATTTAATGCATCCTTGCTGAATAAAAGTATTAATTTCTTTAAAAAAAAGAATAAAAATAAAAATTCTTACTGACCCCAAACTTTTGAACGGTAGTGTATAATGTTACAAAAGCTTTGTATTTCAGATAAATGCTGTTCTTTTGAACTTTCTATTCATCAAGGAATCCTGAAAAAAAAAAAAAGTACACAACTTTTTTCAACATTGATAATAATCATAAATGTTTCTTAAGCAGCAAATCAGCATATTAGAATGATTTCTGAAGGATCATGTGACACTGAAGACTGGAGTAATGATGCTGAAAAATTCAGCTTTGATCACAGGAATAAATTACTTTATAAAATATTTTCAAACAGAAAACAGTTATTTTAAATTGTAATAATATTTCACAATATTACTGTTTTTACTGTATTTCTAATGAAATAAATACAGACAAAAAGCAGAAAATAAAAAGCAGACAAAACTTCTTTTAAAAACATTAAAAATCTTACCGTGTCCAAACTTTTCACTGGTGTATATATATATATATATATATATATTCTAATTGAATTTATTGATCAAATTTAAGAATTACCCTTGGGGTAAACATCACAAATATGCAGATTTATATGTATCAAGCACATGACGAGGCTTAATGATGAGCCCTGAATACATACTATAATAGTATGTAAATAATACTAAAACAGCACTGGATTTCACTCGGAGAGAAGTGCTAAGCAGAACCGGGATGAAGATTTTCAGTGATTATTGACTTAAATTTGTCAGACAAAGCACTTGTGTGTGTATTTTTGCAATTTTTGACAACCTCAGTCCTCATTTACTTACATTATATCAAGTTAGGAACAACATGAGAGTGAGTAAACAATGACAGATTTTTGGATGCTCTACCCCTTTAACATCTACAGTCTGTGTAAAAACTGAACCTCACACTACATGGCCGGGTGTTTGTAGAACCAAGTCATGCATCGTACTGGGAGGAGAACCAAGAACTGATAAGCCATTAGCCTAATTTCCCACTATGAACACTGCCTGTCACTTTGGTCCTCTGTTAAATCGTCACCTATTAAGAGACACTATGTGCTGCACACTACAATCTCTTCCACCTGCTTCAGCCTGGCAGTCTTTATATAAATTGACAGGCATCCAAAAAGAACAGAATCTGGCTTTAGCAAAGCAGGCTACATCTTATTAGCTTAGCACTTTGTTTGTTAGCTGAACTAAGCACAGTTAGCACACATCGAGTCCAGCCTCAGTCATGAGTTGAAAATGCTGAACACATGGATAATAGCACTGGCCTACAGGTTTTCTGGGTGAAGCAATGAATAGGATAACATTACTGAATAACACAAGCTAAATGAGCCTAGAGGTGATTTGTTGAATGTTCACCTCCAAGGGTCTATGGCAATATAGATCTCAGTTTTATATTAAGGGGCTTGATTTGCATTTTAATGGTCTGTGTCAGGGCTGCAGTTGGCCTCCAGCTATTCTGTTATGGCCTAAGAATCTAAGGAAAAATGCAAAATGGTACACATCATAAAGCATAGCACACATCACAACTGGACCGAACGCCATTGGATCGTACATCATTATTTGCATTGAATTTTACAATAGCAGAGAAAAGGGATTAATTTTATTCCGAGTTTTAAGCTGAACAAAAGACAAGATTTCTGTGTGTTTTGTGAGGTGAATACTGTGAAAATAGTATTCAGTACAGTGTCTCACTGCCATTGTTAAGATAATTATTTAATCATTGCTAATCTGGGAAAACCATATGAGACTTGACTGAAGCTATAGTCTGACACCTGAGGCTTGGGGAAAATCGAATCTTTTCCTCTCTGTATTAGATAACACTTCTCCCATGTGAACTAATATCCAAACGTATGCACCATACAATATAATACATGCATTATATACACAGTATTTATGAGGCTGTGCACAGGCACACAGGACACCCCCGCAGCCAATAAGCAAGGGCCCCCTCACGGCCCTATGAGCCAATTACATTATGGTTAAATTAGCCTATCTACAGTAGAGTGATTTTACTCTGCACAGAAATGCCATGTGTTTTAATGCTGCACAGAGGTGCATTTAAAATGCTACCTAAGACAGAAATTCTAGAATTCTAGAGAAAATATTTTAGTACATAATTAGAAAAATACAGACAAAATATTTAGGAGAGAGTCCAAAATAACAACTTGTGGGTGGAGCTATGCCACATGTTTTTTGGGGGCCCTGAGGACATACTGAATCAATGACATATTAGGAAAAGTAGAAATTTGTTTAAAGCAGGTGGCACATTTTTAAAATGTTTTCATTGTGTTCATGATGGTTTTGAAAAACCACAAATTAGAAAAAAAAAAAAAAGGGGTAAGTTGTTGGGTAGTTACAACATATTACATTTTACAACCTCAAATCTGTTATTTAAGATATTTATCATAATATATCAAAGACTTTATATATAGAAATATATTGCATTCGCAATATGGCGGAATAAGTCCCGCCTTCTAAATAAGAGCCAATCGCCGATTGGTAAAGTCATCGCAGCTCCGGTTCCTATAGAAACAGTGAGACACGAACTTTCTATAGAGACGCACATTTAGGACTGCGCATGCGCATTAGCTTGATACAACCTGAAAAATACAGTTTTTTTTTGTCATAATTCGAGCTTTTAGAAACAAAATTTATGAGACAGTTGTTGTCAGATTTCATTGGTGATTTCAAATATGAAATTTAATCGAAAGCTTGGCAAACAGCTTTGGAACATTTGATGTTTCCACATTCAAAGAGATAGAAGCTGGACTTGCATGACCGAGAGGCGTTTAAAAGATGGCTGTTGAGTGAAACGACTTGTCTTAAAGGGACTTAAGACTTAAGCTGCGTCCGAAATCGCATACTGAGTTTAAATTTACTTCACGACAGTTGAAAAAGTACGTTCTAGTAGTACAAATGCATGTAGTATGAATGAATTCGGACGTACTACATCCGCCATGTTGTTACTGTCACATGACCTACCAGCATCAGTTAAGTCCCTTCAACTCAATTCACAAATCCTCTCCCATGGCCTCATGAGATAGTAAAGTGTCCATCATATGCGCACTTCAGAAGAAGTAAGTCATCCGGGTACATTTCACCTACTGTTTTTTGAATACTATGAATTCGGACATACTACTCTGTTCACATACTGTTTTCCGCGTACTATATAGTAGAGAAGTATTTGATTTCGGATGCAGCGTTACTGACTATCATTACCCAGGTGAAAAAAAAGTACATTTCTATAATGTACTTAAAGTGCTCTATTTTCACGCACTAATTTTGGACTTAATATACTAAAAATTCTTCTTTAGTACTTTTTAAGATAATCTTAAGAACATCTAACTGTGCTATTTTGAGACGCCATTAAATATGAACTAAAATGTGCTTTTAATATACTATCTCTATATCTTAAAAATGTATTTAATTACCACTTATAGTACATTTGAACCCATAGTGTACTACAAGTTGTAACTAAATATATTTTTTAAATACAGAGATAGTATATTTAAAGCACATTTTAGTTCATATTTAATGGCGTCTCAAAATAGCACAGTTAGATGTTAAGATTATCTTAAAGTACTAAAGAAGAATTTTTAGTATATTAAGTACAAAATTAGTGTGCGAAAATAGAGCACTTTAAGTACATTATAGAAGTGTACTTTTTTTGCATGTTGGTGACTGAAGTTTTTCAAATATTATTAAGAAGTAAAGCAATTTTCTTATAAGAAAATTATTTCAAACTTTTCTTGTCAAAAAATGTCATTCCATTTAATGAGGCTTTTTTCTTCATTATAATATCAGGACAGTTGTGTCTCCCTGTCATTTTTGATTTTATGCCTACCCATAAAAAAAAAATATCTTAATAGATCCAGTCATGTGACTGACCCTAGTCTAATAATTTATCATGAATGCATGAACATAAAAAAAATGACTTTTGGTAATGTATAATTCAATGTATTTATCATTACGGTTCATAAACCTCTATTTACATGACTATTATTAGACTGAGCCCACACTCAAAGTGAGTGATGGGATTAACGAAAAAGGTCATATTGTTTACAAATCATTTTTCATAGGCACTGTTAAAGAGTGCAATTACAGTCACGAAGCACTGAAGAACTCGTGACTGTGGATCCACCATCAACTCCCACTGAGTTTAAGGGCTGCCGTTAATTCTGCATGGCGGAGGCCATTGCGTTGTCCTCAGCTTGGAGGTTGCTTTTTATTATCCTGGAGGGGTGGAGCGGCAGTGCGGCACAGAGGTGTTCAGCATTCAGCTCAGAGTTTCAGCCCGCAGAGGCTTCTGGAGAAATGTGAACGCCACTGTCACACTTGGCTGCGGTCCCGATATTCCTTCCTTTCTCTATCTATCTCGCCATCTCTGGGCGGAATGCAGAGGAATTCTGAAAAGTGTCCTCCATTTTCTGTTCATGTGCTGTGGAGTTAGATAGTATGTGTTAGACTAATATTTGTCTTCAGCAAAAACCTTAAAAATTTATATAAAAAAATGGCAAAAGAGTACAAATATCAAATATTATTATTTTTTTCTGTTTAGTTAAGTTTAGTTTGCCCCAGTGTCTTTTTTCAAGCCAAATGTATAAATGTTTGCAGAGACAATTGTGTAGTAACTGTGGGACATTCTTACTCTTGTTCTTAGCTGTTTGATAACGTAGTCAAGCAAAAGGCTAATTATATTAATTATAGTTATGTGTCTGACATTGTAAAAAGCAATATTATTGCGCAGTGTTTATCTTAGTAAGTTGACCGAGTGGGTCTCTGAGCTTGTGCTTGTCAGTGGAGGCGGGGCTAATTAGCATATTCATAAATCCACGTATACAAAATGAAGGGTGTAGAGTTACATTCAAGCTACATTCACAGGAAAAAAATGTTTAAATATATCATATTGGTGATCAAAAATGAGTTTTTAGGGAAAAAATTAAGGGATACAATTAAGGGGACTTGTTTTTACTACAGGGGAGATTCTTTTTTTTTTTTTTTTTTGTTCTTAATGAATAGTCAAACATCAATTTCACCATTCTAGCTTCGAATGTAAGTATTTACAAGTGGCCAACGCACAGATCAAGCTTATATTTCATTGTCAGAATGAGGAGGCAGCTCTAGTAGGAAAGAGCTCAGAACATACTTGCTTCCCTCTGGTTTTTGATGGATTGCAGCTCTTTGTGTTCGGAAATTACATTGTTTTGTTGAAAGTATGCTGCCTAAAATAGAACCAAACAGTGGGATGAAAGCATTCTGAGACTCTAAATGACATTTTGATAACATAACATGATATCATTTGGTAATCTTTTAAGAAACAAGTGTTGAATAAATTAGGTCTGACAGTGATTTGCCCCTGTCTGCACTGATCTTAATCACCAGGCTGGAGATCACCAGTCTTAGTCTGTTAAGGCTAATTCACATCGCAACCGACCAAAGCCGATAATCAGCAGATTGCAGTGCATCATTTCTCAGATGTTTTACGACCCGTCAAATGCTGATTGAACATGTTCAGTTGGTAAAAACAAGCACAAACTGATCCGATAAAAGCAGATAAACATGTCTTTTGCTATCGTTTGGCATGTTTTTTTAACTCATTAAAAATGTTGGTAGCACTTTATTTTACAGTCCTGTTCCCCATGTATATTTGTACTTATTACAGAAATTATAATAACTCGGTAATAATAACTAGGTAAGTTACTAACCCTGAACCAACACCTGATCTTATATTACCTTATATTACTCACTATTACTCAGTATTTTAATAGATAAGTACACTGTAAGTAGTAAGTACACCTACTGTAAAATACAATGCAATCAAAATGTTTTATATATGAAGAAATAAATGCTTTTAATACATTTTCAAAGTCATGTACACTCACCTGAGGTAAGTCATGTTAGTAGACTAATAAAAGTTGCTTTATTTTACTATTTCAGGCATCCAAGACCAAGTCCTATCTATTTGAATGGAGGAATCCTGAAATCTCAAAAACTGTATGGCGAACTAACAATTAAATATAATTTCAAATCAGCAACAAAATCTGACATAAACTGTCCCATACATGTTGTATCTTATGCTCAAATAGCGTTAAAATATCTTTCAGGATAGACGAGCCAATGCGCATGTGCAGTCATTAGCGCGAGTCTCAGGTTTCTATGGGAACCAGAGCTTCTAACAGCAGCTGCAGTGACGCCATGACTTTACCAATTAGCGATTGGCTCTTTTACTTAGAAGGCGGGAAGTATTTCGCCATTTTGCGCGTTGCAGTTTTTCCCATTCATAACTAATGGAGGGTATGCACGTGACGTCACCGTCGACCGTTATGACTGCGGTTACGCCTACTGGGTGGCAGCATTGGTGTTCAACGTGAATGCCGCGAAAAACACATCCAAAACGGGAAAGAGCTTTGCGACTGACTACAAATAGCTTGACACAAAATCTGAGGTATATTTTTACAGACTGCTGAAAGCAAGCTACAGGAAAAAGAATCAAATAGGTCGCTGCAATTCACAGAAACAGCTGGACTCCAGGCAAAGAAACGTTTTGCAGTTATCATTTTGTGTCAAAATGTTGGATTTTGGGGCAAAATCATACCCTATATATTGTATTGTTATATATTGTGTTGACAACTCATCAATTAAATATTTACCATCTTATATTCTGCATAACTGGGTGTTTTTAAATAGGTTTTAGGGCTGGACGATATGACGAAATGTATAACATTTATATAAGCGATTTAGACCTACCTATATTGTATTTAAATTTAAATACAATACAAAAAAGAATACAACTGACAGGCACGTATTATATACAAACCATATTAAAATGAAAAATACCGAAAATATAAAAATAAAAGCTAATTCAAAACATTAATAAAGACTAATAGCATATAAATGATACTAAAATAGCATGGGTGTATTATAGTGGAATATCATTTTTTGCAAGTAACATAGGCCTATCGCAAATATTTCATTATGTTAGTGGAAGTGATTGATTGTTGTCCCTTGAAAGTGTTAAATGACTTATATTTCCCTGTCTGCTGCCTTTCACAGGGATGTGATGCTAAATACCAAATTAGTACATCAATTTTTGTGCATCATTTTGAATATTTCAAATTAGTGTCATAACAAATGCTGTAGCAGTTAATGAGTGTGATGTGCTACGCTTTCAGCCATGCAGATGTCCTGACTGTACACTCATTCATGAGGAAGGGGAGATGGAATACCCCAACTTGACCTTCAGTACCCTTGTACACGAATCCTGTCTGTGGCACAGCCACCCCGGCAGACGTGTGGTTTTCTGAAGGCATCCAATGGCTTTGCTCGCTCCACATGGCGCTTTTAAATCCATGAATCCTGACCTGCCTCTACCCATTCGGAGAGAGCGATGTGATACAGGTGCATTTGCAGTCTGTATCAGCGCTTCAGCTCCTGCGTGGAGAGCAGATTGCAGTCTCTTTGACACGATAGTATTGCCGCAGGCGGCATATGGCTGAAAAACAGCCCTAAACCAGCCACCGGAACATAAGCTGTGTGCTGTGTTATATCTGTGCATGCCTGTAATGTTTTGACATTGTGATCACCAGTGATTTGAGTCGTGCAGCTTGATGTACAGCGTGTTGAACACAGTGAATCGTGTAGCTGTGAAAGAGGGCATGAGAGCCATTGAAGCATATAGACAAAACAGTCTATTTCAAGGTTTTTTGTCTTTGTTTTTTTTTCTAGATGGATTCACTATACACACATATAAAATATGTAGTTGTGATAAAGTCTTTGTTTTTCAAAGAGAGCTGTACACAGTCTGCCATGTTTATCTCCTCACCAGAGCATTTAACAGCAGCATTCAAGTAAGAAATGTATTCTTATTAATCCCTGCTGTTTATGTTCACAGACATAACCGACTGTGTTTGTGAACTTTGTGTGTTTTTGACATAACCTTGCGTGTATTTGACAGTTTAATCACAATAAGACATGAAAGAGAACTTACTTTAATACTCACAGGACGCGCCGTCTGACATCCAGCTTTCTGTGCGCGTGCTTCGGATGTGTGCGTTCAGAAAACCATGTATCAGAAGTTTAGACTGATATGGCTTTAAAATGCATGCCGATAATTAACTTTCATGATGAAGATGAACTACAAGATCACATGAGCATGGCTGCAATAGAGAACAGGTGTTTTGCATGAGCTGTACAGGCTCCGCCTTCTTCTGTAAAGCAGGGCAGGGAGCAGCAGCAGCTCATTTGCATTTAAAGCTACATGCACGAAAACAGCATGTTTTTCCTTTCACTCAAAAATGGGCATTTACAACATGGTATAATGATCTGGGGTATTTTGAGCTGAAACTTCTCAGACACATTCTGGGGACAACTGAGACTTATATTACATCTTGTAAAAAGGGGCATAATAAGTCCCCTTTAAACTAATACGAATGCAGAAACTAGTAGTGAAATATATTGTAAAGATAAAAATGGAGAGAAAATCCTTTTCATACTTCCTCTCAATGAATAGATGACGAGTTAGTAATTACCATTCTGTCAAAAACTTATAAAACCACATATGTACCGCTAGACCTAAGAAAAACTAAAACAACATATAAAACTAAATTAAGATAAAAACTAGTGAACTTTTCAATACTGTAATAACCCTAATATGATTTAACAGTTAAACAGCTCACATACAGTAGAGAGAGTCTCGCTGTCCAAGAGACTAATGAGACCCCTGCTCTGTCTCACTGTATTCACTGATAACATTTCACTCAAGTGTGAATCTCTCGCACTGTTTCACGGTGAATGCACACTACCTTTGGTGCATATGGAACGTGTCCAAGAAGCAGCAGAGTGGAAATTGAAAGAGAAAAAGGTAAATGCCAATTACGGAGGCCTAGAATTTAAAGGAGTTATGAAAGAGGTTCATAATATTTCATATCAGAATGGTCACCATTTCTTTACACCACAGTCAATGTGTATTGAAAGTACATGTAATAATCTTATAATATTTTATTTCAGGCCTACATCTCCATCTTTAGATATAATCACTCTGTTCCAAAGCATACACTCTTAAAGGTTCCAAAAGGTTTATTTTTTTCTGCAGCGATGCCAAAGAAGAATAATTTTGGGTTCCCCAAAGAACCTTTAGCCGCTTTTCGGGCTGAACAGTTATGGTTTCCATTTGAGCCTGGTAAGGCACAGCATGATTACATTTATTTCCACTATAAAGAACATTTTGTGGAATGGGAAGGTTCCTTGGATATTACAGTTTCTCCATGGAACCACAGATGCCTATAAAGAATCTTAATTTTTAAGAGTGTAATGTGCTGCTTACTTAGCACAAGATCTTACAAGTTGCTTACAAAATGCTTACAGGGTAAAAAACATATTTATAAATATCCTTTTTGGGTCAAATTCTAAGGCAGCTAAATGTAGTCTGCAGAAGACAAACCCAGAATGCATTGCAACAAGCTCAGTCAAACAAAAACAAAAAAAAAAATCACACAGATTCAACATGTTCAGTCAGCAAAAACAAACAGACAACTGGAAACAGATTCAGACAGGAGTAACATACTGATTCGACAAAGCCAGATAAACATGTCTGTTGCTGTTGGTCAGTTTCTGTCAATGCAGTGTGAATTATTTAGTGTATCACACTGTTAGCTTAGCAACATGCTAATGTCAAACTCTTATATCTGTCCTGCTGGTTTGTAGTAGATATTAAGGTGCTTTCATGTTATGTCGGAATTATCATAATTACGAGATTCCAACTTGTAAAAAAACATTCATGTCCTCATAGAACCAACATGTTCTCCAACCAATTTTAATGTATTGGTCACCTTTATCTGCGTTATATTTCGGGTTTCGCGTAGCTCAATTGGCAGAGCATTGCAATATATAACAATATGCAATCATGTGATCATGCGATCGTGGGTTCAATCCCAGGGAACGTATGTGCTCATAAAGTGTATATGCACTATAAATCACTAAGGATTTAGGGTCGTTTTTTTTTTTTTGGAGGACAGTCTGCATAGAACTCATAATTATAACTTGAATTTTCGGAGAACTCTGACTTGTACCACCTGACCGCTGTAATATTTACACTCAAAATGGCAGCAGCCTCAGCAGAAAAGTAATGGCCTCATAATATACAGTAAATATACAGTAATAAACTGTATCTGTTTAACACTTAAATGCATACCTCGGGTCTTTAGTGACCCGGGACGTCATTCACTACCCTCCTCCTCATTCATTTTTTAAAGTTAGATATCAACCTTCTTAGTATTCCTCAATCAATTCATTATAAACAATATAACAAGAAAAAAGTAATACAATTATAAAAAGAATGCCTGTTTTCCCATTCACTTTTTGTAAAAAAATGTATAGAGTCGCTATTAACCCAAGGTGTGTAACAGTGTAAGTATTTTTTTTTCTGCACAACAACAATTGAATCTTTGATGACTGAATAAGTGCAATTCACCTTTATTCCTCAAGGTGGCTATGTCTGATACACAATGAAGTGACGTTTCACTCATAGTTACTGCAGGCAGAAAACAAATAGGAAGTATTATCAGCAAAACTTGAAATGGCTCAGTGATTTACTGAATATTAGTGTCACTGTCACTTGATGGTGGATCTGGTGAAGAAGCTGTCAGCAATCAAAATATTGATTTTGAACATGTTGAAAATGATAGTTTTGAGAACATGTTTGAGATGGCGAATATGATGAGCCAGATGCTGAATGTACTGGGAAATAAGCTCTGACGAGGACAGTGATGATGCTATAAAACATCTGCTCAAATTGAACCCTTCTAAGCTCCAAAAGATAACAAAATATGCTTTATTGTATTCTTCTGTAACTGTTATTCTAATATCAGGAGAGTTTTATATTATTGCAACACGTAGAGATCCATCCAGGTTAGATTGAAATGGCGAAATGCATTTAAGGGTTAACAATTCCTTTATTTAACTATTGTTTATGTCTTAATAATGCAAGATTAATCTCATAATAAACAGAAGTCACACAATACAGTTGAATAATCATCTAATGTATAGCTAAATAAACTATACATTAACAATGCATTTGTATAATGACTGTTACTTGTTGTATGTTGGTTTTGTCTATTGATTACTCAAAGCACACAGCCGTTCATAGTGTTGCAATAGAAATGCATAATTCCAAGTGTGAGGATGTAAACAGCTCCAAGAGCATCCAGAATGTCATCTAATAATTATGGCAATTAGCTACAACACTACTACTCAACTGCTGTATCAGCTGGTCGATCATGTGACCTCCAGTGTCTGCATTACTTCTTATTTGCATAAAGCTGACCTCTGTTGTACTCTAACAAACGCTGCTGCTCATGTTGCCAGAAAGCATTAATTAAATGCCATTGAAATTAAATGACTTTTTCTCACTTGTTTGTGTGAACACCCAGCTGCTTGTGTAGGCAGCAGACAGCAAGGCAGCTACAGAGCCAATATGAGCCTCTTCTATCAGTTCAAGTATCCACAAGATAAACAACACAATGCAACCATTTATAAAGGTAGTCATTTACAGGTGGAAAATATGCAATAAGATGCTGTCTGATAAGACATATATGCCAATGTAGTGCTCCCTTCTTCATTTTTCTTGTCTGCAGCACCGCAAGGTGAAATTATTTATATCTGTTTTGTTTTTCTCCCACCATCTCACTCCCACATAACGTATATGCTTTCATAGTGGGAACAGTTTGAAAAGGATGAGTTGAGGTCCCAGTACAACTCCATCCATTCTTTAAAGCAGAGTATTTTTCATTCATGTGACAGGCCAAAGCACAGCTCAGTCTCTCTCCCTCCCCTGCTGTTTGCCCTGCTGAACTCTCACCACATCACTGATCACTACGCCGGGCATGATATCTTCTCATGACGCCGTCAATCTGACCGTTTCACTGCTTCCAAAAACTGCAGAAGTTTCACTACAGCTTCTTTTGAATTATGAATGTAGAGCAACACAGGAAAAATGGACTGGAAAGTAAATTTGAGAAGGACTAAAATAGATCTATTATGCACTTACACTACACTTTTCTGATATTCACACTGGAGTATGCTGCGTTTACAGTAGGATTTTAGAAACTAATTGGGATGATCTGCTTTAAAACAGATTTGGGTTAAAATAAACATTAAATCATTCATCTTTATATCCAAAGTAAGTCCATGCACTCTCCATCCATGAAAAACATAAGGTGTGAGAGGAGAAGACCACGAACCATCTGTGAGGTTCTGGCTTTGAGCCACTAATGATCAGAACAAAGTTCTCCAACCAATAAATGCTTGATCTGAACATGAATGTTGAAATGATAATGAATGTGAAATAATGCTGCAGCCAGAATTTGCATGCAAAGCGACTTTCAAACATGTAATTTTTTAAGCAAACTCAACTTTTTTCCCAGCAGAAGAAAGCTATCCTTTAACATAAGTATTCTCAGTGACACTTGCTCACACTGTAAACAAATCCGTAAAAACAGGGCAGAATGTACTGTATTAATTTGATGTAATTTTCCATATTTATTTTTTACATGTGTTTCACCTGTATTTTGAACTTCATTGCGTTGTGTTTTAGGGTTAATGGAAATGTCCGTAAAATTACTGGATAATGTCCTGGTAATTTTCTGCCACACTGTAAAAAATAACCGTGATTTTAACGGTAAAAGGACTGTAAATATGTTACGGTGAAAAACAGTTCCTTATTGGTTTACAGAAAGATTTCGTACTATATACGGTGAATAACTGTAATAGATCTAATGGTACATTTAATGTAATTTTACGGTAAAATACTTTTAAATTTACAGTTTTTGGAAGTGAAAAATAACAAGACGTATAATTTACAGTGAAAAACCGTAAATTGACATTCCCTGCGTGATACTTCACATTGAATGTATTTTCGTTAAAATTGTTACCATGTTACCATGATGGTGTTTAGTGTTTGTGTGAATGACACTGTGCAATACGCTTTTTTACCGTAAATTTAATGTAATTTTTTTTTACAGTGTGTAAAATAAACAGTTATGAACTGTAATTATTACAATATAAACCTTTAAATTATATGGTTTTGAACTGTAAAATAGACAGTAAACTAAGTGCTGTCCCGTAAAACCTAAAACGTTGCTACTGTAATTTTACGGTAAAGTTCTGGCAACCACAGCTACTGTTTTTTTTTTTAACTGTAAATTTTACAGGGATTTTTTTTTACAGCGTTTTTTTTACAGAATTTTTTTTACAGTGCAGCTGGTGCACGACCCCATAAAAAGGGTTTAGATATTAGATTAAAAAATGTAATTTAAAATATACTGTGCTAATATAGATTTTAAAATGTTAACAAATATATTTTTAATAATTTTTACTTTTTTTAAGCATATTATTTAGATGTTTATTATCCAAAATATATTTAAAAATATATATATATTTTTGCATTTCCCCAAAATGAATTGTAATTTATTTTAATGTATATTTTGTAATATATTTTGCCATTTAAAGGGACATTTGAAAAAAATAAATTGTCAAGCCACACTGTTTATGACTTATTTAGGCCATATTTGAAATATATTTTGGCCAGAAAAAAAAATGGCCATATGGGACTGCTAGAGGCAATTTAAAATCTGGCTTTATTTTTTGCTCATGGACACTCAGTTCTGAAAACAAGTGCTTTTTAGCCAATCACTTGAGCTATAAATGTAAAAATGAAACATCTACTATAATTTAATGAGATATTTGTCACTGAAATGTTTGCAAATTTTATTTTGTCAGAATGCACACATTTTGAATGACTATAAATAGAGACAAATGATTTTTGCAGTTACATCATCTACCTATAAAGATACCATGATAGCCTCAAATACTTCTGTCTGAGTCCAAGTGTAATAAAATGAAAACAAAATAGCATGTTCCCGTTTATCCAGACAGACTCGTTTTTTCACACACTCCCAATTACAGATAAATATCGACCACCGTCCACCAGTCTACACACACAGAAACACATGCACGCTCCGAACACAATTTCTTTGATAGCATTCATTGGATGTCCTCTAGAGACACTTTCCTCCATTGGCCATGCCTAAATTAAAATCTAGTCCCTCCATCCCCATACATCAGATAGCTGGTCATTCTCATTCATTTCAAGAGCAACTGATAAGTCAAGGGCAAACATGTTTATGCAGAGGGAGAATTAATTTAAAAGTGAGTTGACTGTAGTTACAGCTCAGTGAATTTAATGAGTGTTTATACCATCTAACGGAATGGAGAGTGTGAATTGAATACTGAGCATTTTAGTAAATAAACAAAACACATCTGTGTCTAACCCTGGACAATAAGACTGAGTTCAGCTCCAGCTCTGAATGCTCTATAGCTTCAGATTCTCTATATACTGGATTTTTTGTGCGTCTTATCTATAATCGGCTCCATTTCTATTATCATTAATATGCCATTAGCTTATATTAGGCAAATGCATTATCTGTGGGGTACAGTTAAATGAACTATGAGTTTTACCTCCAGGACTTGCTCGTTTTGACTGAAAATGCTTCAATAACCCTTCATTTGCCTTATCATTTTAGGCTTTTTTTTTTACACAAATATAGAAGATTAGAGGGGGAGGCTTTTTAATTTCACACACTGCTTTTGATTGGAACTAGAATGAATCCCAGTATCTGGGTTTAGCATGTTTCATAAACATTACCATGCGTTTGAGACTATTTGGCTGAATACCAATAACACCCTATTCAGTGATACACAACAAGAGAGGAGCACAGACTGCATTTTAACTAGCTGTCTGTAGCACTGGGCTGTCTTCTCTTTCATTTTGAGGTCAGATTTTGTGACTTGTGAGTAAGGTGCCATTTTTATGCACTGTCTTCCTCTCTCTTCTCTCTCTCCCACTCAATATCTTCTTGGCTCTATAATTTACACAGTAATATCAGTGTGTAGTCATTAATCATAATTGTAAGTCCTCCCACACATAAAGAGATGAATGCCATTATACAGAATACTAATAAAATTTAATGACGTTAGAATTGAAATGCCACCAGAAACTTTTCATACTGCTATAAATGTAAGCTGGGGTTTTTTATATTTTATTTGATGTGGTGTATAGTCAAATGTTTTTGTAAAATGACCTCTAAACTGTGTTTGTATACAAAAACTTTGTTTGGAACAATAATGAAATGGTCATTGAAAGACACAAAGAGCTGGATGAGAGAGAACCTATAATAGAAAAAGACAAATGACATGGATTACAGATATTGATATACATATCCGTAAATAGAAATATTCAAAATCTTGAACCTCAGGGGAATCACCCGTTTTAAACAAACGCCGAACAGAGGAGAGTCTGCTGGAAAAAAAGAGAACACGACAAAGATCGTAATAAAACAAGAATCAACATTGGCTTTTCAGAGATGGTGAGAACTGAGGGATTTGAAACGTTGTATAAAAACTGGCCTATTAGTGAATGTTGATGAGCAGTTGGATGACCATATTCATCCGCACAGTCACAAAAGAGCCGAAGCACAACCAAAACAATGTTCTTCCGCAAAATGCATGCAATCTTGTTTTTAACCACTAGAGGGCCAAAAGTTACATAATGAACCCAAACTATTGAACAGTATTGTATAGATTTCCTTGCTATCATGTACTGTTTTTCATTGAAGAAGCTATAAGTAAAATAATAAAATCATTTAAACTCAAACCAGTATTTCATATTCATGTAATCTGTTCATTTATTTGGTTAGTAGTCGTGTACTGTAATAAGCAGGATAAAGTAGAACCAGTCGGTCATTATTGTAAAATAACCCCATCACGTCCTAGTGTTCCCTGTGGCGTGTCAGAGTCAGCCCTTCTCAAAGCGTCTAATGATTTGTTTTTGACTGTCGATTCAGGAAAGTGTGCAATTTTAGTTTTAATTGATTTGACTGCTGCATTTGACACTATAGTACATGATATACTTTTGGAGCGTTTAAGACTGTGGGCAGGGATTCGTGGAAATGCTCTTAACTGGTTTAATTCATATCTTTCTGGGAGAACGTTTTCTGTGGAACTAGGAAATTTTTCTTCTGATCTATTGAAGTGTGGGTTTCCCCAAGGAGCGATATTGGGTCCAGTCTTATTTTATATTTTCATGCTTCCATACTGATCCTGATACTCATACTGATACTCAGCTTTATCTCCCTAAAAAAAAGGGGGGATAATTCGGCCTTACAGTCTCTCTTTGATTGTTTCAATGATATTAAAGAGTGGATGGCAGCCTATTTTCTCCACCTGAATGAATCTAAGACTGAAGTGATAGTGTTTGGTCCTCCAAGTTCTTCCAAACATTTAATTAATCAATTAGGCCTTTTTAAATCCAAGGTACATAATCAAGCAAGGAGTCTTGGAGTTCTTTTTGATGCTGAGTTAAAATTTGATAAGCATATCAATTCTGTGGTTAGAAGTGGTTTTCTCCAATTAAGTAATATAGCGAAATTGAAACCTTTTTTGTCTTTTAATGATTTGGAAGTTGTTATGCATGCTTTTATTACGTCCAAATTGTAATTCATTGTATTATAGTGTAAATATGCAACTATAACACCTGTACTAGCATCCCTCCATTGGCTTCCAGTCGAATTTAGGATTAAGATGTTATTATTTGTCTTTAAGGGCTTAAATAGGATGGCACCAAGTTACATTAGCGAACTTCTTCAGCAACATATACATCCAGATCCGTACAAAGGTTTCAGTTAACCATTCCCAAGTCACCCAAAAATAAATAAATTTGATTGATTGATAAGCTTCATATGTCATGTAGTTTGTGTATATATAGTTTGTGTTTCTTATTATGAATAAGACTCATGATCTGTTATGCTGTTCTTGTGCTTTTCATATTTGTCCTGTTTCACTTTAAAATACTGTTGGAAATGTTCCACTATATTAATTGCCCACTAGAAGACATTGCTAAGTAAATCACAGGAAGCCCTTATCTGATATTCACATTAAAGCGTGAGTGTAAGTAACATTCATTGGCATTTTTCCTTGCCTTTCAGTGACCTACAAAGACATCAGATGATGTTAGGCTCTGCTTGAATCATTTGTCTCACACACCGAGGCTGGAGAGAGCGAAAACTCGCCCGATTAATGCATTGCACCCATATGCAATGATAGAGTTTTGACACATACATGAATGGATTTGACAGCTCTCACATCCTGCTTGTGGTGACAGCATATGGATTGCACGAAAGCCGGCTCCGCTTGGGTAAAATCTCATCCGGTCTTTTATTAACGCCATCTTAAGGATAACTCATTGGTTATTTGGAGGTTGAGAGCAGGCTTGTTGATATTTGAATAATCTAAAGTGAAGCAGAGTTCAGTCTCATGGGGTAGTGGGCATAATCAGGACATTAGTAAGCTGTAAGTTAGGATCTCCAGTGCTTAGAGTCATCAATCACAAGGCCGTGAAGTGGTGACAGTGATATATGCTTCTATTATTCTGTTCCTCTTTCTTGGCCTTTAAGTCAGTTAAGTTGGGCTCAGCTCACAACTCACAACTAGGTGTTTCCTATTAACAGATATACAGCTGTACTGTGTTATCTATGCATGATTTCTGCCACAGATTAAAGCAGTCTGGAGCATTCACAACATCTACAACAGTCTGCCAACAAATTGCACTTTTACTTGTTCAAAAAGCCAACACATTTTTGTTGAGTCACTGTGATAAGCCAACAATAATGATTTATATTCAGAACAGCAAGGGTTCGATTTGACAAGAAATTACGAACGTGTAAAAATATATCTTGCCTGCGCATGTTGTACATCTATAAATAAAAGAATAATAGCTGACTGTGAATTGAGCATTTCTACAGTGCCTTCAACAATTGCAACTTTTGCATGATGGTGCATCCACACCACTAGGTGTCAGTCTAGTTCCAGACAACTACTATATCAGTCATCATGAGTGCAGCTCTAAAGCTGAAGTGTGTCATTTTTTTTTTTTTGTATGTTAAAATGCTTTCATTTACAACTACATTTACCTGTAAGACAGTTTTAGGTTGATTTTTAATACTGTGACGTCACAGCACGGACAAGCCCCGCCCACGACTGGTGACAATCTGCCCTATTAGCAAAGATCCCACCCTGAGTGAACCGCACGTCCGCCATGTTCATGTCCTCACTATAGCACCTACTGATATAATGTCTACGCCACATAAACATTACAAATGCTCTGTTTTTGGATGTATTAATGAACATAAGAGTCTCCATAGACTCCCAGTGTCATGAGAAATTGAGTCCCCCCCCCCCCCCCCCCAAGAATCGGGTCTCCTTTAGGACCCAGGCGGTAATGCCTGATCAAAAGTTGTTATCGTGATGTCTTGACTAATTATAACCTATTTCACTATTGTATGATGTTTATTCCATTAAGTGCACAAACAACATGCTTAAAATATAAAATTAATGCCTATGTATTGCATAATAAAACAAACTGGAAACGGATATTGGAAGCAAAAAACATACCTAACATAATATAAGCCAAGCTACCAGGCTAATCAGGTAGATGTATGCTATGCTAGTACATATGCTAACTAAAAAACAGTACGAACGAGAAATGCTTGATTTCACAACCTATAGCTTAATTTATATATGAACCATGTAATGTAAAAGACATCAATGGTCATTATAACGCATTTTAAATTATATAAATCATAACGTGATTTTGCAGGAATTATAATCAGGTGCTAAAATTAGAAGTCTGTTGAACCAATGAGATCAATTGGGGTCCTAAAGGAGACTCGATTTCTCACCACACCACACAGTGGATAAATTACATTTATGAAGGAAATGCGCCTAGGAAATTAGGTAAAGTCTTGTATGTTTGTGCAAATCATATCATGCTGGACTGCTTCACAAATGAGGGTCAGTTCAACGCTGGATTCTGAAAGATGGGTCGATACCAACTGTTCATGCTCAAACTTCATATCCAGAACAAGTATCGCACTATATATCCATGTATATACCCAAATGGAAATCGAATCGCAAGCTCATCAATGAAATTTGTGTCAATACCACACCCTCACCTCCAGTTCTCATTTCTAGCATAGGGAGATCGACTTGTTTCATGGGAGTGGGCGGAGCTAAAAAGATCGTTTGATGTGATTTGCTTGCCGCAACTCTGATTGGTGGAATTTTCTGTGCAGCATCATGGGTACTGTAGTTTTTCACCATGAATTCTGCTGTTAAAAGATTAGTTCACTTTCAAATAAAATTTTCCTGATAATTTACTCACCGCCATGTCATCCAAGATGTTTGTCTTTCTTTCTTCAGTCGAAAAGAAATTAAGGTTTTTGATGAAAACATTCCAGGATTATTCTCCTTATAGTGGACTTCAATGGCCTCCAAATGGTTGAAAGTCAAAATTATAGTTTCAGTGCAGCTTCAAAGGGCTTTAAACGATACCAGACGAGGAATAAGGGTCTTATCTAGTGAAACGATCGGTCATTTTCGAAAAAAATGTAAATGTATATGCTTTATATAAACAAATTATCGCCTTCCAAGTGCTTCCGCCAAAACCGTACTTTCATATTCTTCAAAAAGCTTACGCTGTATGTCCTACGGCTTCCCTATTCTACTTACGGAACGAACGCAGCCCCAGTTACATTTTTTCCGTAAGTAGAATAGGGAAGGCGTGGGACATACAGGGTTTTGGCGGAAGCACTCGGAAGGTGATCGTTTGTTTATATAAAGCATATACATTTACATTTTTTTTCGAAAATGGCCGATCGTTTCGCTAGATAAGACCCTTATTCCTCGTCTGGTATCGTTTAAAGCCCTTTGAAGCTGCACTGAAACTATAATTTTGACCTTCAACCGTTTGGAGGCCATTGAAGTCCATTATAAGGAGAATAATCCTGGAATGTTTTCATCAAAAACCTTAATTTATTTTCGACTGAAGAAAGAAAGACTTGAACATCTTGGATGACATGGGGGTGAGTAAATTATCAGAAAAAATTTTATTTGAAAGTGAACTAATCCTTTAAACACTATAATTTTTTAAAAATAAATTGTAATAATGTGAACAGATGGCTTCAACAAAAGCATATATACCATTAATTAACAAGTTTTTACTTCCAGAGCCCAACTGTTGCACTCTATGGCAGATGGGAGGAAAGTTCAGGACTTGTTTGAACACAGTTATTATTTTCACAGTTCCATTTGATGCGCGTGGCACAGAAACGATACACTTCAGCTTTAATCGGGTCAAATGCATGCAAGCATACAGTAGCATCATTAAATCATTGTTCTTAAGCTCTCTGCATCTCTTTCTAGTGGGATGGAAGTAATAAGATCCATAACAGCAGCAGCGGGGGAAGTGAGAGCTGCCATGAATCGCAGCGCTGACAGGATGTAAAGTGATGTCTTTGTGAATGTGGGGCCAAGACTTCCCTGAAAGTGAGGCAAATCAAATCTGGGAAACAGCTTCCAGGAGCTGTTTAAAGGTGACAGTGGTGGCACTTTCCTCTTCTCACCAGCACCCTGGAGCACTAGCTTTTTTTTTTCTTCTTCTTTTATTTCCCCAGCTGGTGCTCCAGAACTCACACAATGATTAATTTCTTTTCTCAAAAGCACAATCTTCCGACTTCTACTCGAAGAAGATTCCTCTACTTGCCAATTCTATTCCAAACACTCTTTCCTGACTTCATGTGACGTGCAATATTTAGATTTTCAAGCAAATTAGCTATGCAAATATATGCACTCAGAAGCTTTCTTGATATTTAAACACCGTTGTTGTGACGTAAAGATGAGCGATTAGTGACAAGATTGTTTATTTTTCATTATGTAAGACTGTGGTGGGGCCATCAGTCATCTTTCTACAATCTGTTACCTTGAGGGAGAAATGGCATGTGGCAGGCCAAATGAAAAGCAATGACCTTCTTAAGTCATTACTGTACTCGCATAAAGCTTTGATCAAAGGACATGACAAATTACAGTCGCTTTTTTTCCATTAACATCTCCTATGCTCAGTGAAATAACTCATTTTATATATCATTTGGCTTTGGAATCATTGCAAAGGTTTATTAAAATGTATTATTCATGATTTATTTTACACACTCAAACAGATAAGCATATGAATGAAATTAAAAACATAATTATAAAACTTATAATTATATAAACAAGTAAATCAAATCCTTACAAATAATATATACTTTGGAATGCAACCATAATATACACCAATCAGGCATAACATTATGACCACCTTCCTAATATGGTGTTGTTCCCATTTTGCTGCCAAAACAGCCCTGACCAGTCGAAGCATGGACTCCACTAGACCCCTGAAGGTGTGCTGTGGTATCTGACACCAAGATGTTAGCAGCAGATCCTTTAAGTCCTGTAAGTTGTGAGGTGGAGCCTCCATGGATCGGACTTGTTTGTTCAGCACATCCCACAGATGCTCAATTGGATTGAGATCTGGGGAATTTGGAGGCCAAGTCAACACCTCAAACTCGTTGTTGTGCTCCTCAAACTATTCCTGAACCATTTTTGCTTTGTGGCAGGGCGCATTATCCTGCTGAAAGAGGCCACAGCCACCAGGGAATACCGTTTCCATGAAAGGATGTACATGGTCTGCAACAATACTACGTGTCAAAGTAACATCCACATGGATGGCAGGACCCAAGGTTTCCCAGCAGAACATTGCCTTAAAGCATCGCACTGCCTCCGTTGGCTTGCCTTCTTTCTATAGTGCATCCTGGTGCCATGTGTTCCCCAGGTAAGAGACGCACACGCACCCGGCCATCCACGTGATATAAAAGAAAACGTGATTCATCAGACTAGGCCACCTTCTTCCATTGCTCCGTGGTCCAGTTCTGATGCTCACGTGTCCACTGTTAGTGCTTTCAGCGGTGGACAGGGGTCAGCATGGGCACCCTGACTGGTCTGCGCCTATGCAGCCCCATACGCAACAAACTGTGATGCACTGTGTATTCTGACACCTTTCTATCAGAACCAGCATTAAAAGTAATGCTTTTATATGTTAAGGTCATTTGTCATTCACTTCATGTTTCTGGGGGAGATTCAGTAAAACCCACTGAGAGAGCAATGCCACACAATAAGACCTTAGATAGTAATAAAAACCAATATCGATCTGAGGTGCATCCTTTATAAAGACAGATCTTAAAACCTTTACGAGATATGTGACCTTCAAATTATTGAAAATGTTATCCTTGTTTTGTTGCCATTACTTGAAAACAAATTGCAGCAATACACTCTAATAAACTTGGATGTTTTTGGATGTCAAGAGATAATGGCATGACACCGAATCTTTTTCCTTAATTCTCTGTTATGAAAATGTTTCCGCAAGTGTTTGGAGAGCTGCGTCGCATAATGAAAAAAAGCATAGTCGAGCTTCTCCGATTCAATTTACTGTCACCACTAACAGGTTCACTCTCACAGAATTTCCATTCAGCTGTGGGTGAAAATGAGGCGCACGGAACATTAAGCTACACCTCACTCAGCCGAATCCTCCGTTCCCAGAACATGCTGAGGAGTCGCGCAACTGCCTAATCGTCTCCTCCCAAACTGTGGCCTTGCCGGATGGCTTCGGATGCAGCTGCAAGAGTCATTACATCCTGTCCTTATCACAAGTACAGCACTTTACATTTGATTGCACTTTACATGAAAATGCATTACATCCATCTTTCTAACGCACTGGATTCTTTTCTGTTTGAGGCCGTTTACAGGTTCGAAGTTGAGTGTTATGACTTAGTGTAATATGACAAAGTTGCTGCACCAGCATTTTTTTAAACTGTGGAGGGGGAAATCTGCCACCAATGCTGTCTTAGTGAGGTTTGTTTAAAGGGGAAAATGTGTGCAAGGAGACATAGGCATTGCTCACAAGCAATTACGTTGCTTTCTGCGGGCGTCCTCCACTAGCTACCTCAATATCTTTTCTTTCCCCAGATGGTGCTCAGGGCATGTGAGCAGATTACGGTGTGAGGAGAGGATTTTTGTCGGGGAGCACAGATAAGCTATTAAATAGGCCATGCTCTCAAATCAAGCCTCTCAGACTGTGGCCAGTTATATTATATTAGATGAGCTTAATCAAAGCAGATCATTAAACGGCGTAGAAAACAACAACTCGCTCCCCTGACCAGTCCTGCATCCGTAACTAACACTATTTTCCCCGGCTGCAATAATAGTGTGTAGTGCACGGTTTATCAACGCTATGTAATTTCAGGCCTAAATGTACACTCATAGTTTTGACTTATATTAGTGCTTAATTTGTTGCTATCTGCACCATGTTTGCTAATATTGCTGCAGTCTCACAGTTTTAGTGCCAAACTTTCTAAGCTAATTGCCACTTGCACTTGTTAAGTTGTAAGTTTGCAAACAATGTATCATTAAAAAAAGAAAATGTGCTATGAAAATAATGTTTGTACAGTGCACAGGAGTCTGGAGGAAATAATTCAGTTGCGCCACTATAGAGTGGTGCAGGGATCACACATTTTTGTTGGCCAAAACCTGGAAACAAGTTAGCATTTTAGCACTTTTTTTGGGGGGGGGGGGGGGGGGGGGTTTTGGTTAAATGTTTGAAATAAAAAAAGGTTATTGGGGACCAAATGGGACCACAGAGGTTGTCGAAAAAGTAAAGTCATCTACTCACTAGTCCGCTTTCACAGCCTCGCTGTATTTATAATTACGCTCTTGCAAACTATTGTAACTCGAAACTTTCAGGGAAAATGTTTTTAAACAAAGACTGTGTGACGAGCAGGGTGGGCGAGAGCCGTGAGGGAACAGCGCGAGGTGATAACAAGCGTCAGCTGCGCGTCGCACCGGTCTCGAATCTCTCACGGAGGAGCTCCGGAAGCATAAAAGGGGGAGTGATGACAGTGAAGGATGAGAGAGGACCAGGCTTGGACTTTGCTTTATGTTTTATTATGTCTGTGTGGCCAGCAGACGTCCGTGAGGGTCTTTCCTCTCTTGTCTGGCGCTCCCTGTGCTGAGGAGGTTGGGCAGCGGGGAAGACTGAAGACCGCGAGTGGCTGCCCGAGGCGGTGGTGCTGGAGCGAGCATACAGCAGGTGGGACGGAGAGCTCGCTGCCGTGCTCCTGGGTCGAGGTGGGATAGCTGCCGTCCGAGAGGGAGCAGAGGAGTCGCCGCAGTTCGCTGTGGGCTGGAGCCTGCTGCCGTCCACCATGAAAGGGAGGAGCAGGGAACGGGGGACTCGCTGCCGACTGCCCTCAGCCGGAGGAGGCATCGCCGGCCGCCAGGGGGCAGAGGAGGATCGAGCCGTCCACCAAGCGTCCAGTACCATCACATGGCACCGCGAGGAAGAGCCTCTCAGCTGGCTGAGGACCGAGCAGCAGTGTGTCTGGGAACCGGACCAAGAATTTTTTTTTCCTTTTTCCTCTCTTGTCTGTCGCTCCCTGTGCTTCCGTCTCAGCCCCTTCATGCGGCCGCCGAGACTGGCCCCCGGGGGGAGTAGAGCTCAGTCTTGTGGGTACCCCCTGGCCTGCGAGGGGTGATGGGGGTATGTGACGAGCAGGGCAGGCGAGAGCCGTGAGGGAACGTCACGAGGCCGGTGCGAGTTGCACCGGTCTCGAATCTCTCACGGAGGAGCTCCGGAAGCATAAAAGGGGGAGCGACGACAGTGAAGGACGAGAGAGGACCAGGCCTGGACTTTACTTTATGTTTTATTATGTTTGTGTGGCTGGCAGACGTCCGTGAGGGTCTGCCGGCATTACTTTAGTTTTGGATTTGTTTATTTTATATATTAAAGTTGTGTTGAACGTTCGCCGGTTCCCGCCTCCTTCTTCCCGTACATACGAACTACGTTACAGACTGAAAGAATTGTCGGAAGCTTAGTGATGGTGACGTCATGCGACCGTGGTGTAGTTCATTATAGCCTACGTTTTGCTTTTGGCTTCTGCTGATAATATTTAGACTTAGACTTACTTTATTGATCCCCGAGGGGAAGTTAAGATGTTACAGCAGCAACAAAAAAATCAAGACAGCACACATGACAAAAATAAGCAATACAGTTAATCAATAATCGACAACCTACTTAACATAATAAACTCAAAAGCACCTCCATTCACTTACCCACATACACACTCAATACTCTCGCATTAAATATCATACCAAACAATGCCACTTAACCCCCAGTCCAAGCAAACTTACTTATTTACTCTTCAAAATGGTGTTCATTTCAAGATGATCAAGATGAACAAAATGTGTAAGAATCATAAGCTTTTGTTGTTCACAGACCTTATTTTCTGCAATAATCCAAAAGCCAATGGAAAAATCCTATTGGGTTTTTAGTTGAGGGAACCAGGGTGATGCTGACTTCAGGGTTTGCCTACAAAAATATGTCATTTACTGCAAAATCGTCTTCTAAATAATGAACAGATTTAATGTAGGCTCAAACGTGCTTGCTTGATGTGCTAAATGCATTGAGAAGGAATACTTAAATTGTCATTGTCATTTATCAGTGCATTTTCTATGCAAATGAAGCTTGTATGTGCAATTAGAGATCTATTTAATTCAATTTAATTGTAATTTTATTTAAAAGAGATGCTTATGTACATTTTTCTAATGCTCAAGGCAGCAGTAATTCATCAAATCGTAATCATGGAGAAGACTGGGTATATATCCAGATGTGCAGTGTAGGGGCAGTCGTGGCCTAATGGTCAGACTGGTAACTCAAAGGTTGCAGGTTCGATTCTCAATACCGGCAGGAAATGAGGTGCCCTTGGGCAAGGCACCTAACTCCCAATCGCTCCCCGGGTGGCACAGCCCACTGCTCCGGGGGTGTGTGTCCATGGTTTGCAGTGTGTGTGTGTGTGTATGTGTTCGTGTATCGGACTGTGCATGTAAACCTCACTCCCCTGAACTCAAGAGGCGCTCTAGTGACTGACGCTAGAAACTGCGGTCTTTAGCCTCCTTGTTAGAGAGCCAGACTCCCATGCCAGGGGACCCGGGTTCGAGTCCCAGTTACATTGGTGCCTTGACCCGGATGGGAGTAAGGTTTAGGAAAGGGAGTGTAATGAACGTAAGCCAGTACGACAGTAGAGACTGTAGTCTTTAGCCTCCTTGTTAGAGCACTTGACTCCCATGCAGACGGGCCCGAGTTTGAGTCCCACTTATAGCGGATGGTTCGAACAGGAGGGGTCACATTTGCTACTCACTGTGTGCTCACTAACTTTTAGGGGTTAAATGCAGAGGACAAATTCTGAGTATGGGTTATCATACTTGGCCTTCACATCATGTCCCTTTAATTTTTCACTTTCATTTTAGTTGGGCGCACTTTCTGCATTTCAAAGAGTCTGAGTTTGCCGAGTCTGCTAGCCTGCAGGATGGTGAATTGCATTTGGGTGTGTTTGCACAATTCTTTTTGAACTAAAACAACATTCCGCATGCAGATAAATCACACTTTTTTTTTTTTTTTTTTTTGGTGGTTTACCCCCACAGACAATAAATCGCCCTACAACCCTTTGCAGTTCTTACATCAGAATTTGCTGATAAGAAAAAATCCGCCATACTCAAGAAAGGAACATATTCATAAATCAATCAAAAACATTACATAATTCACAGGTTTTACTATTGCATGAGTCATTGAACAGTAAAGTAATCAATTATTTATAAGTTGAGCTTACTTCCCCTAAATCCTTTTTAAACCCTAAAACCACTAAAACTAGTTTATCAATATTTAATTTGAGTCTATGCAGTATACATACATATAGGAGTCTATAGTCTCTATGTACTGTGAGTAAATCAAATAATCTCATTTAAGACATGACTGGCACGTTCAAGATGAAATCAGTGAAGTCATAAAGTATCCTTGCACTCAATTTTTTGTGAGAACCTTCCCAGTGACCTCTGAACATGAACCTATCAAACTGTTATTTATGAACAGCTCTGCCTTCACTGGGGAAACAGCAGAGCCAAAACGACTGTGGATATTTTACTGTTAGGGTGATCATCTTTAACTGGCATTTGGGATTATTGTCCTTGTCATTAAGCATCCATCTGGAATTTCCTTTAATCCTTTTAATGTCATTGTGTATCTATCTAAGAGTCTGGCACACGGTGCTTTGAACATCTACATCCAGATGGGTGGGCAATCTTGTCATCTACAGCTCTTCATTGATTGGGTGATTTTTTTTTTTTTTTTACTGTACAGTCAGACAGCCTCCAGTCTTGCACACTGATGAATGAGCATTTGGTCACAGGAAGGGCATGTATTTTTATGAAATTTTATACAGATAATTTTATAGTGAATTGCATATTCCTATATATATGGGATTAGTACATTAATGCAACAGATTTACTGCATAGTGGTGATGGTGTTAAATATGTTGCTTGTTTTATTTCTCAACTCGTATGATCAGAGACAGACTGTTCAGTGGACTGATGTTGATCTATGTGGGTGGAGTAATTTATCTGTGATGGGGCTCCCAGGACTGAGTCTGCAGTTTATGCTATAATATGCCTCCTCAGGGCTTCATCTATGGGCAGAAATGAGGAATATGCTTAACTGTGGTCCACTGGGAACTTTTAGAAGGAGAAACTGTTTTGATTAAATTGCAGCGTAATGAAGTTTTGTATATAATACAATTTCATTTTTAGGCTCGCAAAAGACAACAATGCTTGTTGAGAAAAGGTCAATTAGAAGCTAGTTTAGAAAGATTAAAAAGTAATGAGTGCAACAAGCTGACTCACTAGCTTAGGACTTCAAAGTTCTTTTGTACTCAACACAAAACGTCAGTGAATAAAAGTCTTGAATCCAAAGTTCTTCATTTGACTGTTTAATTATGAATCTCAAAACATAAAAAAAAAATTAAAACTTAGAATCTTTACTTTTCTTACAAATTAACTGTGCAGTTCCGTGTAGGTCAAAAGACTGTGCTGCTCTAAAGTCCAGTGGCTTCTGACTGTTTCGCAGGGTTCTATTTCTTTCATACTAAATCTAACAGCCAATCAAATTACATTATACTAGATCACTGGCTAACTGTTTACATTCCAATTTCTACTTTCATTTGCAACACAGGTTTATCTCATATTTTACAAAATAAACTCAAAATATTATTACTTCCATAGAAATGGCTTCAACAAGTAAATCTGCATTTGCAACCCAGTTTACTTCTGTAATGTGATGTATTTCAAAGTTAAATAGGATATTTGATGAGATAAGCTAAAACAAAAGCTCATTATTTACAATAAGACCAGGAACATGAAGTTAGTTAGAATGTACTGTAAATGGGGTTGATTTTCACTTTAATAAAACGGAACTGAAGTTAAAGGGTTAATTCACCTAAAAAATGAAAATTATCATCATTTACTTATCCTCATGTCATTCCAAATCCATAAGACTTTCGTTCATCATATTTTTAATGAAATCTGGGAGATTTCCGTCCCTCCATTGTAAGGCTATTCTCCCAAGGATATTGCTGTCTATTAACGCAGAAAAGAAAAGATGAACTACAAGGATTGTGCATGTAAACGTCTACTTGACATTATCATCTCTTGTAATAATGTCTCTTCAGTTATTAAATTCCATGTCAGATTGTTCCTGTGTTTGCTTCGTGTGTCTTGTTTAGGCTACTGCAATCACTATGTGTATTTTGGTAGTGTTATTGCAATATGCCCTTAGGAGCAGTCAACCCTGCTATCAAAATGACAACATGACTTTTCTTCTTCTAAATATTGTTTTTTGCCACATCCATTACTATAGCCAATTGTTAGCTTATGTTGATGGGTGAGTTGCTTCCAATTGTTGTCTATATCCCTTGACTTTTCTCATTTAAAGAGTAATGCATACTTTGCAGGAAGAACTCCTAATACAGCTGAGACAACGATACAGTTACAATATCTGTCTGTATTACATTTATTTAGCTGAATAACATGTGGGCTATTAATTAAATTAAGGGAATGAGGGCGGGTTTGATAGATTTACAAGGTGGAGTGTAATTGTTTTCATTAGAGGGGATGCATCCTCCTTCATCGCCTTCAATTCAAGCCCTGTCTGAAACCATGCACAATAGCAAACAGTGGCAAATTTACAGAAGGAAAAAAGAAATACGATGCCTGTACGCTACCCTGCTTGACTAACAAGATGAGAGACATGATTTTGGATCTCATTTTGCAAAAACTGACAAAGCTTTGAATATCAATTTCAATTTATTTATGCATATTAATCATGTTTACCTGACACTTTCTCATTTTCTTAGTGTACACAGCAATTTATCTGCAAAATAGCTCAACGGTAGACCTGACTGTTTGCCTGTGGCGCAAGTCAAATAAGCAAAAACGAAAAGAAAAAAAGTTATACCTAATCCTGATCTAGATAGAATCTGATAGAAATGTGTTGTTGCTCTCTTCAGGAAACACCAAGACGATTATCTCTCTGCATGAAGGAATCACCCCTTGCTGGTGTCAGAGATGATGTTCCTCTCAGGATGAATAATGCAGCAACACTCACTTTATGAATTCATAGTACAGCACGTATGAGATTAATATCTTAATTGGATTCATTATTCATTCTAATAATGGCAAGTTGTTGACTTTGTTGTTGCTCGGGGGGTCGATTCATCCTTTGCAACCGTTTGCCACTGCGATTCGATGAGAATATCTAGAGAAACCCTGCTTACTTTTTGTATTTCAGTAAATATCAGCCACCTCCTCACACATTGGGCAATATGTATGACCAGCTGAACTTAAAATCCTATGCATAATTGACACAAATGTTTCACCTTACCTATTGGTTAATTACCCTTGACTGTTCGCTGCAGTGTAATTAAGAGTGTCTTGTTTTCAGTCACAGCCTCAGAATCTTAATGTGGAATGCTACTGTGTAGAACATTTGACTTTCAAAGGTAGGGCAAGTTGTTTCATGCAACACCTGGTGCAAATAACGGTCCTGATATTCTCCCCCAGATGATTTATAAAGCATTTTGAGGTTAAAGTAGACAGTGTAGTGCTGGGGAATGTGCTTGTAATGGCAACATGCACATAGTATTGCAATTAAGCATGTAACACATTTGAGATTTGACTGCATACCTAAATCACAAAACCCAAACTAGATGTTTGAAACCAACATACAGAAAAACACACATTTTTGTAACTGGACTTTTGCCTGTAACAGTTATTGAGATACAGAACTGATGACACCCCCATGTAAAATATAGATAATACTAGAATATTAGATATTTATGTAGTGCTCACTAATAAAAAGATACATTTATTTATTTATTTATGTGATTTGTGAGCTAAGTGGTTGAGCATGATTTTCATCTGTCTGGCTGTCAGTGGTGGGAATTTTCAATGAATATGTCTGCAGGTTACATAGTTACGCCAGTAGGTGGCAAATTTATGCGATAGGAGTGAGTCATTTGAATCTTTCACTCAACAGATTTGGTGAAAAGAGCTGATTTATTCAGGAAAGGACTGTCTTTAAAGGGCCCTATTTTAATGATCTAAGCGCATGGTCTAAAGTGCACAGCGCAAGTGCATTTAGGGCGTGTCTGAATCCACTTTTGCTAGTTTAAGGATGGGAAAAATGGTCGGCTCGCCAGGTGCATGGTCTAAAAGGGTTGTACCCATTCTCTTAATGAGTAATGGGTGTGTTTTGGGCACAATGTGCAATAAAACAATCAGAGTCTCATCTCATGCCCTTTAAAAGCCAGCTGCGCTCGCGCCATGGCGTATTCACTATTTACGTGATGGAATTTGCAAGCAGAAAAACTGAACGCTTCTCTAGCGAGGAAACAGATCGGCTCGTGCGCGAGGTTAAAGCACGCGAGCAGACCATTTACGGGAAAAGCCGGATTCCACCAAAGCATTTTCATCTTTATGCACACAATAATATTTTATTTTTAATATTTGACATGTTTGTGTCCTGCTGCGCTTCCCTGTGTGTGTAATAAGCAGAGTGTACGTGTGTTGTGCACCCGCATATAGGCGCATATTACTAACGCTTTCTTTAAATAACAAAACAAATATTGTGAGAGTCTATACAGTCTATTTCAGTTGCCTCAAAATAGTAATGCGCCAGCAATGCGCCTGAACACACTTCGTTTTCAGGTGTACGCCCATGGGCGCACAAATGTGCGCAAATGCATTTGCTATTTAAACAACGTGGCGCAAGATGTGAAAATTAAACTAGTAAAAAACACTTGAGTCGTGCCTGTTAATGCATTGCGCCGGGTGTATGATAGGGCCCTATGAGTTAGTTATTGAATATTTCACTCAACTGATTCATTCAAAAATGCTATGTATAGCTCTGAGATTCAGCTGTGGCTTTGCAAATTTTGTCATTGGCAAAGCAAATTTCGGCAATATTGTGTCTAACGGTAAGTTACTCAATATTAACTTCTTGTTAATTGAACATAAAAACTAACTTGCAATCATGTTGTGTGGTATAACTTAAAGTTGCCATGAAATGAAATGCATGGTATTGATCTCATTGTGAATTTCTCTATTATTTTGTATACAGAAGACAAGATCTTTTGCTACTTCCATTATATCGCAACATGGGATGTTGTTCATGTGATATGGGATGGCAATAAACTCAGTATTTTTGAGAAAAATTATTAAAGGTCCAAACAGTCTAAACCGATTACTATCTCACAAGCTTGAGAAAACTCGAACGTGTATATTATACTGATAGATAAACCCAAGCCTTCGATGGGTAACTCACCACCATTTTCTCACAGTCTAAACTTTGACGGATAGAGTGGGATCAAAATGTTGGTCTCAGACTTATGAGAAGTCGTCCAAATCTATTACCCTCTCCAAATTTCAACAGACGCATAGCTCTTTACTGAGGCCTGAATTCATCTAATGCCTCCCTCACGTGGGCAATAACAGCTGAGACGAGATGGTGATTTTTCTGGAGTTACCCCCGTCGATGTAAACAGAAGGAAAGGCAACTGTTTTAAAAAGAGGCAGGAAGAAACAAGCACTGCTCTTAAGATGGCGTGCTGTGCTCTACAGACAGAGCTGTCTAAACTGAGCTCAACACATGATTAATGGCACAGGAATGACTCATTCAGTGGAACTGCTGGATTCATACATTTTGGAAAAAGTGGAATGAAGCCAGATGCCAAACTTCATGGCATTTTCTAGAAAACTACTATCAAAAGTTTGTTTTGTGTCAAAAGAAAAACTGAACTAAAATACACCCAAAACTAGAACAGTACAATTTTTTTCAGTACAAAAGTTATGTAAATTGTAAATATTGCTAGATTAGATATCACCATTAAAATTGATTATATATACAGTCACAACATCCATTTTGTGTCAACCTTAAGTAACTTAAAAAAGGTTTATGCAAATTCTTCCCTTTATTTATTTGACTATTAGTCTGAATCTTGATCTCATGTTTTTTTATGAGAAATACATGTAAAGGAAGACAAGTGATTGTTGTGTTAAACTATTGCCATCATATGAAAACTCATTCATGAAATACTTTAATTCGCTACACACAAGACTTGGCACATAAACCACGACAAGGGTCAAAATCAGCAGATTGAGTCATCCTGACATCACAAGACAAGTTACTAAATGTGACAACAAAATCAACAAACTAGCAAATTGTCAAACAGTGTAACCATGTTAATTACTTTTGCCTCAGTGCATGCTGGGAGGAGAGCGATTGGCCCCGAACCACAAAACTCTGCACTGTTTTTTAAAAATTATTTATTCACAGTGTACTTAAAACAGTGTTGCTTTAGAGAGAATATACTGGACTCCTGTGAAAAACAATTCTGCTAAAGATGACAAATGAGGCAAAGGTGCAGTATATTTTAGTAAAATGTAGTATATTTGTATGTTTCATTTAACCTTATTTCCTTATTCTTATGTGTTTTTGTGTCTAAAGAACTATAGAAAGTCGTTTTTATTTTATCTGAGGTAAACATGAGCTAAACATAGTGTGGTATCATAAGAATTTATATTACATAAGGTGTCATGATGGTTAAAATCTTAACATTTCATAGTTTATGCATTTATTGCAAACTACATTTTTAAAAATGATTTGGCTCATTTGTTTGATTGATTATGGTAATATGAATGAGTAAGCATAGCCTATTATTACTAAATAGTAGCAATATCATGCTCTACAAAATGCTGGGTTAAAAACAACCCAAGTTGGGTTAAATATGGACAAACCCAGCGGTTGGGTTAAATGTTTGACCAACGTGCTGGGCAGTTTTATTTAACCCAACTATTGTTTAAAAATGACAATATGGCTGGCTTAAAATGAACCCAAAATAGGTTGGAAATTAAAAATCAGACACATAATTATAGAGGCAACAATAATAATCAAAAGGTGAACATTTATTAATAAGCAATGTTTAATTATTATTCATTAAACTTATTAATAAATGTTAATTTCCAACATATTTTGGGTTCATTTTAAGCAAGCAATATAGTCATTTTTAAACAATAGTTGGGTTAAATAAAACTACCCAGCAGGTTGGGCAAACATTTAACCCAGCTGCTGGGTTTGTTCATTTTCAACCCAACTTGGGTTGTTTTTAACCCAGCATTTTTTAGAGTGCATTCCAAATTATTGAGCTATTGTTTTTTTGAAACCCAAATTATTGATACTGTTTGTACTTTACATCATTACATAATTATAACTGATTAACTGATCCTATAATAGTGATTATAATCAAATATGCCTATTTGTTTAATCAATCAACATGACTGATTAATCAAGCACAGTTTCTTCTGTAATCAATACACTTTATGGTTGTCAGTTGATAAACACGCAACCTCATCGTTAAAATGGCCATATTATTTGAAATATTTATTTACCAGGCCTCAAAGAACAATATATTAAGGGCATTAAGTGCAACAAATTCAAATGATAAATTCATTTAAAGATTTTTAAACCAGTAAAGCATCAAGTAACAACAACATGCAGGATGTCGTATCACCTCTTCCCTTAGCTTTAGCTCAAAAGTCTGACTTGAGTGCTAATGTGAATGGTCTTTGCAACGTATCACTGTTGTCTCAATATCTACAAATCAATCTGTGTTCAGACAGCCTCTGCAATGCAGGCACAAAGCTTGCACTACAAAAGCACTTCCATGCAGTCTGTAGCCTCTGACGCAAGAGCAGGTCTTCACTGGTCAACAACAGAAGTAAAGGACTTGCACGTGTCACTGCTTATTAGCAAACTCGTTTATTTCAGCTTTATGGCAATCATAAGCTTGCACTGTCTGTCTCTTGCTAATCGTCATATGACAGCATCTTTAGTACTGGCAGTAAATCCTTTTATTTGGTATTTTACAGCACATTGACCTGCTCTGACATTTGCAGTGCTTTGTCTTCTCTCACTAGCACAAACTAAAGATTGAGAAGTATATATATCCAGTCTTCAGTGTCACATGATCATTCAGAAATCATTCTAATATGATGATTTGCTGCTCAAGAAACATTTCTAATTATTATCAATGTTGAAAACAGTTGTACTTTTATGGAAATGGTGATGCATTTTTTTATCTTTCAGGATTCTGTGTTGATTACAAAGGACTTTTTTTGAAACATAATTTTTTAATATACTGCAACTTTTGATTAATTTAAAGTGTCATTGCTGAATAAAAGTATTAATTTCTTAAAAAAAAAAAAAAAAAAAATCTTACAAGCCGCAAATTGTGGAACGGTAGTGTATATATTAAAGTCACCCTGAAATCAAAATGTACGTTTTTTTAGCTTTTAGTTCGAATATGTTAGCCTTAATGTTATGAATAAGCTGGGGTTTTTTTTTTCACATTTAGGAGATATAAGCATTCAAAACTTACAGTCTCTCACTTCCGCTGAAATGGATCACGGATTTTCATGACATCACAGCGCACTTCAGTTTCTTGTCAAATCTTCTGTCCAATTAAACGCTCTCAAGAATCTGAAGTCCCGCCCCCTCCTACACAACAAACAGACACTGAAGCTACGGCTGAAATCTGTCATTTGTTCACACATTTACTAGTTTCTACATGGAGAATGGCACATAGTGCACTAAATAGAGAATAGGGAACGATTCAGACAGTGTAAATATGCTTTCATTGACGCGAATGAAGTCCGTTTTCGCAGCGTGAGCACAGTCTGCTCTGGTCCACGAGTCGGCACAGACCATAAAAGGTATCGACCCATTTGAATTCTGCACAGAATGCTGTATTTTATGCAGGAGATTAGGAGGAGAAACGGTTAGAGATTAGGAGGAAACTGCGGCTTTACTGACCTCAATGGCTCTGGCCGAGCTGTGATATAAACAAAACGCTATTGGCTATTTTAAAAAAAGGGGCGGAACTGTTCGATATGTCCCGCCCTGTCTTCCTGTTTCAGTTGAAATTACGTCAACACATTGAATAATGCTGCGCATTCCAAAGCAATTCAGTGGGCCTTTAAAATGTAGACTGTAAGTACTTTCACTAATGACAATTTCTTGTCACACAGGTTTGGAATGACACAAGGAATGGAAGAATTTACATTCTTGGGTAAACTCTTTAAACAACAGAAAAATATTGACCTGGGCTCTAAATCTCAGCTTGATAAATGTTGGATCACCACCATATGGAGAGTTATTAAGAGGCAGATGGCATACTTACATATAATCACCCACCAAACATCATTCTTACCTTCTGGAAAATAAGATGTAACAGAGACAGAGGAACAGGGATGGGCAGTATTTCAAATACAAAATATAATTTGTATTTGATAGGGTTGATGAAAATCGGTTTGTATTTTGTATATTGTATTTTTGTAGTTTTAAAATACTGTAAAATACTTTGTAGGAAGTCTATATGATGACATCATAAAAATGCGGCCTCTGATTGGTGCTTACTTACTTTGCCCAGACTTGTTGAGTTCAGAACAGATGTTAAGTTTTGGTGTTCGTTTTAGTAGCATAGGCTAAATAGTTTGCCAACTTACATAATGTTCTTGAAAACTATTATACCGAGCAGCAGCCCCCTGTTTATGATTAACAATCAATTGATTAATTAGTTAGAAACTAGTTGCTATGAATACAGGTGCCATCAGTTGTCTTCTTATGAATGACTTGTTTGTCGTTGAGTCAGTGTTGCTGATGCAAAGTAGGCCCTTTGTTACCAAACACCAAGTAACTAAATTATGATACAATTATGGTTACTTTAAAACTAACCTTCATCTGGGAGATCACATGTGAATATTTGATCTGTTACAATATGTAAATTTTTGCCGCTAGAGGTCTTTTATTCAGTTGCTTATCCTTGATTTTGTGGAATCATGGGATGTGTTGTCTTTACATCTACAGCCAGTGGAAAAGAATCGGGATGGGACTCGGGCAGAAATCATGTTCATGGATGAAATTATTAACGTTACTGTAGTATGAAGCAGAGCAGATGTTGGAGCTGAATGAGACCGCTGGAGCGATTGCTAATGAGAGACGAGCGCGACACGCCTCGAGAGCAGCGGAGCTTTTATTATGCCACAGCCGCCGCTTCCGCTTTTTTCGGTCTAGCGTATGTGAGGTAAAGCAGCGCTGTTTATCATATTAGATACATTTGTGTGTTGAAAGTTGTTATAGTGCTACTCTGTGCGTTTGCTTGGCGGATTCTATGAGACACTTGTTGCACACTGCAGTAAGCTAGATCGATATTAGTCATGGTAAAACATGCGGTAAATCAAGAAAACGATATTTAAGCAAGAAGCTATATAACATGATTAGTTTTCTGTGGATGAATGAATCCAAACAGATCCTCATCTGTCTAATAAAACATATAATGTGTTTTATTAGGCAGATAAGGAATATAAAGCGTCTTTGGTGTTTCCATGGTTTCTACAAAATAAAACCAGAAACCGAGGGTAACGCGAGTATGATGTCAATGATAGGCGACGCACAGACACAGCCCGTGTCCTGGTTAAAATTGCTTATTTCTCTGGATTTAAACATTCTTGGAAACATTTGGGATAATGTAAGTACACAAGTCAACAAAATACAGTCAAACCAAAAATGATTCAGACATTTTTGATATTTTAGATATATTTTAACCAGGACACTAGTTCATTTATGTAAGTGAGGATAGCAAAATAAAGTAAACTGAGACATATTATACCCAAAAATTCTTCGTACAGTGGACTAGCAGTAAAATTGATACAAATTAGGAACCAAAAATTATCCTGACCATGTTATCTGACATAATTAAGATTGTTTTCTGACACAGTTTAGCTCTGAGATCCTGTCATATAGTGAATAAACTGTATTAATGAATGAAATGTTCAAGGTGTCTGAATACATTTTGGTTTGACTTTTATAACATTGTTCTAGTGTTTTTTTTTTTCCCCCAAAAATCCTACTGTACATATTGTGCCTTTAACTGGTTGCAAATGTCAGATTTATTGCATGACTCGGGCAGAGAAAAGCTATCAAACATTGTTCACTTAATCAACTGAGTCAGTGTAATGGTGAAGTGATCGATCAAATAGGCCAATTGATGAAAGGTTTGCGAAGAAATTTCATGCTCCCTTGTAAAAGTATTTTTTTAGTATTTTTAAAATACATGGTGTGGCTGCTGTATTTTGTAGTTTATTTTGATACACTCAAAATTAAGGTATTTGGTATTTTATTTTAAAATACATTTTGATGTATTTTTGCCCAACCCTGCAGAGGAGGTTAAAGGTTCATCCTGACATACCTCTCTAAGGATCTTGTTTCTCTAAGGCAATGATTTTGATCTGTGAGATTTTATTGTATCCATCTTGCTTCCAAGTGTGGACTAAAGTTCAATAAAAGTATCGTGTGAGAAATTTTTTTACCATTTATGTTGCCAGGAACACCAGCACTGACCAATATAAAGCCTCTTGTGTTAAATTAACTGTCTCTAAATGACACATTATTACCAAAACCACAACTAGAGAGACTCTTTTTCTGTTTTACTGGAGACCATGAGACAGATTTATAAAAAACCTTTACAGTTTTACAAGGGAAATAACAATCACATCAAATGATATTTCTTGTTTGTTCTCATTCAGTTACGCAATTATTTTTCCTATTAATGCTTAATTCAATCAAACACTTTATTGATTGCAGTCAAGATCAAAGTACTTTAGTACTTCTCATGTTCACAGAATCCTATATGTAGAAAAAATTAAAGTACTAACAATTACATCTTTTTTGAGCATCTTTGTAATGCTATAACATCTCAGTGTTTTCCAAGCATCTCAGATGTATTTGAAGAAGCAGTGTTTTGTGTAGGTTAAGCCAAGTCTGTGTGTGTGTTCTGGTTAATAAGAATCTAAATAGAGCGAAGCTCTAGTGTCCTACTCACTCTTAGTAATCAATATAAGTCCTTTCTAACGCACTGCCTTGCAATTTATTGCAGATGCCGGACTGAATGTTGATAGGTCAGACTGAATGCTGCCCTTGGAAAAAAGCTTAGTCCAGCATTTCATGCCAAGGGGTAGTAAACTATATTTTTCTCATTAAGTATGCCATATAGCATCCAAATTAAGAGCCCATTGATTCAGATGACCCTTCTCCATCCAACATTTTATCTTTATGACCCGGAGTGAGATTTTGATGGCGAAAAGGAAATAGTTTTTTGCTCATTGAATGGCAATATATGAGAGTCATTACATGAAACTGTGCCTTCCCCGATTTGAGAAGAAGTCAATTTTATGCAAGATTTTAATTTATTCCATCAGACAAATAATGTATTTAAAGTGGTAATTAATAGTATGGTGCCATCTCAAGCTAAGTTAATCATTTTATGCGTTGAAATATAAAGGAAGGTAACAGGGTTGATGGTAACAAAGAATTATTTGTAAGCTAAAATTATGTGTCTTTGACAAATGGTGATATCTGAGTTTTCTAGAAATATCCACTTTTTAATTTATCAGTTTACTCTACAAAAATCATGGTAAGAGGGTTGACATTACTGACAAACATAAGATACAATTTGATCGGTAACACTTTAGTATAGGGAACACATATAAACTATTAACTATGACTTTTCCCTCAATAAACTCCTAATTTACTGCTTATTAATAGTTAGTAAGGTAGTTGTTAAGTTTAGGTATTAAGAATGTAGAATAAGGTCATGCAGAATAAGGCATTAATATGTGCTTAATAAGTACTAATAAATAGCCAATATTCTAGTAATATGCATGCTAATAAACAACTAGTTAAAAGACCCTAAAATAAAGTGTTAACAATTTATATAGATGATCTGTCTGTAAGAGTGCATTCTAGGGCTATTTTTACTTAAGTTTGCTGGTTGTGCCAGCATGTTTATTTTGATATAGTTTATATTTCTTTGAAGAATACTTTATGGCTTTCCAAAAAGCCAATACAAAAGTACACTGCACTGTTATTGAAAAACAGTTTGAAGAAAGAGCATCAATATGTTTGGGGAAAGTGCCTTCAGTATTACCTCAAGTGAATACAGAAAACAACACCATCGTAAATGAGTTGTATTTCATTTATTTCCCCCCTGAGATCATCTTAAAATGTTTTTATGCCGAAACAGCTTTATTGTATTTATTTTCCTTTTAAGAAAAGCTTATTTTGCATGTAAAATGAGCAACAGTGGAAATGAGTCACTAAAGGCCCCGATATACTTCAAACGAAATCGAAGAACGCGCTGATATGACGTCATTTCAAACGTTTTGTGTTCTTTTTGGGAGTTTGAAATGGTGTGGTGAGAAAACGAGTCCCCCGATGAATTGGTTCTTCTTTAGGACCCAGAGTGATCCCATTGGTTCATTGGGCTTTTAATGGGTAGTATTTTTAGCGCCTGATTATAATTCCTACCAAATCACGTTATGATTCATAATTTTTAAAATGTGTTGTGATGATTTATATTGCTGATTTAAAATGTGTTATTTATATTGTTTAAATTTAGATTCACACTTGTGAAGTGAACACAAACCTGCTGCTATTCTCTGGAAGTTTTAATGGCTATCATGCTAAACACCATCCTGTCAATACACACTTTACTTCAGAGAGGGTGACTGGCTTCAGAAATAGGGGGAGAAAAATTAGATGCTGATGTTTGGTACAGTTTGTCTCGTTCCTGTCACTTCTTTCTCTTCCTTCCCTCCATTTCTCCAGCTTCATTCCCCCCCATTTCATGCCACTTTTGGCAGCCCCAGCGAACAATCCGTAATGAAGCTGCTCCCTCATTTTCCAACCCCATTCTGTCACACCCCAGCAGGGTGAAATATGCATCAAACCCCACAATAAAGAGTGTGTGCAGCCAGCATGGCCATGCTATTGGCAGAACTATAATGGAGACAGAGATTTATGGTCGAGACCAGGTGTGTGTTTGAGGAATTGTACCTGATATAATAGGGTTTTTTTGCTCAAGCAAAGACAGAGGAGTTCTGAAGGTGAGGGGTGTAATGGCATTGACCTGCCAAGACGAGACTCTCACTACATCATCGGGAATCATAAACGTTATAGTAATTTTTTTTGACAAAAACAAACGTAGTCTTGCTTCAACTATGGAAGAGCAGAGAGACTATTTTTTTCAATTGTTTTAGATCAGCGCTGACAGTGCTGGCGTTCCAAAGCTGGTTTGTTCAACCTTCCTGAGGGATCTCGACCTTCATGCTTCTTTACACTCCGCTGAGAGGGTCCCATCGCTGGACCCTCACTAACTAGTCTTGTAAATCTATAGACCTTTGACAGTAAAAGTCAATCCCCAGGGGGCTGTAAAGGTAAAAAGGACCCCTTATACGGTAATAGAGGGTCCACAGACATAAAATAGAGGTAAAAAAAAAAGATTTTACAAAACTTATTTTTAGGGCTATAAAGGCTAATGTGTGTACTTAAAGGGTTAGTTTACCCAAAAATGAAAATTCTGTCATTACTCACCCTCATGTCGTCCCAAAGACCTTTGTTCATCTTCAGAACACAAATTAAGATATTTTTGATGAAATCCGAGAGGTATATGACTGTCACGATCACCAGTGAGATTGCCCGTCATTGCCACTAGAGGGCACTCCACGCCGGACTATTATCTCCGTCAAAGACTCCATTTCCCATCACCCACTGCCCGGACTCTTTAGCCATGATTACATTCAGCTGTTCCTTATTTGCTTGTTAGTGTCTGCTTATTTAACCTCGGTCTTCACAGTCATTCATCGTTAGGTCTTGCATCACTGTTGGTACTGCATTTCTGAGCTGTTGTTTCTTGTTTTCTTGTGTCTTGGATGTTTCTACACCATGTTCTAGACTATCCTTAGCCTTTGTGTCTTGGTTTTTGTTTGTTTGTTTGGACTGCCTGCCAGTGTTCTGACCTTTTTGCCTGTTATTTTGGATTACGGTTCCCTTAAATAAATAAACTGCATTTGGATCCTCAATCTTCGAGTCTCGGAGCAGTATCATTACAATGATTCGTCCATTTACAGCAATATAATCAACACTGTCAAGGTCCAGAAAGGTATTCAAGACATTGTTAAAACGGTCGATGTGACTGCAGTGGTTCAACCTTAATGTAATGAAGCGACAAGAATACTTTTTGTGTTCAAAAAAAAAAAAAAAGACTTTATTCAACAATCTACGGAGCCCCGCACATAACATGCAAGAAAAAAAATTAAATTGTGCGCTCGACTTACTAATTCGTTACCTCAATTTACTAAATCGTGCGCATGATTTATAAAATGAGGGAACTAATTAATAAATCGTATGCACGATTTAGCCTGCTATTTTTTTCCTGCATGTCATGTCTGGGGCTCCGTAACAATCTCTTCTAAGATATGCAATGATTTTTTTGCATTCATATTCATTTTTTTTTCCATTCTGCTTTCTGAAGACAATAATTAATTAGTCATTAAGATTTTTTTATTCTCTTGACAGTGTGACCTTGAAGAAACAACATCATTACTGTAATTTCTTATTTTTCACATATATAATGAAGTCTAACAGTCATGTCATATTTGGTTTCATTGTCTTATGTTTAATTTCTAGTTTATGTTCACTTTGTCACTGTTTTGCTTGTGAGCTGTTTATTAGTTGTCATGGTTTCTGCTCCCTGTTTTGTAAAAGATCTGCTTTTGTGCATTTTAGCCCTTAGGGGGCATTTACACAACACTGTTTTCAACTAAAAAATGAAAACTTTTAATGCGTTTTGGTCATTCATTTACACAACAGTGTTTTGGGGACCTGAAAATGCAAACTTTTGAAAATAGGATTCAAAGTGTACGTTTTTGTGTAAACTACAAAAATGCGAATTTGTGAAAACGGTGACGTCATGTTCAGTTCATTACGTGTTCAGTCTATAGGTGCGTTGTGTTTCATTACAAAGTGACATTGCCAACTACTGGCCTGGCATGAATAATACAGCGTTTTTAGTCGCTTTCGTGGATCCGTAAGAAAGGAGATCGTTGTCGTCTGTACACGAAAAAGGCGAAGGAAAAACGTTTCCGTTTTTAGTACATGTAAACATACCCTTAAGTTTTCCTCAGTTCTTTGTCTCGCGTTAACGTTTTGTTTGAGTGTGTAGTGTTTGATTGTTCTCTATGTTTATTAAAGTTTTAATATCATTCATTCTGCGTCACGCATCTCGTTCTTGTTGTATTCACTACAGCTAACCATGACAAAAATGGGGGAGTAAAATAAATAATAAAAAGAATATATAAAGGGGAGTGATAATACACTGTAAAAAATAAAAAGTTGAGAAAACTTAAAAGTTTAAGGCAACAAACTTCAGCAGATTTGAGTTTTCTCAACTTGTTGTATTCAGTTTATATAACAAAAAGTTGAGAAAACTCAAAAATCTCCTACAAAAACAAGTTTAGAAAACTCAAAAATCTATAAGTTTTCTCAACTTTTTATTTTTTACAGTGTAAGCATATAGCTAGTGAGAATAGAGAGAGAGAGAGAATACATACTGCACAATCACACTGTGGAAAAAAAAAAAAAGGATTTGTTTTTCAAGTTCAACCCCAAATTCATTATATGAAACGAAAAAATGAGACAAATAAACGGATGTTGTCCTGATCCTTTTAGAGGGTGCAACAACAGCACAATTTGTGTAATATCAGATAAATTTTGCTTTGGACAAAAAGCAATAGAAGTCATGGCAAAAGAAAATTAATCACAGAAAATGTCATCTAAAGAAAGGAAGAAATGTCTAAAAGGAAGAAACAGAACATTTAGAGATTTACTGTAAACCTTTGCCAAATATTATCTACTGTCAGAAGTATCTTGACTTTTTCTGAATTATATCCTTTGTTACGAAAGTTCAAACGTTTGATAAATAAAAGAATAAAGGGGCTAACATATGGCTTTTAGAGATCTGATTACAGAAGTGTTTCACTTTCCTCTGAAGCGGCCTTGCACTGCATCGAGAACAACAAGCAACAAATCCCATAAAGACAGCACCCAAGATGCTCTTATCATGTATTTGCCATCTGTTCCCAATAAAACGTGTGGATGTCTGCCTGCAACATAAACATCTTTCACTCAGCAAATCTGTACACAACACCTGCCTTTTCTATACCTCCTAAATACAAAAAGGAGAGTGTGACTGGGGATCAAAAGATTAAGCTGCCTGAAAAGAGCTTTTTTGGGGTTTTAAGCCAACTACTCAAGAGATGAATTATTTTCTAATAGACCTTAATATGTCACACTGAATCAAATGGCTTGAAAATGTAAAGCATGTGTGAACATCTGTATATTGTAATTAGAGTCTATGGTGGCAACTATTTTTTTTAGATATTTGGGGAATACAAAATCACCTCTAAATGTTATCTTTAAGGGTACAATGTAACTTTTGGCCGTCTAGCGGTTAAAAAACAAAACTGCATGCATTTTGCGGAAGAACATTATTTTGGTTGTGCTTCGGCTCTGCGATAATGTGCATATAAATATGGTAATCCTACAGCTCATAAAGCATTCACTACTAGGCTAAAGAGATCTAACCAGTTTAGATGGAAAGGATCTTAAACTGACAAGCTGAAGACGTTACTGAAGACTATATAATAATAGACACGGTAGGCTTACTTCCTTGAAAATAAATTCCAGCACAGTGCTACAACCATAATGAAATGACCGTTCACAATAGATAATGCTTTACTGTTAGAGATCTCCATATTATGGCAATTTATCTGTTCAATAAAATTCCTTACTCACCTGTTGTTGAATAAAAACACCATCTTCACGTCACTTTTACAACATTTCACATACCTCAGTTCTCACCATCTCTGAAAGGTCAAGCTTTGTTCATCTTGATTATCATTTTATTACAAGCTCTGTCACACTGCCTTTTGCAAGCAGAAGCTCCATATCTACATTTTTTGCACGGTCTGACAACTAGCCATTTACGGATGCAATTTCGATGGCAAAATAGAATATAAAAATGACATAAAATCGCTTTGAAAACAGCTGAGGAAAAGCAAAAACGAAGGTAGCATTAAATGAACTTAATGTCTAATGTTAAAGTTTGTTTTTACGTTTATATTCATAGGAATCAGGACGCGCCGACATCTTGGAAGTGACATCAAATGACGGGGTCGGGGTTGTTCGATGTACCCCGAGTTCAAACGCCAAATGTCAGACTTTAAATAGCGTTCCAGACGTTATTTCCTAGAAAGAGGTGGGAAAAATCCAAAATCCGATCTGTCTGGAACGCAGCATAATGAGTTAAGTTCATGTAATGTTAGCTTTTCGTCAGCTGTTTTCAAAGCAATTTTATGTCATTTTTATTTTTTCTGTAGCGGGACATTTAATTTGGGATATTCCCATGTCCAGCCTAGTCTGGAACGCAGCATAATAACGTGTTTACCATAGCGAATCAGAATAAATTTTGTTAATTTTGAATATATAGCAAATATAAATGATAATATTAACAATAATAATAAACAATATTTTACCTTTAAATATTTTGTTTTTAAAAACGGTGCTTGGAGACAATAATGTAAAGTTATATTAATATTATCATGAATAGGCCTATCTGTAGTCCTTAACTTTGGCAGACACCAAGGGGACATAGAAAAAAATATGAGATGGGAAGAAAAAATATATTTCAATGCTTTTGTGTTCACTCACAAAAATGTTGTGTTCCCCCCAGAAACTCGTACCATTACGTTCCACTGCGAAACTTTGCATTCGTTTGCAAAAGCACTGAAATATAGTTTTTCCTCCCACCTCATATTATTTCTCTCACAAAAGTTTTGAGAGCGAATGCAAATTTTCTTGGGGGAAATGCAAAACTTCTCTGAGAACTCAAAAGCATTGAAATATCATTATTATTTTTTTTAACATCACCATGTCCCTTCAGGTAGGCAGATTAGCAGAAGAACCATACCACAAAACTATAAAAGGTATTGTATATACAGTAACTACAAAACCTGATCAGAAAAATCTGATGTGGAAATTGGTAGTGTCAAATAAACATGAATCACATCAAACAAACAATGCTTTCAAGAGAAATTTGGAAATGGGGCACAAAAGAGGCAAGAATTTTCCCTCTGAAATGAACTGTTCCTACATGACTAACTTAATTAAACCATGGCAATAAAACAATCCCAAGCACTAAAAGGTACTGCAGACCCTAAATGACTTCAATATACCATAATGAGGATGTGCTGCGGCCCACCACAGGCAAGAAGGCTCTTAATGTAGGAAATTTGTGCTATTTAGAGAGAAAGCCATGGTGAAGACCCTGTCAACTACTGAGGCCAAGAGGGGAGAATGCAGAAACTATGGCTAAAAGCCAATATGAGCATTCAGTCCTACTTAAGGCAATGACAGAACACAATAAAGCCTCAAGGCCAGAGAGGAGAGCATGAGATGGAACAACAAGCCCTTTCATGGTTGATTTAGCAAACAATAGCCTTGGCACAGGATGGGGAACTCTAAAAGGATGAGCTGATTATGAACAATCTTTTGTTCTCTTTTGTTTCATCACTTAATCTCAGACTCTCCAAATGCATAAAATGGTATCAGAAATCTGAACCAAACTGAGAAAGGAGCCTACAAAGAACTAGATTTAAGCACAGAGTTCCCCAGAGAAATCCAGCTGCCTCAAAATGCAGAAGAATGTTCTGTAAAGCACAGCGTAATACAACTTTCCCTTCAAACTGTATAGAGTTTCCACAGACAGGAATGAAGGTCATGATGCATGAGGGCTTCCAACATCCCCATGAGAATGTGTCATGTTCCAAACTGGTGCACATGCAATCCTTTCCACAAGAGGGGACGCACATGTGTCATTGCACCAAAGAAACTGACAATTCAGGCAAATGCATTCTGTGGCTCGCTATATCCAGACCGAGAAAATTGCAGTTTTACACACCTGCCACTCAAGACTGCCTACTGCTAATTACATCATTTTTAAAGGGGTCAGTCATCACTTTTTTCCCCTAAAGTCCATTTATAATGTCAGTAAAGTATTATTCTAAAAAAAAAATAAAAAAAAAATTCATAGTATTGGAATATGTGCATTAGATTGTGGGTGTTTCAAGTATGTGAAGGATACACTTGATGTATCCTTCAAAATACACTGAATGAAGGATGACTTCAAGGTTCTTTCAAATTAAGATGACCCTCACAGTGCTTGATGACATGGCAGCCGAGATGTGAAGCTTTATAGGACACAGCCATCTGATTTAGAAGCACCCTAAGTGTGGAATGTTGGGCACTTCCTTTACAGTGAAGCTTTATGCAACATTACGCCAGCAGGTGGTGACAAGTGACTGTCTTTATGGGTGAGTCATTAAATAATTTATTCAACCAATTTGTTTAAAAAACACTGAATCAATCAGGAACAAAACAAGTTGCTGTCTTTATGAGTGAGTCACTAAATCATTTACTCAACAAGTTCATAAACACTGATTTCAAGAAAAGCTTCTTCCTGCTTTCTTTATTAATATTTTTGTTGCAAAAATGGACAGAGTAACTGGCAAAAATGTATAAAAATGTACGTTAATATTAGTTTTTTACTGTTGTGTTAAAGTCATATCACATTCGCAGTCAACATGTTGGCCTGAATATTTTGTGTGATATTGCTTATTATAGAACATAAGTCAGCAAAAACAAGCTGATCAATCATATTTGTATTACATTTTATTATTTATGTTTACTCCTGAGGTAACTAATTTTTAATACATTTTTGTGTTTTTTTTTTAAAAAAAAAGAAAGAAAAAAGAAAGAAAGAAAAAAGAACTGAATTGTGACTCTGCATTTACAACTGTTGAAGTAGCCTTTAAATTAGTGTGGGCAAATGAGGACATAAATTAGGTTAAATTACTTCATGTCCGCATAGAATAAAAATTATGTCTTGACAACTCTCTGAGTGTTTGACATGGTAATGGATATGACAATGTTGATATATTTCGTATTCGCAATAGATATACACTGCTGCTGTTATTACTGCTGCTGCTGCTGCTGTTATTGTTGCTGCTGATGTTATATGCTGCTGATGTTATTGTTGCTGCTGTTATTACTGCTGCTGCTGTTATTACTATTGCTGCTGTTATTATTGCTGCTGCTGCTGTTATATGCTGCTATATGCTGTTATTGTTGCTGCTGCTGTTATTGCTGCTGTTACTGATGTTATTACTTCTGCTGATGTTATTGCTGCTGTTATTGTTGCTGCTGCTGTTATTACTATGGCTGCTGTTATTACTGCTGCTGCTGTTATATGCTGCTGCTGCTGTTATATGCTGCTATATGCTGTTATTGTTGCTGCTGCTGTTACTGATGTTATTACTGCTGTTGATGTTATTGCTGCTGCTGTTATTACTGCTGCTGCTGCTGTTATTGCTGCTGCTGCTGTTATTACTGCTGCTGTTATTGTTGCTGCTGTTATTACTGCTGCTGATGCTGTTATTGTTGCTGCTGCTGTTATTACTATTGCTGCTGTTATTATTGCTGCTGCTGCTGTTATATGCTGCTATATGCTGTTATTGTTGCTGCTGCTGTTATTGCTGCTGTTACTGATGTTATTACTTCTGCTGATGTTATTGCTGCTGTTGCTGTTATTGTTGCTGCTGCTGTTATTACTATGGCTGCTGTTATTACTGCTGCTGCTGCTGTTATATGCTGCTATATGCTGTTATTGTTGCTGCTGCTGTTACTGATGTTATTACTGCTGCTGATGCTGTTATTACTGCTGCTGATGCTGTTATTACTGCTGCTGATGTTATTGTTGCTGCTGCTGTTATTACTGCTGCTGCTGTTATTGTTGCTGATGTTATTACTGCTTCTGCTATTATTCTTGCTGCTGTTGTTATTGTTGCTGCTGTTATTACTGCTGCTGCTGCTGTTATATGCTGCTATATGCTGTTATTGTTGCTGCTGCTGTTACTGATGTTATTACTGCTGCTGATGCTGTTATTACTGCTGCTGATGCTGTTATTACTGCTGCTGATGTTATTGTTGCTGCTGCTGTTATTACTGCTGCTGCTGTTATTGTTGCTGATGTTATTACTGCTTCTGCTATTATTCTTGCTGCTGTTGTTATTGTTGCTGATGCTGTTATTACTGCTGCTGCTATTACTGCTGCTGTTGTTATTGTTGCTGCTGTTATTACTGCTGCTGCTGCTGTTATTACAGCTGCTGCTGCTATTACTGCTGCTGTTGTTATTACTATTGCTGCTGTTATTATTGCTGCTGCTGCTGTTATATGCTGCTATATGCTGTTATTGTTGCTGCTGCTGTTATTGCTGCTGTTACTGATGTTATTACTGCTGCTGCTGTTATTGTTGCTGCTGTTATTACTGCTGCTGTTGTTATTGTTGCTGCTGTTATTACTGCTGCTGCTGTTATTACTGCTGCTTCTGCTGTTATTACTGCTGCTGTTGTTATTGCTGCTGCTGTTATTACAGCTGCTGCTGTTATTACTGCTGCTGTTGTTATTGTTGGTGCTGTTATTACTGCTGCTGCTGTTATTGCTGCTGTTTTTTCTGCTGCTGCTGTTATTGCTGCTGTTGCTGTTATTGCTGCTACTGCTTCAGCGCAAGTACAGGACTTGCTACTGCCAATACATACAAGACACACTGCTGTGAGCAAGTAAGACATGCTGCTGCTGTAAAATATAGCGGCATGAATTACCTGTAGCAGATCTATACATGTGGAGCTGGGGAAGGTGGAGGGTTTCTGAAAGCATGCTGCACTGCTAAGGCAAATGCTAACCAACTATTTGAAGTTTTAGCATGCAAGCTAATTGGCTACTGATACAGCAGGAACCAATCAGCTGTGCCCTATAGAGAATGATGTGATTGCAAGCAGGTTGAATTAAGGACCTATTAGCCTGTGCCATCTAGAGTTTCATGACAGAACTTTGTATTTGTTTTTAAAAAATTACCAACACACAACTATTGATCTATGAAGTTGCCACAATTACTAAGTTACATTGTCAGTAAGTAATTGCGACATTGCGGCAATAAATCAAGGAATTCCACTATTCCAATGTAACTATTTATGAAAAGTAACTAACGAAAGTTTGGTAATCAGATTATGTTGCAGTTATGTATTCTAGTTAGCTGGGTACAGATTTATGCCAAAATGAATTTATAAAACTCCCTTTTTATGTCCTCGATATACAGTGAGTACAACTGGAGGCTTTTTTGTCTTTTTAATCTTTGCTGCTAGTGTGGATCATCAGATGAGATCGAAGACCGCGGTACCCTGTAGACATATTAAAATGATTGAAAAGCTTGACAGCTCCCAGCTGCACATGACCAATGGCAGCTAATGTCTAGACTGAGCAGCGTCCAGGCCTGGCAGTGCGGAGAGGAAAATCCAGAGATGACTAAGCACAACAGCCTGCCAGCATTAAACTGCTGCTGGAGGACTATACATCCAGCTCTCCCATTCTGTACCTCTGTCGCTTTAGATTTGCTCACACAGTGTATGTAAATAACATGCATAATTTTCACTGATCCACAACCTCATTCTTCCCAAAGTGCCTCAGATTCTTCTTTGCTGGTATGGATTTCATTGTTTATACAGAGGTCAGACACATGGAGAGACAGCCAGTACAACAACACCCCCTTAAGGAGCATCTTTTTTGTTTATTTCTGTACAGGTGGTGGAGGGAAGAGGCAGGACTGAAGGCAGGTCTCCAGAGTGCGCCGTCAACACTAGGTGTCAGGAATCTTTGCATGAGACAAGAGCCGCAAGATGGCTCTATTCACAACTCTCCCCTCTGCAGCTCTCGAGAACCTTTCCTGGCTTGTTAGACAGTTTTTTTTACTGAGGCAGAGTTCAGCTCCTCCTTGGGTGTCATTGTAGATCTTGAAGAAATCTTTGTAAATCTGTGGCCAGTCAGCGTTGCGTTGCCATACCACGCCACTCTCAGCCAGTTCCGTTAGGTGTCACTCCACATTAAGTCGCTTCTCCTTTAATCTGCAGCTGTAGGGTAAAATGCAGTCATGCTTTTACATAAGAAATGTGTTCTTGTAGAACTTTGACTGCTTCATCCACCCTTGTGTGATTCACACAGTCTGTTCATGTGACTCAAGGACAGCACTAACCTTTCCCTTCAAGGACTGTGTCCTTCCACGGTCTCTAAATTTACCAGAGCGGTCGATCTTGTTTTGTTTCAGCACGCAATCATGTTGCTCCAAGAGTTGGGCTCTTGATTTATGAATTATACATTGGTTTAATATTTGTGTTTTGCTACTACTACTGTCCCAGCACGTCACGAACAGTAGACGCCTGCATATTTTCCTGTCTGCTGTTTTACGTTACCCTTCACTGTGAGTCTTGTTGAATGCAAATGAGCTTTATACTCCCTAGCCAATACAGTGGTCTTTTCCGTGTGTAATTAGACTAGATTCCTGGATTGCAAATTATGTTGAAGACCAAGGGTAAATATTTTACAGCTTACAACTAGAGAAAACAAAATCTGTTTGAGCTATAATGCTGTGAGCACACAATGTCATTGTCCTTGTAAGCCGTACTTAACAGTTGTGCTTTCAATTTGAAGGATCTTGAGTTTAGTTTACCTGCACACAACTGTATTTAAAGAAAGGTATACTTTAGTGAATGACTAATCAGTTTTATTGATGTGTTGCTGTTGACAGATAGATATATCACTCCATTTACATATATCTACAGTTCAAAAGTTTGGGGTCAGTAAGGTTTTTACTAAAAGAAATTAATACTTTTATTCAGCAAAGACACATTAAAGGGCTAGTTCACCCAAAATTGAAAATTCTGTCATTATTTACTGACTCTAAAGTTTTTCAAACCTGTACTGTTGAACGCAGAGGAAGATATTTTGAAGAATGTGGGTATCCAAACAGTTGAATTTTAATTTTGAGGTGAACTGTCCCTTTAAATTGATCAAAAATGAGAGTAAAAAGTTTTTCATTGTTATAAAAGATTTCTATTTCAAATAAATGCTGTTCTTTTGGACTTTCTATTCATCAAAGAATAATGAAATGATCGTTGATAATAATAAGAAATGTTTCTTGAGCATCAGATCATCATATTAGAATGATTTCTGAAGGATCATGTGACACTGAAGACTGGAGTAATGATGCTGAAAATTCAGCTTTGATCACAGGAATAAATTACTTTATAAAATATATTCAAAACATTTCGTTTAAATTGTAATAATATTTACTGTTTTTACTTAATTTTTACTAAAAAATCAGCCTTGGTGAGCATTAGAGACCTTCAAAAACATTCAAAAAATCTTAGCAGCCCCAAACATTTGAACTGTATTGTATAATTACATAGAAAACTTAAATACATACATTTTTTGGTGCTTTAAAAAAAAAAGAATATGAACTTTTTTATTCCAGTGGTGTGCCGGCATAATCAGCTTCAGAAGAAATAACCATAAACGCTAAAAAATTCTAACAGTTTCAATTGTTAATGTAGGTCTACATACATTTATATATAAAAAGGAGAATGAAAGAGAAAGAGAAAGCAAGTGAATGGTGGAAAAAGGGACATAATTATTACAGAACCAATGAGTATTCAGTTCCATCCATCTGCATGGGCAGAGGAGAGCTGCACCGGAAAGATTTATAGGAAATTTCACCTTTCCACATTTCCTCTGAACTGGAGGGATCGGTCCGGAGCCTTGTGCTCCGTGATTAGAATCTATAGTAAGAGAGAAAAGGTCAGTGGTAATTAAAGTACAAAACCATGGAGAAACCACAAATTCCGTATAAGGTTGGCAAAAGAATACATTATACAATTCTGCCCCTTTGTGTTCACTAGAAGAAAAACATGCTTGAACTGTCAAATAACTGCAGTTTGAACACCAAATTACAAACTTATCTCTCGGTTATAAAACCTCCCCAGAAATTAGTGTGCTGGGGTTTTTTTCCCCTTCAGTGCAAACCCAAAAGTGGTTATCGTTCAAAAGTACAAGTACAAAAAAATGTCTATTAGAAGTTAACTATTAATATTGCCCTGAGCTGCTTAGTCCTAACAATACGCCAAATTATATTATTAACATTGTATTAATATGACATATACAGGCTGAACAAGGGGTTTTTCAGGTTTGCACGGCATAAAAACAACAGCATAAAATGGCCTGCCTAACATGTGAAACAAACACTAAGCATAATGATGTATTAGCATTAACCATTTTATAGAAATAAATCTGAATTTGCTGTGTGCGAGTTTGACAGCAAAATACAGTATTAACAACAAAATACAGTTTGATTGGAAACATACTTTGATGGCAACAACAAAAGATATGGGAAACGGTTTTTGATATTTATTTTGTTATCCTAACTAAACACAATTATGGTTTAGCATTGTTTTACTATCCATGACCCGTAAGAACAGACCACTGCTGTCTTGTAGAAAATGTAATAAAATAAAGTGCTCTTAATTCTTTAGTCTCGGTGCAAATCTGATTTAGAGGCCATGCACTGAATGGGGTGAGGCACCTAAAAATTAAGACAATGTTCCTTGTATATTTATGTGTAAGATGTTTATGTGAATATGTATTTCTATATATTTATATATTTCTGAAAATAATGGCTATTGCACCACACAATAGCCATGCAAAAATAACATGATACATAATATATATATATATATATAATATGTATACACACTACCAGTCAAAAGTTTGGACACGGTATGATTATTATCAATGTTGAAAACAGTTGTGTACTTTTTTTTCAGGATTGTTTGATGATTAGAAAGTTCAAAAGAACAGCATTTATCTGAAATACAAAGCTTTTGTAACATTATACACTACCGTTCAAAAGTTTGGGGTCAGTAAGAATTTTTATTTTTAATTTTTTTGAATAGAAATTAAAGAAATTAATACTTTTATTCAGCAAGGATGCATTAAATCGATCAAAAGTGACAGTAAAGACATTTATAATGTTACAAAAGATTATATTTCAAATAAATGCTGTTCTTTTGAACTTTCTAATCATGAAAGAATCCTGAAAAAAAATATTGTACACTAATATTTTGTACAATTGTACACAATAAATGTTTCTTGAGCAGCAGATCATCATATTAGAATGATTTCTGAAGGATCATGTGACACTGAAGACTGGAGTAATGATGCTGAAAATTCAGCTTTGATCACAGGAATAAATTGCTTTATAAAATATATTCAAACAGAAAACATTTATTTTAAATTGTAATAATATTTCAAAATATTACTGTTTTTACTGTATTTTTAATTAAATAAATACAGCCTTGGTGAGCAGACGAAACTTCTTTTAAAAACATTAAAAATCTTACCGATTCCAAACTTTTGACTGGTAGTGTGTGTGTGTATATATATATATATATATATATATATATATATATATATATATATATATATATATATATATATATATATATAATTGTTTTTAACTGCATGTAACCTAAATTAGCTTACTGTAAGATCACACTAATTATTCAAAGATACTCTTAAAAGTATTTTTGTGGGATTACTGGGATTACTGTCCAAATGGCGACATCTTGTGATCAGAATATGTCATGTGCCTACAGCAGGATTTTAGCTGTGGTGCCTTTGAGTTTAATCAAAGTCCCTTTCAAGGAAAGTATGTTCACTGGGCGGCCAATAGCTTCGGTAGGGAGCCAGGCTTTGGCCATGGGACGCTACTGCCACACCGCTTCCCTCTGACTTGATAAAACGGGTCCAATGGAGGGGCAGCGCATCCGAGCATCCTGAGTGGCTCAAAATGCTACGCTTTTACACCATCTTGCCAATGACATTTCTTTGTCCTACAGCCACTGTACTGAAACCACTCTTGTCAGAATGTGCTACCGCCTTAATTAATGAGGTCAAATTAATAATTAAAGTGGCAAATAACGACCACAGCAAGTCAGGACCTCGGTTTAAAGGATGGTTCTTCTTACAGTCTAGTGCTCCCATTGCTGCACTTTGACTTTAGGAGCCATTCAGGCCAGGGAGTGAGCACCCCCTGCTGGTCTCACTAAAGCATCTTTCAATGACATTTTTTTTTTCCCTTTCATGTCAATGATTTTATCAATCAGCGATTGGCTCTTTTAAGGCAGGCAGTTTCTCCCATTCATAACTAAAAGGAGTGAACCATCTTTCTATATCTATAGTCTTCCCCTAACAATGCCATATCAATTTCATTTCTACAACGACAATGTCAAATAACATTTTTACTGATAGCTTGCTCAGCCCAGATAACTGCTGCTTGCAGCTACTGTATATTCATGGTAATTCTTACTCATTTAAGCCTAAACCAGTTACATTCAAGACATATTTCTCTGACAAAAAGACATTATAGCATAATAAAGTATGTTGTGCAAACATATAAGGCATAAATTTATCAACATACAAATATATAGAACAAAAAAGAGAGTAAAAATTATATGCACTTTAGTATCGTTTGCACTTTTCTTTGTGGTTAGGCTGGTTACTGCATAGTCATGGCTGTCCAAAAAGTTCTGCTTGCAATAACACTGTTGGGATGTAGAGGTGGACAGAAGTTGAGCAAAGGATAACAAAAAGTGTCACTGTTCTGCGTTTGTAAAAACTGCTCATCTTGTGTCACTTGAGAAGGCTAAACCCAAAAGTTTCAGAAAGCAGTGGCTTTTATCTCACTGCAAACCGAGAGCCAATGAGAATTCACAAGTTTAACACACCCTAATTGTCAAGGTTTTACAGTGACGTCTAAATTACTCAACATATTTCATTTTATTTGCATTCCGTGAATTGAACACTTACGTAACTTTGGGGTCAAAGGAACTGTTTAACTGTTCAAATTGGAAGTGGAGGGGAGTTCTAAAAAGGAATAATTGTAGAATTCTATAAAATTTTATGTTATTATAGTAGTAGCACTATTAGTAAGAATATAATATAATATTTGTTATATTTAATTATATTCTTCTATTTGGACGTTTTCCATTCCGGATAGGGTTTGCATTTTCTCAATTTCAAAAGTAACAAAACAAAGGTTACTGGTGTGTGGTGGCGATTCACTGTGATCTGTGTCAACACAGACCTCAAAACAGGTTGAAAACATGTTTAGTTAGGTCACTGACCTAACATATCTATATGTCTCTGTGATAGAACAAAATAAATACTGTCAGTAATGAACATTTAGTTTTGTTGCAACAATAGAAAAAATGTTACAATATTGTTATCATGTTCTTTCTCTAATTCTGAGATTAACTATGTCAGTGGGTCAAGAGGGTGCACTTCATTTGCACTGAAACCAGAGACCTCGACCTGACCAACTTCTAATTCTAGCAGACTCAAAGAAACCTGACCAACAAGAATGCTCAGCCTTCTGAAATGATATATAACCAGAAGTATCATGGACATTCTTGCTTTGGTCATGTCTTATAGTATGTTGTTTCTGAGAAGAGGTGATCCAGACCTGCAACCGGGAAATGTAACTGGGTTTTTTAACCATAAATTCAAAAGAAATGCAGCCTATTTTAGTTATTTGTTCCTCATCCCTCACCTCAGACCAACTTTTTACAACTTTTTCTAGACAAAATAGAAAAAAAACATCTCTTTCAGGCTTTCCCAGACATGCACTGCTCATTCTGTGTCAGAAACAAAGACTTTGTTTTGTCCACGCAGTGTTGGCTTTTAATTTATTCTGCTGACGTTTGACAGAGCCAAGCCTCTTCTTAACACCCAAACAAATTCTCATTAGTAGTCAAGTCTACAGCAGATGCACAGGAGATCTCTTGTAGTGCATGAAAATGAGTACAAGTACATTTGAGCTGCCTATAGTCAGTTATTTGCACAGACAGATGGAGCATTCTGTACCTTGCATGCAATCCGGTATGCTGTGATAAGACGGCTGTGTTGTGTGGTTAAATATTGATCACTTATCACAACAATAGCTGTGCTCAGAGATACTAATCAGAGACCTGGATTGCCCTTGTTAAAATCCTTAAAAAACCTTTTATTCTGCACACTTGCATTTCAAAGCAGTCAGGACAGGAATTGCTGCAATGCATGAGTGGATTGCTTCACGGCCTCACCCATCTCAGGTCAGGAGACAAAGGATAAATGGCCCATACGATATGACTTTATTACTATGAGTGAGTTAATGATAAGTCACAATGGGCCAAACAGTCAAACAAAACATTAAACCAGGTTTTCTGCCATTTTGACTGCACCATTAGTGTGCAACATGAATGCTTTTTATTTATTTATTTATATTTTTATTTATTTTGCATGTGTAAAACCAATTTCTTTTTTAAATTCCACAGTATCATCTTATGGTTAAGTCAGCTGAGTCTTGCCTAAGTTATTATTTTTCCACCCAACCCCAAAGCAACCTTTTTATTATGTTTGTTGTGTAGTACACTTATTAAAGATTAAATGTAAAAAGCTGACATTGTTACCTTAAAGCTCATTTTCTAACCAATTTAACCCCAATTAAAATAGTTTTGTTGATATAAATGTATGTATTTAGGTTGATTCAGCAATATTAAATATTTCTGAGTTGAATTAAACCAGTTCATTTAGATATTACCATATTTAGATTTTATTTTTTATTTAGACCATTTCATTAGTATATAAAGTTTCCCAGCTAACAAAAATATAAATGTATGAAACATTATTTCTAAATGTTCTCTAAACATTAAATGTTTTAAAGATGTTTTTCTTTGTTATGCGAATGTTAAGGGAACATTCCATTTTGCAGACATAATGTTACTTTTGAATGTTCTCTGAACAAGTACAGAATGTTCTGAAACAAGTACAATGTAACAAATTATTTTCATAAATTATGACATTTTTTCTTTTGTCAAATCAACTTCAATAATTAATGTGGTTCAGATAACAATATTTTGAGTTTCTGTTGATTAAACCAATCGCCTTCATTGTATTAACTCAAATTTTTTAATTTCAGTGAACTCAAAATTTTAAGGCAACCAGGTAACTTACTTTTTTAAAGGGTTAGTTCACCCAAAAATGAAAATTCAGTCATTAATTATTTACCCTCATGTCGTTCCACACCTGTAAGACCTTCATTCATCTTCAGAACACAAATTAAGATATTTTTGATAAAATCTGATGGCGCAGTGAGGCCTCCATTGACAGCAAGATAATTAACACTTTCAATGCCCAGAAAGCTACTGAAGATGTATTTAAAACAGTTCATGTGACTACAGTGGTTCAACCTTAATGTTATGAAGTGACGAGAACACTTTTTGTGCGCAAAACAAAACAATATTCAACAATTTCTAGTTATGGGCGATTTCAAAACACTGCTTTATGAAGCTTTGAAGCTTTACGAATCTTTTGTTTCGAATCAGTGGTTCGGAGCGCGTATCAAACTGCCAAAGTCACGCCCCCCAGTGGTGAACCATTGAAATTTCGAAACATTTCGAAGCACTTATGGTGTAATGAAGCCTCGTTTACTGAAATCACGTGACTTTGGCAGTTTGACACACGCTCCGAACCACTGATTCGAAACAAAAGATTCGTAAAGCTTCATGAAGCAGTGTTTTGAAATCGCCCATCACTAGATATTGTTGAATAAAGCCGTTATTTTGTTTTTTGGCAAACAAAATGTATTCTTGTCACTTCATTACATTAAGGTTGAACCACTGTAGTCACATGAACTGTTTTAAATACGTCTTTAGTAGCTTTCTGGGCATTTGAAAGTATAAATAATCTTACTGTCAATGGAGGCCTCACTGAGCCATCGGATTTTATCAAAAATATCTTAATTTATGTTCCGAAGATGAACGAAGGTCCTACGGGTAATTAATGGCAGAATTTTCATTTTTGGGTGAACTAACCATTTAAGTTAAACCAACAATTCTTTTTTGCAGTGTACTAGCATTTAAACATGTTAGACGAATGTCCAACTAAAACATTTCAGAAAAAAAAAAAACATTCCAAACATTTAATGTTGCTGGAAGAACATGTGTTTATAACTTTGGGAGGACCTTGCCTAAACGTAAAAGAAGTTACCCATTCCCTGTTAGAAGGCCTATATGTCATAGGGTTCATTCTCTGTCTAATACTCAGTTTGTGCCAAAACTTTTTGGAGAGCATGTGAATCAACAATATATTTCACAATGAAGGGAAAGTGATTTCAGTTTACACAACAGAGGATTTCAGACTACTTCAGGTTGCACATTTTATATTAGTCTAGTCACAATAATTTCTGTTATTTATTGACTACATGTTTCTGTGAGCTTAAGAGTTTCAATCAGAATCAGAAATGTGAAAGCAAACAAAACCTTTGGCATCATTTTGATTTAAAGCAGCAATTACATTTTCAGTTTTAGTGGGTTTATTTTTTTATAGTGTTCTCATATCATAATAAAAAAGTTTGCAAAACAGTACAGATCTCTACTGTCCATTATGCCAATGACACTGCCAGTAACTTTCCACATGGACTGAAGCATGTTATTTACAGAAGTTTGTTTACATCTCAACCTATAAGGTTTCATGTCAAGGACTTGCCTGATGAGAGCATAACTAATTGCCAAGATTATCATTTAGATATAAATGAAACATTATTTTCAAGAGAATGTTTGTGGTTTGTGAAAAACATTTTGGTTTTATGGTTAAATCAGATGTGAGTCATGGACACCACCACATTCCAGGCACTCCTCGATATATAGGAACTCAGCAACCACGTGATAAAGATTAACACACTTTACCCAATTATATTACACAATATGATGAGAAATATGTCTGCAACAAATTGTTTTAATCAGCTTATAATGGATGTTGGTGGACAAATCTATTTTCGCATGTCTGTAACGCCCCCATATTCTCCTCCCTCACCGATTTAAATGTGTGGATGAGGCTGAAGTTACCTTTGCTTTTATCGATCGGACGAACTGTTAAATGAAGCTTAGGGATGTTTAGCGTCAACATTTAAACCGTATCAATGCCGACGCTTGTGTGGAAATCTCCAGTGTAAATTCAGTCTGTTGTACAATGACAGTCTTCCATTTGGATGATTTTTTAGCAGGATGGATTGGAGGTGAGTTTTATTTGTTTTGTAAAAAGTTTCGTATGTTTAACATTACAAACAAACCCCAGCCGTACATTTTCGCAAATTAATGTAGCCTTTATTTATGCAGTTTTCTTGTTTCGTGAAGTAGGCTAGTTAATCTATTATCCTCGCGTCTACATGCAAAATAGATTGGTAAGTTTAAATTAAACTACCACTTTAAACTGTTTTAATCGATATTATCTGCATTTTGAGAAAGTTGTTTTTCTTGAAAATACCGCAAAAATGGGAAAATTGTCAATATAAAGAGTCGAAAAACAAGTTTAACTGAGAGATGGCTAGAAGCCGCGTGAGGGGCGTCTTTGTTTATGTTTATCAGTTATCCTATGTGATGTAGGCTACATAAAATAATTCCATGTCTATTTTTCACTAAATTTGTGTCACATGTACATCAAAACCATTTCAGCAGCCTCAAGTGTTACAAAATCTTTGTCTCCAAACAAAGTATTTAACTATTTTTCGCGCTCTTGTAAACAACATTGGTCTACAGTTTGGGTTTTGGTGTAAAGACAGGTTTTGGTTCTCCACTGTGTGTTCCTAATGTGCATGCCCATCCACCATGAAATGTTCAAAACAATGTGACTTATTCATGAAAAACGGACACTGTGTTCTGCAAGAAGAGCCTCCTACAAAGCTATGCAGTGCATCTATCATTATAATTTACTTTGTACACTTCAGTTGCAACACTTTGAATGTATAGCATACTGTTTTTGTTACAGGAGCATCCAGTGTGATTGTAGGACATCCACTTGACACAGTCAAGGTACCATTTTTTGTGATGCATTTTGTGCAAATGTATTAGATGTGTATTTATTATACATTTATAAATTATGTATTCATATTCCCTTTCTAAAGGTTTTACACTCCAAGTTACTTAATAAGGCATTATTGTCCTTTTTTTACCCACTGGGATGGCATAACATTTTGGTCAGGAATGAAGTGTCAACCCAGGGAATAATGAAAAATTATTTTGTGCTTTTTTACAGACTCGTTTACAAGCTGGCAAAGGATACAAGAATACTCTCCACTGTGTTTTAACAATCTACAAAAAGGAAAATGTAAGACTTTATATCTTTATAAAGTTACTGACAAGTATTTTCTTTTTTTTTTTTTGCAATAACCATTTTACAATTACTCCAAAAGGCCTTTTTGTTGAGCCATTCCTGTTTTGCTGTACCTTTAGAGCTATACTTTTCCTCAGGCTCTTAAACTTTATTAAGTATCTTATTTACAGAATGAAAAGATGCATTACAGCATGTATTCAGATGAAAATAAAGATTTAAAGTTAGCCATTGTTCAGAGATTGAAGATAGTAATGGAGTTATGATAATTTAGGTTTATTTAATTTAGAATATTTGTTTATTTTAGATCATTTAGATTAGACATATATAGTTTTTACATCCTTTGAAATGTTGTTAATGATCATGTCAATTCTTACACAATAAAACAATTATTACAACAATAAAATAAACAATAATCCAAAAGAAAACAGTGATTAAATCCTTCTAACTGGGAAAAAAAAAAAAAAAAAAAAAAAAACATCTGAAATTGCCAGTTGTTCGTGTAAAATATTGCAGCATCTTGGTATATGACAAAAATGGCAACACTCGCTCAAACACACGTAGTAAAATGATTAAAAAACACCCCATTTTTCTTAATTGTAAATAATTATGTATAATATATTAAGACTGACCAAGGCCACCATTAAAATTCACAAGGCACAGGATAAAATTTGTTTTCATAGTTGTCCCTGAGAGGGGCTACATATCAAAAATTACCCCATTTATGGTATGAATAGGCATTTCCTTTTCTTGGAAGCAAAAGTAGACATTCTATGACAAAGACATCTCTCTCTTTTGTGTTGTCTCAGGTTACAGGCTTTTTCAAAGGACTGTCCTTTCCACTGGCTAGCATCACCCTCTATAACTCTCTGGTGTTCGGCTTCTTCAGCAACACACAACGCCTCATTAGCAGATATCGTTATGGTGATGGTAGACACCCTTGCAGCATGCTTGACTTGACTGTAGCGAGCATGTTGACCGGTCTGGTTTCGGTGGGGGTGGGCGCCCCTGTTGACCTTGTCAAAATTAGACTGCAGATGCAAACCCAACCTGTTCTTGCAGGTAAGCTAGATTCTTGACATTTTAGCACCCAGGAGTAATGCATGGAGTAGGACTGAACATATTCATGTTAACCCTTTCGTGCATGAATTATGATAACCACCATCAGGATTTTTTTCCCCTATGTGTTTTTATTGCTCTTAGGGCATTTTTCAGATGTCCACTTGAGTAGACAGTATGCGTTTATGTTTTTAACTGAAGAGATGCTGTATTAAACATAATATAGTAATAGCACAGTAATACTGTGTGTAATTAACAAACCAAGGAATAAAATGATATAAAATCATGTGAAAACTATAAAATATGTACAAAAAATATATAATACAGCTTCAATTATTTAAACGTAACTGGGTTTGTTCCAAAAGAACTTCATACAAGTTGCTACTACTAGCAATCAGGTGTTTTCAAATCTCATCTGAAATGAGCAGTGTTGGGAGTAACGCATTACAAGTAACGTGCATTACGTGATCAGGTTACTTTTTAGATGTAATGAGTAAAGTAATGAATTACAAGTAACATGCATTATGTGATCAGATTACGTTTTTGATGTAATAAGTAAAGTACTGAATTACAAGTAACGTGCATTACATGATCAGATTACTTTGATGTAGCGAGTAATGTAATGCATTACAATTAACATGCATTACTTAATCAGATTACTTTTTGATGTAATGAGTAAAGTATTGAATTACAAGTAATGTGCATTACGTGATCAGATTACTTTTTTGATGTAATAAGTAAATTAATGAATTACAAGTAACGTGCGTTACGTGATCAGATTATGTTTTTGATGTAATAAGTAAAGTACTGAATTACAAGTAACGTGCATTACATGATCAGATTACTTTGATGTAGCGAGTAATGTAATGCATTACAATTAACATGCATTACTTAATCAGATTACTTTTTGATGTAATGAGTAAAGTATTGAATTACAAGTAACGTGCATTATGTGATCAGATTACTTTTTTGATGTAATGAGTAAAGTATTGAATTACAAGTAACGTGCATTATGTGATCAATTACTTTTTTTAAGTAATAAGTAATGAATTACAAGTAACGTCCATTACGTGATCAGATTACTTTTTTGATGTAATAAGTAAAGTATTTAATTACAAGTAACGTGCATTACATGATCAGATTACTTTGATGTAGCGAGTAATGTAATGCATTACAATTAACATGCATTACTTAATCAGATTACTTTTTGATGTTATGAGTAGAGTATTGAATTACAAGTAATGTGCATTACGTGATCAGATTACTTTTTTGATGTTACGAGTAAAGTAACACATAAGTAACATGCATTAGGTAATTAGATTAGTTTTTTTGATGTAATGAGTAAAGTATTGAATTACAAGTAAAATTTAACAAAGTTTTTTGATATAATGAGTAAAGTATTGAATTACAAGTAATGTGCTTTACGTGATCAGAGTACTTTTTTACTTTTCAGAAAACTTTTACTTTTACTTAAAACTGCAAATTACGATCTAATAACACAAATACACTTATTTACAGACAAAAAAGTATTTTCAAGAACAACAGCCACAGTAATAGTATGAATTGTAGCTGAAATATAGCTAGTGATGCATAAGGTCCAATTTAATGGACAGATGATTAGTCAGAATTTTATCCCGATCTAAAATCAATACTTGGAAATTTAACTCCTTAGATGTTACTTTTTTTTTTTTTTTTTTACCTGTCTCTTAGGATGGATGGATATTCCAGAGAAACTTGGCATTTCTGACTGGCCGTCAGCCATCTTGGGAGGAAACAAAAATTCACATACAAGGCTTGCCATTTGGTGGCAGTGTATAGGATGATCAGCTAGTATTCACTGTAGTGGTTGATGTGCAACTATGCCATCAAAACCCATGCATAAGCAAGAAAATGGCTTTTTAATTAGCTGTCCACTGTAGTGACCTCTATGCGTGAAAGGGTTAAAGAAAAAAAATTCCTATGTAATGATTACTGAAAGCTAATCATTTACAAGGAAATTACCAATTGTGGAAAAAAATGACAAAAATACACACAGTATTGCTCATGTACTGTTTTGTGTGTTTTCAGAGAACTTTAACCTTGCTGGGAATGGGAGTGTACCTCTTCGGTCAATGGGGATTCAGTCCCAGTTTATGTACAGAGGGCCACTGCACTGCATTAGCACTGTCCTGCAGAACGAGGGCATTCAAGGACTCTACCGAGGAGCGGGAGCCATGATATTGCGGGATGTACCTGGTTACACATTGTACTTCATACCCTACACATTATTCTGCAACTGGCTAAATCCTGATGGCAATGGCAGACCTCATCCCTGCTGCATATGGCTAGCAGGAGGTTTAGCAGGTAAATGAGATCTGTTCCAAAACCTAGTAGATGCTGTCTACTGCCTACACAGGCACCTGGCTTCTAACTAAAGTGGAACCTAATAAGCGACTGATTTAAAACGCTCTCAAACACAGCAGATTTCAATAGAATTTGATATTAGCATGTTGCTAAGCTAACAACAATATTCCAACAATAGTCAATTTAATAGTCAACTATTGTTTTGTGAGTTTAAGGTTAGGTGTGTAGGGTAGGGTTAGATATGCATTGTGTATGCAGTCAGCACTGTGATTGACATGACCAATGAAGTCTTCAGAATTGGCTGCAGGGCGGAGTTTGCTGGTTTAAGGGGGAAAAATCACGCCATTAAAATGTGGTCAAATAGTATCTTAGAAAGCATTATAATATGGTAAAACTTCAAAATTCTCTCTAGTTCACTAGGTTTAAGAGAGCTATTCTGTTCATGCCTGAACGTGATGCTTACCTACACTCTTAAAAATAAAGGTTCCTTATTGGCATTAATGGTTTCATGAAGAGCCTTTAAAATCCATGGAAACTTTCCATTGGAAATAAGGTTCTTCATCATGAAAAAAGTTTCTTTAAAAATAATAAAAAAAGCTCTGTCAGAACCTCTGGATGACACCAAACTTATTTCTCAGCAGAGAGATTAATAAGTGTACTGTTGGCTGAGGAGAGTCCGAGGCTGGATTGTTTTGAGATTTCTCATTGTATTTCCCAAAAATTTCCCTCCTAAGGTTCTGGGAAGGGCCTGGTTTAACTTAAATATGACACTAGTGGGAGTCAAGCATTTTAAGGATACATCACATGAGATTTCACTTATGCTGTTGTTCCACAGGATCCATCTCATGGGTCACCGCCACACCTGCCGACGTGGTGAAAAGCAGGTTGCAAGCAGATGCAATGCAGCAGAGGAAATACAAGGGCATTGTGCATTGCATCATGCAAAGTTACAAGACAGAGGGAATACATGTAAGTCGCTGAATGATGTTATACAATTCTTAAGTAAGGTTCAAAACAAAGTTTCAGTGCAGCAGCTGCAGGACTAGTTACAATAGCTGCTAAACAGTTACAAAAGTAGAAGTAGGAACAAGTACACTGTCAAAAATGTGCTTCATGTGGTCACATCTAAATAAGAATGTTTTATTTAAGTCAGCAAACTTTAAAGTGCCCCTATTATGCTTTTTCAAATATTACCTTTCATGCCGTGTACAATATAGCTGTTTGTGAATGTAAAAGCTCTTTAAAGGTCAAAGTGCACGAATATGAAAAAAGTAATTAAATAAAAAAGTTATTGTGATAGAGTTATTGACTCTTAAAAGAAAAATCTTTGAACAAACGGTTTTCAGACTTGGATGCATGTAAAACTATTGTAGGAGACCTTTAAAATAACATAATAGGGGCACTTTAATATGAGTGAATCAACTTCAAATATGTACTATATTACACCAATAATTTATATACTGTATATTACACCAGCTGAAGTGATTTTAAGGGTCAGATCAGAGACATTAATAGAGAGCTTATAAAGGCCTGGTGTTAAATTAATGTTTAAACATGCTGATTCAGAGTTTTGTGAAATATGAATATAATACTAATGCATTTTATTGTCAATGCAGGTTTTCTTTCGTGGGGCGACTGTGAATGCTATCAGGGGATTTCCAATGTGTGCAACCATGTTTCTTGGTTATGAGCTTTCTCTTCAGTTTTTTCGCAGTTTCTAACAGACTCAAGCTGAAACAAGCTAATCCACATTATATGCTCCTGGAAATGATTTTAGAGCATTTGTGATTTTAATTGCATGTAGACTTACATGTGGCATTTGATACAATGAAGAGTATCAGTGAAACTTTCAGGTGTTTCTTATATTAAGAAAATAGTGAAAATAGTTTTGAACATATTTGGGTTGCTCAGATATTTTAATATATGACTATGCATTATCTGCATGTGAATGATTTACTAATTTTTATTTTGCTCAAAAATACCTGTCCTGTATATGTACTTTAAAGTGGTCACTATCATGCATTATCATCTAACAAATCATTAGCCTGGGCTTAAATGTTTTTATCTGCTTTTTTCCTTGTGCCTTTAAGATTATCTGCTAATGCAATATGATGCAAATGGAAATAAATCAAATTATATAGTGAACCTGTAATAGACAGTGTCTACTTGCTTGTTTGTATGAATCACTTGCAAACTAATACTGATGTATTTTACTTGATGTGTTTAAATAGGAATTTGATCTTAACTGTGGTAAAAATGCTGGGTTAAAAACAACCCAAGTTGGGTTGAAAATGGACAAATCCATGATTGGTTTGTTTTAACCCAGTGGTTGGGTTAAATGTTTGCCCAACCTGCTGGGTAGTTTTATTTATCCCAACTATTGTATAAAAATTATTATTGCTTGCTTAAAATGAACCCAAAATATGTTGGAAATGAACATTTATTTATATGTTTAATAATTAAACAATAAACATTTATTAAATTTCTTATTAATAAATGTTCACCTTTTGATTATTATTGCTGCCTCTAGTAATTATGTGTCTGATTTTTAATTTCCAAGCTATTTTGGGTTCATTTTAAGACAGCCATATAGTAATTTTTAAACAATAGTTGAGTTAAATAAAACTGCCCAGCACGTTGGGCAAACATTTAGGTTTAAACAACCCAATCAACTTGGAAACCCAGAATTTTTTAGAATGTATATTAGAAAATGCTTGTTTGAAAACTTTGTCACCTATTGTTGAGTTCTTGTCCCTGAAAACACTTTTAATACACTATCCTCTTATCATCTAATTGTTATGCACTCTAAAAAAATCTTGGGTTATTTTTTCTACCCAAGTCCTGGGTTGAGCCTTGAGTTATTTTTTGGGTTATTTTTCCGGTGTTTGGGTAGTTTTTGTGTTACCCAGCTCCTGGGTCAGACATAATAACCCAGAGTTTGAGTTATTTATCGCGGGTTTTTTTGTGACCTCTTCAGGAGAGAGGAGTGCAGCTCCGTCAAATTGGTGCATGTATTCGGTAAAATACAGGTTTGTGTACGTTTTATTTTATCTAAAAAATCGTTATTGTTCTGTATATCGTTTAATTTTATGCAAAGCAACATACAGGGCCGCAATGTGAGTCACCTAAACGAGTGTCGCGTCATTCTTTATTCGCCTGAATAAAATTTTATGATTTTATTAAAAAATATACAGAATATAAATACTTAGGATATTAAAATATGTTATCAGAATTGTACACTGATTATTTATGGACAGGTTATGGAGTCAGTCACAGCATTTTTAGGCTACGAGTAAACGCAGGCGGCGGCCTGAAGTTAGCAGTTCCACCGCCGAATGCGAGTCATCTCCGGCACGAGATCCAGCGCCGATACGGTGAAAACAGGGCAACATCAACTGGTCGATTACTCTTGAATTACTTATAAATGTTTCATTTTTACTTATAATATTTGTTAAACGAGCTTAACTGTAGGCAATATGTATTAAAAACTATATAAAATATAATCGAAAATAAAGGAATTATCATGCAAACCAGTGGTTGTGTGGAGTATTTAAAAAAGTTAATCCGTAAACATTAATTCATGTCTGAAGTAAAAGAAAAAATAAGCTAGTATTATAGGAAACCCATTATGCCGGGTTAAATAAACAACCCAATTTGCTGGGTAAAACTGACCCAACATGTGTTCTATCCTGTATTTACCGAGCCCTAAATAATATAAATAAAAAAAATATATATAAATTGTCCTTATAATAATTTATAATGTTGCTTCTGATTCACTAGGTGGTGCTGTTTCATTATTTCAGAAAGGTGAGTAGTTGCATGAAAAACATGTTTCCACCAGATGGTGACACTGAAGCAATAAACCTTTTCTTATAAGCATTGCTGAGGGGTCATCAGTCTGTCTGAATAATTACAAACCTTATTCAGAAACAAAATTATTTCCTCTGAAAATAAGCTGCAATGTCTATGGCACTGCAGGGAAAATATTCTCATTTACATAGCTACAGGTAATAGCAGTAAATTGATTATTTATAAAATATTTTGACCTAAATAATGTTTCAGTCACATTTAAACAGCTTGTTTTAAACATGACCCAACCTTCTTTTTTTTAAGCACAGCCTCAGATTTCTCGTAGATGGAGCTGTAGCGGTTTCTTTTGTGTACAGCCAGTGGAGTGATAGATGAGGTTTAAGTGAAAACAGCTGAGGACACAGGCAGCGTCTAAAGCACCAGCCTGCATTGTGTCAACCTCACTGCAGCTGAATGGCCTCTGCCAAACTCCACCTCCACTGAAAACCAGTGCTGCTTTCCCCTAGAAGCCACAAGCAAAACAGCATAAGCCCAAGTCAATTAAGGCATAAAGATGCTGCCAAAAACCCTTTTAGTAGAGCTCCAGTAATTATATGCTATAGACTGCATTAATAAACATCAGATGACATTCTGATTGTATATTATGTCTGTTTTAAATCCATCCATGTTCATCGAATGCATCATTGTTTGGCTTTAGCTGTGTGCATACTAAAGTTTAATGTACCAAAGGTAATACTTATAAGTGTTACTATTTTGAGAATTAAAAAAAGATGCAAAAAACTGATGAAATAATGATAACAATGGCAATTAAAAATAGCTCTAGACAGGCAGCAACCTGTGTTTTGAAATTTTCTATCTTCAGATTAAGTGATGACTCAGATGTGGGGGCTCCATATGCAGCAGAGATTTGATATATTATTGTTGTTTATCTTATTAACTTATTTGCCTGCGTGAATATTGACAACTTCACATGTCTCTGAATTCCAGACTGCGTGAAACAGTCTAATGATGATGGATGACCTGCTCATCACGATCAGCTGCGTAATACCTATTCTTTTCCAGGCTTCAGTACAAAGAGGTGATGTGTGTGTGCTTGAGATATCAGACCATCATGTAATAAAAAAATATTATTTTCTATTGTGACTGATTTATATATAGTGAGCACACAATGTCCAGCTCTAAAGCAATACGTTGCATGTTTCTTACAGGCTCCCTGGTGAGATGTGCTGCTTGTGGTTGTTTGGGCTGTTCATGCACGTCATGAATAATGTGTTATTGCCCATTTGTTGTTGAGTGAAAGAGATGTGCATGCCAAATAAGCCTGTAACAACATATAACTGCTATCCACATTTGCATTTTGCTTTTTAGGGCCCGAGCACCGATGGTGTGAGGTCAATTATTCTTCTTCTCCGAAATGAATTGCATTTTTGAGGGCCTAAACATGCTCGAAAACTCATGAAACTTTGCACACGTGTCAGAAGTGGTGAAAATGTATGTCTGATATGGGTTTCGGAATTGGGTGTGGAAAAATGGCTCGATAGCGCCACCTACAAAATTTCAATAAAGCGCCCTTCGCGCTACGTTTCACGTACAGGTATGAAATTTGGTAGACAGATGTACCTACAAAAAATCAAAAAATCTGAAAACCCAACAGGAAGTGAGATATTTTCAATTATCTCTGCAATATTTTTGCAGTTTTTGCCATTTCCACGCGTTGTATTTTAACAAACTCCTCCTAAAGCTTTAATCAGATCAACATCATATTTGGTCAGTCTAATGTAAAGGCCTTTGCGACGTTAAATTGCGAAGAGTTTTCACTGAAGGGCGTGTCCGTGGAGGCCTGACAAAGTCTGATGTTTCGCCATGAAAGAGGAAGCTGTTGTAAGTCCGGCATACTATGTCCGATCTGCCCCAAACTTCACGTGTGATAAGAGTCCTGGCCTAAAGACATCTATATGCCAATATTCAGTTAGTCCTAAAGCCACCTGCTGGCAACAGAAATGGCATTGTTTGCACTGTAATTCACTCGCAGAAACATATTTGTACATGCCATGAAGTACCAAATATGCTAGAAACACATTAAATCATGCAACACTTGGCTAAGTGCTAAAGTATGCAATTAACGCCATGAAACAGGACGTTGTTGTAACTCAGGCATACAATGTCCGATCTGCTCCAAACTTCACATTTGATAATAGTCCTGGCCTGAAGACATCTACATGGAAATATTCAGTTATAGTCAAAGCTCCACCTGTTGGCAGCAGGAAGTGTGGCAAGTCGAAATGACTTTGCCATATTTCTCCTGTATTTACTCGCTTACATGCATGTCGCCTACTTTCCTAAGGCCACTGGGTGGCGGTGCCCCTGGGTGCGAGGGCCCTTTAATCGCTGCTTGCAGCTTTAATTATTATTATTGTTATTGTAGTTATAGTAATAATAATAATAGCTTATTACAATGTTATAAAATATATTATAGTATTTTATTAAATTGATATTATTATTATTATATATAACAAATAAAAACAAATATTATTAATAACAATGTTGTACTACTACTAATAATAATAATAATTACATATAATATATATATATATATATATATATATATATATATATATATATATATATATAACACCCCAACAACCACCCAGCAACTGCCAACCAATGAAAATGTATCTATTTAGAGATTATTATCATCACCTTGTACAGTTCAAAACATATCTAAGTATTGAAAGTATTCTAATAAGTTACTAACAGAATGAAAAACACTCTCAGCAGACATTAAAGGGTTAATTCACCCAAAACTGAAAATTATCCACTAATTTACTCATCCTCAAGCCATCCTAGGTGTATATGACTTTCCTCTTTTAGACGAACACAATCAGAGTTATATAAAAAAAATATTCTGGCTCTTCGTTTGTAATGGCATTGAATAGAGTTTTTGAAGCTCCAAAAAGTGCATCCATCCATCATAAAAGTAATCCATGCTCCAGTGGGTTAATAAATGCCTTCTGAAGTGAAGTGATGGTTTTTTTAAAGAAGAATATCCATATTTAAAACTTTATAAACTATGTAATCACTATTAGAAGTCTAAAATAAGAAGTTTCAAAGAAAAATGTCAGAAGAGGTTACCCTTCCGTCGAAACTTGACTCTCGTATGGCCGTTGCTGGAAGCCGGTGATTATGGTTTTAAATATAGATGTTCTTCTTAAAAAAACCATCGCTTTGCTTCAGAACGCTTTTATTAACCCACTGGAGTTGTATGGATGACTTTTATGATGGATGGATGCACATTTTGGAGCTTCAAGAACTCAGGCATAAACCTTATTCAGAGCTGCGTCATAACAAGTATGAAAATGAGGCTGTGAGGGATAAACATACATTTAGTGAGTTGTACTGTTATTTAATGTGGTTTGGATTGTTATGCTGATGAAACACTGCAAAATAAGACATTTGAGTAGAAAAAAAGAGTCCAGACAACATGTGCTGTGGAAAATTATAAGTGATCTAGGAGCTTTATACAGCTTTTTACAGCGGATGCCATTGAAAACATGTTAAGTCTGTCCCTCACAGCCTTAATCTGTCCAAAATAAGACATGAAATTTTTCTCTTAATCCATTTTCTCTGCAGACATTTAAACACATCATAAGAGCCTGCCTAATTAAATTGGCAGTGAAATTTTACACAGTCTCAAACAACACTTGGAGTATCTTACAAAACTCATTATTAGTATTATCTTGATAATTGTGTTAAGTTGGTAATAATTTGTTTTAGCAGTCATTATCTTTTTTTCAGCGCAGTATCAGCCTCCCACATGTTTTGGAACAGACTCTGGAAAACATGTGAACATGAAAAAATCCAAATGCAGTTCCATCAATAATTATCTATCTATCTATCTATCTCTTATTATACTTCTATACACTCAATACTGACTTTACATTTGCATGTTTAAAGTAATTACTGATCAATTTCCTGTTGAGTACATTAATTCCATTTTTTCTTCTCCTGTCTCTCTCATGTACTGTGATGCATTTCCAGAGAAGTCATGTAGCAACCTTTGACCTTGTAATGAATTCAACCTTCAGTATAGATTTTATCTCTGAAGGGTCCCTAATGACTCACTCATTGACATATTGGGATTATGATTTCATTGTGGCTCCCATTACAGCTACCTAAACTTCATTGTTCCATACGTGATGTCATAAAACCAAATGGAGCAGATCTTTGAAATCAGACCCCATATGGCTGGTACAAGTTCTGTTTTGTTTGAACTGATTGCGTTGCTCTGTGTAGCCTGGGCACCTGTCAGTAATATTTGTTCAGGTCTATGTACAGGAGGTAATGAGGGATCAGTAATCACTGTACACAGCACATTTACAACAAGATCCTGCTGACCTTCAGAAAGGAAAAACACTAAAGTCTAAAATAACTGAATTCACATAATGCCACGTTGCTGACAGATAGTGTCACTGAACATTATGAATTTGTATCGTTTATATTCAACACCATTTCAGCACCTTTATTTGTGAGGCTGTGTGTGTCTGCAAAGTGAGAGGGAGCATGTGTGTTATCTACAGGACTATATAATAGGTTTTGGAAAATCTTTGTAAAATATCACAAAGAATGAAAATTACAGTTCAGGTAATTATTGTAAAACAGTTTAAAAAAAAAAAAAAAAAAAAGGTTGCTTAAACTGCTAAGACTAGTCTTACAAGTTAGTCATCAAATTTTTGTCTTTAAAGTCCCCGTGAACCAGAAGTTGCAACCGGCTTTACATCAATGTTGTGACATATTTCCAAGTGAAACAAAATATTGAATAGAGGGCAGGGTTTTACTTTAGCGTGCCGCCTCTCCATCCCTCACTCATAGCAGACTGACGGCTGGAGGGGAGTGGTTAAGGATATTCAACCCAAGCCATCAAACTGACATCATCAGAGAAGGAACGTCATTCCAGAGTGGAAGCAAATTATCAGATTTTGTTTAAAGATTACCACGACAAACAATTTTTTTTCTGTGTATTAACTTGCATGGATTAATTGTTCACCACAAGACCAGTAATGTGCGCTAACAAAGTAAATGTGGTCAATTTTGATTTCATGACGACTTTAAGACTGTTCAGAACTTTTTTAAGTCAGTTACATAAAAATGCAGATTGATCTAATTTGATACCGAAAAGTAAGGCTGGTTGCCCCTTGACTGGTTTAAAGGGATAGTTCACTATATATATATATATATACTCTCTAAAAAAATCTACTTGTAACATCAAAAATGTAATCCATGTTACTTGTAATTCGTATCTTGTTACATCAAAAAGTAATCTGATTATGTATAATACATGTTACATTTAATGTTACTGTACTTGTTACATCAAAAAGTAATCAGATTACATAATGCGTGTTACTTGAAATGCATTACTTGTAACATCAAAAATGTAATACGTGTTACTTGTAATTCTTATCTTGTTACATCAAAAAGTAATCTGATTATGTATAATACATGTTACATTTAATGTGTTACTTTACTCATTACATCAAAAAGTAATCAGATTACATAATGCATGTTACTTTGAATGCGTTACTTGTATAATGGGCCTACATGTTACATTTAATGCTTTACTTTACTGGTAACATCAAAAAAGTAATCTGATTACGTAATGCATATTACTTGTATTACGTTACTTGTAACATCAAAAATGTAATGCATGTAACTTGTAATTCGTTGCTTGTTACATCAAAAAGTAATCTGATTACGTAATGCATATTACTTGTATTACGTTACTTGTAACATCAAAATGTAATGCATGTTACTTGTAATTCGTTGCTTGTTACATCAAAAAGTAATCTGATTACGTATAATGGGCCTACATGTTACATTTAATGCGTTACTTTCCTGGTAACATCAAAAAAGTAATCTGATTACGTGATGCATATTACTTGTAACATCAAAAATGTAATGCAAGTAACTTGTAATCTGTAACATCAAAAATGTAATGTGCGTTACTTGTAATTCGTTACTTGTTACATCAAAAAAGTAATCTGATTATGTATAATACATACATTTAATGTGTTACTTTACTCGTTACATCAAAAAATGTATCTGATTATATAATGCATGTTACTTGTAATGCATTACTCGTAACATCAAAAATGTTATGCATGTTGTAATTCATTGCTTGTTACATCAAAAAAGTAATCTGATTAAGTATAATACATGTAAGATTAAATGTTACTTTACTCGTTACATCAAAAAAGTAATCTGATTACATAATGCATGTTACTTGTAACTCCCAACACTGCTAATTTCAGATGAGATTGAAAACACCTGGGCCCGTATGTATAAAACTTCTCAGAAATGCTCTTAAGAATAGTCTTAGGTTTTGACTCGAGTGTCAAAAAATTCTTAGTAAAGAGTAGGAGACTTTTATCAAAAAGCTAAAAGCAACTTTTAGTAAAGTATAAGACCGATTCTTAAGTGCTGACTTGAGTGTTGTGAACTAAGGACTACAATGATGTCAACTCAAAATGGCCACCCTCAACCTCTGAATCAGCCAATAGCGAACCTGGCTGCAAGGGTGAAGTCACAGCAGCACAACATCAATCATTTAATGTTATTATAAAAGAAATCATTTAAAAAGACACTGAAACGTTTTAATATTTTAATTTATTTTTAAAAATAGCTTTGCATTGTGCAAAATTATCACAAATTAGCATTGATGGTGTGGAATCTTTTTCTATTGATATATGTCTCCTCAGTTGGAGCAATGATGTGAACACGAATTCCATCAACGGCTCCAACAACTTCAGGGAAGCCCACAGTCAACATAAAAGTGGCTTGCTTTTGCCACATGGTTTGATGGTCAGTTGGAAAGTCAATGAACTGCCATAGAGTAGTGGCCAAATGTGATGTCCAGCCATATGAAAATCTTCAACCTTAATTCAAATATTTTTAAAAATGTGTTAAAATATATTGTGTAGCTGTGCTTGGAGTCAATTGTTTCATGTGAGATAATGAAATTAAATTTCAAATTATTTCAAATTATTTTTAGCCAGGCTGTCATGCAAAGAAATTATGAACACATGCAAAACAAGATGACCAATGAAATATTAAAAACTGATTGCTGTAGTCAATGTGTGCTTTTTTCTGAGCTTTTTTGTTTTTTTGAAACCTGTAGCTGTAGTTTTCCCTTTTTTTGCCAAAAATTTTGGCAGATAAATACCTTTGCTTAGTTTAGTGTTCTATTCTTCCCTCATATTTTAAAACATTTAAATAATATAAACATAAAAATACAAATATTTTTCTCATATTTTGATGGTTTAAGCAGAATTGTAGGGTCATTTAAAAAAAAAAAAAAAAAAAATTTGCACATCAATTTTGGCCACTATGTTTGGTAAGTTTAGCAATAGTACTATTTAAGAGCCTGCTTACTGTGGAATAATCGGTCCAAGCCATCACCGATGCACTGCTGCATTCTTACAGTTACCAAAAAAAACGTAATTACTATTTCATTTCTACGGTTAGAGCATTGATTTGTAGAGTGGGAGAAGTTGTTACATTTAAAGTTCTAAAAAGTTTGCGTTATGTATTGCGTAAATGCATTAAACATTAATTATTGTTTAAGTAATATTTATTACATTTATTTAAAGTTATTACATTTCTTATTAGGTCAGTTACAAAAAGAATTGACAATCAAGTTTATATCATTTTATCAACTCCATGTCATCATATAACTCCAATACTTCATATCTTCATTGGAAAGCATGTGTCTCCTCTTCTTTGCTGCCATCTTGTTACTCCTAACTAGGCTAGGAGACCTCTGCAGCTCTCCTAAATAATTCAGGAGCTAAGACCTAGTCTTGACACTTATGAATCATACTTATTCTTAAGTCTAGGAATAAGAGTAAAATTACGTCATTCTTAGAATTCTGACACACTTAAGACTAAAATTTTACTCTAAGTGGCTTTATACATACAGGCCCTGATCGCTAGTTATTCCACAGTCTGAAAATATCAATAAATCAATGTAGATTTGAGTCTGAGGTTTTCTAAGAGAGAAGAGCTAGTATGTGTCTGTTTTGAACATAATCAGAATAAGGGTAAATCGAAGTAATCTGGTAGAGTGAAGGGAACATGAGTGTTTTCTACATAGTCTTGGGTTCTCCGCCAGATCTTTGATGGAATCACATCCTTATGATATCAAAGACATGTACACTCTGAAAAATGCTGGGTTAAAAACAACCAAAGTTGGGTTGAAAATGGACAAACCCAGTGATTTTGTTGTTTTAACCCAGCAGTTGGGTTAAATGTTTGCCCGACCTGCTGGGTAGTTTTATTTAACTCAACTATTGTTTAAAAATTACTGTATTGCTTGCTTAAAATAAACCCAAAATATGTTGGAAATTAACATATGTTTAATAAATGAACATTTATTAAATTGCTTATTAATAAATGTTCACCTTTTGATTATTATCGTTGCCTCTATGTGTCTGATTTTTAATTTCCAACATATTTAGGGTTCATTATAAGCCAGCCACATAGTCATTTTTAACAAAAGTTGGGTTAAATAAAACTGCCCAGCACGTTGGGCAAACATTTAACCCAACCACTGGGTTTGTCCATATTTAACCCAACTTGGGTTGTTTTTAACCCAGCATTTTTTAAAGTGATGAAGCTCTTCTCCTGCTAGTTGAACAGGAACAAACTCAACTGTGTTTGCAATAATAGTTGTTCTGTATTATATTTCTTTACATATATTTTATAGTTTTCACATGATTTTGTATAATTTTATCAATTGGTTTCTTAAATACACAGTGTTATTACTATTACTGTTATTACTATTATTACTACATTATGTTTATCGCTTCACTATATACTGTCCACTCAAGTGGACATCTGAAAATCTCTTTGAAAAATATGTTTAAAAAAAAGTTCAGATCTTGTTTTTCATGTACTAAGAGCAATAAAAACATACTGGGAAAAAAATCCTGAGGTTGCCATAATTCATGCATGAAAGGGTTAATTTAGATTCCACCTGTCTCGAACAACACAAACTGTCATTTGGCGCAGTTAGCTTCAAAATGACATTTTAAACAAAACACTAAAGTTTAATTTTGTTATCTACATCTATAATTAAACGATAATGACAGACAGTAGTGTTCTGCGTGTAAGCGGCGTACTGTTGCTATGACTACCTCTTCAGTCGAACGCGACGCGTTCTTTTCGGCGATGCGCTCTGACTAACTTCCAAATCTAACTTTGGTGTTTATTGAAAGGTTTGAAAACCCGATTGAAACGTATGGACGTTTGTTTTAAAGAACTATACATACACCGCACCTTTTGTTTGTACTTTTTTTAAACCTCCTCATAATGCTGTAGGATCAGTTGTTGATGGCAGAGGGTGGAAGAGGGGCGGGTGGCGGCAGAGGGAGAATCTGACAAGAGAGAGAGGGAGGGGGCGATTCGATACGGAGCAGCACACATCAGACGCTGAATTCAAAGCAGTCAGGACCACAGAGCCGTCACCTCGCTCTCTCACATCGCGGAGGTTTGTAAATGTTCGCTCATCGCATGCTCTCTTTTCTCCATCCATTTGATCAGACTCGGCGCGCTATTGCCGTTGAACGCTGCATGTTGCTGGTGCTGAACGCTGCCATGGTGCAAACTCGGCGATGGAGAGGGTTGGGCACGCAGGGTAAGGCGTGATCTGCCAGTTTCAGCTCCATGTTTGTAAGAAAAGGGCAAGTGAAATTTGAGTTGTCAGGTGCTTTGAGATGCCTTGTGTGTTTTCAGGTAAGCGGTAGAGACAGAAGCGCGCGCGACGTGCATGATGAGAGATAGAGAGAGATAATGACAATATGCGCAGGTGCAGCAATTGATGAATCTGTCAGCTGATGGACTGCATGATTGCATTGTATACGCAAGGCCGAAAACAATTGAATAAGATGATTCTACTGTTGACCTTCTCTCGTATAGTGAGATTGAGCTTCAGAGATCTTCTGGGTGTATGAGAAACCAGTATCTGAGACTACAACTGCCTTGAGCTCTAGTACAGTATGTAACATAGCCTGGTATTTATAGGACAGTTCCTTCCCTATATATGCTCTTACTGTCCATTGTTCATTATGTAATTCTTCAAACATGAATACTTAAAGGGTTAGTTCACCCAAAAATGAAATTTCTGTCATTAATTACTCACCCTCATGTCGTTACAAACCATCTTCGGAACACAAATTAAGATATTTTTGATGAAATCCGAGAGTTTTTTTTTTTTTTTTTAAATCTCCCATAGAAAGCAACAAAATTACCACATTCAAGGTCCAGAAATGTAGTAAAGACATCGTTAAAATAGTCAGCATGACTACAATGGTTCAACCTTAATGTTATGAAGCGACGAAAATACTTTTTGTGCACAAAAACAAAACCAAAATACTGACTTTATTCAATACTGAGCCGGCGTTTGGATGTAAACACGGAAGTGCTGGACATAAATAGCGTAGCAGAATGACAGGGGAGAGACAAATTTATTGAATAAAGTCTTTTTTTTTTTTTCTTTTTGCGCACAAAAAGTATTCTCGTCGCTTCATAACATTAAGGTTGAACCTGTGTAGTCACATTGATTGTTTTAACAATGTTTTTAATACTTTTCTGGACCTTGAATGTGTTAATTTCGTTGCTTTCTATTGAGGATTATTGTGGATTTCATCAAAAATATCTTAATTTGTGTTCTGAAGATGAACGAAGGTGTGTAACGACATGAGGGTGAGTAATTAATGACAGAAATTTCATTTTTAGGTGAATTAACCCTTTAAAACATCTAAACTGTCTTTGTCTAAATGAAACGGAATGAAAATGTAGGTAAGAGTTTATAAATTGAGTATGGTTTATAAGTACCATAAGCTTTTCAGAGCCAAAATAAACAGACTGCATATGAAGACTTCAGATGCAAAAGCCTCTAAGTGCCATCAGAAATTTTCTTCTAAAATGAGCATTTTTATCAAGCTTGTATGTTTAGGGTCAGTAATTTCATTCTAATGGCAATTTATAGGTCCTTTTCATTGCCATTAGAGTGAAATTACTGACCCTAATCATACAAGCTTGATAAAAATGCTCATTTTAGAAGAAAATTTCTGATGGCTCTTATGACCTCTTATTTTCATCTTCAAATTCTGGTTCTTTGAACCATGAGACTATTGACATAAATTAGGCATGCATCTTTTTCATTAATATGAATTTAAACCATAAACAATACAGTGTTGTTTGTAGTAGTGGGGTTAATTTGTACAATAAAAGTCTGATTAAAATTGAATCTTATCATGTGCACATTAAATATTTTATTTATGTTCATATCTGGGGTTGCTGAGACCCCAAACATAAGTACTGCAATAAAGTTTATAATCAGTTCTCATAAGATAAAAGGAAAAGCCTGGTATTTCAATGTTACAGTAATTATGTTTTCAGCTATTCAAATGGCTTTTGCATGCAGCGCCACTGTTCTTATACACGTGGCACAGTAACTGTAGCTTTCAAAAGAATTCCCCCTGATTGGACGCCGCAAATGCACATTACTATTTCTTACTTTTGGCCCCAGGCAAGAATGGGAATTAGGCCTAACCCTTGACCATTATTCATGTGCTGTGAGGGTGAAAAGAAGAGATAAAAGGAGCGAAAGAGAGAATGCATGAAATGGATGTATAGTAGCGGAACAGATACGATCACGTTATTTCTGCTTCAGTAAAACGCGTTGACGCTTGATTTAGATTGGACGTTCATACTGTAATGCAACTTTGCAAAAGAAAAGTACAGTGGTGTATGCACCATTTTCCTTGATGTGTGATTATTCTGGATAATATTTAACTGATTTTATGCATACGATTTTTGCTTTAGATTTGGCTGAATTAAAAGCATCAGAAAGCAAAAGAATTTTCACTTAAAGCGTTTCATTTTTGTGCCACTACATTGAGTCAGAAAATCGGTCTGCCTGCGATTAGCCAGTTTTGAAAGTATTTTAATATCAATAAGGGAGAAATTCATACAGGCATAAAGTTGATTCATGATTTTTTAAGTCAGTCATATGGACACATCTGTCTTCCAGCATGAGTGGAGGGAGCGTCTCAGAGAGGTGTTGTTCGTGACAGGTGTGGAGTGGCGGTTTTGAAGCCTCCGCTCTGTGTTTGGTGCTGAGAGTCGTCAGGAGAGGTCTAGCTGCAGGGGAGAAATCAAGTGCTGAATTATTTATAGTTGTGTCCAACCTCCATCAAATTGCATTGTGAGGCTTTATGATCATATTCCTTTTTGCAGGCTATGGTTCTGTTGTCACCATTGAAATGATCTAAATTTCTCAGAATTCTGATAAAACAGCTGCTGGGCAACGACCAATAGGTGTAGAATGACAGGTTACCAGAAGCTTTTGTCTCTTTTGTGATTATTGATACAATGGTTTATGAAATTTGAAAGATTATTTTTACTTCAGATATTCCCTTAATTAGCACGACATACGATAAACACAATGGATAAAACCAACAAAAATCGAATGCTTACTAAAAAAAATAAAGCTTGGACTGCACCTGGTCTGATTGGACGATTTTGTGAACTAGATGTATATGTTGCCGTTTCAAGCTGTGGAAAGATGTTGGAGAGGTTGATTATAATTGAAAAGACCTTTAATCTGGCTAAATGGTCTGAAGATAATGCTCTTTGGATGAAATGCTTGCAGCAAGTATTTCAACTGAAAGCTTATCTCTCTCCCCCAGATTTCTATACTCCCTCTGCATGGTTAGCCACTTGGCAGACACATACAAACACCGAACACACTTCAGACTCAAGGAAGAGGCCTGAGTTAGCTGAAATGGACAAGCTATGTGTCAACAGCAGTGTTGTACTTTTAAAAAATAATGCATTACAATATTGCGTTGTCGTTACTCCCTAAAAAAGTAACTAATTGTGTTACTTAGTTACTTTTTATGGAAAGTAATGTTACATACTTCTTTCATCTGGGCTGGGTTTGCTTGTCTGTTTATTTTTATTAAAATACGTTTTTTTGGCAAATGCAAAAGCCCTTTCACACCAAAAGTGAAATGAATGAGCCTCAGGCTGACGGAAATGAAAATTCACGTCTGTAATAATAATAATAATAATAATAATAAATAATAATAATACATTTTATTTATAACACACTTTATATTTCAACAAAATCCCAAAGTGCTAGTCTGTACAGTAGAGGGCACAGCGCAAACAAACCTTCAGCTGTGCTGCCATTCTGGGGTGTGTTTCCCAAAAGCATCTTTAACCAATTATGGTTGCATGTTCAACAATTTGGCTTTTCCCATAGTTCCAATGAACATTCGCAAATAGCATCGCAAACATAGCTGGAACTACAACTCTTGTTAAATGACGTGGATTAAAATAGATAATGCTCTTGGGCACAATATTCAGTACGTTCTCTATCTTTCATTCTTTTTGAATATATATATATATTTTAACCTGTATATAAGGCATGAATGCGAAAGGGAACTGCGGAGCATGACGTATGAGGGAATGCCATGTTTGTTATAGCAGCATTCTCGGAGATCTCGAATAGATTGATAAGGTGAAGTTATTACTCCTCCAAATGCGAGTGATGTCTATATTGTTCTATATTGTTGAACCAAAATGGTGAGGTGCGACCATGTTACTACGGTTTTGGGAAACAGTCGTGACTAGTTGGTTAGTTTTTGCTTATTAGTATGGATGAATTGGATCATTGAAAGTCAGCAGCAAAGACATTGCTTAATAAAGTGAGATTAAATACATAAAGTATATTTGTGTTATTAAAGGATTAGTTGACTTTAAAATGAAAATTACCACAAGATTTACTCACCCTCAAGCCATCCTAGGTGTATATGACTTTCTTCTTTCTGATGAACACAACTGGAGTTATATTAATAAATATCCTGACGCATCCAAGCTTTATAATGGCAGAGAACCAATGAGTTTGAAGCTGAAGAAAGTGCATCATAAATGTACTCCACACGGCTCCAGGAGGTAAATAAAGACCTTCTGAAGTGAAGCGATGCATTTGTGTAAGAAAATTATCCATATTTATTAAGTTATAAAGTAAAATATCTAGCTTCCGCCAGACCGCCTTCCGTATTCAACTTACCAAGAGTGTTATGTCTCTCGCAGTTCAAAACGCTTACGCTATGTCCTACACCTTCCGTATTGAACTTACGAAAAAAACGGAACTGACGTATTTGACTTTATATTTTTTACACAAATGCATTACTTCGCTTCAGAAGGTCCATTCACTGTCATTATAAAGCTTGGATGCGTCAGGATATTTATTAATATAACTCCGATTGTGTTCATCAGAAAGAAGAAAGTCATATACACCTATGGATTGCTTGAGGGTGAGTAAATCATGGGGTAATTTTCATTTGAAAGTGAACTAATCCTTTAAACATTTAATTATTGCAGGTTTGCGTAATATTCTGAGTTTGTATTTCACTGTTTTTATTCATTTTGAGAAATACTGAATCTGTTTTAGTGCAAGTCTGATGAGTAAATGCATGCTCACATTTAGTCTAGAACTACAATAAGATCATGTTCACAGCGCACACAACACCTCTGCACTTACTCTCGATTTCTCTCAACATGAGGACAGGAGAGGCATCAGTCAATAAATGGGAAAATAAAGTAACTTGCATTACTTATTTGAAAAAGTAACTCAGACATTTTGTTGTAAATTTAAAAGTAATGCGTTAATTTACTAGTTAATTGGAAAAATAATCTGGTTATACATAACTCTGGTCAACAGATTTTTAGTGCAAAACCAATATTTATGTGTGATCTTGAGTACTGAGGGATTGTGACTATAGAATAATATAATAATGAAATGGGTTTAAGAAGTGCTGAAGACTTTTATAAACTTCAGTAAATCAAAAAACATTTCTTGGCCCCCAATGAAGCTTATTCTGCTCAAGATCATCCCACTTAGAAAGCAAAAACCATCTCTCTGACATGTAAAGCAATGCATAAATTCTAATCTCTTTGCACAGGTGGTCCAGTGTTTCACAATATGTAGTATACATATTTATTCTGGCATTTTCACAAGATTGCACACAAAAATATTGTGTGCATTCAGCGCAACTGTTCCTTTTTTTCACAGCCAGGCCCATCTGTTTGTAATGCACTGTTGGAATACAGCACAATGGAAAGTGTGAATCAGATGTTAAGCAGTGCAGTCAGCAACAATACAGTAATGTGTATATGACATGTTAACTTTAATGTGACAAGAGCTAATTGGCCCCCATTGGAGAGGGGGGTTCCCATGACCTCTTGTGTGAGCCCAACCCAGCACGCGATGATAAGCTTTGACAATTACATAGCAGGAGGTCAGTGGAAGTAGCTGCAGACCCCCTTCCTCAAATCAAGTGTCCTCAACTGCTCTCGTGCAGCAGGGGGTGTAATATTCATATGCTGGCTTAAGTGGGTCAATGCTGACTTTTGATACATTGCCGTAAAATATCAGATTTTTCTTCCGTATTAGTGATTCCCAACGAGGGCTGTACTTTGGGTGTACATTGAAAATGTTTTGATTTGCTTCATTAAACCTATAAAACTTTGAAATATATACAAAACATATACTTTATACTATACACACTGTAAAAATATACTGAAAATTTGTGTGGATGATACTTAAAGGATTAGTTCACTTCAGAATTAATATTTCCTGATAATTTACTCACCCCCATGTCATCCAAGATGTTTATGTCTTTCTTTCTTCAGTGGAAAAGAAATTAAGGTTTTTGAGGAAAACATTCCAGGATTTTTCTCCATATAGTGGACTTCACTGGGGTCCAAATGTCAGTTTCAGTGCAGCTTCAAAGAGCTCTACACGATCAGGAATAAGGGTCTTATCTAGTGAAACAATCGGTCATTTTCTAAAAAAAAATAAAAATTTACATACTTTTTAAGTACAAATGCTCATCTTGCACTAGCTATGAGATGCACCACGCATTACGTAATCACATTGAAAAGGTCACGCGACTCGTAAATTATCAGAAAATTTTAATTCTGAACTAATCCTTTAAAGACAGACATGCTTTCTGTTTTGGTGGCATGCTTGCAAAGTCTGTAGAAAATAGGATTAAAAGTCTTTAGAAATAATCAGATATAATTATGATCACATAGTGACTTAAAGTAAAATTACCTTTTATACAAAGTAAAGCATTTTATATGTAATTTCAAGTTGTAACATGTATTTAAATGATTTAGAATTATAATTGTATATATTATTTTTCATTGCAGTCAAAGCAAAGTAATATAAGTAATATAAGTCTCTGGTGTCCCCAGAATGTGTTTGTGAAATTTCAGCTCAAAATACCCCACAGATCATTTATTATAGCTTGTCAAATTTGCCCCTATTTGGGTGTGAGCAAAAACACACAATTTTTGTGTGTGTCCCTTTAAATGCAAATGAGCTGCTGCTCCCGGCCCCCTTTCCAGAAGAGGGCGGAGCTTTAACAGCTCATGCTTCGGTTGCTCAACAACAACAAAGCTGGAGAATCTCACGCAGCCAAAATGAGGATTGTCAGTAACGGTGTTCAGCCTTACATTGTTCAAACCGGAGTCGACACTGATGGAGAGACTCAGGAACTTTTAGAATGAAAATGGACGTTTCTGAATGGTTAGTGGATAAATTTATGTAGTTGCTGTGAAGTTGATTCAGCTCATCGACTAGCATGTGCCGTCATGTTAATCTTTTGTGCAAAACCTGTATGGACGCTCACTATACATAGCACACCTGTTTGTCAAACAGATTTAGAATTATAACTGTATATATTATTTTTCATTGCAGTCAAAGCAAAACATTTTTTTTTTCAGCCAAGACATTAATGTCTATCTATACAGATTCTGTCCCGCTGCCCTGATAGAACATGATAGACCTCTGAGGATGCCTTTTCATCCGGCTCTGTGGCATACATTTATTCTGCAGTGTTTTTCGTAATATAGCGCTGCACCTGTAGAACAGGACACATGACTGTGTAAAAGTAGCATACATTGATCTGCACTAGGTCTGTGTTTTGTTGTGCTAATAAATGCCGATTCCCGGCAAAATGATTCCAGGCATGATGTATTAATATACACGCTGAGAATGAACAGATTGCTTTCCTGCTCCTGTGTGTTGGGATGGACCTGTAGTATTGTAGCCAGGCCCCATGCCTTATATTTAATCTAATCGTGAGTGGTGTTTTTCTGTCAGAGTCGCTTTGTAAACTAGGCAGAGCTGCTCAGAGTTTAACCTAATTACCCTTCATGCCCTGCTTTCTTCCTGTATCCCTCCCACGTCTTCCCTTTTGCAGGAAGTGTATCTGTTCCTTATTTACTAGTAGGTTAAAACCGTTTGGTTTGCTGTTACAGTTACGTAATCAGTGCTTTTAATTTTTATGTTATGACAATTCAACAAAATTGTGGCATATGGTTTAAAGATTTTGCGCTGGCAGACTTCCAGGCTCCAGATTGTGTGTATGGTTTCATACTTCTACATGATAATTTGGCACATTCACTGCAAATGTGCTTTTTTTTTTTTATTCAAGTAATAATTGAACCACAAAGTGGCTTGGCAAACTCAGCAGAAATGTCACAGAATAAATGTAACTGGTGTAAGTGATCGACTCGCCATAGGCATCATGGACATACAACTCAACCGAAAAATATTGTTCATTTCATGCTTGTTTCTGGCTGCAAATGTCAGAAACTATTAAGTAAATAACTTCATTTCAGCATGAGAATTAAACAAGTAATTAATATATTTTCTGTATTATTTGCATTTTATTGCTTTACTCAAGATGAACATTTTTGTTTTCATTTTGAAATTCATTTTATAGTTTGAAACAGTAATTAATGGTCATTTGTAATGGTGTAAATCTCAAAACATTTCTTTGTAAATGTCAGGCGTGTTTATTGCCCTCAAGTACATGGTGTTCTTGCAGCTTTGGGTTCATTCTAGAGGACACAAAATAAATGGGACAGATCTACTCACCCATTATTCTCTCTGTAATGTGACCTACTAGAACTTCTCTCCTAAATTACTGGGAAAAGTTGGTTCTACAATGTAATTGCAAAATTGTCAATCTAAACTGATTGTCTGATTAGAATACAAGCAGTATTTTTTTTGTTGTTGTTGTCATTTTATGAATGCATAAATAATAAAATAGCTCAATCAAACAGTCTTGCTACCTTTATGTGCAATCGGAAATTTCCTATTCCTGAAGTTGTGATTATGAGCTTGTTGTATTCAAGTGCTTTGTTGTTGGAAAAAACAGGAATCATGGGGACACTGGGTTTATTCTTGCCTATTTATTGGGAAAATCCTTAATGAAGCCAAAATAATATATAAGGCAAAAATTTAAAAGGGGAACTATTATGCCCCTTTTACAAGTAATATAAGTCTCTGGTGTCCCCAGAATGTGTTTGTGAAATTTCAGCTCAAAATACCCCACAGATCATTTATTATAGCTTGTCAAATTTGCCCCTATTTGGGTGTGAGCAAAAACACACCGATTTTGTGTGTGTCCCTTTAAATGCAAATGAGCTGCTGCTCCCGCCCCCTTTCCAGAAGAGGGTGGAGCTTTAACAGCTCATGCCTCGGTCGCTCAACAACAACAAAGCTGGAGAATCTCACGCAGCCAAAATGAGGATTGTCAGTAACGGTGTTCAGCCTTACATTGTTCAAACCGGAGTCGACACTGATGGAGAGACTCAGGAACTTTTAGAATGAAACTGGACATTTCTGAATGGTTAGTGGATAAATTTATGTATTTGCGGTAATATTATAATAAGATCCCCTTCTTACTTCATGAGGGAAGCGAAATCTGAGCGGCTCGTTTTTTTCACATGCTTGCAGAGAAAGGCTTGCCAAAACAAAGGTATTGGGTTGTCCTTTTTTCACATTTTCTGGGTTGGTAGATGCACCGCGGACCTGATTATAGCACTTAAACATGGAAAAGTATGATGTCCCCTTGAAGTAAATTCTATATTAGTACTCAATTCAAGCTTGTAAACATTAAAGCTTAAATATCAACGTTATAAAATTAAGTAAAACCTACTCAACTTTTCTGATACTGGTGTTCCCATCATGCACTGGGGCATGAATAATTAATAAGGTTGATTTTTTGCTGTTTTCCAGCAGTTTTATCATTGCTTTTGTTGTTAGGTTTAGTAACTTGCAGCTTTGTGACATCTGGAGATCATTTTCTACTCAAAATGACATTAATATATTCAAAAACGATCCAATTAATGTCATATCAAAATAACTTTCCCTCCCTCTTGCATGGACATCTCTGATGATGTGTTTACTGGCGTGAGGGCAGGATAACCTGTCAATCACATGAGATCAACCAATAGTAAACCACAACAATCCAATCAGTTCACAATGGACAAAATCAAGTCCTGTCCTACATTTTTTCTTGTTTGAGAAGCATTTAACCCAGATATACACTACCAGTCAAAAGTTTGGAATCGGTAAGATTTTTAATGTTTTTAAAAGAAGTTTCGTCTGCTCACCAAGGCTGCATTTATTTAATTACAAATACAGTAAAAACAGTAATATTGTGAAATATTATTACAATTTAAAATAACTGTTTTCTGTTTGAATATATTTTATAAAGTAATTTATTCCTGTGATCAAAGCTGAATTTTCAGCATCATTACTCCAGTCTTCAGTGTCACATGATCCTTCAGAAATCATTCTAATATGCTGATTTGCTGCTCAAGAAACATTTATGATTATTATCAATGTTGAAAACAGTTGTGTACTTTTTTTTCAGGATTCTTTAATGAATAGAAAGTTCAAAAGAACAGCATTTATCTGAAATACAAAGCTTTTGTAACATTATACACTACCGTTCAAAAGTTTGGGGTCAGTAAGAATTTTTATTTTTATTTTTTTGAAAAGAAATTAAAGAAATTAATACTTTTATTCAGCAAGGATGCATTAAATCAATCAAAAGTGACAGTAAAGACATTTATAATGTTACAAAAGATTATATTTCAAATAAATGCTGTTCTTTTGAACTTTCTATTCATCAAAGAATCCTGAAAAAAAATATTGTATACAAATATTTTGTACAATTGTACACAATAAATGTTTCTTGATCACAGGAATAAATTACTTTATAAAATATATTCAAACAGAAAACAGTTATTTTAAATTGTAATAATATTTCACAATATTACTGTTTTTACTGTATTTTTAATTAAATAAATGCAGCCTTGGTGAGCAGACGAAACTTCTTTTAAAAACATTAAAAATCTTACCGATTCCAAACTTTTGACTGGTAGTGTACGTCACAATAAGGAAGAAAAGACTATCACAACTTTAATGAAATAATAATTTAAAAAAAAACGCACAAAAAACAGTGATACAATTCTGTGTGGTGTATTCATTTGGCTGAGTCCATCAAAGAACAAGAAAAGACGATGAGCACGCTGATATTTCCTCAAGGTTTTAGTGCTATTTTCTCATCATTTTGCTTTCAAGGCATCTTTGTGGATAAGAAACTGTCTGTCAGAAAGGTTTTAGCGTTTTAATGTGTTTTAAAGTTGTGTGTGCACTCAGTCCTGCCTCTAAGCTGAAAGCTCTAGGGTTGTCAGGAAAGTCAGGAATCTTTCCTTGTCCATATCTATTGATTTGAGCTGCCCCCAGGCGTCTTTTACCTGAGTCATTAAGCTGTGGCTGAAGGTAGCTTCCAATAGGCTTAATGGATGCAATCAGGGACCATGTGTATCACTTTAAAAGGATCTGTAAGAAGAGAAGAGAGGATGTGGACAGAATCATGGAGAACTAATCTTCAATGAAGTCATTATTTCACTGCCACAGAGATGCATGGACAGTCTAACAGATACATTCACAGTTTTTTACTTTATTTAACAAGTTGTTCATTTGCCCAAGCAAATCGATTGATTTGTGAAAGTATGTTCAGACAAAAACATCTTTCGCATACAGATCTGCTGTGATCCGGTTTTCTCACAAGGCATGTGAGAGTCTCTTATAATTGCTTTTTTTGATTTAGAGGCATATTATTGCTGGTTTTTGTGGAAAAGTACAATTTAATAGTACCCAAAACCCATGAAAAGCCTCCTATTATTCTTACCAAAGCTGAGGCAATGCCTTCTTCAGAGAGGTTTCCTGTACATGTGCACAAACCATGTTTCTATTCATGCATCATTGTGTTGCATAATTGTGTAAAGTCTTTAATAGGAAGAGTAATAATTTCATGCCTGGTTGGGCAAAGTCTCCATCCATGCTTTAAGTAGCTACGTTGTTTCCCTGAGACCTTTGATTTCAAAAATCCACTACAGTATTTAGTGCAATAAGCATCTCAAATTAGCTGTCTTATTATCGCAACATTATTTTGTGCCAAATATAAGTGATTTTCTGTTTAGGAAATCAAACGCCCTGCGGTGAGCTTGTAGTTTTCCACTGAAGTAGAGCTTACGTAAGGATCCACTAATAGCCTCAGAAAGTACATGATCTTCTTTATCTTTAGTATTAAACTATACAACTATCCTTTTAGAAGATCTAAAGGAGTATCATATTAAAAACCACTTTTGAGTTTCAGTTTCTCCAAACTGTAACCTTGAGGCTTTCATTCTAATCCCATTATATCATTCTAGAAGCTCAAAGATGGATGAGATGCACAATCAGAATCAGAACATCATTTCTCCTTGACATCTTCCCACCATTATAGTGCATTGTGAGATTTCAGATGACATATATACTTTTGCTGTCTTGTTATTTTACAAATCTCCACATATATCAGATTATCATATAATTTACATTCACCAGGACGGATGCTTGAGCTGGATAGAATATGGTTTTTATAAGAGATGACAGAAAAAGATTTGTAATTAGATGCAAAGCAGTGTAAGAAATCATTCCAAGCAAATGGTTATTTCACCACTTTTTTTTTTTTTTCTCAGTCTCTCAATTCATTACTCATGTGAAAACATTCTGAAGACAGTTTAATCGAAGCATTTATGTACAAAACACTGGCAAGACTTAGTTTGCTACATTGTGTTGACGTGGTAGAAGTGGTTGCACAGGATTCGGATTGAAAAGAACTGGTAAATGGCACATAAACCCGACCTCAAGGTCACAGAAGGACGCTATGTGTTATGCAAATCTGACATGGTTGGTGTTATCACAGACCCACTTTGACTCTGGAAAGAAAGATCAGCCATTGCATGCAAGGATAGGTCAGGATGACTAGTTTGTCTACTTTTTTAGCTTGGGCAGAGGCTATTTATATTAAGTGAAAATAGTAGCGTTTTTTTTTTTTTGCACTAATGCTATTTGTACTAAATGTAAATAGATATTTATACTTAGTGCAAATAGTCACAGATATTATTTGCAACTCAGTGTATTGTAGTATAAAACAGTATGCAATAATAACATATTGAGTGTAAATAATTATATTTATTAAAATCATTAAATGGATGCCACCTTATTGGGACAACAAAGCCCTCCCTACACCTACCTGATAAACAGTTTATTCGTACTATTAAAGGGTTACTTCACCCAAAAATGAAAAGTCTGTCATTAGGTACTCACCCTCATGTCGTTCCACACCCGTAAGACCTTCGTTCATCTTCAGAACACAAAAAACAAAATAACGACTTTGTTCAACAATATCTAGTGATGGGCGATTTCTAAACACTGCTTTATGAAGCTTCGAAGCTTTACGAACCTTTTGTTTCGAATCAGTGGTTCAGAGCGTGTATCAAACTGCCAAAGTCACGCCCCCCAGTGGTGAACCATTGAAATTTCGAAACACTTATGATGTAACGAAGCCTCGTTTACTGAAATCATGGGATTTTGGCGCTCTGAACCACTGATTCAAAACAAAAGATTGGTAAAGCTTCGAAGCTTCATGAAGCAGTGTTTTGAGATCGCCCATCACTAGATATTGTTGAATAAAGTCGTTATTTATTTATTTTATTTTTTTTTGGTGCACAAAGTATTCTTGTCGCTTCATAACATTAAGGTTGAACCACTGTAGTCACTGTAGTTTTAAATACATCTTCAGTAGCTTTCTGGGCATCTGAAAGTGTTAATTATCTTGCTGTCAACAGCATTTATTTGAAATAGAATCTTTTGTAACATTATAAATGTCTTTACTGTCACTTTTGATCGATTTAATGCATCCTTGCTGAATAAAAGTATTAATTTCTTTTCAAAAAAATTAAAATAAAATTCTTACTGACCCCAAACTTTTGAACGGTAGTGTATAATGTTACAAAAGCTTTGTATTTCAGATAAATGCTGTTGTTTTGAACTTTCTATTCATCAAGGAATCCTGAAAAAAAGTACACAACTGTTTTCAACATTGATAATAATCATAAATGTTTCTTGAGCAGCAAATCAGCATATTAGAATGATTTCTGAAGGATCATGTGACACTGAAGACTGGAGTAATGATGCTGAAAATTCAGCTTTGATCACAGGAATAAATTACTTTATAAAATATATTCAAACAGAAAACAGCTATTTTAAAATATTTCACAATATTACTGTTTTTACTGTATTTTTAATTAAATAAATGCAGCCTTGGTGAGCAGACGAAACTTCTTTTAAAAACATTAAAAATCTTACCGATTCCAAACTTTTGACTGGTAGTGTATATAAAAGCATAATAGCATGTAACTATTGCTTTTAATTAGTTTTTTGTTTGTTTGTTTGTTTAAACAGAAGTGTAGGACTATAAACATATTTCTACCAGGATAATGCATGAAAAAAAAAAAAGATGTAATAAAAGTAAATAATTGTTCAAAAAAAATATTGTATGCTTTAATCAAACCGAAACATGCAGTAAGTGGGGTAATCCGTCCTTTAAATTGAACAAAATAAACGTACTTTTACTGAAGGGAGATGGAAAGATGAGGGGGCGGAGTGTGGGGGAGTATGAATGAGGCTATTGGAGCGACAGACAGAGAGAGAAACAGAGAGAGAGAGGTGGTTTATCAGGACCCAGTGAGCTTTTCCATGTTCCAGCTTATTCCAGCAAGTAGGTTTTTAATCGTTCATTTAGGAATACTTCAAAAAGAACAAATAGCAAAGGTCAGTAAACTGGTAAGTGGAAGCGGATTTTTTAAGCAAATGCATTACTGGTTCCAAACAGTTAAACATATATAATACCAGTTTATTTAATGTTGTTTTTATTAATCTAACTGCTGTTCTTTAGTATCGAGTCTTATCTCTTTAGACTTGTTTGGCTGTCATGTAGGATTCTGATTTGTTTTCGTTGTGCAGCTCATATTTGCTTTGAAAAGCTGAAAGATTTTTTTTTTGCATATGTTATGGTCAAATGGCCAAACCACGACAAACCATCTCTTGTCTGCTGAAGGAAAGCAAGCTTTTATAAAGGTTCAAACAACTCCTTAATCTGCAATAACTCTAATAGCGTTAATGTCACGGTGTAGCTGGAAATGTTCAGTGTGTTCCTGTAAGCATTAATTACTTTGATTTTTGTGAGTTTTCAGAACTGACTGTGAATTTATTTTGAGTACCTGCTGTGTGGGATTTGTCTAGAAGCTCAGATTAACATAAACTCGCATTTGTTTGCAGATATTATGACTTTTTATGGTAGCTTTGTAAAATTTCAGCTTAAATACTAACAGATGTGATGGACGAGGTTGTATTGACAATATAGTGATCAATATTATATAACTGTACTCTCAGTATTTCTGATTTACGTTGCATGCTTATTAGGTTTCTTCACTTTTTTTCCCAATAGGTGCAAAGTATTCATCAGGACACAGAAGACTGACACACTGTGGTGGACCGGCAGAATCAGGATCACGGCAAGACTAAATGCAACATCTTCTTTAGCTATAAGAGGACCAGATATCTGAGTGCATCATGGATTTTGTGATGAAGCAAGCACTGGGCGGTAAGTGTCGTGTTATCAAACTGCCATATAACTGGCATATTAGTCTCAATCCAAAAGTCAGTTTGGTCAAGACCAAGAATCAGATTGTATTGTTTGTATATGTTGCATTCATATGGTTCATTATTTAACTTTTATTTGACACATGGCAGAAATTGATGACGATGAGAAATTTTTCTTCAGTGTAAAATTAAAATAATCAATTAAATTAAAAACAACAACATTTACTGATAATTAACATTATATTAAAAGTATTTATTAAAGCAATAATCCCCAAAAAGCCGTGGTTTATAACAGCTAAGGGGCGTTGTTAGGCATGGGGTTTCACAAGGCTTATTGCTTTTGTAAAATGGTTACCACACAATACAAATATTAAAGCCAAAAAATATGTATCAATGCAACTTTCATGAAGTAAAATCATTAAAAGCCTTCCTTCCGCCGGAAAAAATAGTCCCTGACCGTGAACAGCAAGAGAGGTTACATTTATTACGCCATTAGATGGCGGCATGGAGTCACTCAGTCGCAAAGACTTTTATATTGAAAGTTGTTATGAACACGGAACAAGACGCAAATGCTTTGACTGGTCCTGTCAGTGTCAGCAGGACACGGGAAAACCCATTAAATCTTAAAAGGACAAGCGGACATTCAAACGGATTTTTTATTATGAACATAGGACTGAACTGAAGGAAAATGCTAAATCTGAATGCAGGTAATACACTCGGCTACTCGAAATCTTTCTTACGATACTCTTCTACATAATGCAGTAAGCTTTAATGAACAAAATCAATAGAGAACAAACATATGTTTACGTTGCTAAGACAGACGCAGCAACATACACTCTCAGCGATACTTATAGGCGCTCTATGTAAGTTTTTGACTGTACTAAAGCATAAAAATACCATAATATGTTTGCAGATATTTAATAAACATGTTGAGTTCACATATTCGTTTCTCTGAAACCATTGCTACAGCCAGTTATTTTACTTTGAAATTACGTTCCATGTCGGAATTTCTGTTTTGGTTGCCAATTTACCCAATAGTATTTCGTCACCCCGGGTTGCCAGTTGGCGGAAAACACATGCAGCGAATTGCAGCCAGCGAACAAACTGGGTCAGAGATTGCAGATTCTACCCGACCTAAAAAGCCTCAGCATCCATCTAAAAATCTCTATGAATGGGAGCATATTAAAACGCGATATCAACTCATCATAAATCAACTAATTTTCTTACAGTGTGTAAGTCTCCTCACCTTCCAGTGTCAGTCCTGTTTCGTGTCTTCAAACTGGCAACCGAGCATCGAGTCTGAGGAGGAGGGGGCGGGGCAAACAATATTTTGAATTTGGACTGCAGTACCCATTTCAACCACTAGCTGTCATTCTTACATAGAGCACCTTTAAGACATTAAAAACAACTTCTAGCTAGTAATTGAATGCAAGACAATAGGTCAGCAACATGATTTTGTAATTCGTACATTTTGAACAATAATAAAACAAAGTGGTTATTGATCTTGTTATAGTTTACTTTATTTGACATTTATTTGTTGTGTGTATATAGATTCGCACCGTCCCATTAACATAACTTTGTCTAAAGGTCACCGAGCCCTTAAATCAATTTCATGATTTGGTTTTATCAGCTGAGTGACTATGGGCAATAAAACGAAATGTATTTCTCCCCTCTCAATTCCCTTGAGTGGGCCAGATGTCGCAGATTGCCTGTGTGACCACACAATGACCTTCCGCGTGAGGTGTCTTTAAGAAACACAGACTTTTTTTTGTCTTTTCACCGCACGTCGCATTTTACACAGTTCCTTTGGCGTTCCACATGGACGTCAGATTGTGACTAATATGAAAGAAATAGCACTTTTAATACATCAGAAAAAGCTTTGATATGTAAATGTACCCTGAATTTGATCCTGAAGTCTAAAATCTTTACCAAATGTGGTGATTTTTACGGTGTTTGCAGCATAGACCTTAGAAAATGACATGGCTTAAATTCTGCTCCGTAGCTCTGAGGTAATGGAGCATGATTTACTCATGAAAATCATCCATTATTAAACAGACTTTCCCTAGCTAGATTTCTTCAACCCTTGCAAATTATTCAGAAGCATATAGAATTCCTTCAAGATCCCACAGAGAAGCTGCCCTCCGCGTTCAGCAGACTGTAAAAAAACAACGTTTATGTTTGTTGTCTGTTGGTGTGACAGACTTTTATTAAAGAAAGATGGAAAACAGAAACGGGCATAAAATGTAATAAAAATGTGCTTCAGGACAGCTCTGCTTATTAACCGATAAGGCTGTTGCGTTCATGTGATATTATAAGAGGGCATAATCACACAAAATATCTCCAGATACACTCACCAACCTCTTATTAATCATTCGCAGGTACTCTTCTCCTACTGTAAGATATATCTTTTTGAGACTGTATTAAAGGCTAGCAGTGCTTATAAAATACAAGTGACCTATTTTACTACTACTACTTTACTGTTATAAAAAAAAGTAATTAATATGCTAATTTCCTAAGCTCTGATAATTCACATATCATTAAGAATTAGGCTTTTTCCAGAGATACTGGAATACAGTTCCGGCCGCTGCGCCATCATTATCCAGAGCCCAGATTTGCTCTTCCATCCATAACCATCACTGCTGTTCCTGCCAAGTGCTTTGATGTAAAGCCATGAAGAATCTGATGGAGGGAAGCAGTTCTTTTGTTATGTTAACCACCCTCTGTGTGGCTTTAAACATGACAACAGAAGTACATTCACTGGCCTACATCTTGCTTTAAGCTCTCAGGAGCGGCAATTGCTTTGTGTTTGTAGAACAATTCATGTGACATGAAAATCTGAAGAATGTTTAAATCTTTATGCTGTAGCGTGTCACTTTTTAAATACTTTGTCATATCCCTGTTTAATATGCATAGACAAGTATAATTTATTTCCCAATAAAGTGTAGCACTGTGGCTGTTTATCATCATCAAAACATTACTCTGTTTGTTTGAGCATCCCGACTAGCCCGACAACGGCAACATTGGCTCAACCAATGGTGTGAGTTTAGTTCAGGGCTATCAGTTTGATCGACCAATGGCAGAAGGGAGGAATGTTCATGAATCTTGTTTGAAAAATTGTTCAATTTTGTTTGGTAGCACAGAAATTACACACTAAGGGGCTGTTTTTCCATTCCACTGCACTACTTTTCTGTTGTTTTTCTATGTAAAGGCAAGCTTGCCTAAAAATACTGCAGAAAAAAACATTTCTTAAGCAGTATTTTTGTCTTGTTTTCCAATTTTTTAAACAAGATCAATTTTAAATCAAATGTTATTGAGTTATCGGTCTTTTTATTTAAAGGAATGAAATAAATAAAGGATAACAAGGGATTTAAGGGAATAACGAAAAAGAAAAATGAACAGTAAAAGTTCCAGGTCTATTGTAGTTATGAAGTGATCAATTTAAACTATTTGCACATAATATATTTAAAAAAAAAAAAAAAAAATGCACACATTCTTATTTGTATGTCTAATATGTAAAAAATGCGAAACGCTTCTTGTCTTGTGAAATTCAGTTATGGATTGCATGAATCATATAAATAATAGCATATTTTCAATTCAAAAAATTTGAGTAGTTTGCATCGCTGGATATTACTGTCAGTCGCTGAACCTTTCTATCGTAAAACAGTCGCCAAATATTAAATGTTTAGCTGCTTATATCTCACCATGTATTCTTTCACTGCTTAAAGAGGGCCTTTAATGCCCCTTTTACAAGATGTAATATAAGTCTCTGGTGTCCCCAGAATGTGTCTGTGAAGTTTCAGCTCAAAATACCCCACAGATCATTTATTATAGCTTGTCAAATTTGCCCCTATTTGGGTGTGAGCAAAAACACACAGTTTTTGTGTGTGTCCCTTTAAATGCAAATGAGCTGCTGCTCCCTGACCGCTTTTCAGAAGAGGGCGGAGCTTTAACAGCTCATGCTTGGGTTGCTCAACAACAACAAAGCTGGAGAATCTCACGCAGCCAAAATGAGGATTGTCAGTAACGGTGTCATTGCCTTACATTGTTCAAACCGGAGTCGACACTGATGGAGAGACTCAGGAAGAAGTTACAACTTTTAGAATGAAACTGGACATTTCTGAATTGTTAGTGGATAAATTTATGTAGTTGCTGTGGAGTTGATTCAACTCATCGACTAGCATGTGCCGTCATTTTAAACTTTTATGCAAAACCAGCATTGAATTGACTCTCGTTTGTGAAGCAGTCTGGCTTAAAATGACAGCATGGCAACAACACTCTACTACAACAACTCTTCCTCTTCTCTAAAGCAGCCCAACATGGCCTTTGTTGTGTGTTCTTGGCGGCAGGGTTTATGTGAATTTTAGGGTTAGTTATGTCACTATACTTTAAATGAAAATATCAGGTTTAGAAGTGAATGAAATCATACGGTCCTTGTGGACCATGAGCAATCTGCAGCATGACACATACGAGCACTTTTATGTCAGCTCAGGGTGTCCTAGACATACACACAGACAGTTAAAGGCCACTTAAAAAGTACACTGTCATTCCTTTCCCCTTCAGTGTCCTGAGTGTCTTATGGAAGCAATTAAACACATGTGAAGGTAATGCGTAGACCTTGACGCTGGATTTCAAATGCATATTCATGCATAATAAATGACTGCCATTAATAATAAATGAGTGTACAGTTGCTTGTAGAGACACATTACGCACAGCCATTATGCAAATGATTAATGACTTAAAGCAAAAGTACATTTGCAACCAAATCTTTCAGCATGTTTCTGAGACCGTCTGTACCAATTTTCAAACACAGCTGTCCTTTGCATTTTAAAACATATAGTTGAAGTGAACATCGAGGTATATGCAAATATGGGCATTGCTTTAAAGCATTTATTACTGCATTACCCATAATGACCTGCGGCTGTTGTTTGCTGAAACCAAAACATGATGTCGAATGCACAGCGTGATCGGTAGAGTCGCACCATTTAAACAGATGGCAGTGAGAGGAGTGGCACATGCATCATTCTGGTGTCTCTGTTTGCCTTCATCATTTTGGCTCCAGTATATCATCATGTTAGGAATTGTGCAGTGGAAAACGTGATCAGTCTCTCTGGAATTTGTGAAAAAAATATATATAATTGCACTACCGTTCAAAAGTTAGGGGTTGGTCAAATTTTTGAAGTGTTTTTGAAGTCTCTTATGCTCACCAACTCTGCATTTAACTGATCAAAAATAAATAAATAAAAAATAAAAAAACAGCAATGTTAACTAAACAGTAAATGCTTTCTATTTTAATATATTTTAAAATGTAATTTTTTCTTGTGATGACCATAGCTGAATTTTCAGCATCATTACTCCAGTCTTCAGTGTCACATGATCCTTCAGAAATCATTCTAATATGCTGATCTGCTGCTCAAGAAACATTTCTTATTATTATCAATGCTGAAAACAGTTAAGCTTCTTAATATTTTTGTGGAAACTGATACATTTTTTTTTAACATTCTTTGACAAATAGAAAGTTTTTTTTTTTTTAAATAGAAATCCTTTGTAACAAATGTCTTTAGTGTAATTTTTTAATATATTTATTGCATCCTTGCTGAATAAAAGTATTAATTTCTTAAATATCTTACTGACCCCATGCTTTTGAATGGTAGTGTAAATAAATAACAGCTCTCTGGGAAGTCTCTATATGTCAGTTTCAGCCATTGACTTCTTGTCAGGGTAATTTCTATGTCTGTTTAGTTTTAGAGAATCCCTGATTCTCCCATCCCTGCTGGTCCCGTCCAGCTTGAAGTCTCGTGTGTCTCCAGCCTCCCTCTCCTGCCTCCTCTTCTTATAACCTCTTCTTATAGCCAATTCCTCAGCCCCGCCTCAGCTCCCTTCAGTCCGTCGGCTCTCCCTCTGACATCTCTCCACTGCGTCGATTTACCTCTGGTCTTGCGTCCTCCAAATCTAGCCGCTGATCCTGTCACTCCACCTTGGTCTTTAACCCTATTGGCCCCACCTTGGCTCCTCCCTCCCTTGGCTCCACCAGAGACCCTCGTCCTTGCAGCTCCACTGGGCTCCAACGGGCTCCCTTGTCCCTTCGGCTCCACCTTCATCAGATGTCGCCCTGCCTGCGCTATGTACTTCCGAGCCATCCGCTGTGCGCCATCTGGTTCCGCCTTCACTTCGGCTCTACCTCGGTCCCGCCAGCTCCACCTCAGTGCTTAGTAGGGGTGGGAATTACAGAGTACCTCACAATAGGATACACGATACATGGCTCACGATACCGATAATATCATGATGCAGCAATTCTGTGATTGTCAATATATTTCTAGACAATCCTATAATGATACATCACAATATCTGTCTAACTATGAAAACAAAATGCCTGTGAAAAGGTTAAGTGCAGTTTTTCAGACTTTGGACTTGGCTGACATGGCTGAGGCGTCTATTATTTTACTCACAGTGCTGTCCACCATCCAGTTAAAAACCTCTATTTCTTGGGCTAGTTAACTTATGTTCACGTTTCCCTCATTTTTTGTTGAGCGCCACCTTGAGGAGCTATGAAGTAGCTACGCTGGAAGCAGGGAAATCTATTTAGAGCGCCTTATTTTATTTATTAAAATATCAATATTTGGGGCCAGCGTATTGATTCTCGTATCACAACGATATATTGCCCTATCGATATTTTGTCCCACCCCTAGTCCTCAGGCACCCTGGCTCCACCATGGATGTTAGTTGCTGCGGCTCTGCCTCTGCCTCCAGGACCATCAGCATCACCCTGTCTTGCTGGCTCTTCGTCTGCACATAGGGCTTCAACTTCCACCGGCCTCATCTCCACCAGTCAAACCCCTGGTGTCGACACCCAAGCCTCTACCATGGCTCCTTCCACCCTCGACTCCACTGTGGGCCTTCGTACTGGCTGTGCTCTGGGTCCTCGCCTGGCTCCTCTTGCTCCTGGCTCCTCCCATCATCATTGCCGCCTTGGTTTCTCCTACCATCACCTTCTGTTTTCTGCCATTCGCCTGGGGGGGTTGGGGGGCATAATGGTTATTTTTCTGTTATCCTTGTTCCCATCTGCTTGTGTTCCCTATCATTGGAGGTTGACCTAGGCTGAATCTGAAATCTCCTCCTATACCCTCAAATAGGGCATTATTTGAGGGGACAGACATTTATAGTGGTCTCCGAAACCATAGTGGACGTTATCGAGTGCACTCATTGTATCCCACATTGCACCGCAACAACGAGTGTGCAAACGATGTACACTCAAAGGCTGTCCGAATTTGCTCACTCATTTTCATTCACTCTTTCAAGTGTATTAGTGGACTAATGTAGAGAATAGTGATTTAGGGTTTAGGGGGCGATTTCGGATTCAGCCCTAGCTTCCTAGTGTGTGTCAGTTTGTTCCCTTAGTTACTGATTATCCCCACCTGTGTCTGATTGAGTTCTCTTATTACCACCTGTGTATTTGTACTCCTGGTTCTCTTCAGTTCTCTGTCGGTTCTTGTTTATGGTATAGTGATTGTGTTAATCTCATGTGATCTCCTACATGTTTGTTTTGTTTAAAAATATAGTGTCTCTGTTGGATTCTCCTTCACCGTGCGCTTATTACAGCCAGCTTGTAACACTTCTATGATGGTAATAGGATTTCTTCGCTTTTTTTTTCTTTGGCACAGGGGCCACCAAAGACATGGGGAAGATGTTAGGTGGAGAGGAGGAGAAGGACCCTGATGCCCAGAAGAAGGAGGAAGAAAGGCAGGAGGCGCTGAGACAACAAGAGGAGGAACGGAAAGCCAAACATGCTCGTATGGAGGCAGAGAGAGAAAAAGTCAGACAGGCCATTCGAGATAAGGTACACGTTTCACATTTCCCATCCACTTTAGCTTCTTGTGACAACTGTATAGACTAGAAGAATTGGTAAACATGGGATCATTTGCTAATTGCTAATCAATTTTGAACTAAAGCAGGATGAAGCCGTTAAACCACGATGACGGGACTTAATGATTAATGTGTGTGTGGGGATAATGCATCAAATAAGAATCTCCATTACCCTTTAATGAAATGTCACATTTGCAGGAGGTCTTAATGTCAGCTAATTACAGTTAATTTAACAGCTCCTTCTTAAGGGAGGAAAACAGAGTTAGTGTTAGCCGAGAGTATCAGGTCATTACAGGATCATGAATGTAGCAATAAGAACCAGCATGAGAACATCTGGACATGACCTGATCATATTCGAGCCTAAGAGCCTTAGAAATGTATCAGAACTGGGTGACTTTAGAGCCAATATGATAAATATTGTTGGCTCTTTGACGAATTGCCTGATCCTCTTTTGTAAGTCGATTCAGATAAAAGTGTCTGCATAAATATAAATCTAAATAGGACAATTAAATCCTACAATATACATGTTTTGATGTTTCACTTTTAGAATACATTATTGGCAGTGAAAAGCATGCACTGTAGAAAGTGCATGCTTAACAACCATTTAAAATGTGTTAAATTAGCAAACACCATTACAAAAACCACAAACTGACATAAAAAGCAAAGAGTCAAACTGCCCAACTAAATTAAACACTGATCACCATAATAGTGACCAAACATTTTCAATAAAATCAACATCAACATCTAAACCTCTGTTAATTCATGTGTTTCTATTTCCTTCAGTGATTCTGCTTGTTATCATCAGGTGTCTTCAATGTTGGCAATAAAAAATAAAGAGTTCTTAATTCATCTTTGACACTGTCTGTTATTCAGATATTTTTGTTTAAATTTTACTTGTTTTAAATGGTTGACATTTAAGGAATTAATTTGATTAATTCTAACTCAATTGTATTTGTTGAATTTAATTAATAGTATTGCTTGTAATCTGTTGCCAAAAATCTATGGAGTAGATATAGTGTATTACTTTTTACAGTGTGTATGTATGTATAATCATGCCTTTAAAATATAAAATAACGTTTCTGTATGGAGTTTTACAATTTAAAACAAAAGAAACAAATAATTAATTAATAATCATATTAAATAACACCAAATGGAAATCTACACAATTTCATAATAGTTATATAGTCAAATAAGCAATGTCAAAGGGCAATTAAGATGATGTCGCTACCATTTAATCAAAATGAAGCTGGAACTGATAATCCATGTTATTGATAATAATGAGAATCTATGTTTTATATATTTATATAAATGTAAACAGTGTGTGTGTGTGTGTATATATATATATATATATATATAGTGTAGTAAATTTTTTTTAAAAGAAATTCATACTTTTATTCAGAACTGATGCATTAAATTGATCAAAAGTCACAAAAAAATCTATTTCAAATAAATGCTGTTCTTTTGAACTTTCTATACATTATATAATCCTGAAAAAAATGTATCACGGTGTCCACAGAAATATTAAGCAGCAAATGTTTAATCCACAATCTTTTGAACTGTAGAGTACATTGTATAGTATAGCAGAATATAGCATATAGTTTATTATATTATACAGCATATAGTATAGTATATAGCAAATAATTGGCAAAAAAAAAAAAAAACAATTTTCCTAGTTACGTCAATAATTTTGCATACAGTTGGATCTATGCAGTTCATGGCATTTTACCTAATCTACCATAAATAAGATATAGGCTATACAGTAGACCTATGAGAAATGGCGTCATTTCAACATTCTGAATATACCTTTTTTCCTAGTGTCTAATTATCTTGATATATTTTATATATGTTTATATAGTATGGACTAAAGAAGAAAGAAGAGAAGGAAGCAGAGGAGAAAGCGGCTATGGAACAAGCGTGCGAGGGCTCCTTGACTCGCCCCAAAAAGGCAATCCCAGCAGGCTGCGGGGCAGATGATGACGAAGATGAGGAGAGCATTCTAGACACCGTTCTCAAATTCCTGCCGGGACCTCTGCAAGACATGTTTAAAAAGTAACAGACACAAAGCTGTTTCTGGAAGAAAATGGGTGAGGGGGGATTTTTGCCAAACAGGTGAAAGGCTTTTCACTGCCTTGACGGAATTTTATTTGTTCCTTTCTACGGATAGAAACACTAATCATAACCCGACAACGTTTGGTCTTTTCACTGCCATTCAGGTTCAAACTGTTTACACTTTCTAGAGATATCTCTATTTGTTTACTGATCACCAGGGTTTCTGATACTTAGAAAGTTATCTGCCTTAGGTACTCATTGATCAGCCCCACAATAACAGCACATTCCAGGATCTTGATACTGAGCTCTGGCACTGGGAATATAATGGTTACTTGGATTTATTGATCTATCTATTTCAAACACAGTGGGGTCAAAGCATTTTAAAACAGTAGCTTGATATAATTATTCCTTCTTTCACAGAAAAAAACAAAAATGTCAGTAAAGTGCAGCTGTAATGCTTTTAGTAGTGTGCATGAGGTTGAAATCTTACTATAAGATTTGCCATCATTGATACGTTGGCATTTGTAAAAATGGGAGACGCTGATAAACCGTCTTAGTTGTGCCACGTTAGACCACCTGAATGCAGCCTGGCAGTTCTCATTTGTCTGTGATGTATTGATATTTATTTTATCTTTGTTGTACACTCTTAAACAATAAAGGTTCTTTATTGGAATCGATGGTTCCGTGAAGAACCTTTAACATCCGTGGAACCTTTTCAATGCACAAAAGGTTCTTTATACTGGAAAAAGGTTCTTTAGATTATAAAATGTTCTGCACACTAAGAAAAAAAATGGAACTCCCCATTTGGAACCTTTTATTTTTAAGAGTGTAGTGTGAAATAGAACTTGATTTGACCACAAGTAATATTCACATTTGCCTTGCCAGCAAAAAATCAGGAAAAGCTCAGTATGTACTAGAACTGTGACAAAAACACAGTTTATATTTTTACCAACTGGACGTTTACAATTAAGAGTTATTCAGGAGAATTCAAGATCTGAAAAACATGCAGAACTTGAAATACAAGATTCTACAGACTTTTTAGTATGTATTCAGTAGTCATTTTTCACTGCCAAAACACACGACAATCAGAAATTAAATGGTCTCATGCAAAAAAATGTAAAAATAATAAATTGGCATCAAAATTTTATTAATATCTGCCTCCGCTAAAAATTATGTAAGGTCTGACGTGATTTTTAATGAGCTTTCAGTAAAAAAGTTGGTAACTGTTAATGTTAAAAAGCAAGCCTAAGTGTAGGATGATAAATTTAGTACTGTTGCAGAAAAATGGAGGCATGATGTAATTGAAAAGAATCATTTATTAATGAAAATATATACTAAATTAATACTGGGAATACATGAGCTTCAATCACAACAATAAAAAATACCAAAGAGAGAATTATACAACTTAGTAAAGATGTGATTGGCACACTCTAAAAGCGCTGGGTTGTTTCAACCCAAAATTGGGTCAAATATGGACAAACCCAACCGTTTTAATTTAAAAATTTAACCCACACTCAAAAAAATTATATGTTTGATTTACATAACTTTTTTTATGTCAACAGGTTTCACGTAACTGGGTTATGTTGCATTTAAATAACATTGTTTATTTCTGTAAACTTAATTTTAATAGGTTAATTCAATGTCATTTAGTTGAATCAGGTTAACATTCTTAATTTTGTCCAAAACTATTAAGTTTAAATAGAAACATAAAAGAACATTAAACATTTACAAGTCTCCCAATGTTTTCATCTTGATGAAAAAAACGCATAAAATAACATTTTATTTCAACATTTACTCTCCCTATCCAGCTTTGTGCAAAGCATGATGGGAAGTTCCTATAATGCTTTTTTAACACAACTAAAATTATTTATTTACTCTCAACTCAAATGGATTAAGTAAAGTGGTTGAAAAGAATCATGTTGGATTAACTTAATTTACTTAAGTAAACTGGACAAGCATCAAATGTTATTTTTGGCCTACGTAATTGAAACATGTTCTTTCAAAATGAAAATATTGAGTTGAGTCAAAATGCAACTGTTTCACGTCAGTTTAACACAATGCAATTGTGTTTGAATGAGAAACCTAATACAATGGTGTTAAATGAAAGCTAAATAAACTGAACAGTATCGTAAAATCATTTTTTGGGGGGTTTGTCCATTTTTTTGACTCAAATTTGGGTTGAAACCAGCATTTTTTAGAGTGTACAGTTCTGACAGTTCAAGAAATGGCATGTTAAATGATCTATTGCAACAATATGATGATATTTTGAGAAACTGTTAATATTCTGATCAACAACAATCATTCCTGATGTGAAACTATACCAACATGATCATTTATAAAAATGCTAGCTTATATTCTGCCCAAAATATTCATCTTACTGCTGGCAAATTCGGATGTGGGGTTGCAAATATGATGAAGTTTTTACTTCAATCATCAATGTCTTCATGTTTTTAAGCATTGAGTAAACACTGCCATTTGATAAACATGTTGGACGCATTTTTTTGCAGGGGGGGTTAAATGTTTACATAACTGTTTATGAATACTGGGGTAAAGAGGCAAACTCATTTTGTAAAGTAATGCTCAAATGGCTATTGTATTGCATGGTGGGAAATATAAACCTATAGATAAGTTTTCATTTTGTTGATTACACAAAGTTAGTACTTGTATGTTTTCCAATCAGTCAGATTGAAAATGTGTCCCTTTTTAAACTCTGTTAGCAAACGATTTAACAACAGGAATGTATTCGTACCCATTAGGCTGTTCTGTGATCAAACTACTTTTAAGATTGTAAAGTTTGTTTAAAAAAAAAATCTTAGTAAGAACAGAATGACATACTTTAGAATAACACATGCTACTCTCAAATAGACTTTAATTTTAGCAGTACGGAGGTATGTTTTTTTTTTTTTTTTTTAATTAAATTATAAAGAAAGAATGAGATTGACTTTTTAATTTTTGTAGTGCTGAAAGGTTTTTCACTAGTCAAAGCCATATTGTTAGACTGCAATAATTAATGAAAAAATAATCATCTTGTAGTCATGCATCTGTTACCTGTAAAAAAAATATGTTGATATCTATTTAACTCTTCATAGTACATGTCAGAAAGTGTATATACTGAGGTATATGACATTTCCGTGTTTCTACGTTCTCAATGTAAGTGTGTATTTATGTGCGTCTGTACCTGTTTGTGCTGTACAATGTTACTTCATGTTATACCTGTTGATGTCTCTAATGTACAGTCTAAAGCAGGCTGTGTCCACTGTCATGAAGATGGTGGAATTGGGATATGGGAGTCCTAATGTTCCTGTATGCATGCAGATAAACTTTGCATTAAATACCAAATCAGAACGTCAGGTTGTACCTGTTCATGTATCTCTGTCCCTGCAACAGAAGCTGCACCCTTTATCCAGGGATTAGTTCCCATCTGTCTGATGGGACATGGTGAATTATCATCAGGCCTATCATTCAGGTTGTTTGGTACTGACAGAACTGAGAGGTCATTTCAAAACCCTTGCTACTGGGTCTAAACTAGGGTCATTTCTAGTCATTTATCATTTGCAACTTGATCTCAGACTAAAAATGTGATGATATAGTTGTATTTCCAATATACCTCTTGGCATAAACATTCATGCAGTGTGTCCTGAGCCACAATGCAGTGGTTCATCCCTTCAAGTCACCCCAAAATGTATTTGAACACTTTTGGTTGTACTTGAACATGTATGAATGTCATCGGAAGTGGCATCTGAAAACAATTGATTCTAGACCTAGTATTGTTTGATATACATTTAATGTTTTGGGTAACACTTTATTTTGCTGTGTCCTTGTTACACGTTACATGTAGTTACTGTAGTAATAACTACAAATTATGCATATTACATGCAAGTAACCCTAAACCAAAACTTGGTAGCACTTTATTTTATGCGCCGTGTTCCGCATATACATACTATGTACTTAATTATAATAACTACACTCTAAAAAATGCTGGGTTAAAAACAACCCAAGTTGGGTGGAAGATGGACAAACCCAGCAATTGGGTTGTTTTAACCCAGCGGCTGGGTTAAATTTACTATTAATTACTATAAAATTACTGTATTGCTCGCTTAAAATGAACCCAAAGTTGGAAATTAACATTTATTAATACGGTTAATAAATGAACAATTAATAAGTTTAATGAATAATAATTAAACTAAACGTTTATCAAATTGCTTATTAATAAATTTTCACTTTTTGATTATTATTGTTGCCTCTAGTAATTATGTGTCTGATTTTTAATTTCCAACCTATTTTGGGTTCATTTTAAGCCAGCCATATAGTAATTTTTAAACAATAGTTGGGTTAAATAGCTCCCCAGCATGTTGGGCAAACATTTAACCCAACCGCTGGGTTAAAACAACTCAAAATTTTCAACCCAACTTAGATTGTTTTTAACACAGCATTTTTTTTTTTTTTTAGTGTAACCCTGAACTTAACCCTAAACCTAACCATAACAAATGTAGTTATCTTGTATTGTCCACTATACTTTCTTAGGTGAGTACACTAGTCCACGTATACTGTAAAATAAAGTGCAACCTCAAACCTTAATCCTAACCCTATAGTGAGTACATGCAGTTAATATTACTAAGTACTTGTAATTACACTGTAACAAGGACATGAAAATAAAGTGTAGCCATATTTTGTTATACAATGCAAAGAAATTTGTACATTGCGGCTCACGTGTTCAAATACTTTTTGAGGAGTTGTTTGATTCCCCACAGAATCAAAACACTTTAGGTTTCAATTCCACTTTATTGATACATTCATCTTTTCATATATGTATCACAGTCATATTTGGAATTTTAATTTATGTAATTTTTATTACATGAATATTACATAATAAACTGGGTAAAAGGGCTCACTGTGTTGGTGATTCTGTAATCTTTAAGATGCTATCAGATGTCCAGCAGTAGAGAAAAATATATATATATATATATATATATTTGAAATTATTTTAATGATGAAATCTGAAGCATAGGTTGATCATATCAGCTTAATCACTTCATATTATACCTGAACTCTTTCCATTCTCTTAGATATTGAGATATTATCAGTGCTACTATTGTCAAAACTCAAAATGCTTTTTAAAATATTTATTAATTAGTTTAATAATTTATTCCTGGGTTGCACAGCGACATTGTTAAAGGGTTAGTTCATCCAAAAATGAAAATTATCCCATGATTTACTCACCCTCAAGCCATCCTAGGTGTATATGACTTTCTTCTTTCAGACCAACACAATCGGTGATATATTAAAAAAATGTTGCTCCTTGAAGCTTTATAATGGTTGTGAATGGGGGGCCTGTTTTGAAGCAAAATTAAAATGCATCCATCCATAAAAGTAATCCATACGACTTCAGGGTGTTAATAAAGGCCTTAAAAAATATCCATGTTTAAAACTTTACTAACTTTAATAACTAGCTTCCGACAGACGGCCGTACGCCTCGATTTCCCGCGAAAGAGTAACCTCTGACCCGACGCAATGACGAACGCAGAGAGAGGCAAAACAAAACACTGGTCACAAATTAGAAGTTGGAAAAATGTTGGAGAATTTTGATTTAAGAGAAGAGGAGCTTGAGTATGTTGCACATCATATTTGTTTGAACCGCGAAAGGTGATACTCCAACATACTGCGTCCGCTGTAAGCTAGTTATTTGAATTTATAAAGTTTTAAATATGGATATTTTTACAAAAACTCATCGCTTTTATTTTTGCTTCAAAATGTGGCCCCCATTCACAACCATTATAAAGCTTTGAGGAGCCAGAATATTTTTAAATATATCTCCGATTGTATTGGTCTGAAAGAAGATACACCTAGGATGGCTTGAGAGTGAATAAATCATGGGATAATTTTCATTTTATCCCTTTAATGAACATAAAATATATAAAAGCTCACTGAAAATCAGCTGATGATTATGATAAATACACAACCATCCAATCCAGAAATATATCATTGCGATTTCAGTGAAGCTATAATCACAGCCTGTGAAATCACATGGGGCATTTTCAAATTGAACCAATATATAAAAGTGTAATGATGCTCTAATTTGTATCTGGAGGCAAACAGTGTCTATGTTAAGGGCTATGTTTCATATTTCCACCATACCTTTCACTTGGGTTGGACTGAACACTTGCACGCTTTAATTTACTTCAGGAATGGGGTGAAATATTTGAGATACTTGATTTCATTTTTTGCCTGCAAATGCATGATACTCTTAAATATTGTCACTTTTTACTGCCCATTCCATGTACGTGCATAAGAAAATAATTCAGATTGATCTCTGCAAATATTCAATCAAATACATTCATTTACTGTGACCTTGACCACCTGCCAACACTGTCAGCTGGAGAACTGTCAATCTGCAGGCCATCACTGGTCTTTTTGTTTCAGCATAACAAAATATTAATCATTTTGTACATATTAGGTATATTTAGAAACATTTAATCAGTACATAAACATGACATATGCCAGGTTTTGAATTGCATGCTTTCACATTGTGCCATATTTTTGTGGCTGTTTGGGGTGAAATAATGAATGCACTTATTCAACTGAGCTAGTTTCTGTTGTCAGGGACTTGAATGAATTTGTAACAGTTAACTTTAGCTTAAAGTAGTTTCTTAAACATCTAATTACATATATGATGTAGTAAAACAGATTTCTATCCTCTTGCTGCGTGAGGCTTCTTTAAAAGCAATTGCAAACCATATAGAAATGTAACGTTAGTCAACTGTTTACTGCATCTCTGATAATTTGTCATGAACTCTGGATCAGAATAAACAACTATTCTGTCAAAATTAACCTTCATCTAGCTTCATCTGGTCAGAAAAGTATGTTTAATTATGATGCATTTCTTAAAACTGCGATAGAGAGAAACAAAAGTGTGTCACAAATCTTTTGTGTTTCATCAAAAAAATGTTATTTTATGAGCACACTAGTGCTGTAATTAGGCTACTTTGTGAAAAGATTAGGCTACAGATCATGCTGAGGCACAATCTTGGTTGTGTTATTTATAGCTAACAAAATTATACTTCCGATCTGAACAGGCTTTCATGTTTCAAACTCATATAGTCGATAAGTGTGTTACGCTGTCAGCAACAAGCAATAACATTTCTTTTCATTCTTTTCATGCATAGTAATTTTGCTTTACTGTGTATGAAAAAGACTTAAGACTTAAAGGTGCAATGTGTAAATTTTAGGAGGATCTATTGACAGAAATGCAATGTAATATACATAACTATGTTTATTGTGTTTTTATTACCTTAGAATGAGCCATTTCTATCTACATACACCGTGGATTCCCTTATATGGAAGTCGCCATTTTGCGCCGGCATGTTTCTACAGTAGCCCTAAATGGACAAACTGCTTTACAGAGCGTGTTTGATTGACTAGCTACTCTCTGCTGTCTCAGACGACGACATCTTTGTCCTGTATTGGCCACCGTAGCTTCTCTATATTGCAATTCGCAACCTCACCACTAGATGCCGCTAAAATTTACACACTGTACCTTTAAGAGCTTGTTTCGAACCGCCTCACCATTATTGTACACTAATTCCTTTTCAGCATAAATGCCTGTCATATGTGACTATGATCATTTTGAAAGGCTATCAGAAAAAAATAAAACATTTGTTGAGATGCATTCAATCATCGGAGGTTTTGATCCATGGTACGAGTTTGGAGAATGTATAGAATGAGTTTCTTATCGCATGTTGTGTAATAAATATCTGTCAAACCAAATCACTGTAAATATGTTACATTAATAAACCTAAATGAAGTACCATTTTTGGAAATGGCAAATAAAAATGCTTTATGAAAATGTTTTTGTGAATTTAAATGAAGAGCTAGCTCTGTCTAGCACTAAAAAAAGGGAATGTTAGCAGATGGACGTCTCATATCTTTGCCTTAAAACTCTCGTTCTGACAGTAAAGCTCCCACTGATTTCATGAAATGTATTAGGCAAGGTTATGACTGAATTTCATGAGCAAATGCTGACGTGGAACTTGCTCACCGAAACCCACTCACGTTTATATATATCATGCTCCTATGAGACTGTAAGAATCTGATGACAGGTTATGTGTTTGTTACTTCATATGCTTGTCCCACTTCTCAAACTTTGTTTTTAGCAATTTTAAGAGTTATTTTTCTTTCTTACAAGCTAACGTTTTCAAAACAATCTTAAACATTTGGTGAGTAAGGTATATATAAGGGACCCAAAATCCATAATCTCACACTGTTGTCCTGATTTAGCTTCAAAAGATCTTCCCACTGTAGGGGAGAGTGGGGTAAATTGAGCCAATGTTTTAACTTACGTGGTCCTCATGATAAGGGAAAATGAGGCAGAAGTACAATGAAAAATAATTTCCTATCAATTTAAATGATCCAAATGCATCTATGACAAAAGGTTTGAAAAATATGGCTTCTTATAAAAAAGTTTTCCTGTGGCTCAATTTACCCCAGGTTAGGGGTAAGTTGAGCCGAGTCAGTGGGTAAGTTGCTAATTTTAATTAGATAATTTACCTCTTTTGAAACGAATTTAATAATCAGTTTTCCTTTTACAAAAAGTCACATTTCTTTTCTTAAAATTAACTTAAACAACATAAAACCAACCAAATGTTTAAGCACGTATCAAACTGCTAAATTGAAATTTCAAAACGCTTATGACGTAACAAAGACTCGTTTACTGAAATCACGTGACTTTGGCAGTTTGATACGCGCTCCGAACCGCTGATTCGAAACAAAATATTCGTAAAGCTTCATGAAGCAGTGTTTTGAAATCGCCCATCACTAGATATTGTTGAATAAAGTCGTTATTTTGTTTTTTGGCGCACAAAAAGTATTCTCGTCGCTTCATAACATTAAGGTTGAACCACTGTAGTCACATGAACTGTTTTAAATATAGTAGCTTTCTGGGCATCTGAAAGTGTTCGTTATCTTGCTGTCAATGGAGGCATCACTGAGCCATCGGATTTCATCAAAAATATCTTAATTTGTGTTCTGAAGATAAACAAAGGTCTTACAGGTGTGGAACGACATCAGGGTGAGTAAATAATGACTGAATTTTCATTTTTTTGGGTGAACTAACTCTTTAACTTAACCTCACTTAAGAAATATCCCCATTAGATTCCCAATCTTTCCTATTCCTTATCCCAAAGGTCACTGTCATGTTTATGTCTTGTTCTGTTCTAGTTTTGTTCTCTTTTCATTGTCACCATTTGCCCGAGTTCTCGTTTTTTTATTAGTTGTCACGGTTGATTAGTTACACCTGTTCCTGTTTCATTGATTATCATCCTTTGTGTATATACACCTTATGTTTCTTCTGTTCATTGTCTTGAGTGAATGTTTATGTTTCGTTGTGATATTCTAGGAGTTTTTATTAAAGTTTATATTGTTAACCATCATTCTGAGTTACAAATCTTTTATTTGGATTATCTACACGCTTAAACATGACAGAACGCAAGACCGAGAGAAGATTTAAACAGCAGATAAAAGTTGGACATACCTGCTGTTCGCCTACTCTTGCTCGAGGATATTGGATTGATTTTGGTTGATAATGAATTTAGAAAGTAATTAGAAATAAGTAATGCAATACTATATAGTGAGAGTAATTAGTACAGTAATCTAATTACACTGTTTAAGATTTTTTGGAGTAACCCAACACTGGTCAGGCTTGCTAAGTTAAAGTTTGCACAAAGAAACAAGAAACATCCTGATAGCAAGAAATGTAGTTCAATCTGGATATTTGAACAAAAATTGTGCAGGAAAGTGTCCAAGCATAAAATATTGCCCGTGCATGTGAATTGCAAATTTTATTCATTGGGAAGCTGTTAAAAAAACAATGTTCAGAGAGCATGAATTGTTGAACAGCAAAGGTTACTGTGGGGTGCTAATAAATTGCATGTCAAAAATGTTTTGTTTCACATCAAGTCCCATAAATTACTGAAGCAAAGACTGAAAGACAAATTGGAAGAGTAACGAAAGCCAATAATATGGCTGGTGGAGAAACTAATCCATTAAGACCTGAGGGACCGAGAGAGTCTCATAAGGGACCTGGAAGCTCTATCTATTGAAATGGAAATTAGGGGAGATAGGAAAATGTGTCATGTCATTTTAGCAGAGAAAAGCAGAAAGCATTTCACTTCTGCCTCTTCATTTGTGTGTTTGTGTGTGTTCTGATGTGGTTTAACCAATGAAGTTTTAATGGCATATGTAGGACAAAGTGAACACAATTCCACTGTTACATGAAGCATAGAAAAATAGTAGTAAAAATTAACAATGCATACTTTCTATAGATCATAAACTTAATAAAACAATCAACAATATCAATAAACACTCACATTATCCTCCTCATATCAGCAGTTCTGATAAAACGCTGTAAATTTAAGTTATTTTAAGACAGATTCATTTTCCCTCGGTCAGAGATTTCATTTATTTTATCACTGGCTGTTCATATAAAAAGATTACTTCCATATCTGAGTTCATTTATTTGCAAACACTCCCATCATCTGATTTTTAAAATTATGACTCATTCTTATACAATGCATTATGCAAATGTTAAACAATTTTAGAACTAGTACAACATCAAAAATTTAAACATTTAATAAAATTAAGCAGAATATTAGATGTTCTGCATGTAAAATGCAGCATCGTCCATGAACCAAACATCTTTAGATATGATAAAAGATATGTTGTGTATGTATAAAATAACTGTTGAATAAATATAATGTCTAAGAAGGATCCTTCTTAGACATTAGAAGGATGAGAAGGATAGTTTAGCACCCCGTCAATACTTATCCGTACATATAAACAGTTTAATTTTCTATCATGTTTATTATTATTATTCATTTTTTTACATTCATTTTTTGTAAACTAAGTTATTAACTCATTGTAAACTGCTAAAACACAGTAATGAGCTGCTTCAATATTTGAACTGTAAGCTACTGAAATCATGCAATGCAAAACGGTCCTCTGTTGATAAATTATTGTAATTTCACATAAAAATCCTTTACAAGAAACTTCAGTTTAGGTATATGATCTATTATTCCATCATAATAAAATTTTTAGAGCTGACAAGATGTGCTTCCCCTATTTTTACATCCTTTTTTAAGGTAGTAATTCATTCTGATAGGTGTTTAAGAATGACAAGATGCGCTACTCCTGTTTTTACATCCTTTATTGAGGTTTTTACATCTTTATTAAGGTGGTAGTTCATTCTGAGAGGTGTTTAGAGCTCACAAGATGCGCTACCCCTATTTTTACATCCATTATTGAGGTTTTTACATCCTTTATTAAGGTGGTAGTTCATAATGAGAGGTGTTTAGAGCTCACAACATGCGCTACTCCTATTTTTACATCTGTTATTGAGGTTTTTACATCTTTTATTGAGGTTTTTACATCCTTATTAAGGTGGTAGTTCATTCTGAGAGGTGTTTAGAGCTCGCAACATGCACTACCCCTATTTTTACATCCGTTATTGAGGTTTTTACATCCTTTATTGAGGTTTTTACATCTGTTATTGAGGTTTTTACATCCTTTATTGAGGTTTTTACATCTTCTATTGAGGTTTTTACATCCATTATTAAGGTGGTAGTTCATTCTGAGAGGTGTTTAGAGCTCACAACATGCGCTACTCCTATTTTTACATCTGTTATTGAGGTTTTTACATCTTTTATTGAGGTTTTTACATCCTTTATTAAGGTGGTAGTTCATTCTGAGAGGTGTTTAGAGCTCACAACATGCACTACCCCTATTTTTACATCCGTTATTGAGGTTTTTACATCCTTTATTGAGGTTTTTACATCAGTTATTGAGGTTTTTACATCCTTTATTGAGGTTTTTACATCTGTTATTGGGGTTTTTACATCCTTTATTGAGGTTTTTACATCTTCTATTGAGGTTTTTACATCCATTATTAAGGTGGTAGTTCATTCTGAGAGGTGTTTAGAGCTCACAACATGCGCTACTCCTATTTTTACATCTGTTATTGAGGTTTTTACATCTTTTATTGAGGTTTTTACATCCATTATTAAGGTGGTAGTTCATTCTGAGAGGTGTTTAGAGCTCACAACATGCGCTACCCCTCTTTTTACATCCGTTATTGAGGTTTTTACATTCTTTATTGAGGTTTTTACTTTGAGGTGATTTATTGAGGTGGTAGTTCACTCTGAGAAGAAGCTCATATTGTTAGATTAACTTGAACTCCCGGTAGCACATCCTGAGCATGTAGGACAGATCGTCAGACACCGGCAAGAAGCCGAAGGCATTACTCTCCGAGCTGGCTTTACCGTAAGAGGAGAGAAAACACTAGAGTTCAAGTGTCCTCTATAGGAGAATTCCACGGCTTTATGTAGGATTTTTGACGTCACAAAGAAAAATTTAGAATGCGCTTGGAATTTAAAGCGTTTCTTCTTTATTAACTGCCATGTAAATGAGAGTGACTGCGAATGAGCCGTTCACTTTTATGCTCTTGTTACCTACTGGGTAATTTTTATTTATTTATTTATTTTTTATTGAACATGATAAACATCATAATGGTAGCCTATTCAAATAAATGAACAATAAAGCAAGGCACTTGGGGAGAAAATAAAAAAGTAGCCAATACAAATAAAAAAGAGGGGTCTTCTTCCAGTAAATTAAAGTCTCTTATAATTCCAGGAAATTTGCAGGCCTATTTACTCTAAGAAAGAAATAAGAATTAATAAAAATAAAGCTACATTAATAAAAAAAAATAAAAGCTTTTTTTTGTCATCCAACGTTCAATATAGTATCAAATGTAAGCAGTGATTGGACCTTTGTTTCCAATCAATAATGCATCTTCCTAGAAATTATTTGAGCACATAAAACAAAAGATGATCAGACTATGTCAACAAGACAAAAAAATAGGCCTACAATTGTTTTGGTCAAACAGTTCAATCCTAAAAGTCTTCAAAATCCACTTGAAGGGTGCATACCATGAAATATTCTGTGAGCATTTTACTTTAGAAGCCACTAGAGATCTAACTATTGCATTCACGATTTTTGTGCAGTTCGAAGACTGAAACTAAGTGTTATATAACATAGTTTATTATATGTTAAAAAATGGAAAAAAGGGAACATTTACAAGTTGCTTATTAGTATGCATATTACTAGCTGTTCATAAAGCACATATTAACGCCTTATTCTGCATGACCATATTCTAGGTCACTTAACCCATACCTAAACATAACCTCTACAACAACTATCTTACTATCAATAAGCAGTAATTGGGACTATATTGAGGGAAAACTCCTAGCTAATAGTAAATATGTGTTCCCTAGTCTAAAATGTTCCCAAATTGTTAAACAATGAGGCCGTAATTAAATCCTCAACCATAAACAAGATGATGAAGATAATGGTGATGAGCCAAAGCCTGGAAACTGGACATCACAAGGGAAATGGCCTCTGCCTCTAAATGAAATGAAATGTAATTAAGCATCAATCGAAGGACGCCTGTAGCAGCGTGTCATAGGAAGTGGCAAAGTGAGACATCCTGGAGCCTGCTGAGGTGAATCACCGGAGAAGGGTGAGGACAGCTGCCACCAGCCAGACTGGAGGCTCCTTCAGTGGGCACGGAGGACGGGCGTGCTGTGAAAGTCTGTCACAGCGGAGAAAGATTAATGACGGGGCTGTACCTAATCTCACTGGAAAACTATTCCCTGCTGACTGGACACGGCTCCAAGTCTACAGACTACTGCTGACCCTCCACCACACTGCCAACTCAGAGAAATCACCACATCAGCATTTATTAAGATTTGAAGAACAGAGATCAGAATAGCTGCCGCCATCTTGATGAACATGATTTCACCAAGTAATATGTTCCTGGATCAACTTTCCAATCAACCAATCAGATTCAAGGGATTTTACAACAAGGGCTTTGTTCACCTTTCATTTCCCTCTGATTTTAGGGATAATGGGTAGGGTTCGGTTTAAGGGTTAGGACTATGTTTTTGGACAGGAATGTTGTTCCAGGATCAACAAAAGATGTTCAGGAGCATGTCTTACTTGGCAAAATCATTAGCAAAATCTTTCATACATGGAGGTCACTGGGTTTTGATGGCATAGTTGCACATCAACCACTACAGTGGACACTAGTGCATCATTCTATACACTGCCACCAAGTGGCGAGCCTTTGTATGTGGAATTTTTGTTTCCTCCCAAGATGGCCGATGGTCAGTTTCTCCAGAATATCCATCCATTCTTCTATCCTAGGAGACTCTTGCAGGTAAAAAAGGTAACATCTAAGGAGTCATATCATTGTTAAATTTCCAAGTATTGATTTTAGATTGGGACAAAATTGTGAGTAATCATCTGTCCGTTAAAGGCACAGTATGTAATTTTCTGCTGCTAGAGGTCGCTTATTCAAAACAAAGGCGTAGTTTGATGACGGAATCATGGGAGGTGTTGTCTTCACATCTACAGCTGGTGGAAAAGAATCCGATGGGACTCAGGTGGAAACCATATTCATGGATGAGCTAATGTATTAAAGATTTATTAACATTACTGTAGTATGAAGCAGGGTGTGGCTGAAAGCCGCTGGAGCGATTGCTAATGAGAGACGAGTGCGACACACGGCTCGAGAGCAGTGGAGCTTTTATTATGCCGTAGATAAGCGCTTCTGCTTCTTCCGGTCAAGCGCATGTGGGGTAACCCAGTGCTGTTTATCATATTAGATGCATTTATGTGTTGAAATTTGTTATAATGCTACTCTGCGTTCGCTCGGCGTCTGCTATGAGATACTTGTTGCACACTGCAGTGAGCTAGATCGATATTCGGCATGGTAAAACTTGCGGTAAATCAAGAAAACGAGATTTAAACAATAAGACTTACTGTGTTGAGCTATATAACATGATTCGTTTTCTGTTGATGAATATATCCAAATAGTTGCTCACCTGTCTAATAAGACACAAATATATATTAAAGTGTCTTTGGTGTTTCCATGGTTTCTACAAAATAAAACCGGAAATCGAGGGTAACGCGGGTATGACGTCATTGATAGGCGACGTACGGACATGGTCCGTGTCCTGGTTGCTTATTTCTCTGGATTTAAACATTCTTGGAAACATTTGGGATAGAAATAAACGCACAAGTCAACAAAATATATAACACTGTTCTAGTGGTTCTTGGATATTTTAATCTAAAAATATTACATATTGTGCCTTTAAATTGGACATCATGCATCTCTAGCTATATTTAATTTACAATTCATAGTATTACTGTGACTGTTGTTCTTGAAAATACTTCATTTGCACTTTTTTGGCTGTAAATAAATGTATTTGTGTTATTAGATTGTAATTTGCAGTTACGTTAAAAAAGTAATCTGATCACGTAATGCACGTTACTCCCAACACTGCTCATATTTCAGATGATTTGAAAACATCTGATTACTTGTAGTAGGAAGTTCTTCTCTGTCTTGTAGTTGAACGGAAACAAAATTAGTTGCGTTTGCAATAATTGAAGCTGTATTATATATTTGTTTGTACATATTTTATAGTTTTCACATTATTTTATTCCTTGGTTTGTTAAATACACACAGTAGTATTGTGTTATTACTGCATTATGTTTGTTTTACAGCATCTCTTCAGTTAAAAACAAACGCATACGGTCTGCTCAAGTGGACGTCTGAAAAATAAATAACACCCTAAAAGCAATAAAAACACAAAGGAAAAAAATCCTGACAGTGGTCATAATTCATGCATGAAAGGGTTAATATTTTCCAGCAAAGGGTTTTGCGTTTACCATAAAATCATAAACACACAAAACATGTTATATGGCTTTTAAGTCAATCATACTTTATGAAACAATTTTCATTAAAAAATACAGTGTTTATTTCTGTAAAAAAAAAAAAAAAAAAGAGGTAAACATAAAAATGCCTGTATTAGACAGTAATATCTTGCCTCTTTGAGCTTATGATGCCATCTGCTGGTCACTTATAAAACTAGAGATACGAGACATGCGTTTGAACAAAAGAATGCCAAGATTCCTAAAGGGAAAATCCACACATTTTTTTCCCAAAAATGGTCAATTATCGAAAACAGCAACACGCTCTGCAAATCAAAAGACTTTCAAGTCCTCTACTCAGACGTGATAACAGCACTCAGACTAGACTTCTATCCATGTCTTTCCATCAGTTTTTGGAAAAGGACTAACATTATGTTCTAAAAATGAGATGCAGGCTGTAGTTATTTATACTTGTGATTTAGATCTTGATCATTCAGGAACACATCAAGGAATATGAGAGCAGAACATCACAGTCTCTTTGAACTATTTACAGCATTTACTTCAAAATAAGTTGATATCTAATACAAAATAAGTCAATCGAATGAACTATTCATTAAACCTCAAATGAGGCCAGAATAAGCTTGGGAAAAAACACTGGTCTTCAAGAGTCATTGGGAAGTCCAAAGAGCTTGACGGTTCCTGCCTCTCGGTTGCTGTCGTATTTGCCCTCTTTGTCGTCGCAGGCATACGCCAGCAGCGGTCTCTTCGGATGCCACGCTACAGTGAAGGTTGGAGACTCGCACTGAATCTCCCACAGTTTCTCACCTACAGCAATAACATGAAACATGAATCATCTGGTAAAACACAATTCAAGCTTTCATGATCATTTCAAAATGCTTCTGCTCACCTGTCTCTACTTCAGCAATGTCAATGAAATGATCCTCCGAGGCGGACGCCAGCATTTTACCATCATGACTGAAACTAAGCGTCCGCACAGGCCAGTCTAGTCTATGGGATTGAAGACATTATAAAAACATCACTTTATATAATATAAAAAACATAATTTTATATAATGTAAGATTAAAACAAATTACAATGCGTTTGCCTGCCGACAATTAACAATCAATATAGTATTGTGATATTTTGTGTGGGGATATTGTAGCTATACAAAATACATAATTTTACCGTAGGCTGTGTGCTCATAATGCAGAATAATTTAATAAATTGTTCTTTGTAAAATTGCTTATAACAATATGCATTGTAAAAACAAATATATTGAATTGAGTGTGCAAGCATAATTATTAAACAACTGTAATTTCTATTAAAAACATGTCTAAAATACAATGAGGGAAAATATTAAACATGAAGATGTGAAATGAACAGACTGAGAACTTCATTTTATATGATAAAAACTTGTGGACAAAGTATTATTTTGGGGACATTTGTAAGTTAAAGTAAAAAGGTAATACATCACAATATATTTTATAACAACATTAATTACATTAAATCATTTAAATGTTTTGGTTTCTTTTTGTCCACAGATAACAATCATGAAGTAAATACACCATAACATCAGCCCAGTGTTATATCAGTATTATTTATATACTATACTGTATATTATTGATATACAGTATTTATTAACATTTTAAATTAGCTTTTATTTTTTATATTTTCTGATTTCATTTTGGCATTTTTTTTAGTTTTGTGTGTGTGTGTGTGTGTGTGTGTGTGTGTGTGTGTGTGTGTGTGTATTATATATATATATATATAATTACACAAAAATATATATACACAAAAATATAAAATATATATTTTACACAAAGATATATATACACAAATAAATATACACAAAAATATAAAATATATATGTATAAATATATATGTTTTATATACTTATACATATATTTATTTTTGTGTGTGTGTATATATATATATATATATATATATATATATATATATATATATATATATATATATATATATATACACACACAAAATATAAATATATACATACAAAAAATCTAAATAAATATATATATATATATATATATATATATATGTTTTATGAACTTTAGTATTTTTAACTTATATATATATATATATATAAAATTTATTTCAGATTTATTTCAATTAACATTTTTTTTATATAGTTATAGTTAACAATAACCAGACTGCATCAACTGACCTGGAGAAGAAATAATGAGATGCCAAGTCAAAATTATGAGAGAAAACGAGGGAAAAAAGTGAAAGTTATAAAGATAAAAAGTCAAAATTACAATTAAGTCAAAACTATGGCAGTCAAAACTATGATAAACTAAAAATTATGATTAAAAAAAAAAAAAAAAAAAACTAAATTATAATCATCTGACCTGGAGAAGCAGCGAACACACACCAGCTCCTCCACATCCCACAGGCTGACCAGGGCATCTGCACTTCCTGTGGCAAAATACTTGCCAGTGGGATCGAATTTAATGCAGATGCAGTTGGACGGATGGGCATTAATGGACTGTATGAGCTTGAGATCAGGGTAACTGAAACAGAGAGAGAAACATGACATTTGATTCCCCATTATAAAATCACTCATGCACACCAGCAGCCCATTACAACTACAGATAAACATACCTCAATATATTGATACAGCCGTTGCCGTTTGTCAGGAAGAACATGTCATTGTCGTTATTCCAGGAGATCTCATTGACCTCAAACTTGAACTGCTCCTCAGCACGTGGACGGTGCGTCTTGGCATCAATGAAAGTCACAACATCGTCCTTGTTGCCCACAGCAATGGTCTGACCATCAGGACTCCAACATATGTTGATATTCTCCCCTAAAAGATGTCAGACAATATCCCACAGATAAATAAATCTCATGATAACAAAAGATGACAGGTTTAGAGCTTCACCTTTCGTGCTGACTGTGGCCATGCATTTGGTGGTCCGGACGTCCCAGATGCGGATGGTCTTGTCTCCGGATGCGGTGACGAAGAGATCAGGGTTGGTGGGATGCCAGCACAGCTGATCCACACTGTCTCCATGTCCTCGGTAATTGTTTTCCTTCACCTGATACAAGCAATATAGGTTCAAGGGTGAGTAAGTTCATGTCTAATAAAACAAACAAACATAAACACAGCTAGCCTAATGCTAATCACAGTAGTTACAGTTATCACGTGGTATTACAGGCTAATCAAAATAACAGAAATCTTGGAGATCGGTTATCATGGATTTTGTTTGTAATATAAAGAACTCTAACAGCTGAAATGTCGTTTAAATATTAATAATAACAATAATCGACTGGTATAATTCAGTGTATCCTGCAGATGATGGAGATGATAAACCTCACCAGTCGGTCTTTTTCCAGAACAAACACGCTGGCGGTTTTGTCAAATGATCCAGACGCCAAACGTTTTCCATCACAGCTCCAGGCCACCGAATGAACTTTAGCACTGTGAGCCGGGAACTCTCTGCTTTTATTGTTATTCCTGAAAACCTCCTGCATCTCCTGATAGTATGAGGACGCCATGTTAGCTTGTCATTCGCCGTGTATTTAAGCTGCATCTTTAGTTACTTACTGCCACCCAGTGTACGGGAGTGACATGACATGATACTGAATAATGTAAAAAGCTGGTTTTTGAAAAACTGATATTATGGAAGCCCCTTCACATAACATGCTTTGATAAATCATAATTATGATGAAAAGTCATAATAATGACAGATGATGCCCGCTCTGAATCAACATACACAACTGCCAAATTTTCTATATTTAATCATTATGATCACAACTTGTAATAATTACTTTAATGAGATCATTGTTTCTGCCTAAAATGAATATGTGATGTTAGCTAACTGCATGATTTATATTTACAACATATGGACATTATTTTGACTCTGATAATTGTTATAAATTGTAATGCAGAAACATGCATTTTCTGTAAAACTGCTTTGAAACGATATGCGCTATACAAAAAAAGTGAACATAAAAGTCGACATTATGAGATACTACATAATAACTATGGCATAAATATTCAAAATGATGACATAAAAAGTAATAGTTATGACATACTAAGTCATTATTATGAGAAAAAAAGTTGAAATTATGAGATAAAAAGTTATAATTATGACATAAAACATCTATTATGAGGAAAAAAATCAAATTTTTAATGTCATAATTAGACAATTCATGATTTCAACTTTTTATCTCATAATTATGACTTACAGCATGTTCAAAACACCAAGCTGCAAAAAAACATGACCAACGTAAGTCATAATTTTGTAATAATACATTACTAAAACAATACAAAAACTAAAACTATAAATTCTACACTAAAAACATAAAACTTTTTATGCGTTTTAGCCATTCATTTACATGACAATTGTGGGCCTGAAAACGCTAACTTTTGAAAATAGGTTTCAAAGTGCAAGTTTTTGAAAACAATACCATTATCATCTCCGTGTAAACTACAAAAACACAAATTTATGAAAACGGTGACGTCATGCGCATGCTTATTTCATGTTCAATCTATAGGCGCATAAAGAAAAAAAAAATCTATAGGCGCATAGTGTTTCTTTACAAATTGACATCGCCATCTACTGGCCTGGAATACAACGTATTTAGTCATTTTTGATTAAAATAGTTGTAGTCTGTATGTGAAAAATGTTTTCATGTAAACATACCCTAAATGATAATTAAACTTTTGCAATGTAAACACTGCATTTATGATACATTTATTTATTTATAGAAATTCTTCATTTTAAATTTTAGAAAACTGAATAAGGGCAATAATCTGGAAACACAATTATTTTCCAATACTCTGTTTTCTTTTTTACATATTTTTTCCTTATCCAGACCTGGAAATTACTTGAATCAAATTGCATACTTTTTCCAAACTGCGTAGGAACCCTGGATTATGCTGTACTCTCTACACCAACCCGGAAAAGTTCATATAGTGTGTTGTCTCCGTTTCTTCTCCGTCAACTCCTGCCAATCCCCTTCACACTAATTGTCCAGGTTCTGTTTCTCACTGGCAGATCCAGTTGCATTACCTGCTAATGCCCTCATGTATATTTCAATGCGCTCTTTGTAATGTTTTACACTTTCTTTTGTTACAAAGTTAAACTGAACGCAAAATCCCTTTTAGTATACAAACCACTTAGAGAATCTAGAGAACAACTACCTAGAGAAACACACTACTTAAATGTTATTTTATCCTAAGGTACAACTTTTGTGTCATTGAATATTCAAGTTTAATGACAAGATGTGGTGCTGACATGCATTTGTTTGAAAAATAGAAAAAATGAGGTATAAAGAGCAGTCTGTATTTCTTCGTAAGTTTATTCAGTTGAGTTTAAAAGGTATGTTGAAGAGGGATATTTAGATCAGTTCAAATAAAAACAGATACACTCAGTTTAAGCTTCAAAACACACTCATTTCAAGATCACAAGTCAGATCAATCACCTCTCAGAGCTCTTATACAAAATCAAGCCTACACTCCAATAAGGCTGAAAAGGAGAAAGTGGTGCAAACAGTAAGGCCAAAACACATTCCAGAGGTGGTGAGAAATTAAGGAGCAATTCAAACAAGTCTCCTACATTAAAAAAGAGTGTAAATGAGTCACGTCAACGTGGGTTATTAGAAACTCTACTGATGACAGTGTGAAAACAAGAATATATGATGATAAACCATTCAGATTTTCTGACAAGTGATACACAATTGCAACCACAAGTAATTCAGTATTTGCAATTAATAGCCATATATTATTGCAGCTGTCAGATAGCCTGATATCAAGACGTCAGACGACCCAGCTAACAAAACTATATTCTAAGAACGTTTTGCTATTGTAAGTTATGAAAACGCTATTTCTTAACGTTCTCTCAGTGTTCAAAATGTCCAGTTTTTAAATGTTTAAAAAAACTTCTTGGTTATGCAAATATTAGGGAAACATTACTTTTAAGGGCCCATTTACACTAGTGGGTTTTCGTTTTAAAACGCATAAGTTCTGCTACGGTTACGCCTGTCATCTACACTACGCTGGAGCTTTCGAACCTCGAAAACGGAGACTTTCGAAAACGTTGCAGAGCCCATTTTAATTTGAAAACACCAGGTTGAGGCCGTTTACACTAGTGGGTTTTAGTTTTAAAACGCATACGTTTTGCTACGGTTCTGCCTGTCATCTACACTACGCTGGCATTTTCGAATCTCGAAAACGGAGACTTTCGAAAACGTTGCAGAGCCCGTTTTAGTTTGAAAACACCAGGTTGAGGCCCTGTTTACACTAGTGGGTTTTAGTTTTAAAACGCATACATTTTGCTACGGTTACGCCTGTCGTCTACACTACGCTGGCGTTTTCGAACCTCGAAAACAGAGACTTTCGAAAATGCTGCAGAGCCCGTTTTAGTTTGAAAATGCAGAGTTTGCGTTTCAGTACAAACAGACTAAAAATTGAGACTTTTGAAAACGATGGCATGGCTGCCCACGTTCCTTGATGACCGTGTAAACAATAACATGAAGACTGAACTGCAATCTTTGCTGGCTTTGTTGTCATTTTTAGCAGCCATTGCGCAGTTAAACTGCATTTTTTAATACTGCTGCTACCTACATGCGCAAGAGGCAACTGTTTACACTTGTATGTGCATACCTAGTGTGCATGAACGGTCATGTGACATGCGTTTTTGGTCATGTAGTGTAGACGGAGATTGTTTCTGAAACGCTGTGGAAATGTCAGTGTAGACGAGGATTGTTTTAAAACGAAAATGCACTGGTGTAAACGTGGCCTAAGTGTTCTCTGAACTTTCTGAAATGAGCAGGAGAAATGTTTAAAAAACATTAGATGAATATCCAACTATTTCAAAGGGGAAAAAAGCATAACATTTTGAGAATGTTATGAAACACCAGATAACTGACGAACATTCTATTAACATTACCGGGAGAACGTTTATTCATAACTTACAAGAGAATCTTACCAGAACATTAGCCGAAGTTCTGAGAACGTTCCATTAGCTGGGCAGTAAGAACAGGACAACTGAGATGGCCAGAACTCTACTGTCTCATTAATATCAATAATCAAGTCGTACCATTTACACGATCCGCTTAGAGTCAAGAGGAGTCACAAGGCAAATATACGCAGTTATTAGAGGCAGCCTGATCCTGCACAATATTACAATTTTCAGATGATATTGCATTGGATCTAATCAAGACGCAATTGTCAATCAAAGCCAAACTTTTGTACAGTGCATTCATGCAGTGCAAAGTTTTGGAAATGCCGGAAGACATGCGTGTGTAGCCCTCCATAACTTGATGGTATTCATTTTTCTAATATCTAGGATGTATGAGATCTCAAATCCCCAAGAGGTGAGTGTGTCCTAAGAGGTAGACAGAACAGACCACTACAGTTCCTCTTTAAGGTAAGAATCGATTACATGGCTTATAATTGCATCTCTTGATTAATTTGGATAGTCTAGTCCACACTTAGGACCTTTTTAGAACAGCAAAGGTGCCATGATGTGCAGTGCAGTGATACTGTCAGGATTGTTCTGCTGCGTTGCATTAAATATGAAGAAAATTCTGTGCTACTAGCAGCATCTGCCATTGTTCAAACAAATAATCTCGCCCCAAACATACGCCATTGATTGAGCCAGTGTTACCAGTTGGGCCAGAGGCTTCAAGGTTTGACTGGTTAGCAAGCAAAATGCACCTTTCTTGAAGAGATTGTTCAAGGTATAGCTCTGTGAAACAAAAAAAGAAGAATGTTTAAACAGCTCTTGTCCATTCAATAAAAGTGAATGGGGTCCAAACCAACACTAGACCACATTGACGTTCATTGTATGGAGAGGAAAAAAACACTGAGGCTGCGTCTGAAATGGAATACTCTTGAGGAGGTACTTATTTGAATAAGTAATTACTTCCCGGCCACTAAAAAAGTATGTTCTATATAATATGAATGTAATCTGGACGTACTACATGTTGTCATTATCACGTGACCTACAAAGAGTCAGTTGCGTCGCTTCACTGCCATTCACAAATCTTCTCCCATGGCCTCATGGGATAGTAAAGTTTCCATCGTATGCACACTTCAGAATCTCGCTGGAAGTAGTAGGTCATCCGGGTACTTTTTGCCTACTCTTTTATGAGTACTGTGACTTTGGGCATACTTTAGTCACTATAGTATGCGAAAAACAGTATGTGACAAAATAAGTATGTAAACCCTAACGCTCAAAACACTTAATTGGTTTGAGTAGGACAAACTTAAGTTAAACAAATTAGTTCAGTTAAATTAACTGTTATGAGTATTTATAACTTTATTTTTCTTTTGATTTCAGAGCACTGACATATTTTAAGTAAACTGAACTATTTCATTGTTTTGAGTTGTATGAACTCATTTCTTTTCATTTAGACGAACTTAAGTTTAACTGAAACTGGGCTGGGATTTCTATTTCCCAGCATGCTTTGCCCATGGTACTCGAAAGGGAGAGTAAATGCTAAAATTAAGTGTTATATAATGTTTTTTGTGTAAGATTAATTAATAAAGTGAGATTTATTACTGATTACTGATGCTTCAGTAAGTGCTATACCATACTATTGTTAACATGTTAGCAAATTAGCAAGTTGGCGTTTTCTGAATTGGCTTGTTATAGCTAGCAAAATATTTACATTAAGATAACCTGATATTTTAAGTTAAATGTATAAATTAGTGTATTCAAATATTTCAAGTTAAGAACAATAAAAATGTATGAGTACAGAATTAAAATCTTTCTTAAACTTAAAAAATTCTCATTCAACTCTTTTGAGTTCTGACAACTTATTAGGGTTTACAGTGAAGTGAATAACTCATTTGATTTGCAAGAACTCAAAATAAAAAAGTTAATTAACTAAATCTTTTATGTTAATTGCTATCAAAATGTATGAGTTAGCTAACTCAGTACTTCAAGTTAGGAGCAGTTAACATGCATGAGTACTACAAACTCAAAACTTATTAGTTTTGCTTACTTGTTACTTACTTATGATGTTTTGGGAACATCATAACTCAAAAAAATTGATGTAACTGATTACCTCAATTTTTTTGAGTTAGCCCAAATGATTTGTGTTTATGTAACCCCTCCTGTTTGAACCCCCGCTCTAAGCGGGACTCGAACCCAGGTCTGCTGGCATGGGAAGCGGGTGCTCTAACAAGGAGGCCAAAGACCACAGTCAGTCTCTAGAGCGCCTCTTGAGATCAGGGGAGTAAAGTTTACTTGCACAGCTCTTACCGACCTACGTCCGTCACACTCACCCCCCTAAATCTCACTCCCATCCAGGTCACAGCACCAATGTAACCCCTCCTGTTCGAAACTGCCCGCTTTAAGCAGGACTCGAACCCCGGTCCATCCACATGGGAGTCAGGCGCTCTAACAAGGGGAGTAAGGTTTACACGCACAGCTCTTAACGACCTATGTCCGTCACATTTACAGTGTATAAAGTAGGGAAGTATGCGATTTCAGATGCAGCCTGAGACATTTCTCAAAATATCTTTTTGTGTTCCGCAGAGGAAAGAAAGTCAGTTTTGGAACAACATTAGGGACGAATGAGGACACTGGCTGCAACGATGGCAGATCATAAATCAAGTATATCCATGGGGTCCTGCGCTGTCTCCGATGAACTGAGATGAATGGGAATGCTAACGGATCCTTCAGGTATTACAGACTTCCTTATTCAGGTCTCTCAAACAGACTTAAATTCTTCTGCTAGAGGCACAGAAATTACACACTTCATCATTAAAGTTTCCTTGCTTGCATTCTTATGGAAATGTGACTCAGATGTTGAATCCATGAATCTAAGATGAATCTAATAGCAACTATTGTGCAGAATGAATCTGAAGTGTATGACAGATGTTCCTAACGTCTAAACACCCTGTGTTTATTGGTAAAGGCAAATACAGTACATTTTCAAAAAAAAGGAACAAAAATGTGTCTGGTAAGATGTTGTTTTTTTTTTTTTTTTTCAGTCTGTAATTGTAATCAAGCTGCAAACGATGAAATGACCTTTCTACAATAATTTAACATATGAACAGCTGATTTTAAATTTGGAATAAACTAATTTAGAAAGCATGGTTTTGTGCAAATAATGCAGCTGTCCTTGCAGCGCCACTTGCCGTTAACATTCGGCATCTGTGCTACCGTTTGCTGCATTGGGGCTTTGTGCAGAGGAGCTGATGGTTTGCAGGTCGTCACTTGCATCAGTATGGCCAATCCCGTTGGGCCCCGTCCACTTCTCTGGATTTCCATCCTTCACTTCACTGATTAAAAAAGTATATGCAAAAATGACAACAAAATTGAACACAGATTATAATATTAGTAGCACTTTATTTTACAGTCCTGTTCCCCATGTACATACAATGTACTTATTACAGCAATTATAATAACTGGGTTATACTAACCCTGAAACTACCCTAAACTTAACCTTAACCCATGTAGTTACCTTATATTACCAAGTATTTTCTTCGGTAAGTACACTGTAAGTACACGTACTGTAAAATAAAGTGCAACCGTGTAACCATAATATTTATATACAGATGCCATATTAAAGTGCCCCTATTAAAGGATTAGTTCACTTCTGAATTAAAATTTCTTAATAATTTACTCACCCTCATGTCATCCAAGATGTTTATGTCTTTCTTTCTTCAGTCGAAAAGAAATTAAGGTTTTTGAGGAAAACATTCCAGGATTTTTCTCCATATAGTGGACTTCACTGGGGTTCAACGGGTTGAAGGTCCAAATGTCAGATTCAGTGCAGCTTCAAAGAGCTCTACACGATCCCAGACGAGGAATAAGAGTCTTATCTAGAGAAACAATCGGCCATTTTCTAAAAAAAATAAAAAATGTATATACTTTTTAACCACAAATGCTCATCTTGCTCTAGCTCTGCGATGTGCCACACATTACGTAATCACGTTGGAAAGGTCACGCGTGAGGTAGGTGAAAGTACTGATCCAGTGTCTACAAAGTGAACGTGCAAAGACTAAGTCAAACGCCCTTTACAAAAAAAGGTAAAACAACGATATCGGACGATTTTGAAGTTGGAGGAGTTTTTCGCCCTACTGCGGTACTTCCGCCTACGTCACGCGTGACCTTTTTAACGTGATTATGTAATACGTGGCGCATCGCAAATCAGTGCAAGAAGAGCATTTTTTTTAGAAAATGACCAATTGTTTCTCTAGATAAGACCCTTATTCCTCGTCTGGGATCATGAAGAGCCCTTTGAAGCTGCACTGAAACTGCAATTTGGACCTTCAACCCGTTGAACCCGTTGAAGTCCACTATATGGTGAAAAATCATTGAATGTTTTCCTCAAAAACCTTAATTCCTTTTCGACTGAAGAAAGATCCTTGAATGCATGTATTGTAGGAGCCCTCCAAATAAAACTATGAATATTTAAAATAGGACAATAGGGGCACTTTAACATTTAGCAAAATAGGCAACAAATCTTCACTGCTGAACAAACGAGTTGTGCGAGGGTGACCTTACCCTGAACAGCACCCGTTGGTGACCGTCTCAGTGGGCTCTTTCTCAGAGAGAGATCTGCAGACACTGTCTGTCTGAGCGCCTCCTTTGAACTCCATGCCAGAATCTGAGCTCTGTTGAGCCATGGCTGGCTCTCGGCCCGAGTCTGAGCTGGTTCTTGATCCGCGCTCACTGCCTGACAGAGAGCTGCTGCCCGGCCCTTCTGTGTCTTTGCCAGAATCAGAACTGTGTCGCCCGTTCAGGCTGTTTGATGAGGAGACTTTACTCATCTGCCCATCATCTACAGAGCAACAGTTGAAGGATAGTCATTATTCGCTCAAGTTATGCAGCATGCTCAGAGTATTTTCAATAATCTTAAATCCAAACATAATTCTTTAGGTTAACAATAAATATAAAAAGTTTACAGTGCCAACAAGAGGACTCATTGTACTTATACTTGAAACATATTTTTCATAAGCATCATCAACTTAAAGACATGTTTATTCAAAGTTATCTGGTCTTTAATAATTTTCTCTAAACATTAGCACAAAAACATTATTTATATATCTGTCACATCTGCCAGCTGGAGTGCCCATTATATCCACCAGAGGGCACTCCTCCCTAGTCCATTGCTACCATTTCAGGAACTACATTTCCCATAAACCTTTGCCTGGACTCGTCATGTGCTGATTACTTCCACCTGTTTGTCATTAGCTCATTTATGTTTGCCTATTTATACCCTGTGCAGTGTTGCCAAGTCTGTGGTTTTCCCACAGAATCAGGCTACTTTAACACTCTTGCTGCGGATTGTTTTTCCATGTCTGACCCCAATGTGATATTTAGCCTCTTGAATAGTGAATTTTACCAGGGGAACACCGATTTTCTCTGTTTTGCTGATGCTTCTTGGACTGTGTTTTATGCCTGGATTGTTTACCCTGTGTTTGAACCTTTGCCTGTTTTTTTGGATTTACGATTCTGGATTATCCTCAATAAATAATGCATTGTATCTTTTTGTAGCAGTTTGTGACAACATCATTCATGGAATGCTTTTTTAACTGGACGTTTGTGTAACATTTTTTTTTTTTTTTTTAAACGTTACTACTTGTTTCAGAATGTTTAGAGAACTTTGAAAAGTTGCAAAATTATAAAATGGTATGTTTTCTTAGCGTTCTTCGCTTTACCAAGTAATGTTTCAAATTTAAAAAAACTGTACAGAGAACATTCAAAAATCATGTTTTCATAACTTAATGGGAACATTAGCAGAACATTCTTGGGAAGAACCTACAAGCCCTTTGTTTCAATAGCAAATACATTGTAAATGCATGCGTTCAGCTGTTTCTTGGATACTTGAAGATTAAGTGTCTATCCTCTTGCCTTCTGTGTCGGGATCACAGGCCTGTTTGCGTCTCCTCCTCAGAATTACTTCCAGTTCACTGTCCTTTTTAGCATGAACTACTTCCTGAAACCCACGACTGGGACTCTTCTTCACGGTCTCCTATAGGTTCAGAGAGGGAACAGAATTTGATGTATATTCATCAATGGTGAGTTTGACATCTTGGCATTTCTGAGTAATGAATACTTTAGTATATTACACATTTATTTGCACAACCACTACTGAACACCATGATCATCATAATAGAACTATTTTTTGTAAACAAACAGATAATGGGATGGATTTCTGTCATCTGTGGATCAGCAGATGACCATAACAAGGGGGTATTAACATCAGGCGACTGAATGGCAAGCAGAGGTTAATCAGAAAGCCTACCAGAATGCCTTTCAGCTCTTCCATTGCACTTTCCTGGTGCTTTTCCTCAACTGCTGCTGTTGCTGCTGCTGCTGCTGCCACTGCTGCTGGGATCGGCTGCTGTGGATCAGGAACAAAGAAAAGTTACATTATATGATCAAATCACAAAGTATTTCACAAATAACATTACATGATATAATATCACTGTTATAATATCACCTTAAAACTATTAAAAATCATTTTTTGGTAATTGAAATAAAGATAAAATAAAATATAAATATTAGATGAAAAACTTAAACTTGAAAAAATAAAACAAAAATGATGCCTTGTCAGCTAACTGAAATAAACATGTTTAAGTTGTAAAATTATTAAATATTAAAAGAAAACGTATAAAAATGACAGAAAAACATTAATTAACGTATTTAAACTAAAAGCATAAACAATTCAAAATTGTATTAAATGCTATAAAAGTATATAAATAATACTAAAATAACACTGGTGATATAGCATGTGTTGTTTTTAAGTTTATTCATACGTTTTCGAAAAGTAATGTCAAAAAGTCACAAACAAAAGACAATCTGCCTGTGCAGCATAACGAGAAGCAGGCAATCTCTAAAGTCAGGACTACAGCTATTGATCTGAAGTTATACAGCTCCTCTGAGCCTCAGGATGATCTGGATGGCTTCGCCCATCAATAACTTTAAACAAGATGGATCCCCTCTCAGCCTATATGCAAAATGCTTTAATGACCTGACCCTTCCTCAGGGAGGACGATCAAATGCTATGAACCATTTCTGCAGGATCTTTGTATTGACAAAATGGTGCTGAGCTGTAAAACACAGGGTTTCCTTTGATTGTAATGGAGCAGTCTGAACTGTTCAACACTGGTGCATGTGGAACAGTGATCTGGTGTGAAGACTGTTGTTAAACACTGTAAACAATGTGTGTGATTTGAACATACCTTTGTGCCAAATCTCTGCAGATGATGGTACCGGGTAGAGAAACACAACAATCAATCAGTACACACAATATATTCATAACCAATATAAGACACTGTGTAGCATATATATGTGCACCATTTACAACTGAATAAATAAATTCAGATTTAGTTTCTGATTTTGAATTTGAGTTGCAAATAAGATGTACGGTTGTTATTTGAACTTATTAAATTTATTCAATTGGAATGAATGAAATTCAAATTATTTAAAAAAGTATTGCTGTAATTGTACTTTTAAACAATGCATTCAATTTTTTTCTGGATGAAAAACAAGAACAATAATAAATTGATAAAATATTTGACATTGATAATGTTACAAAATATTTCTATTTCAAAGAAATGCTGTTCTTTTGAACCTTCTATTTATCAATCCTGAAAAAAATGTATCACAGTTTCCACAAATATATTAAGCATCACAACTATTTATAGTTGTGATAATAATAATAAGAAATATTTATTGAGCATCAAATCAGCATATTAGAATGATTTCTGAAGGATCATGTGACACTGAAGACTGGAGTAATGATGCTGAAAATTCAGCTTTGATCACTGGAATAATTTACATTATATTATAATATATTAAAAGATAATTATATATTATTATATATTAAACAGTTATTTTAAATTGTAACTCTATTTCAGAATATTACTGTTTTACTGTATTTTTGATCAAATAAAAACCTTTAAACCAACCCCAAACCTTTCAAAAAACAGTAGTGTAAACATTTGAAATACCATTTATATATTTTTCTATATTTCATCATGTTTAATAAATCAACCATGACAGAAGAACACTTAATTTCACAGAATGCTTAGATTTAACTTAACGTCTTTAAAATAAAGCAAAATAGAATATGAAGCAGGTCTACCGAATGAAAACTTTAAACATAAATTTATTTGTTTTTGCCAATTTTGTTGGTTTGGTTGAATGAAATTGCTCTGCTATGTGACTGTGTTGAATTTCTTTAAATTGCAATAGAATATATTCCTCTGCCTGTCATTACAACATCCTGTGGGGCTCATAAAGCAGTCCAATTAAATTCTGAATATTGCCTAACCTTAGTCCCTCTGGGTTTAAAACCTCACCTTAGTGTCCTGACTCTTCACAGGCCTGAGAACCACTCCGTGTTTAATTCTCTCCATCATTTCATTGACGGCTTTCACTTTGACATCATCCACAGCTTCAGTTGCTGCATTAAGAGGGATTGTGTTTGTCAGGGTACCAATAATAGGGCGACGCAATAAAAATACACCGTTCTGACTATAGGGAAAATGGGACAATCACCTGGGGCTTGCTCTAGTTTTGGGGTTCCTTTCCCTCCCTTGGAAGATTTCCTCATAATCGCAATGAGAGAGCTACCGTAAACAAAGAGATGTAATCAGATGTTCACAGTTGTTTTTAATAATGGTATATGACAGTTTGGCTTCAGTGCAGTAAAGTGGGGCGTTACCTGAGGGGGTTGCAGCGGGAGGGAGGAGGTGGGGGAGGTGGAGGAGGAGGGGGTGGGGGAGGTGGAGGTGGTTGAGGAGGAGGGGCCGGGGGAGGAGCAGTCCCAGGGGAGGGGCCTGATGCTGAATCACTGATGCTCCTCCTCGCCTCCTGCAGCTCTTTAACTGTGACAAATGACAAAAGGTTGCCGGGATGTTATGCTTCTGTGTGTATGATCTTACAGTATTTGGCCTTCAAATATAAAATAATCCTTAATTTTACCTTTCTTTTCCAAAATACTGTTTTTCTTCTCTTCCTCCTGCAGTCGTCCCTCTGTCTCTTTCTTTTCTTCATCTAATATCTCTAGTTGCCTTTGCAGTTGAACTAGCTGCTTACGCAAAGCACATTCGTCCAGTTCAGCCTCTAGAGCCTTTACCTGCAAACAAATGGGACATATGGTATGTTCAAGTCATGTTGAATAGATTGTATTTATGAGTTGAATGCACAAGTCTCCGAATTGGGGGTGTGTCAGTGATAAAGCATGTCGGATGCAGCAATGGATGCAGCATCTGTATTAATGGTAAATTTACTAAAATCAATTTTAGTTACTACATGTACTTACTATAGTAATACAGTAAGTTATGCATAATTACAAGTAACTAACCCTAAACCAAACCCTAACTCTAACCGTAACTCTACAGTAAATACATGTAGTTAATTAATATTACTCTGTACTTATTTGAGTAATTACAATGTAACTACATCACCTTAAAATAAAGTATAACCCATTTTTTTAACCCAACATATTTTTGTTAGTTGGGTTGCTCCGACCCAAGTTATTTTAATGCGGTTGATGTCATAATTACGACTTCCCAACTTATATACGAACTTCCCAACTTGAATGCTCCAATATTCAAAATTGAGTTAAATGCCCATAAATGGTTTTATTTAAATGATTTGTTCATATAGAATAATTCTTTTAGATTTAATTGGTACAATAAACTCAAATGGAACCCAAACCGGTGCAAAAAAATGTCCTTGACTTTGGTACAGAATTAGTTCATATTTACAGGCTGACTTGTAAACAAGGTTTTGCTAACATAGCCTATTGATTACGTGACGTCTGAAGTTAGGATCCATGCTCTTTGGATTTGAATTGTGGGTCAGACTGCATATTGACTGATGACACAACAGTGCTACTGATTCACAAACTCTAAATCCCATTTGCTAGTATTTGTGATGCTGTAACTGCACTTTTGTCACTGCCTGAATGAACAGAATATTTCCTACACTACATCTGATTCTTTGCTCATCCAGTCGGTAGCTATCATGTTTAAAAAGTATTTTCTTTATTTGATGCCACTTCTTATATGACAAAAAGCTGCTGAATGAATCCCCAAATTATGACATCTGTCAAGCCTCCGGATGTCTCCTCTGGTGCTCTGAGATTTTTATTGGTTTAATATGGTTGTGGTTGTGTTGACAGCCTACCACTCACATACATTTGTCATTTAATGTGGTTTGAAAACTATGTTACTGCTGAGGATGCAAATGTACTGTAGAACAGAAGAGCCACAGTAGAGCCAGATGAAAACAACGTATTATCAACAAGGCATTGTGGGGGAACTGAAGAATGAATGAATGCAGTCTATGATCTGGCATACTTTAGTCTACTGGGACTGTACAGCATCACACCAGACACCTGAATCAGCTGTTTGAAATGCCAACTTCACTGCTGATGTTACAATACTATTGAAATAGTCAATATTATTTCGTCTAAATAAATGGAAAATAAAACACTAAAAACTATAATAAATCATTATAATTCAACAAGTGAATTAAGGCATCTTAACATTATAATGTACCATTTGAAAAACAAGATTTTCTAGAGATTACATTTACTGAGGGTTATTCATTTATTAGAACACTTTTTAAAGGGGTCATGAATTGAGAAATCAACTTTTCCTTGAGCTTTTGATATATAAAATGTCATTGTACTATAAGAATATCCTGTAAGTTTCAGAAATGAAAACTTCCTTGTTAGTCCAATAAAAGCTTTTATTGACACCAGGCCCAGCAAACGACTCATCCTGGAATGTGCCTATCTATAGATAGGAAAAACCCCGCCTCCGCAGAAGAAATCAACGCCAACTTCATCATTGCCAGGTTACCCCCGCCCACTGGCGTGTTAGTGAGGTGAGGTGAGGAGAGGAGCGATACAGGACTAAAAATAGCATTACCTTTCAAAGGATCCTAATGCTAGGAATATGGTTATTTATTTTCAACAATGTTAATGTCTCAGTTGAGCCTTGTTTATTTGTATTCGGTACATTTCACTGTGGATTCTTTGGTAAATCAATCGCATTTCGGCGCAGGCTTTGCAAACAGACTTTTACGATATGGACTCGACAGTAATGCATCAACATCTAAGTAACAGGTTAATTCTAATGCCTGATCTGATATTATTGATTCATGTACAGTCAGATGTTCTTTGTCTATGTGTCAGTAAATCAAACCAGTGACTAAACGCTCAACTTTACATTGTTTCTCTTAGGAGAATGAAAATAATCTGTTATTTAAACTGTGATTAAATTATATATAGAAAGTGACCAAAGGACGCTCCCTTTGCAATCACTGGAGCTGTCAATCAAACAGCGCAAGTTTATCAGTGACTGAGTTCTGGACTCGCACCAAAACTCCCATTTTTTTTAACTAATCTCTTAGTTACATCGAGTTTGCACTGTTAGTTATAATGAAAGCATTCGTTAGTGTGCAGAAATTGAGTTGCAATGACGAGACCACTGCTTTTATGCGCTCAACAACATGTCTGTGATCGGTTACAATGTTCATCACTGCAACCTTTCATGCCACGATCTAAATATAATGCCATAGATCTAAATATAATAAACACTTTTCATGATTAGTTAACCTTGAGAGCTGTAATAGCAAAAATGTGCTAAAAGTTTTCGAGAGAGTAATACTTAGCTATTTCATATGCAAAGATCAATCACAGCAGTGGGCGTTTACACTGAAGTCTCACAGCAGACACGCCCCTTAAAACAGCGTTCAAATAAGAGGGCTAAAATCAGGGTAGGAAAAAGCCTTTTATTTCTAAATTATGACAATTTTTAATGTAAAAAGCATACTTACATTATAAGTGCACCCCTGGAAACATTATAAAACAATAAAACAACACAATTCATGACCCCTTTAATGATTAACTTTAAGTAAGTTAGATAAATGCACAGCGCTATTTCATCCCATTTAGTGCCTGCTTAAACTGGATTGTGTGTGGCTAGTGATTAAGAACACAGTCAAAACCGTTTACGAAGTTCTAAATTAGAGGATTAATATTTATGAATGGATTTATGTCTATGAAAAGCCCTAGCAGACTGGTTTAAATAACTGAAAAGGGGTTTAGATTTAATTCCATTGTCCTATCATGCAATCCATGATTAACCATAAGGCTTATTGTGTTCAAGAAAATATGGGTAAAATTTCACTTTTTTCTGAAATGAGCTAATAAAACTGAAAACATACACTCCAGTTTTGCATATCTAAAAATCAGATTCAAAAGACTCTGGGGTTTCCTACCTTGTCTTGGTGCTGTATTCTCTCTTCTTCTAATGTTTTAGTCACATTGGCCACATCTTCTAAAGCTTTGAGCAGTTGAATGCTGGGATCTGCCTGTTGCAGCAGAATCATGCTCTGTCTGTTTGCTTCTTTTTGCTTCACCATCATCTACAGGCGAAAATGAACACGAGGAAATAACCATTTCAGATGGTTTCAGATGGAGGCAACCATGGATAATTCAAACTCTACAGTCAATGAATACATTTATCTTGTCTTTTGGTTGGATTTTGAGGTCACCAGGTCACAGTTTGTCACACCAGTGAATGAAGTTGGCCTGTCACCCATGTACTGATGAAGTGAATTCAGATGTGTTTTGTTCCATACCTCATGTGCATAGGTCTCTGCTTTCTGCCTCAGGCTCTGCTCCAAATCCAGCTGCTCCTTCATGTTTTCATACTCATGAGTGGCCATCATAGACACTAAAGAGATAAACAATGATAATAAAGCAATAGGCTTGGCAAAAAATCCCTGTTTTGGCTACAAAGGAAATAAATATCATAGTAGACACAGTATTACAGGCATAGATTATTCAATGGACAGTACGGATGGGAATCGTAAGAAAATTACTGGTTGACTGGTTCTAACTATATGCATAACAAATACAGTAAATAAAAAGTATTGCTTTATGATAATATACACTACTGTTCAAATGTTTGAAGTCAGTAAGATTGATCAAATAATGATCAAAAGGTACAGTAAAGACACAAAGATTTGTACTTTAAATATATGCTGTTCTTTAGAACTTTCTATTCATCAAAGAATCCTGAAAAAAACGTATCCCAGTTTCCACAAAAATATTAAGCAATAATATTAATATTTTCAACATTGATAATAATAAGAAATGTTTCTTGAGCACCAATTTAAACTGGAGCTGCTGGTCAGCTTTGTCATCACAGGAATAAATTACATTTTAAAATACATAATCAGATGACCTGAACACTGCTGTTTCCAATATTCCAGTCAGATTAACAACACAAATGAGCAAAGAGGGAGCTGGGAGGACGTCAAAACAAAGTGCATCACCCCCAGCTGGAACACAGTGACTTCCTGTGGTGAATCTTTTACAGATAATTTGATCAAGGACTTTGACGTGCGGCCGGTAGTGAGTGGGCTGATGGGGAACATTAATCTTCTTGGAAGGCACATGCACAGATGCACTGCAGGCCATTTGAGATGATGTCATGCTCATGCATTTGAATACAAGTGAGGAAATGAAGAAGCTCATAACATCCATACTCACCCCTGTTGAACCTCTTAATGGTCTTGCTTTGCTGCTCAATGGTTTTATAAAATTCCTTCATCTCAGCCTGCTCCTTTTCAGTCTGTAAATTAGCATAAGGCTCATATTTGAGAAACTATCAGCAAAGAAATTCAATTAGACATTGTTACTCTGATATCCTTTTAGGATCAGCAATACCGCAGGTCGCTAAGGCTTCATTTCAAGAACATTTATTATTAATGAACAGGTTAAAATACTGGAAGACACTTTGCAGACCGAGCCCCCATCCACTGCCGTCAAGCCTAACTGAGCTCGGTCTTTAAAAGAGCTGCTTTGCTACTCACAAGTGCTGTCAGCTCCTCTATCCGCCTCTGCTGCTCTTGAAGCTGACAAGCCAACTGCTTCTTCTCCTCCAGCAAAGAACTCACAGTTTCTTGGAGATCTGTGGAAAAATGAGAATTTGGAATGGACATACTATTGACAGATTCCTTTGTGAAGGAAATTGTACACAGGCTTATTTATTATTTGTACAATTGCACCCGATTTTAATACACTGCTATGATACACTGGTATTTACCTTTGACCTGCTGCTTATACTGAGAAAAGGGGTCAGAGCTGGGATCTTGATGTTCAGTCTCCTCTTCTAGGGAAATGCAGTCAGAAATACTGGGCAGCAGCTCATCCAGACACGGCCGTGATGACAGGCTCAAATACTTCAGCTTCCTGTTCTCACAGTTCAACTAAAGTGATCAAAACAAAATTATTTAAGACCAGGGCTTGACATTAACACCGGCCAACCAACCTGCCAAATGCGGGTGGATTTCAGCAGTGGCGTGTAACGCAGTCACTCCTACTAGCCACTTTGGCAGGAATTTTACATTTAAAGGGTTAGTTCACACAAAAATGAAATTTCTGTCATGAATTACTCACCCTAATGTCGTTCCAAAGCTTGTTCATCTTTGGAACACAAATTAAGATATTTGAGGGTTTTTTTGTCCATAGAAAGCAACGAAATTACGTGGACTATTTTAACAATGTCTTTACTACTTTTCTGGAACTTGAATATGGTAATTGTGTTGCTTTCTATGGGAGATAAAAAAAAAAAAAAAACTTTGGATTTCATCAAAAATATTTTAATTTGTGTTTCGAAGATGAACGAAGGTCTTACGGGTGTGGAACGACATGAGGGTGAGTAATTAATGACAGAAATTTCATTTTTGGGTGAACTAACCCTTTAATATATACATTTTTCAATTGTATATTAAATTGTATATTAAAAAGGCATCTGAAATAATAAACTAAGTGCAATACAGTGTTGTAATATAGGTTTACAATACATATCGATACTGAAATGTCTGAAATGCTTCCAATGCTCATTTTCTTCAGAATAGATACACGATACCAGCTGCTCTTTCTCTCTCTCTCATCTCTCCAACAGCGAGTCGACACACAAACCCGCCTCCCCTCACTCACTCGTTTCATTTGCTAAATATTGTTGATGTTACAGGTCTTGAATCTCATCATGGGATTACGCTTATTGTGCATAACTTTACTCATTCCCGCAGATTTTGTTCTCACACCCAAAGTGCGCACACATAAAGCCGCCTCTCAGTACTAAATTTAGTTATTTTTTGCTGCTTATCGCGCTCAAACATTCAAATACACACAAAATAATGTCAAAATGCCGGTCTTGGTGAGTATTCACGTAAACACAGTCAGTAATATTTTAAGTGAACGTAAACAATCGATAAGGAAAACGCATGTGTAACAATATAATGGATCCGTGCGTCAGGTCTTAAAGTGACAGCAGCCTAATATACCTGCTGCCAAATTATCAGATATTATTATTATGTCAGTTTTCCCCATGGTATCAATGTCAAAATTGTGGCCAGTGAAAATGCTGAGTGGCTAGTAACTTTGAAAAACCACTAGCCACAGTGAAAAAGTTAATGTCAAGCCCTGTTTAAGACCATAAATTACGATAAAAGTTTGAATATTTTGCTATAGCTCTCCTTGGCACATTCTACAAAACTGGTCTAAATGTTCATGAATCAGACTGATATGATTCTCAAGTTCAAAGCCACGACCAATACATTCTTCAAAATTTCTTCTTTTATGTTCAACAATTAGAATAATTTTGCTTTCTAGAAAAAATGTTTGAAGAGCTGAAAGATGTCAACAAACAGAAATAAATAGATAAAATCATTAAGGCCACGACATACTTCAAGCGAAATAGAAAAAACAAACTGGTGTGATGTCATTTTGAACAAAATCAGGCCAAAACAAAGTTCGTTTGGAGTTTGTTTCGAGAGTTTGAAACAGCTTCCAAAATGAACTTTCCAGAAAAGTTAGCTCCGGCTGGTAAACAACTTCGAATTTCCATTGGTCCGTGGCGATACATAAAAGGTGCGGGGGAAATCTTCTCCAGTTCATTCCATCAGAGTCAGATGTGAGTAAAAACATGAACACACTAGAGAGTATTTCTAATTGAAAGAGACACTGTTTTTTTTTTCATGTTTAATACTGTAAAGCTGCTTGCTTTAAGGCAGTCTATTGTATAAAGTGCTAAATAAATGTGATGTGACTTGAATTGAAGAGCTTATGCAAACATATCCACATCGCTATGATCAGATGCTTTCTGAACTACTGTTTCTCACCACTGACATTTTTGTTATTTTGCTATTGAGAGGAAAGCGCGCCTATAAACATATTCATATAAACGCAGCTCTCTGTTTGCTAACAGTATACCGCTGAAAAGGTATTTCAAACTTCTTTCCTCTTTTTACCCCTAAGGGAACAATGTAAAAGAACTTCGCCATGAATATATCTGGGCTTTTAAGGTTTTCTGATGAAACAGAAGAATGGTATTGTTGGATAAACACCTTGGTGGCCAGAGCCTCTGCATTTTCCCGGCAAGATTTCTCAATCTCAAGCTGGGTCTGTAGTACGTTCACCTCCTCGATCACCATTTGGGAAACTGTGCAAAGAAAGGAAATGCATTTATGAGTAAATGAAACCACAGCAGGTCATATTTCCAATCCAATCCATCATGCAGGAACTGTGTTTCTGTGCTCTATAGAAAAAACACATTTTAGATATAAACATCTGCTAGGAAGATATAAGCCTGTTCTCATGGTTTATAATATAGTCATGTTTTCAACTATTATTTATTTATTTACACGATCTTCTACACAGTTCATGAAGGTTCAGTCAAATCCAGATGCACAGAAATGCTACTTTTTAGTATATAACTTATACAAGGTTCATCAGGCCAGAGATGGGGAATATCTGAAAAATAATTTGACTATAGACATAGCTTGATTCATTAACAGCATATAAAACAAGTATTATAAAAAATAGCTACTGTATAAAGTACGTTTTCATTTAGATGTGGTGTTATTATCAGTGAAACATTAGCAGAGTTTAATGAGATAATCAGTTATCAGTTACACACTCACAATGGGGACCATTTCCCAACACTTTGGGTACCACTGACGGACTGTTGCTACAAAGCACTGGGATGGTAACTCTATACACTACACTGGCCTCTCAAATAGAGGATTGAATGTCATAGCAAATGTCAGAGAAGCTCACATCAAAGTCTAAACAAGTCTTTTGTATTTAGTGGCATTGCACTATTTCTAAAATACATATAAGTGGCATCTAAAAACTTCAGCGGTTCTTTAAAATGGTAAATTAATGATCTTTTTAAATCAAATATAACATAAAATATGTGTACAGTCAAAGAAAATGGTAAATAAATCATTTGTGCCAGTGTGTTTCACAGGAAACGAGAGGGAGTTTATTATACATTATTCCATGAAAGGCTGTTGAATTATGCAGGAATGATTCGTTTCTCCACATGCAGTCACAGCAAAGTGCATCACCGGCCTGCCCTGGAGCCCTTTCTCGGAATAAATACTCCTCCTCATTTTCTTTTTATGTGGTAACATACTGTACATTGTGAGAATGGAAAGCGGGACGTTATCAATGCATGGCCTCACTTTGACTCTTTATTTAGGGAGTGATCCAAATTATTCTGATATCACCTCATATCAGTACATTATGGAAAAAAGAAAAAATGAAATTTGCAAAACATGACTCAGACTGTTGAAACTCTCAGGGTAGCATTATCAGAAAAAAAAACAGTCCTTTGATGTAATCAAATCTGATTGTTTTTATTTAATAAATATTTACTATTAAAATGTTTGGTTTTATACTATCTAAATTCACAATATATTGGATAATCCAAATTCAGCAGGATTAAGACACTTATTTCTTTATTCCTGTTAAATATGCAGCAGTGCGGCAGTGAGCAGCTTTGCAGAGCCAGTGAGAGAATAACCTGACAGGGACGTGTGAAGTTCACAGCTTTCAAAAACTATCAGAGCTTAAACCTGAAATCAAAATAGATTTCAGTATAGCCAAAGTCCGTAAAATAAATGCATATCAAAAATCATACAGAATTCGTTCCATCAGTATTTTAGCTTACTGATCCATCACAGCCACTGACCCAACACATAATGCTGCTTGCTATTGTCTACAAGCATACTGTACATCATGTAATCAGAAGCAGTTTCTGCTGTGTTTTTAATATTTTACAGTGTGAACACGACAGAAAATGCTTGAAATTTCATGTCAACTAACCCAAATACTGTATAAATCACCAGATCTGCCATTTGTAAGTTACAATAAAAGCAAAATAACCTCAATCTGGGCAGTGTTGGGGAAAGTTACTTTTAAAAGTAATGCATTACAATATTGTGTTACTCCCGAAAAAAAGTAACTAACTGGGTTACTTTTTTTGAAAAGTAATGTGTTATGTCACTTTTGCATTATTTTTTCTCACCTGGGCTGGGCTTGTTTGTTTGTTTTCTTACAAAAAAGTTATATTTTTGGCAAATGTAAAGGCCCTTTCACACCAAAAGTGAAATGAATACGCCTCAGACTGAAGAAAATAGAATTCACACCTGTACAGTAGAGGGCGCAGCTCAAACAAACCTTTCAGCTGTGCTGCCATTCTGGATCACAGAATAGAACGAAGGAAAAGAAAGTTTAACATTCTTACTTCAGCGATAAAGAAAAAAAAAAGAAACACAAATGTGATGTTTAACTAAAGTAATTTTTGCTTATTAGTCTGGTTGAATTGGTTCATCGAAGGTCAGCAGCAAAGACATTTTTTGTATTTTGGTAGTTTCAGCCCGACGCAGTTATCATTTTCACATCCTGCGCCATGTTGTTTAAATAGCAAATGCATTTGTGCCCATCTGTTCACCCATGGGTGTGCTGGTCTGAAAACGAGGTGTGTTCATGTGTTGGCGTGTTGCTATTTTGAGGCAACTGAAAACGACTGCGCCATTGACCATCAAAAACCTGCTCTAAAGTCAATGGCACAGTATTTTTTTTGTTATTTAAAGAGCGCGTTAGTAATATGCGCCTATAGGAGGGTTCGCAACACGTGTGCACCCTGCTTGTTACACACACAGGGATGCACAGCAGCACACAGACATGACAAATATTAAAAATAAAAGGATTACAATGTAAAAGATTATTATTGTGTGCGTAAAGATAAAAATGCTTTGGTGCTTGTCCAGTAGATGTTCTGCTCACGCGCTTTAACCTCGTGTTAGAGCACATCCGTTTCCTCACTAGAGAAGCATTCAGTTTTTCCCTTTGCAAATTCCACCATGTAAATAGCGAATCTGCCATGGCGTGAGCGCAACTGGCTTTTAAAGGGAATAGGAGATGATTGTTTTTTTGTTACGCCTAAAACACACCCATGACTCATTAATAGAATAGGGACAACCCTTTTGGACCATGCGCCTGGCGTGCCGACCATTTTTCCCGTCCTTAAATTAGCAAAAGTGAATTCGGACACACCCTAAGTGCACTTGCGCCGTGCGCTATAGATCATGTGCTTAGATCATTAAAATCGGGCACCATGTCTAGAACTACAATAACCATTATGTTCACACAGCAGCACACACAATGCCTCTGCACTTATGCTGCCTTCACATGCTATCGGAAATTTGGGAGGGTGAAATGGTAGGGCGTTCATGTGCAGTTTTTACCTAGGAAACTTTTATTTACGATAATTCAGAGAGCACGTGAAGGCAGCGTAACTCCCAATTTCTTTGAGGATAGGAGAGCTGTCAGTCAATAAATAGGACAACAAAGTAACATGTTGCTTACTTGAAAAAGCAACTCAGATATTTTGTTGTAAATTTAAAAGTAATGTGTTACATTACTAGTTACTTAAAAGTAATCTGATTACTTCACTTGTAATGCACTGCATCTGGGTCATTCACTAATTCTGCATCTGAGGGTGTGCAAGTTTCCATGAAAATAAAGCAGGAAAATAAAAGGGGTGTGGCTCCCTCTTGCCCTTGCAGATCAGTCCAAACTCATCTGCTCAACTCATTTGGCTTCTAATGATTGTCCAAAAGAGCGCTGCTTCTGTGCGGAGATTCTAGGTCAGCAAATCCACCACACGCTTAATGCTGCATGAGCAAAATATGGCTCTGCAGAGTAAGTCGAACAGAGACGAAAGCTTAAAGTAATGCAGTAGCATCCTTTGCAGACAGGAAACAGCTGCTTCAAACAAACATTTGTCTGCCACTTTAAGAAAATGTTAGGCTGGCATTAGTCTAAAGAGCTTCCATTCCAATTTTGATCACAGCGATTAAGCTCTTTTAATAAATCGTAACAGTTCAGGGTTAATCACCCAGCAATTTTGATTTCAACTCCAGGACTAATAGCGCCTGTGCTTGCAACCTATAATCTACTCCAAACGCTGGGTGGATGTGTAGACTGCATTAAAATGCAGCATTCATTTTTATGTAAATATAGGCCTACAGAATTCACACAAACTGTAAGATCTGTAAAGGTAAATAAGCTGAGTAACGGGGCTGATAGCTTAACACACGGGCCTGTGTCTTAATTTGCATAAGTGCAGAGGGTATTCTTAATGAAGCTCGCTCAGGCGTCCCAAAGAGGAGGTGGGAGACAGCTGCTTTGCCAGACACAGATCCAGTACCTCCCAGATACTCAACAGCAGTTCCCCTGCAGCAGCCAATCATTAAACAGAACACAGACCAATCACATGCACCCTGCACAAGACTACTGTCCTGTATGTCAGCAAGTAGGGCAAACTACTGTGACATTTGCTGTGTCATGTTTGTGCCATTTAGTCAGGTTATAAAACACATGCACTGCCATTTTATTAAAAAAAAAACATAGAAAACAAATTAACAAGAGCGGTGCAAAAATCTACCGTAACTCACAAGGTAATTGTATCATGCATTTTTGTGTACATTACATTCATACGGAATATTTTTCCACTAAATCGTATTCAAGGAGACATGCATTTCAGAAATGATATGAGAGTGCATGAGGGGTTTGGCATGAACTACAATGGAAGGTTGAAAGGCGGGTGCCTATTCATTTTCTACTGATAAATAATTAATAATTGGTGATTTTCAATAATTTAGTGTTATAACAAAACAGTGATGAGAGCTGAATTTAGCTGGTCTACATTGCTTCCCTAAGGACTGTCTGATGATTACAGGACAACAATAACAAAAGAGCAGAAAGCATATCCTAAAAGCTGAAACCAAACTAGTCTAAAATAAAACTGGATTATTGGATATTCCATTATGGATATTCTGGATATTCCGTTATGCACAATAACTAATATTCACAATATTCAAATGATTGACAAATAGGCTTCTAGGTCAAATGATAAAATGATATACACAATTTATCATTGAATAAAGTTCATATATATATATATATATATATATATATATATATATATATATATATATATAAATATTCCCCTGGGCAACATTCCCATGCATAAAATTACTTAAAATTATTTTTAATTGTAAAACTCCAGCAAAAAGAATTTGTCATGCTACCCCAAAGAATTAATCACAAAATATGCTTTCTTCACACTCTAAAAATGCTGGGTTAAAAACAACCCAAATTGGGTTGAAAATGGACAAAACCAGCGATTGGGTTGTTTTAACCCAGCGATTGGCTTAAAAATTACTATATGGCTGGATTAAAATTAACCCAAAATAGGTTGAAAATTAAAAATCAGACATAATTACTAGAGGCAACAATAATAATCAAAAGATGAACATTTATTAATAAGCAATTTAATAAATGTTTATTGTTTAATTATTATTCATTAAACTTATTAATAAATGTTCATTTCCAACATACTTTGGGTTAATTTTAAGCAAGCAATAGTCATTTTTAAACAATAGATTAGTTGCCCAACCTGCTAACCAGCAGGTTAGACAAACATTTAACCCATACACTGGGTTAAAACAACCCATTCGCTGGGTTCGTCCATTATCAACCCAACTTGGGTTGTTTTTAACCCAGCATTTTTTAGTGTACTATTTTCTACATGCATAATAAGGCACTTTGAGTTCAATCTGCATGAAGAAAACATTCCTCGGTGCTGCACATATTCACTATATAAACATAAGTACAAAAGTTCAACATTGGCTTTTTTATGCAAAAGCAAGTGAAACCCTGTCAAGCGAAACCCTAATTTTAATCTTGCAGAAAAGAATTAACATTTTCTCACCTGAGAACTATTTCCGGATTCTGTTCTTGGCAGCCGTTAGAGTGTTGTCAGAGTGTTTACAAATTAGTAACTGAGGCTGGGTTTCCTTACATGTCACTAAATGCAATGGAAGCAGGTAAGGTCACCTTAACACTAATGCATCTCTACGGTTGGTTCCCGGTAGCCATGGAGACTGGAGTACCTGCTAACACCTACGAATAATAGACCATTCAGAATAGCCCCCGGGTGATGTCATGGTGATATGGGTGAGGGTAAAGGGATAGGAAATGAGATAAGACAACACCAAGCGTCAGCTTAGTGGGATGAGCCAAGTGAGATCATCTTCACCTCTTCTTCTTTCCAAAAAGGTGATGTATGGAGTTCAATGAGGACAGGATTGTTAGACACCAACATACTCACAAACTTTATAGTAAACTTCTTGAGCTTTTACTTTTTACACTTCGGTGTGTACAGTGTATACCAAGTAGAGCTGCACAATTCAGGTTAAATTGAGAATCATGATTTTTTGGTAACACTTTAGTATGGGGAACACATATTCACTATTAACTATGACTTTTGTCTCAATAAACTCTTAATTTACTGCTTATTAATAGTTAGTAAGGTAGTTGTTAAGTTTAGGTATTGGGTAGATTTAGGGATGTAGAATATGGTCATGCAGAATAAGGCATTAATATGTGCTTTATAAGCACTAATAAAAAGCCAATATGCAAGCTAATAAGCAACTAGTTAAAAGTGAGAATTGTTCCCCATATTAAAGTGTTACAGATTTTTTGTTTCAAACAGAGATCACAATCCTCCCATAATTCTGAACAGACATCTAAACAAAATAACATGTGATGACAAAATGTTAATTGCCGCAGTCTGTTTAAAATGTTGAATTTATCTGAATGAATTATTTTAAAAAACGATTTAAATGAATGATTCAATGACTCACTTATTTCATTATTGGAGGAATCAGCATTTTTAAACAAATCTCTTGAATGAATGATTCAATGACATTACTTGTCACCACCTACTGAAGTAGCGATCTTTATTTGAAGCACCAAGTTATTTTCAAAAGGTGATTTACTCTATTTTGATCATATGGTGCCCCGCACATGACATGCAGGTAAAAAATAGTAGGCTAATTCATTCGCACAATTTACTAATTCGTTCTCTATTTGCTAAATCATGCACACGATTTAGCAAATCGAGGGAACGAAACAGTAAATCGTGTGAACAATTAAATTTTTCCCTGCATGTCGTGCGGGGCTCCTTATGATCGCTACTATTGACGTCAGTGTTTATATCTGAACTATAAACTTAGTGCTTCTGTGATAATATGAATATTTGTAGCACAGAAATAATGAAACTGTGTTGAAAAGACTTTGTGAAGCTGTTTCATACCTACATGATAACGCTCTCTGGATCAGCGACAGCGCAAACTCAAGGTTTAATAGACACAGACGAATTGTCGTCATTTAGGAATGAGATCGTGTGGGTGTTTGAATCGAGATCGCGTTCTTTCAATGATTAATCGTGCAGCTCTAATACCAAGGAGAATTTAAAGGGGACCTATTATGCCCCTTTTTACAAGATGTAATATAAGTCTCTGGTGTCCCCAGAATGTGTCTGCCATTTTTTTGTGTATGTCCCTTTAAATGCAAATGAGCTGCTGCTCCTGGCCCGCTTTCCAGAGCTTTAACAGCTCACGCTTTGGTTGCTCAACAACAACAAAGCTGGAGAATCTCACGCAGCCAAAACTATGATTGTCAGTAACGGTGTTCAGCCTTACATTGTTCAAACCGGAGTCGACACTGATGGAGAGACTCAGGAAGAAGTTATAACTTTGGACGTTTCTGAATGGTTAGTGGATGAATTTATGTAGTTGCTGTGGAGTTGATTCAGCTCATCAACTAGCATGTGCCGTCATGTTAATCTTTTGTGCAAATTTTTTTTTATATATATATATAGAATATTGCAGTATTTATTATAAATGATTTACAGTGCACATCATTTTTTTTAATTAATGTGCTCTCTTGCAGCGACATCTTTTCTCTTCTCTGATGACGTGTTTACTGGTGTTTACAAACCACAACCATCCAATCAAATCCCAATTACATTTTTTTCTTGTCCGAGAAGCTGTTTCACTCGGATATACATCACAATCTGGAAGAAAAGCCTATTGCAACTTCCGTTTCATGCAACCTCAAGACTTTTGGACCGTCTTTGTAGTAAAAGAGCCAGCAAGGGTTACATGAGGTTAAATTAATAATTGTATTAATTTAAAAGAAATGATTTGTGGTCCAGACTGAGCCGGGATCTGGACCACAGGAAGATAATTGGTGTCTACACAGAAGCTCAGAAAATGAACATCCATATGAATATGACATCCAAGTGATTATGGACCGCACCTATAAACAGATTCTACACTACACTGCACATGCAATATTGTTCTTCCCATTTTGAATGACAAACATGCCTTACAAATAGACAAAAAACAGCAGAAGATGACTTTCACATCAGTCAGGTTACCTCGTTTAATGTGCTTGAGTTGCCTTTCAGCCTCATCTCTCTCTGCAGTGAGTCTCAGGCACTGAAAAACAGAAAATGTGTTGACATATTGACAAAATTTATATAGAAGTTATAAAAATTAAACAATTTGATAGCACAGCAGTTTCTAAAACATTATATATGCACTACCGTTCGAATGTTTGGGGTCAGTAAAATAAATATATAATAAATTAATATAATAAATTCAAATAATTAATACTTTTATTTAGCAAGGATGCATTAAATTGATCAAAAGTGACATTAAATACATTTATAATGTACATTACTTTAAATAAATGCTGTTCTTTTGAACTTTCTATTCATCCTTAAAAAATATATCATGGTTTCTACAAAAAATATTAAGCAGCACAACTGTTTTCAACATTGATTATACAAAGAAATTATTTCTTCCAGTATTTTAGAATGATTTCTGGAAGATTTTTAAGAATTCCTACCAACTCCTAACTTTTGAAATGTAGTGTATATTCACACAAATGTACTGAAAATCACATAGCATTACATTTAACACAATAATGTTTCATAAAATTATCCAACCTGCAAATAAACATCAGTGTAGTGGTTCTCTGACCATTTACTGTAGATGCGAGGGTATGTATATACTGTGTGTCCCTGCTAATTTATTATGGATATCAATCTGTCATTAAGGATGTGATGTGCCACAAAACTAATACACCTGTTTTAGATCCTACACTGTAAATATTAAATGATACTTTTGAGATTTGTCAGATATAATGATGCAATGCTCTTTATAACTAAACCACATATTTCTCCTTCACATTGCAAACACAATAGTGTTGCTTTGCCACACACAAATTGAGATTCTCTGATACCTAAAACCTTAATGTCACTAAAAACCATCAATTAGTTTATAAATTTAAATAAATGCAGTTTATTTGGAACGTTTAATTCAAGAATTGGACATATTAATATGAATGAAACCACACCAGAAATGCAAAAATGAATGAAACAACAATAGGAGGAATTAAGAGGTGTTATCTGCAACCACAAATGATGCCTGTCAAAGTAAACTAATGAATATTTTTCATTTAAGGTCATCATCTGTATGATCTGCACTCTTAAATGAAATACAAAAGATGCGCAGACACTGTCACATGAAAAGGGTGTCAACCCTCGACTGGATTAAAAAGCCGGTTAACTCACACACCCATTTTCCTTTTTCACACTACTCTGAGAATAATGTATGTTCATGAACAGATAGTATTATAGCTAATAATTAGATGCGAAGGCATTAAAGATTTAGTCTATTCTTTTATGCATGCATCTTCTCTCACCTCGGCGCTCTCCTCCCGAGCCTCTCCCTCTTCATCTCCACCGGCCTCCATCTCACTCACTGCATAAATCAGCACAGTTACTCATACAACAATACACTAAACAATCATCTCATATGCTGCTTTCCTCAATAAAATCGTTGCCATTTAAAAGAAGTCGACTCGAATGTTATATTTAAAATGTTCAGTACCACAGCCGGTAGACAGCGGCGGCGCATCCATCTCCCCTCCTCACAGCAGACTCAGCCAGTCAATGTACCAGTACCACCCGGGTGTCTACTACGGCGAAGGCTTGACTCATGAATATTAAGAACGCTTAAGTCACGTTCGCCCATTCGACCTATTTGATTTGTTGAAAGGCGGCCGAATATTACTACTGAATATTAATTTAGGTCACGTGACAAGACGCTTGCTGCAAATCTCCTCCTCGAGAGGGAGCCAAACTCTGCTTAAAAAAGCGACAGAGGCTGTTTGAATGGAAGTCAACGAAGTATGCTAATCATCACCAATAGTAAGTATGCTATATTTTCTACTTTTGAGTGGAAATATATTGTAATATAATAAATTGAGTGCCTCATCTGCTTGATGCTGACATGACATGTTCATTTTAGAGAAACCTATGCGATTTCACCTTCATTTATCAATTTAAAAAAAAAAAACGAATAAATTCCCGATGTAATTGAAAATCGCGCCAAAACAGCTCAGCGCGCCAACCGCTCAGTCCCATAAAGCACTGCGAATAACGTCAGCGAGTCAGATAACTTAATTTATTTTGCAATAAGATTAAAATATGTTGTATTTGTCCTTAAATTAATATAAAAAATATGTTTTATTTTCTTATTGTGACATATGACATTAAACAATCGCAATGACATCAAATTACAATACAAATCAATACCACAAACATCCTTATTTGTATCAAACATTAAGAAATAAGAAGAAATCATTAATAATATGATTTTTATTAACAAGAAATGAAGATTCAAAGGTAAAACATCAAGAAGCATTATGATTAAACAATTTATTAGCCTATTGCTAATCCCTCTTCCTTTAAATGCAAATATTTTATCTGGATCTCTTGAAAACCGTCTCAATAGTGCCCCCTTCTGTGACTTCTTAAGGCTTTCGCTGGGTCCTCCTCCCAAATCATAAATGAACTCATTATTAAGAAAATATGCAGCATTTAACAGTAAACCTAATGTGCTATGTTCCTGACACCCTTCTCCTCCTCATATCCCATAAGTCAATAACACCATCTTTTTTGCATCTACAAATCTCTCAGATATTTTACTGTCTCCATCTTGTCTGTTTCTTATTCACAACGGAAGTGTCCTCTATTATTATCCTTACCCTTTTTATTTTAAATTTTAGCCAAAGCTTCAACAAAAGTAATGGTATTTCTTGAGTACTGGATTTGTTATCACCAAAGTAATGCAAAAATGCATGCAGGTTAACACAACAGGACCACTTGCAGTGCACTGGCCAGACAATAACGTTCATGTACTTTCGTACAGTATGTTTCTGACATTAGTCAACTTTTCCTTCCATTTTTGGTCCTCATTTCAACAGCTTTCACAACTTCTGCTTATGATACACTATAGCGCCTTGTTGCACTTACAGTTAACACTTAACTCCAGCACCCTCTCCACGTTTACCAGAGTCATGTCCACTTTCACAGCATGCACTTCTCTTCTTTTGCTTACACAGTGCTGTAGTGTGTACATATTTCTAACATGACAAAAGAGTCTTCACAAATTCGCAAATTCTTATTCTCTAGCAAAAAAACTCTTAACCATCTTCAGTCTGTACAAAAAATCCTAATTTTTTTTTTTAAGTTGTTTACTTTTATTTACTCTGTAAAATTACAAACAATATCTGTAAAGTTAAAAGCGGCCTTGTGATATTTATGGCATCAGTGTTATGACAATCAGATATTTTGAATTTTTTAAAAAGTGATACAGAAAATGTTTTGAGCTGTGTCTTTCAGATGCACAGAGACATCAAGAAACAGAGTATGAATCTCAACAAAAAGCTTTTTGTGGCTTTAGTTGCTTGTTTTGTGATGTACAGATTTGATGTTTATCTGAATATTTTGTCGATTGTCACCAGTGTTGAGATTCATACGGTGATTCTTGATGTCTGTGTGTATCTACATATTACTGCCACAATATTTATTGCATAATGAGATAAGTGAGTCATGCTACTACGATGATATATATCATCACCAATAGGTAGCCAGCTTCATCTGATCAGATTTTCTCTTGCATTTTTTGCCATAACAAATGTATATTTGTTAATATATATATAGTATATATCTTTATAAACACAAAGTTAAAGCAGCCAGAGAAAAAAAAAAAAAAAAACAAGGGTCAAGAGCTCAACTAATGCAAACACTGATCGCCATAATGGCGACTTCAAACTTTATTATTTTCAATAAAACATCAAAATCTAAACCTCTGTTAATTCTCATTATGAACTTTTGTATGAAATAAATCAAGTCAAACTGCAGTGAAGATGCTCAGATCTTGAGACATCTGTTTGTGTTTAATGTTCTTTTAGAGAATGTGCTTTAGTCCAGGATGTGCCAGAAAACATTAACGATATGCTGCATCTTGTTTTATTTAAAAGCCATTAACTGTGTAGTCGCTGATGCAGTAGTTTCATTAGCATATGTGTGTGCTATTGCTAGCTAACGATTAACTGCAAGAGATTTGCATTATACAGTGAAAGTGTTTGATCATAATAATTCAGGAAATACCTGTAAAATAAGTGTTTTTCTGTAAAATGTTTAATGAAAATTTAAATTTAAATTTTTTGCACTTTATTTAAATAAGGATACTTTAATTTTACAGTTTTTGTTCGGCACCCATAGCTGCCAGTCATTTGACCTTTTTTTTTTTTTTTTTTTTTACATTTTTTTCCCTTCTACATTCACCTGCAAATGCCTTGTTTCTCCTTCACCCACATTTCTTTTTAATTCCTCTATTGATGATTCCAATTGTACTTCAACATTGCTCCATTCACCCAAGACTTTTGCCCTTGTTGCAACTCACCATGTTGCAACTCACTGATGACATAAAATGTCAAAATTATGAGTCATAATCAGTGTGGGGGTAATGCATTATAAGTAATGCAAGTTATGTAATCAGATTACTTTTTTCAAGTAATGGATTACTTTTAAAATGTTTTAAAGATCTGAGTTACTTTTTCTAATAAGTAACACCAGTTACTTTATTTGTTGCTTTATTAGTTGCATGTCCTCATGTTGATGTTAATGCATTACTTAAGTTACTTAAAGCAATATTGTAATGTATTACTTTTAAAAATAACTTTCCCCAACATTGGTCATAATGAGACAATATCATAATATCATAAAAAGTCAAAAATGGTCATAATTATGACTTTTTATCTTATTTAATATAATACAATAAAATATAATTGTTTCCTCATCACAAGAGGCATCAAATTTCAATTGCAAACAGGTTTCCTGAACACTCCTGCTGCTCATTTGCATTGTAGTGGCTCCATAATGAGCTCAGTTGTGAACTTCCTTTCACAGCTTTAAATTACCACAGGAGAGTTTGTTTAGAAAAAAACTTTCGTTTTAAAGACTAATTAAAAAGGAGATTCCATACTGTGTGATAACTGAGAATAACAAACACAAACAAAGAAACAAACTTTCAAAAAGTGAAGTGAGGGCTTTACTTTCATGAAGATTTGGAAGGAAGAGGGCATTAGTGGACAGAGGCATTTAACTGATTTTAAAGAGATTGTTCTGTGATTTCACTGTTTGGGCTATTTTTGCATGAGTCTTCACATGTTATTACCTATATGACGTGCTTTCTGTTTATCTTGAATGTCGTAATAATGTCCATTGAAGGGCTGTCGTATGTACTATGTGTTCCTGAAGCTTTGGCATGTTTGTCATTGGTGAGTCTGCTGTGCTTTTGGTCAATAGCACCTTTTTGGTAATGCCACTGCATGTATTGACAGTTCCTGTTCCTGTAAGGGTTATAGTAAAACAAGGTCATGTGTTCAATGCCAATGTCTGTATTATTGTAGGCTAAGTCTGAATGGTTAAGCTGGATAAAAATGCCTGCCAGACATGTATATAAATGCAAATGTAGGATTGCAGTAACACCTAACATTTAGAGCTGTGTTTTTCACACTGTAAATCTATATCAAGGTTTTAAATGAAGCTTTATCCTTCAGGGGATACGATGACTCAGTTGTACACGTTGCAGTTTTGCAGTCATGTTTTCAATAGTGCCATTCATACAGCAATACACCGTGACACCAGTGGATAAAGTTCCAGTGCATGTGTCTCTTTTGTCCAGTTATATTTTCAACCAGTCCATTGAAAAGACGGTTTCTAGCAGCCAGATTAAATTAGAGATGCACAGTAGTACATTTGAAACCATGTAAAAATGTTTCCAGCTTTAGATACTGTGATATTGTTTCATTCTTACAGCCCAGTAACTGTGTAAACATCATATATCTCACGAGAGGAGATTTTTCCTCCTCATCCACCCGCCACTGAATCACTTGCCTGCTTCCTTCATATGTATTAGCTGATTGTTCACTATATTTATGAAAATTTGGTATCATCTGTTGAAATGACTAACACTCATATAATAGTGAGCAACATCACCAATAAACAGCTTTTCTGATTGCTTGATGAGATTTGGATTTCAAGAAATCTGCATTAGATCATAGGTCAAAAACAGGTCAAAAATAAGATACTACCAGTCAAATCAGCATATTATAGAATGACTCCTGAAGGATCATGTGACACTGAAGACTGGAGTAATGATGCTGAATATTCAGCTTTGATGACAGGAATAAATTACATTCTAAAATATATTCAAATAGAAAAGAGTTATTTTACTTTAAACTAGAATTTATTTCTGTGATCAAAGCTGAATTTTTAATGTTTTTAAAAGAAGTTTCTTCTGCTCACCAAGGCTGCATTTATTTAATTAAAAATACAGTAAAAACAGTAATATTGTGAATTATTATTACAATTTAAAATAAATTTGAATATATTTTATAAAGTAATTTATTCCTGTGATCAAAGCTGAATTTTCAGCATCATTACTCCAGTCTTCAGTGTCACATGATCCTTCAGAAATCATTCTAATATGATGATCTGCTGCTCAAGAAACATTTATGATTATTATCAATGTTGAAAACAGTTGTGTACTTTTTTTTCAGGATTCCTCGATGAATAGAAAGTTCAAAAGAACAGCATTTATCTGAAATAGAAAGCTTTTGTAACATTATACACTACCGTTCAAAAGTTTGGGGTCAGTAAGAATTTTTATTTTTTTGAAAAGAAATTAAAGAAATTAATACTTTTAATCAGCAAGGATGCATTAAATCGATCAAAAGTGACAGTAAAGACATTTATAATGTTACAAAAGATTATATTTCAAATAAATGCTGTTCTCTTGAACTTTCTATTCATCAAAGAATCCTGAAAAAAAAAATATTGTACACAATAAATGTTTCTTGAGCAGCAAATCATCATATTAGAATGATTTCTGAAGGATCATGTGACACTGAAGACTGGAGTAATGATGCTGAAAATTCAGCTTTGATCACAGGAATAAATTACTTTATAAAATATATTCAAACAGAAAACAGTTATTTTAAAATATTTCACAATATTACTGTTTTTACTGTATTTTTAATTAAATAAATACAGCCTTGGTGAGCAGACGAAACTTCTTTTAAAAACATTAAAAATCTTACCGTGTCCAAACTTTTGATCGGTAGCGTATATAAATTCATTTGAGAATGATATGCTGATTAAAACACTGCACAAATTACTGTCACAGGAATGTTGAGGAGTGGAAAGATTCATCAAATCCCTCCTTGTGTTCTAGGAGCATTCATACACACACACACACACTGTGCTTTTTGTTTCTTCGAGGGGAGTGCGGCTGAATTTCTTCAAGCATATGTAGAATTTGAAGGCTATATGAATTAAACCCTGTGGCCTCACAGCAGCTCTTGCTCTATACTCGACCCACAGAGTTTCATTTAACCTATAGGACGTAAATATATTTTTAGTGCTCAACAATTCTGTCTAGGAAATGTTCAAAACTTTAGTCCAGACAAATTTCAACAATTAATTAATTACAAAAAAATCTTACTATAAATACAAAATAAATCATAGAGGGACGTTTTGATAGTTAGTACTGTAGCCTCATAGTGTGTATTGATTATTTATGAATCAAATCAGTTCTGAAAGACAGCCACAAGCTTTGATTAACTGCACTGAATGTTTACTAATGCTGTGTAATCTGAATGTTACATTTACATCAAAGGCCTGACACAGTGTTTATGTACTGCTGAGTAGTTTGCAGTAAAACCAAAGTACATTTGCTCTACATAGGCCTAATCATTAATCTTTTATGGTCCTCATATGTTGCTACCAGGTGAATTTTGACGTAACATGAAATTAGAGTTCCACTGTTGCCTCACTGATAAGAACAAACATGGAGCAGATAAACTCTGAGACTGACAGATGCTTCTTATATTTTTGTTTCTACTGTCATAATGAGTGATAATATTTGCCATCTGTTTTCTCTAATGAAAAAGTTGCTGTATTTTTTTTGAAAATTAATTGAGAGTGTCAGTGTCTTGGAAATTATACAATAGTGATTCTATATAAAGTCTGCTGATGCTGACATTGATGGACTGATTTCATGATGAGACATTATGATTGATTTTTACAATCTCCTTACAAAGCCTCACTTATCAGAGGATTTTGATTGGTCGTTTGAAGGAAACACATGTACAGAAAACATATGTTTTCAACATGTCCAGATTCTCAGCCACTCAGTAACTTTAATAAAAACATTAATCCTAAATGCTGAGCAGATATATAGTTAAACATGTAAAAATTAATTAATTAGAAATATCATGAAATTATAGGCTATACTTATGTATAGATCACCTTATACCCCCTAATTAATTTCTACTGACAATAAGGTAAATCACATATTTAATCACATTAAATATGTATCATGATTGCGAAGGTTTAACTTATGACTATTAAATAGGAAACACTGACGTTGCTTGGAAGCCTTCCTGTAGCGTCAATGTGTCTTATTAATATTCATGAGCCCAGCCTTCAGCACGGAAAAAAATCGGCCAATCAGATCGACGTACTGAGCGCACAAAATTAATATTCATAAGTCAAGCCTTCGCAAGCCGGACACAGGATCTGTGTTGTGGGGTTGTGCTGTCGACTTTAGAAACTACTGAGAAAGCAGTGTTTTTAGGTTTTGGATCTGGTCAGGAATTAGCAGTCACGTGGCCAGTGGTAACGGCTTTTCACTGTCCACGTGATATTACAAACTTAGCATGGCTTCATATGTCACGGAATAGATCCTGAAAGTAACTACAGATCTGTACATGCAGTCAAGCGAAACTCTTGAGTGATTTAAATGTCCTCCCGGATGACAATGACTAAATGAAACGCTTTCTTTGCGCAGACGGGCTGAGGTGAGTTTTCAAAACAATCCGTGCAGCTTTTCCTTCAGCGGATACTGTATATGAGTCAGTTGTACACGTTGCAGTTTTGTTTTCAATAGTGCCATTCATGAAGTCAGAGCACAGAGCATGAAACAAGCCACTGTTAAATCTCGTCGTTTCTTTCATATATTAATGTGTTTCATATACTTTTCACATTTTAGACGATTATACGAGAAGTTTAAGTTTGCGGATGTTGGGATTGATGCATTTATCGTCATGCTGTATCTTATGTGTGCATGATTGTTATTTATGAATGTTTGGTATAATTTGTTGAAATTGCTCGCATTCATATGAGCGAGAGAAATGGCTCCAGTAAACAGTATTAAGTTTATAAAGTTTGCATGTCATCTTGTTAACAATAATCAGACTATTGGTTTTTGAATGCTGCGATTTTTTTGATCTGTCACGCCACACATTAGCTGTTTAACTTAGATTAAAAAAATAAAAATGCGCTTTCTGCAACGTGGCTTTTCTGATTAGCTTAAACAAAACTTCGCTTTGATCAGTTGTCATCGGAATTCCAAGGAATCTCTGAAGATGAGATCATCGGTGCATAGCGTACACGTCAGTATCACTAATTAACATCACTTGTTTTATAGGCTAAATGTGATTTTAAAAAATTAAATTCATAATTTAAAGGTGATGTCAACCACTCAATCTCCTTTGTCTGACTCTCTCTTTTTTTACGAAAGACCATGACCTGTGCTGTGTGTGTGGCCCCAGACTGAACGTTATCATGTGCAGTGACGCAAGTTTACGCCCCATCTGCCAATGACCACAAAGTGCTAACCATAAGGGCACTTTAATAGACTTTAAAAATGTGGCACTATTGTGCCACATTTGCATGTAATTGTTAATAATCAATAGGTGTTGAATGATTTCAAAGCTATAAAATCACACGATGTGTTTTCATGATGCCTTTCCCTAATTTCATTAGGGAAATGTTTTGTCTTGTTCACACCAGGACAAATATGTGGTGTGAAAATTTGGTGTGATAAACATTTTAATTCCAAGGATCAGCAGTTAAGCCCAAAGTAGGCTATACTTTGGTTTCGCATACGCACTCAGTCAAGCGCACAGCATTTCAGGAACAAAAGTCTCCTGTTTCTTTTCAGACTGTGAAACAATGGCATGGGCCAGTATTGACACCTTGTTATGGAAGCTTGTTTCTGCCACGAAATAAAAGTTAATTTTGACTTTTTATCTCACAATTTTGACTTTTTTTCTCAGTCTATATCTAAACTTGGAATTGCAAGAAATAAAGTCAGAATGGTGAGATATAAACTCACAATTCTGAGAAAAAAAATGTCATAATTGTGAGATATAGTAAACTCGCAAATGTAAGAAAAAGTCAGAATTGTGATATTAAAAAATCACAATAGATGCATCACTCGTATTGTTTTGAATGGGAGAAAGTGCAACGCGCAATATGGCGGAATAAGTCCCGCCTTCTAAATAAGAGCCAATCACGATTGGTAGTCATCACGTTACTGCAGCAGCCGTTAGAAGCCCTGGTTCCTATAGAAACAGTCAGACGCAAGCTTCCTATAGAGACGCTCACTTAGGATTGCGCATGCGCGTTAGCTTGATCCAGCCTGAAAAATACCGTTTTTTTTTTTTTTTGTCATGATTTGAACGTTTAGAAACAAAATTTATGAGACAGTTGTTGTGAGATTTCATTGGTGATTTCAAATATGAAATTTAATCGAAAGCTTGGCAAACATCTTTGGAGAATTTGATGTTTCCCCATTCAAAGAGATAGAAGCTGGACTTGCATCCCCAAGAGGCGTTTAAAAGATGGACGCCGAGTGAAATGACTTGTCTTAAAAGGATTTTGTTAACGATTTACTTTTTTATTTCATGGTGGAAACAAGCTTCCATACATGGTGGATAAACTAATTATTGAAAAAAATGTTTGTGCAAGCTGCAGTTAGAAACCCAGTCTGCATGTGTTTAGTGCGCATATACAGTGCTGATGATAAAGCAATCATATACCAATAGTATCACCAATACTTCTCAAAATATTGCGTTGATACTTAAGATACTTTTATTTCTTTGTGCATTGATTTCTAAATTCACTCAGTGTGATCTGAGTGAAGTGTTTTTCTTTCTCAAGTGAACAAGCTGGATTTTCCTTGTGCATTTGGTATAGTTTCGTGATCCGGCAATGTATCTCGACATGTATTGTATAGTGAGTGCTGCAGGGATGATTGCTACCAAGTGGCAAAATGGGACAACAGAGTTTGAGACGTTACGCAAAAGCGGCCCCTAAAGTAATAACTAACAATTTTTACAACGGAAGTGATTCAATCAAAAAACAACTTTAGCTTGATAAGAATTTTCCTATTGTCACTGTAAAGCTACTTTGACACAATATGTATTATGAAAAGCTCTATATAAATGAAGATGACTTGACATTAAACATCATCACGGTAAATAGGTACTCATCTTCCCACAATTGCACTTTTATAGCTTCATTGTGTTTATAATCACATTCTTGCAAACTGTTCTAACCTAAATGTTACTTTTTTTTTTTTAAAGACTGAGAGTGAAGAGTGGGAACCTTAATGATGATGAAGTCGACTGTACTGTAGTTTATTTATAGCTTATGTTAAGCTTTTTACTTCTGGGTTCTGGTGATTTAAGCTTTAAAATTCATTAAGTTGTGTTCCTTTGTGACGATTACCATGATGAACATGTAAGAATCATAATCTTATGTTAGTCAGTCACAGAGCTTATTTTCTTCAATAATCCAAAAGTCAATGGAAAAATTCTGTTTTTTTTTTTGTTTGTTTTTTTTTGTCGAGTGAAACAGGGTGAGGCTAACTTCTAGGTTGGCCAACAAAAATACGTTATCACTGCAGCACTTTGTTGTGAGGTAGTTGGCGATATCCATCCCTAGCATTGGAGAACTGATACAGGTTTTAGTGCAGAATAACCCCAGCAGGATTCCTATGAAATGTTCAGGCACTGTTCGAGTTTTGATTCGGATGTTGGTCCTGCTTTTCAATACAAGTACAAAACCTGTGCTGACAAGTTTCCATTGAATGTAATCTCACTGAGCTTGTCAAGTGCCTCAAGGTGATGATACACAGGGCAACTTTTTGAGCAGTGTTGCCGAGGGATGTCGCTTGGGCACTTTCCCACTGAGAATGGGCAACAAATTTAAATCTAAAGATTCCAGATAGAAATGTGTTGCAGCTGGGGAAGGTTGATTATAGTGCTGGAGGGAGGCATCATCATTTTCCAAGCAGGCTGGTGGTTATACTCACTGTTTAGGACATCATCAGGACTTCTTATCTGCTCCTCTGGTCTAAGAACATCTTCAGCATCTCCACGGCAATTACTGCTTCAGACTTGGAGGAAGTGCTTAATGATCAGGCTGATTTGTATTAATTGGAATCACTGTGGCACATCCAGTCTGTGTCTGAAGATGATCTTGTTTCTTTATGCACTTTGCTTGGTTATATGTGACTTCTACAAAGACAAATAATTGTTAATAACACTACTTAACAAGATATAATAGTAGACAATAGTAATAAATTGAACAATGCTAAATAACTGAAAAAATGTTGATATATATTGCTCATTGTTAGTTCATGTTAACTAATATTAATGTTAGTTGTAGTTTACAATAAGGTTTCATTTGTTAACATTAGTTAAGTGTTACCAAGATACTTTAATAAAATACAACTTCTTTACAGTTTTGGGAATGTGTGTGTCTTCAGTTATTTTTTTTTATGACAAGTATTATAATAAGTGTGATAGAGAGCATGCAAAAAGATAAATTACTTCAATTTACACCATCTGCGATATCTGAAAACAGTCCAGCTAAGTAGTTACTCATATACTCAGTTTATGTACTATGTTATGTACTGCTAAGTAGTTCAAAAGTCACCCAAAGTACATTTACTACTGCTCTATATAATCATTAATCCTTTATGGTCCTCATATGTAACTACGAGTGAATTTTGACGTAAAGTGAACCAAATCGCAGCCAAATATAATTAGTTCCAATGTTGCCTCACTGATGAGAACAAACATGCAGCAGATCCCAACAGACTTTGAATCCTTTCGTTGGCAAAGTAGCAAGACTGTGACAGATGCTTCTTACATTTTTGTTCCTACGGTCATAATGAGCGCTAATAATTGCCATCTGTTTTCTCTGATGAAGAAGTGTTTTTTTTAATGGATTAAGAGAGTCAAGGTCTTAGTGGATGTGTGTAATAATGATTGTATAATAAAGTCTGCTGGTACTGACATTAACCTCTTCTAATATCTTTCTTTGGCAGTGAGTAGTTTATTGGCATTAAAAAAAAACTAAAAAAAAAACGACTATCTTATGCCAGCATGGTGCATTAGTTAAATTAACTAGTTTTATGATATTTTAATGGCTTAAATCACCATCCACAATCAATAGTAATCATACTTAAGATTTCCAAAAACCGAGCTGCACCCTTTTCTCTATATTTATATATGTATTCCAAACTGCTTTCTTTTTAAATCAAATTAATCAATGTGCTTTTTTTTTTTTTTTTTTCTGTTTCAGTAAGAGTTTCTGGACATTATGCCAGTTGAAGAGGTCTGTGATGGTGTTTCAGCAGAGGATGATGCTAAGACAGGGTCAGATGTTCCTTTCCTTTTAGAGGAGCGTGTAAAAGAGAAGTTGCCATGGAAGGAGGTGTTGAGAAGGAAGGTGAGAAAAAAGTGTTCCTGCAGTTCTGCTCGAGTCAAAGCCCTGCTCGTAGACTCCATCCCAATCATCAAATGGCTGCCGCGATATCAATTCAAAGACTGGATCATTGGGGATGCCATGTCTGGCCTTATCATCGGCATCCTGTTGGTTCCCCAGTCCATCGCTTATTCTTTACTGGCAGAACAAGACCCTATTTATGGGCTCTATACTTCCTTCTTTGCCAGCATTATCTATGCCCTGCTGGGAACCTCTAGGCACATATCCGTTGGGATGTTTGGGGTATTGTGTCTTCTGGTGGGACAGGTTGTGGATAGGGAGCTTACTCTGGCAGGATACTCATCGGACACCAATCAGACCATCATGAGAATTGTGGACAACAGCACTGGTCCAATCTGTGACCGAAGCTGCTATGCAATCATGGTGGGAGCAACCTTAACTTTCACAGCAGGGGTCTACCAGGTTGGTCCATCTAACAAGATTAGTCTTCTATTAAGTTTTTGAAATCTCTAAATATATTAATGTCTTGCTCTGCTTGGGTTGCAGGTGTTAATGGGTCTCTTACAGGTTGGCTTTGTCTCAGTCTTCCTCTCCGACTCTCTGTTGAGTGGTTTCGCAACTGGCGCATCTCTAACCATCCTCACGTCCCAGATAAAGTACTTTCTGGGACTTCACCTTCCTCGTGTCCAAGGCTGGGGTTCGCTCATAAAAACCTGGGTCTCTCTGCTGAAGAATCTAGGTCATACCAATGTATGTGACCTCATAACAAGCGTGATCTGCTTGCTTGTACTTGTACCCACAAAAGAGCTCAACGACCGCTTCAAGGCTAAGCTCAAGGCCCCTATTCCCTTTGAGCTCTTTGTGGTCATTGCTGCTACTCTAGCCTCCCATTTTGGAAAGTTCAAGGAAACTTATGGCTCGGATGTAGCTGGCAACATTCCCACGGGCTTTATGCCGCCACAGCTTCCGAACTGGTCTCTCATACCCAATATTGCCGTCGATGCATTCTCGATTGCCATTGTTGGTTTCGCCATTACTGTGTCTCTGTCCGAGATGTTTGCCAAGAAGCATGGTTATATGGTGGACCCTAACCAGGAGATGTATGCCATTGGGTTCTGTAATATCATTCCTTCCTTCTTCCGTTGTTTCACGACCAGCGCCGCCTTGACCAAAACTCTTGTGAAGGAGTCCACTGGTTGCCAGACTCAGGTCTCGGGGTTGGTGACCGCTCTAGTGCTGCTGCTCGTCCTGCTTGTTATTGCACCTCTCTTCTACTCATTGCAGAAGTACGTATACATTATGTCAGTTTCACTTGCATGAACTTTGTAATAAATAAATTGTCAATGTAGGAAGAGTAAGGATCTATTCATTTATTAAAAAAACATTACATTAAAATTCAATTTATTCACACATACCCCTTTTCCACCAAGGCAGTTTGAGTGCTGGTTCAGAGCCAGAGCCTTGTTTCAAATCACTTCTTTGTCTTTCGACACCCAAAGCACTAGCTCTGAACCAGGAAAAGTGGTTCGTAAGTAGCACCAAAATATTGCTGGTCTAGAAGTAAGAGCCGCTTGCGTCAGGGGCTTGGGGCAGGGTTACTGTGACCAACAAAACAAACAGAAACTTGTGACCGCCATTTTTGAAATAGCAGCTAAGCGAGCTAATAGCAGCTTGATTGTAATCACGGTCTATACAAATTACGGCGAGTTGCACGAACACGTTAGATTCAGCGTGTTTAGATGCCGATGACGGTTCACAAAGCCATTGTTGATGGAAGGCTAATTCGAGATGCATCGGACCGATCGGCATGTGATATCGGAGTGCCGCGGGAGTGTTTGGAGAGCATATGACTCCTTGTGCTTTTGGATCGCTCTCGCAGTGCTTTGATGTCATGCGCCGATTGGTCTGAGAGAAGCCGATGCATTCTCGAACAAGCCTGCTGCGCTAGCATTGCTGGGAACGATGAGATGTATATAGTGACGTAAGACCTGGCTCTGTGGTGGCTCTCTAGCCTGTGGAAAGGCAAACTGGTTCCTAGAAGGCTCGTCAGTTGAACCAACCAACAAACAATCACATGTTACAAAGATAATTTCATAAAATCCACAATAATTAAAAAGTCATATTACAGTACATATTACAGAGATAAACATCATTTAGAAATCTGCACAGTATCTCAGTTCACCATCTTGAATGGAGGAAAAAAATTAAATCAGAAATGATATCATAAAGAGCACCCTTGCAGAAACTGTTTGTCAAGGTCAACATGTCTTTTACCATTTTATGTTTTATGTTAAGTTGTAAAATGTTGCAGTGCAACTCCTAAAAAATATAATATTATTGAATTCATGATATTTGGAAAAAAATATGTAAAGTCCTTGTAAATTATAATCAGTTTTTCACATCCAGTCCCATTTTTATGTTGAAATTATGTGTATTTCCACTATACTTCTCCTAATTGCGTCCTCTTTAACTCTGCAGATGTGTTCTGGCCGTCATCATAGTCGTCAACCTCCGTGGGGCGCTGCGAAAGTTTGGGGACATTCCCCAAATGTGGCGTGTGAACCGTGTGGACACCATCATCTGGCTGGTTACCATGTCTGCATCAGCACTAGTGAACACTGAGCTAGGTCTGCTGGTTGGAGTTCTGGTCTCTGCGTTCTTTGTGCTAGGCCGAACCCAGTCTGCCCAAGTCATTCAGCTGGGCCAAGCAGGAGATCGTGAGCTCTTTGAGGACATTGGGTCTTACAAGGGCCTTCAGACCCAACCAGGAGTGGCTGTTTTCCGATACGAGGCTCCCATCTACTACGCCAACCAAACTCTGTTTAAGAAGTCACTGTACCGCAGTGTGGGACTGGATCCACTTAAAGAGAAGGCCAGGCGTAGGAAACTAGAGAAGTTAAAGAATCAGAAACAAGGTGTTGAAGACCAGAAGCAAGAGATGGATGTGTCCACCAATGTGTATCTGCTAGAACACACCAGTTTACACACATTGGTCATAGATTGCAGTCCAGTGCTGTTTCTGGACACTGCTGGAGTCAATGCTTTAAAAGAGGTATCCAAGGACTACAAGGAGCTGGGAGTCAATGTACTTTTGGCACAATGCAACACCTCCATCATTGATTCTTTGAGAAGGGGAGGCTACTATGACCCAAAGAATGCGACCAAAGAAATAAAGTTTCACAGTGTTGGTGATGCCATCTCTTATGCCCAAAGCTTGAAGTCACAGAATGGTGATTGTGACACTGTTGTGTAATAATTTGTAATGCATTGATTTGTAAAGAAAGTTGTCCTTGCATTTAATATTTGTATGTTTTGGCATTATATAGAGATTTAAATTTAAAGGCATCCACACACTACAAGATAATTCTCCCTTTCTGACAATCCTAGGTAAAGTCCAGAGTATCTTGATGGTTCTACAGATTAATCTTGATGGTTCTACAGATTATCTTAGCACAGCTCACACCACAGTAAAATCTGATAAGAGTAATTGAGTCTGCTCGGAAGAACGTCGGGGCCACACCGATCTCAAATTGTAAATATACAACATGTTGAAATCAGAAATCACATGGAACGAAAGAATACCCAATCACAAAGTGAGCTGATGGAAGAAGGAAGCATGACTTCATCCAAACCTTTTTCTTTTTTTACTGTGAATTTGAAGCTGTCCAAATACTAATATCGCCTTTTCTTCTTGCCAGTCGTCCGCCATTTTTGTTTACTGTAAAGTCACGTTATCGTCATGTTTGTGGTCTCTCATATTTTGAAAATCTGATAAGATTTTAAAAGTCTTTAAGTGTGGGCCAGCCTTAAATGATTTCAGAATTATATAGTGCACCCAAAAAGGACAATTCTGTCATCGTTTACCCACATGTTGTGACTTTATATCTTCTGTGGAACATAAAAGAACAGTATTTTTGTCCATACAGTGAAAGTCAATGGGGTCCAAAACAATATGCTTCATTTTTCAAACATTTTTTAAAAATATTTGTTTGTGAACTGTCTCTTTTGAAAATGGATAGACAATCATCTGTTAACATCTGTTTCAACAAAATTGGTATTGAAAGAAAAATATGTATTGTTCAGGGCCTTTAAATAGAGGTTCAAACACTGTTAACTGTAGGTCATTGTGTATCTCATGACATTTATCTTAAAATGTATGTATTATGACATTTACACATTTTATAACATTTATTTTGCTTAATTTAAATAGCTAAAGTTCAGTATATAATGGTTCTATTTTTCTACATGAATAGAAATGGTTAATGCTAGACAAGCTCTAGCTTGTATATTTACTCCTTATCTCCTTCCACTCTAGTTTTGTTGCTCATTCAGTCAGAATTATGTGTTATACAATCTCATTTGTGACATTTACCCAGCTTTATGGGTACTTGTGCAGTGTTAAATGACCATAAAGCTTGGATATACACTGAGCGATTGTTGTCTGAGTGAATGCAAGTTGAACTCTTTCACCCAGTCACCAAATGTTTACCTCAATTGCAGAAGCACCAGAGTGCCGATGTGCCTTGTCACTGTGACTGTGCAACCACAGAGTAGCTTTCATTCTGTGTAGAGAGTAAAGAGGGCTCAGGTAAAGCATTTTAATGGCATCATGTCTGACCTGTTGAGCAGGTCTGAAGGAGCTGGAGACACAGCTGGATGATCCAACTGTTACTGCGTACTAAGCTCAGGGAACTGATACAATCTGTCCTTTTGGCTGAATTTGAACAGAATACAGATGATCCTTCTAAAATGCTGGAGCTTTTGCAATGCATCATTGATAGAATTCTAGCACAAATAGAAATACTATTGAATTGTCTATTTAAACCTTTTAGTGCAAACTGGGAACTATTTATGTAGTTATAGGCTTACGCAGTGTCTACGGTGATACTTTATTTATTGAAACATTTCTAATGGTGTTTAATGCTTTTAGATTATTTTAGTGTCTGTGCATCTTAATTACTTGGTATTATAATTACTGCATCAGCTCACAGGCTTTACTTAATTGTTACAGGTGTTTTTTATGTTCTTAAAATATCTACAATCCAAATACTCCTATATCTATGCAACTATAGCTATGACTACATATTGTATGTTTGTGATCATGGATATTGCTGGGAAGCCTATATCCTAAATTTTGTTTTCTACAAATATAATCTTTCTTATTATTAATACAAAATAAACTGAATGTTTACAGAAAACTGTTGTTTTTGTCTTGATGAGAAATCGCCGAAAATTGCCTGCCTTTACTTTTATATTGCATCAGGTGCTTCCTCTGCCAATCTGCTGAACTGATATATTTTGTGCTTTTCTTTTTATAATTATATTCTTTTTAAAGTGAAATTTAATGAGTGAGGGGGAAAAATCGTTTATTGCATAGGCGCTTAGGTGCTTTAACTCAAAGCTACCACCAGTGTGCAGCATTGTTCTGCCACAGATCATGTTATGCATGTAGTCTTTAAAGAGATAGTTCACCTAAAATGATAATTCTGTCATCATTTATTCACCCTCATGACATTCCAAACCAGACCAAAGAAAATATTTTGAGAAATGTCTAAAACATATAGGCTATATATATGTATGTATGTATGTATGTATATATATATATATATATATATATATATATATATATATATATATACACACATACAGGTTTGGATTGGGATGAGGGTGAGTAAATGATGTCAAAATTTTTATTTTTGGGTGTATTGCCTTTGAAAATACTGACATATAAGTGCTGAGAAACCTCCAACTCCCAGATTTATGGTATAACACAGATGAAAATGTACTAAAAGTCCAGTGATTTATGCAGCTGCTGACAGGTAAATTTTTATATGGGTGCTCTGAAAGTTTGGCGTGAGAACTGTGCATGGCACCACATCTGCAGTTTATGATGCCTTTAGATTCTATGGCCAGTTTGTCTCCTATCAAAAATATTTTATTTTTGTCACATCTCCAAAGCAGCCAGAGAGAAAGGATGTCTCAAAGGACATGGAGCATCTCAATGACATTAGCAGGTGTTAGGATGACAGAGGAGACAGCAGCTGTCTGTTCTTTCATTGGGATTTTGACAAGGACGAAGCCTGTGAAAATACAAACCTGTGTTAAAATTCATAAAGGCACTACAGATAAGCGTTTTTTTATTGTAATTTAATTTGTAACATAATTATTAGGCAATTACGTAAATATTTTTGGCAACACTTAGCCTACTTAAAAGCATGCATAGGCTATATTTATAGGTGGGACATGTCCTCACCACTTTTTGCCTGGGGTGATATTGTCCCCACCACTTTTTGAAACATTTCGCAGTACAGATGTATGGAATACAAATTAAACATCTCTAGTTGACTAGCAGAGTATTAATTTCGTCCTTGACATAAGAGGCGCTATGACGCTGGAATGTGTTGTTTTTTAAATCAAGCTGAGTTCCCGCTGTTATCAATGGCGGTGGCTCGTGCACAGACAAGAGCTTAATCTATCGCTAACCGTTGCGTTGTTCGTTCCATTGAAATCACAAAACAAACTGCACACAAATGTGTCCCTGCTCTTGGTAGTAAACATCTTTGATTTTCCCACCTCGTTCTTGGAAATAACGTCTGGAAGTCATTCAATGTCGGACATTCGACCTTTGAAATCGTGGTACATCGATCAACACAAACCTCAGCGAGACGCGCCATTTTACGTCACTTCCAAGATGTCGGCAAGTCCTGCTTCCAATGAGCATAAACGTAAAAACAAACCATAATATTATTAGACATTAAGTTTATGTAATAATACCTTTGTTTTTGCTTTTCGTCAGCTGTTTTTAAAGCGTTGTTTTTATTCTGTTTTTGCCATAATTTACACAAAAACATGATATTCTCTCGATGTGTCGTAGCGACATCATGTGGTCAACATGTGAGCGTGACATCTGATTGCCTGAAACTCACCAAGGTCTAAAGTGAGACATGTAATTTGGGATATTCCCACCTCCAACCTTGTATGGAATGCAGCAACATGATGGCTACATCCAAAAACTGGAAAATGCTGCTTTCGGAGGACGCATGCCAAGGTAGGAAGGCATCAAGGCAAGTCTTCACTTTTCCTGTCTTCTGAGATACCTTCATCTTTCACTTTTTAAGGCAGCATAGATGTATCCTTTGCCACAATCCCATGCTTTCCATTCTGTGACAGTTGAGCTAGTAAAGATGGCGTCTGAAAGTTGCGGTTGGTGGTCTGTTTGTGTATGTATGTATGTTTTGACCTTGTTTTCCCACTTTTGATGTAATTTCTAGCGAGAAATTACTATTGTAGTACTTTAATATTTGATTAGTTATCACCAAAGCTCATGCTATTTTGCTGTGGATCATTAAACCATTACGCTGCCTCAGAAGTCTGTCCGAAATCAGTTTTGTGAGGTGCCTTCTTGCGCAAATGCTAACAAAGTCATTGCCTGATAGGGCAGTGAGGCAACTGCCTAAGTTTTCGGATGCAGCCAATGTTTCATTAAGAAAGTTCGTGAGGCACACGTGTAAATGATCTATACAGTCAATATGTCATCGGCAATTAACACGTCTAATACTATCAGCATGAGAGTAGGTCTATATAGGCCTATAGGCTACACAGTCGACTCACCTGTGTTCCTGGACAGTTTTCAGCATCCCTCCACCACCCCGACTCCTCACTCTTGGCTGGTTCCTACCACAGCCAGGAATACGGGGGATTACTCTGGGTTGGGGCCAAATACCGCTCTCAGAGCCCACTTCTCAGACAGCACGCCAAATACACATTTACTCTGACTTATTTGTAAGCGTGAACTCGTGAAATATTGTATAATAGTAGATGTAAGGATGAAACTATCACAACATATTGTGTTTTTCAATCAGTTCAATGTTCCTGAAAATAAATCATTCTAACCACATACATTTAAGGAATATCACACAAGCCAAATTGCTAATAGTTAGGCTAATATGGAGTAATAGACATTTTGGACTCAATATTACCAGTTCTGTGCATTTTTTTTCTGCTAATATAAATATTTCCAAATGAAATCAAAGCAGAACTAAACATATTCCCTGTGTATCATGGTATTTAATTCATGAATGAATCATCGCTTTTCACCGAACAGGTTGAATGACTCAATGATTTTAACCTTGTAGGCTATTTTTAATATTATGAATCAACTATAATGTATTATACTGCAGCGTTACACCTAAATACCTACATGCTTTATAAAAAGTGTCAACAATAATTTGTATGACAACAGCTGTAGTACACAAAATCACAGAGTTATAGAATTTGTTTGTCCACAATCATAACATTGTAATCATTCAGGGTTTAGCCCAAATCTAGTTGGTATGGGGAATGTGCTATAGTTGAATAACATCAAAACGCTGAATGAGACGAGTCAGAGAGAAGAGAGAGAGATAAAGCACAGCTGGTATCAATGTACTTATACTGCGGAAAAGTGGTATTGAACCGTTAAGAATCCTAAAAGGTTCGGGGCTTTTGATAAAACATTCAGGGCTGGAGCCCTAGAAGCAACCCCCTCACTCCGCCCCTGATCATGACTAATATGACAATGAAAAATGAGTCCTTATTGCTGTAATAAACAGTGTGTTCCTAAAGAACTGTCTCTGTATTGATTGGACTCTCATTTGCTGTGAATCTCATCGCTTTAATGAAGTGTAATTGTGCCATTAATTATCGGTCATCAGTTCAGCAGCTTAAATTTCCCACCTCAGGGCATAAGTGAAAGCATCTGCCATCTCCATTGGAGCTCATTCCACGTTTATTCATATGAAAGCTCTTCCCTGTGCCTCATTTCCTCCAATCAATAAGAAACGGTCTTGAAATACGTTATACATAAGCTAGGGGGAAAGAGAAAAGATTAACTTTGTTCCAGTAGTTCTCAACTCAGTATTCAACAGTTCTTGGAATAAACGTAAAGACGTGGGATTCTGTATGCTTTGCTGTAAATACATTTGCATAGACATAAAGCTCTGAAAGTTTATTGGCATCTCTATTCATTTCCTGCTGAATGCTGAATCTACATAATTGGAAGAACACCGACGTCTGCTTTAGACTCTTTGCTTTGTGGCTTTACAGCAAGACCATCATTTATTTTCTTAGGAGAGTTTCTCTTCAAATTACAAGCACATCATTTTCTTGTTACTTTTTGTATTTTATGCAAAAATTGTCTATGGGGCTCCTTGTAACAAATACTGCTCGGTATATTGCAGTGCTGCAGACTGCTGGCCTGCTGGGTCACCTTTTGAACTCTCTCACTTAAAAAATGTATGAATATGCTTGTGTTGCAATTTAAGGAAGTGTTTCTATAAAAGGATATGTCAGACTTTCATAAATATACTCTGCTCAAACTCAGCAACTTAAAATATACGATGGCACGGAAATGAACAGGATGTCAAACTAGACGGAAATGGAAATAAAAAGCTAAAGTTAGCTGTGCTCTGTGAGGGATTGAGAATTAGTTGAGGGTGTCAGATTGAATTTCATTCATTTCAAACCGACACCCTACACTATCAGAAAATCCCCATATTGAGGAGTGTGAAGCTTATTGCATAGACTTGAGTTATTGCTGCCTAAGATGCATCAACTAAGTACTGAGGAAAGGGGCTGAATATTAAAGGATTATTAAAGGATTTCAGAATTAAAAATTCCTGATAATTTACTCACCCCCATATCATCCAAGATGTTTCTGTCTTTCTTTATTCAGTCGAAAAGAAATAAAGGTTTTTGAGGAAAACATTTCAGGATTTTTCTCCATATAGTGGACTTCAACAGTTACCAACAGGTTGAAGGACCAAATGTCAGTTTCAGTGCAGCTTCAAAGAGCTCTACGTGATCCCAGACGAGGAATAAGGGCCTTATCTAGCTAAACATATATATACTTTTTAACCACAAATACTCGTCTTGCACTGCGATGCGCCACGCATTAATCGTGTTGAAAAGGTCATGTGTGATGTAGGCAGAAGAACCGAGCAAGTGTTTACAAAGTGAACGTGCAAAGATTCAGTCAAACGGCATTTACTAAAAAAAGTTAAAACATTGATTTTGGACGATTTTGAAGTTGGAGAAGAAAATGAGATCTCTTTAATGCAATGTGATATTTTAGTTTTTTTCTTTTTAATAAATTGCTTTGTCATTATGGGTTATAGAGTGTAGATTGATGTGAATGTACTTACTGTAGTAATAACAGTAAATTATGCATGCATAAATTACATGCAATTAACACTAAACCAAATCCTAATCCTATAGTAATTTAATGTAGTTAATTATTATTATTCAGTAATTAAGTGTATAATTACACTGTAACAAGGACACTATAAAATAAAGTGTAACCAAAAGTTTTGGTAAAGCATGCTAGCATAAGGCTGCAACATAATAAAATGTGAAAACAAATGAAAGGGTATGAAAACTTACTGAATCCACTAACACTGTTTGAAAAATAATTAAAATAAATAAACGTAACAATTGGGGGCTCGTCCGGGATATGAACCCGGGACCTCTCACACCCCAAGTGAGAATCATACCCCTAGACCAAAAGTAAATAATTAAAAATAAATAAAATATAAGTTATATATGGTATATATAAATATATAATCATACATAATATGATATCTTTAAATATTGTGTGTAATATTTTATCAAATATATTAAGATAATAGGAACATGTACTGCTGCATGTAGGACTGAATGTGCTGCAGTGTCACAGAGCAGAGACCCACTGCGACCTCTGTTCGATTGGCACAGAGGTCAATAATCTGGCCTGTTCCCTCTAGAGCAATTTAAGATGAAGCCATTGACTGTTCAGGCGGTCTGGCTGGACAGGGTGAGCTCATGATGGCAGATGCCAGGTGACCGCCCCTCTGCCAATTATTCTGTTTATCTCCTCATTGAGGGCCAGCAGATGAACTAGTTTTGTTTGGCCAGTTCAAGGCCAGCTCTCCCATCTTCCCAATGGGATTTCCCGCCGTCTGTCTGTGTTAGTACCTCTCAGTTCAATATGGGCAAATCCGAGTTCCCGTTCTGTCCCCTTGTCTCTCTCTCTGAAGAAGGCCGTGGCCAGCAGCAGTAGGAGGGCCCGCACCGAGAGTCTCATGTGACCGCTGAGTTCTCCAGCTGGCATGCTCTTGGCACTGGCTTGAGCGCAACAGCTGCTGAGAGTGAGAGCGCCGAGAGAAATTATATAAAGTTAACTGCTGAAAATTAGAGTCAGTCAGTCTTTCTCTATCTGATGAAGGCCTTGGACGGCTGAAACGTCATGTTTTTTAATTAATAAAGTTAGAGCGCTGTAAGAGTGTGTGTTGCACCTTTGTTCAGTTAATAATTGTAATCTTTGCAAGAGCAATTTGATTCTTCCAGTTTCTGATCTTGTTTACATGCGGCACTTATAATGAGTAAATATTTTATCCACAATGGAAAAAAAACTCAACAATAGAAAGACTGACTCATTGTCTTTAAGTTTGTACTTATTTTGTTTAATTTTTTTTTTTTTTTTTTAACTTTAGTTTTACCCTTTGGTTTCACAGACAATGCATGTTTGAGCTGTTTTAACTGAATGTAACTTGCACTGACATATCTTGAAATATGATTTGTCTCAAGATGCAGATCAGTAATGTTTTTAAGGGACATTTATAAAAGCTGAACTAAGGCCTAATCCTGGTTTAAAATAAGCCCTGTGAAAGCAGGCCTGACTGTTTTTGTTTTGTTTTTAGTTTAGTTTTACTGTTTTTGTTCTTTTTTAAAGTTTAGTTTTACTGTTTTTGTTCTTTTTTTTAGTTTAGTTTTACTGTTTTTGTTTTTGATTTTAGTTGTTTTACTGTTTTTGTTCTTTTTTAAAGTTTAGTTTTACTGTTTTTGTTTTGTTTTTAGTTTAGTTTTACTGTTTTTGTTCTTTTTTTAGTTTAGTTTTACTGTTTTTGTTAAGTTTTTAGTTTTACTGTTTTTTAGTTTGTAGTTTAGTTTTACTGTTTTTTTTTCTTTTTAGTTTAGTTTTATTGTTTTTGTTCTGTTTTTGATTAGTTTTACTGTTTTTGTTCTGTTTTTAGTTTAGTTTTACTGTTTTGTTCTGTTTTGCTGTTTTTGTTCTGTTTTTAGTTTTATGGTTTTTGTTCTTTTTTTGCTGTTTTACTGTTTTTGTTTTTTGTTTTACTATTTTTGTTTTGTTTAACTATTTTTGTTCTGGTTTGTTTTACTGTTTTGTTTTGACGATTGTGATGTTGGGATTTTCCTTGTCTTGTGTAAATTTGCAACTAACTTTAAAAAAAAAAAAGAAGTTTAGGGAAGTCAATCTTAAACAAACAAAGAAGCAGCACAGTTGTGTTTTTGTCTTTGTCTCAGATGTGGTTAAAATTATCTAGATGTAGAAAAATACATTGTGACTCCTTTCTACAGTTCAGTCGGTTGAAGGGCAAGAGTCAATCTCATATCAGGATGAGAGATTGATTTTATTAGAGTGGTCGTGATCCAGCAGCTTTCCACGTCAACATTTCTTCCTGGAAAAGTCGTCCACGCATATCTGCACAGGCTAAGTTTTGGGCAAGAATGTGGTCATTGGCTGAAGAAGTCTTGATGTTTTAGCTATTATCAGCTGGGTGAAGATGTTGTTGAGCTCTGGGATTTAGAGCAGCTGTTAAACAGATTATCGTCATCAAGTTTATTGCCATTTACTGGTATCTGTAGTCCATGTTCCAGTAATGAAAATTTGGTTGACCACTCTGGGATAACACATCCTAACATGTTTTGTCCTCCTGAAATTCTCGAAGGCATCTGGTCTTGTCTTTTACATAAAGATTGTTCGGTAAAAAAACAGAAAAACAGTTGACTTACATTCTTAATGAAATCAAATGTCCATGTCTGTTAGCTTCTGTTAATTATGATCTTTACACAAATGCTGTTCTTTATACATTTGTTCGGCAGAGAGTGATAATATACAGGCAATAATAATGGATGATGGATTTTACAAATACAACAAATGCAAAAAAAAAAAAAGGGGGAGGAAAAAAACTTTAAAAAAAATTGAATAGGCTTTATCTACAGCATCTAAAAACATACTTTTCACAGTGCACAGATTTGTTAAGTGGCTCTCAGTCTTATCAAAGAGAAAGTGACAAACTGTGGCACTTTAGCGGCTGAATTACTGATCCCTTGGTCAAAGTTACAGTCACTCACTGTTTATGTTGTTGTATGACTCACTGTCATGGTCCATTAGACTGCTTGATGTAAAACATCATTATTCAGTCTTATGAAGCCTCTCCCTGGCTCATAAAAGTCACATCCTGTGAAATGAATCCATAACCTTAACAGGTGGTCTGAGCTGCCAGATCGGAGGCTCTCTTTAGTCTTTACACACGTCAATGCAGCCAGAAGCCTCTGGCTTTGATCCCCGTACAACGACAAACATGCTTTCTGCCTCTGAAAATGAAAATGACATGGAAAAAATGGGATGACAAATCTCACAATCCATTCCCTCAATAAGGCCGATTTGATCCGGACAGCCGACACCAGATCTGTCACAGCACTTTTGGTGTAACACATTGATTTGAAGTGAGGGCATGCGACGCCTGCACTTAGCACAAACATATTAATTATGAGGAAATCACAGTATTAATGGCTCTCGCAGATGGGGATAAGTCAATGTAGTCTGAATCAAAAACTTAATTATCATAGATTTTCTTTATGTGAAACCCAAAGTATTTTCTTCTGAGCTGAATATATATATATAAAAGTGTTTAAAGGGTTAGTTCACCCAAAAATGAAAATTCTGACATTAATTACTCACCCTCATGTCGTTCCACACCCGTAAGACCTTCATTCATCTTCAGAACACAAATTAAAATATTTTTAATAAAATCTGAGAGCTTTCTGTGCTTGCCAATTTACCACTTTATTTATAAAATGTTAATCTCCAGTGTGCGTTCACGAGAACACCACGATGCATGCAGTCATTGTTTCATGAACGCACAAGGTTAATATTTTGTAAATTATGTTTTTTTGTGCAAACAAAGCATTCGAGTCACTTCATATATCTGAGGTTAAACCACTGCAGTCACATGGATTATTTTAATGATGACTTTACCACCTTTCTTGGGCTTGAAAGTGTCAGTTGAGTAGGCTGTCTATGGAGGGACAGAAAGCTCTCAGATTTCATTAAAAATATCTTCATTTGTGTTCTGAAGAAGAACGAAAGTCTTTATGGGTGTGGAACGACATGAGGGTGAGTAATTAATGACAGAAATTTCATTTTTGGTTGAACTAACCCTTTAAGATGAACAATTTCACATGTTATTCTCATTCTTTTATCTTTTTCTTTTTCTTTTTTTTGTAAGAAATAATCTAGATATGGTGTAAAATATTAAGTGTCCTAGGTGTTTTAAGGTCTCACTTATAATGATTTCAAAAAGTTAACTTTAGGTCTTCAGTAAGGTCATACTGAGGGCCTTTCAAAAACTTTTATATCAGGTAAATTGGTGTCAGATTCTGTTCTGCTTTGCAATAATGAGAAAATTATTCTGGTAGCAATGACTAAGCACATTATAGCCTACAAAATGGTGGTCCTGCGGGTTAATTGTGTGGGTTAATCACACCATTTTGACTACACAAATTGTGTTTGTTTCATCAGTGGGGACATTTCATTTGTGGTGCTCATTTAACATTTAAATACTTTGTTAACTGCGCAGTTAAATTGCTGAAATTATAAAATGGATAGCTTTGGTCCTGATCGGTAAATACAATGTTCCAGTCATGTTAAAATCCACTACACTGAGACAGTTACCATTTACCATTTGCAGCAGAATCCATAGCAAAATGTTATTATATATATATACATATATATATACACAATACAAAATGGCCACTTTTAACTTATTGCTTAATTAAATGTTTTCCGAACCACAGAGAATTCAGCAGTTTCAAAGAATTAAATCTCAGAAGTAATAAGAGTAAGAGTGTTTTTTCCCCCAATACATTGTAATCGTCTTGATTACTATTGTAGACAAGTATTCCAAGTGCCTCTATATTGTCACTTGACTGCAGGTCTACTTATCCACAATGAGGCTCTATTGCACAGTAATTCCCTACCTGACGTTTTAATGAGCCTGTGATGGAATGAATCAGTCATCAAGGAAGTTATAAATGCAACCTTTGCTCCTGCTCCAGCAGGATATTAAAGGCATATTGCACTTCTACAATTGACAACAAATAGTTGAGAAAGAATTTGAACTTTATACTCGTGAAACAAACTATAGGAAAGTTATGGAAGCTTGTTTCCGTCACTAAATAAAAAAATAAAAAAGTTAATTGCGACTTTTTATCTCGAAATTCTGACTTTTTCTCTCTCTCACAATTGCATGGTATAAAGAAAACATCAGTCTTTTTTCCCTCACAATTGGACATTATAACACGCAATTGCGAGTTTAAACCTCACAATTCTGACTTTATAACTCGCAATTGTTTATATCACGCAATTCTGACTTTGTAAATCACAATTCTGACTTTATAACTTGCAATTGTTTATATCACGCAATTCTGACTTTGTCAGTCACAATTCTGACTTTATAACTTGCAATTCTGACTTTATATCGCACAATTCTGACTTTGTAAATCGCAATTCTGACTTTATATTTACATTTATACATTTGGCAGACGCTTTTATCCAAAGCGACTTACATTGCATTATACTATACATTTGTATCTGAGTATGTGCAATCCCTGGGATCGAACCCATGACCTTGGCATTGCTAGTGCCATGCTCTAACCACTGTAGCTCAGCTTTATATCTCACAGTTCTGACTTTATAACTTGCAATTGTTTATATCACGCAATTCTGACTTTGTAAATCACAGTTCTGACTTTATATCATTCAATTCTGACTTTATATCGCACAATTCTGACTTTGTAAATCACAGTTCTGACTTTATATCATTCAATTCTGACTTTATATCGCACAATTCTGACTTTGTAAATCGCAATTCTGACTTTATATCGCACAATTCTGACTTTATAACTCGCAATTCTGACTTTATATCTCGCAATTCTGAGTTTATAATTTGCAATTCTGACTTTATATCACACAATTCTGAGAAAAAAAGTCAGAATTGTGAGATAAAAAGTCGCAATTACCTTTTATATTTTTTTATTTCATGGCGGAAGCTTGTTTCATAGAAAGCACTAGCTATACAGTAAAAAAAAAAAGTATTGCCTTGTAATGGTTTGTGTTGCTTCCTGTCTCTAACTCTACTTTCCACAAAAGTTCACTCTGATTTATAGACGCTGGCCAAAGTTTACTCCATACACTTCAGGAACAAATAGGAACAAACAGATAACAAAGTATAACATTTTGTTATACTCACTAAATGCGGGGGAAATTCCGGCTGTGATGCAATTTCCTCCTTGTGAAATGACATGTCACCTCTTGAGTTATCTAGTGAATTGCTGGAGCTATTGCCAGTATACCACACGCTTTGACCTCTAGCACTTTGTGCGAATTGGCTGTTGAAGACTATTAAACGTCTAGTTAAAGCTCAAATGGAAAGTGCACAGTGCTCATTAGCAGTTGCTCCAAGCAGTCTCATTACTGGCCCTCTTCTGAGTCTGGTTTCAACAAGGTGAAGTGTCTCTCTATTAATCCTGGACCTGGTCTTTAGGGTTTAGAACATCAGGACCCTGGTGTTCCCCATCTGATGCAACACAGTGTGCTGTCCAAAGAACACCCCTCCCAAAATGGTCCAAAATGATCTCCAAAATGATGATATTTGACAGTGTTCCAATCACAGATGCATTTCTCGGATGATCATGTGCCATGGGTGCAATCAAACTCATGGCATGACGGAATTTCATTTTTGCATGATCCTTCCACTTGCGCACACATTACAAGAGCACGTTAGCACATTGATATGTAAACCGCCTCTAAGGGAAACAGACAACCAAGGCTCATTGGAAATGCATGCCTGTGGCTACATTTCCGCAAAATCATATTACTTTGCTTCTTTCAAGTTTCGCAACAATGTGAAATGTCAAGTGAGTGGCGCTAAAGGCATGTTCAGTTTTATCTAAAACATGAACATGAATCTGACAATATGTTATTACATAGGTTGTTGTATGTATCTCAACAGTTCGTAAATAAATATCTGGTAAGTGGCACTAAAAGTTTAATGCTCTATCGTCTTTGCAAATATCGGAAAAGCCAAAGATATGGAGCTGATTATGTGGTGCAAATGTCAAAATGTATTAGTTTACAAATCACGTGCTATGTTAAAAACGTTTTGAGGTCATAGGATTGTGCAAAAAACTACAATTCAATAGGAAAGTTCAGTAAACTTTATGTATAGGTACGTTTTTCAGAGTTTCGCAAAAATGTGGGAAGAATGCAACAAGACATTGCATGCCGAACCAAAAAAGACTATTCATGATGATGAAGCAGTGATATATTTGTATTACTTATATAAATTTGGACCATGTGGGTTTGAAATAAGAGGATAATATAATTTAAATGAACTCATTCTGTTTCTTAGGCTCCTGGGGGCTTTGAGCCTGCTGTTATGCCACACAATCTATTGTTTATTTGTTCCTTTTTCTCTGAATTGTGAGCCATCACTTTAATGTGTCATATTGTCCTTGGCTCCGCAAGACAAGGGTAAACACGGCAAAATTGCTTCTGCGTCATGCCACTTTTTGGGCAGTGACGGTTTGGTGGGTCTCCATGACAACTAAGTCTAAATTCTAAGAAAAAACATCCTGGGCAGGTATTCGGCAGGCATTTTTGTCCACGATGGCCTTTAATGGATAGGGTGGGTGGTGGGAAAACAACAGGGTGTCAAACTTCCCTCCCTGAAGAGTTTGCTGCTCAATCACATATCCCCGCTGTTCACTGCCAAAGGTATTATCCTGACGTGAATAGGGCATCTACAGGTTTCTTTGCAGGCAATTTGCACTGGTATTTGGTGAGGTGAAGTCATTTGTTGATGATTCATCACCATGCTCAAGAAAGTGTTCATATCTTGGTCCTCCAGAAGCGCATTGCGGTCGCACGATCACAGCCTCTCTGTGGCGTGTCTCAGATGATAGAGACGTCTGGTCTGGCCTTTTCTAATACGACTGCATGAAAACCCCAGAAGCTGCAGCTCAGTAAAGGCTCACCAACAGGATGTGCAATACAGGTTTATTCATCCTCGCCCCTTAAATATATTGCTTTTGTCCCTTACCTTGTTAAAAATAAAATTTAGACGCTATGCTGTGTCATGGTGTTTTACGTGCACCCAACCCAGGATTCTGTTTGAGTCATTTTATGATCCCAATAGTATTACAATATAATAAGACTGATGTAACGGGTAAATGGCTGCAATAAAGCGCACGACAAAGGAGTAAACAACAAAAGCAGTCTTAATAATAAAAATAATCCAACAAGAGCATGCAGGAGATTTCAGGAGTAATAACATAGCAACCACATAAAGACGAGACTGTGCCACATTGTTTAAATAGCAATTTGTGCCCCATGGGTGTGCTGGTCTGAAAACGAGGTGTGTTCGGGTGCATTGTTGGCGTGTTGCTATTTTGAGGCAACTGAAAATGACAGTGCCATTGACCAACTGAAACCTGGTCTAAAGTCAATAGAGCAACATTTTTTTTGTTATTTAAAGAGCATGTTAGTAATATGCGCCTATATGCGGATGCACAACGCACGTACACTCTGCTTATTACACACATACAGGGACAATCAGCAGCACACAAACATGACAAATATTAAAACGAAAGGATTACAATGTAAAAGATTATTATTGTGTGCATAAAGATAAAAATGCTTTGGTGGAATCCGGCTTGTCCCGTAGATGGTCTGCTCAAGTGCTTTAACCTCGCACACAAGCAGATCCGTTTCCTCATTAGAGAAGCGTTCAGTTTTTCCGCTTGCAAATTCCACCATGTAAATAGCGAATTTGCCATGGCGCGAGCGCAACTGGCTTTTAAAGGGAATAGGAGATGAGACTCTGATTGTTTTTTTTGCCCGTTACGCCCAAAACACACCCATGACTCATTAAAAGAATAGAGACAACCCTTTTAGACCATGCGTCTGGTGCGCTGACCATTTTTCCCGTCCTTAAACTGGCTAAAGTGGATTCGGACACGCCCTGAGTGCACTTGCGCCGTGCGCTTTAGATCATGTGTTTAGATCGTTAAAATAGGGCCCCCTTGTGTGCTTGTAATTTTTTTGATATTCCCTTGACTCAGTAAAACAAAGTTCAGTCAAAAAGGCAACTTACTGCTGAAGAATTAGCAATTCAATTCAGTACCTCTTTCATTTTAAATGTGCAATGAATTTTGGTGACAGTAACATATGGGAGAAGCCACTTTTATGACCAGGGCCTCTGTCGTCGGACAGAGTCAGAAAACTCTGGCTCCAGGACTGAGCGACAGGCTTCAATTTTACCAAAGATTGGGTCTGTTTAGATGCCCAAAGGATCCAAATAAATCCTTAAGCTGATCCATTTGCTCTAACTAGTAATTGCTCACCATATTGTGAACCTATATTTAATCTCTGATTTTCAAAATGTGTCACATGTGATTTGGAGCAGCTACAATCAATCTGTGAGGCTTAGTGCATGAAACGAAAGCCTTGATAGATTAACAATAAAGCCGTTTTTACCCACAAATCTCAGCATGTGCTTCTACACATTGTGCACACACGAGCGCGTTGTCAATCTGCCAAGAATAGTGATTTCACAGCTTGGAACAGCATAAATCCTGTATTTAAACGCTGATGTCTCATTGTCATTACATTCAGCTGAACAGTCCAATAACTTTTACCACAATCAAAGCGTTACGTGACAACTGGTTTTCAGGCTTTTACTGCAGAACCAGCTTGAGGGATGCACAGGAAGTGCTCTACATGTCATTCCATCAATACAGTAATGGTACCCTACAACTCAATTAGAGGCAAGCGACAGATAAGTCATTATCACCATTGTGGGAAACCATTGGATCACCAGTGTGTGGAAACTCAAAGCTCAGAACCATATTCTGTATTTTCCAGAATGCTGGGTGTAATATGTTTTTTTATTGCCATGTATTATGGTGTTTATCTATCCAGGGTTGTTGTAAGAGGGGCACACTGAGGTCTAAGCTTCTTATTGGGCCCCGGGGAGAAGGGGACCACCCATAAAAATGTTATTCCAGGCCCTGTGACGCTTCGCAGCAACTCTAAATCTACCACCCCCTCATTGTTCCCACTCAGTAGGCATCAGTGGCTCTGATCAATAAACACTGTCCTATGCCAGTATGCAACACTTAGTCCTTTGTGTGGGTCAGCTGACTCGTGGACACTGCATCCTATAATTATGTTAAATTGAGTGCAACTGTTTATTGACATGACGTGCAAGAGTGTGCTTCTGAGCTACTGCATGACTGAACCTGCCATTGAACATCAAATATGGTCTCTGAAAATCTTAAGTGATCTATAAATGATGTAACAATTTGCCAAGGGCCTGGACATGCTGAAACTGTCAAAAATTGCATTTGTAAAATTACATTAAGTTTCTTTCGTACGCTTGCATAGACACTGAAACATACATTTACACCATTTTGTTGCTTGTGAATACTGAATAAATAGAGTTTATTGTATCTAATTAATGAGATTAATTAAATATAAAAATGTCATTCACATTTATTTACTTAAATATGTAATTTTTATTTTTTGACATGGAACAAAAGTCAAAAGTTTAGGGTCAGTCAGATTGTTTATGTATTTGGAGCATACACAATGGGACATCCCCTAAAACTTTATTTCCTAATTAAGCTTAGCAGCGACTTTCCATCAAAGTGCAAATCAATTTATCTTAATTAACTGATTTCTGTACCATAATTTATGGCAGATATTAGTAACAGGTCAAGTTATTGATCTGCTGGGAGTCACATTTTGGACAGGCATCAATAGTATGTTGCCCTGGAGTCAGAGAGAGCCACAAATAGAATGGCATTACATTGATCTGGGGACTGCAGGCCCTTGAGTGGAATACATCCAGCTGAGGTACTGTGAAGACTGTATGCAGTTTACTAAACCTTCTGATTCATTTCAAGATGCCGCATGGATAGATTCCTGTGAGAGCAGTTAAAAAGGACTGTCGGATTGTTACTGTAGGACAGTGCTTGACTTCTATCACAGATGTTTACAGTTTACATGAAAGAGGGTGAAGGCACAATGACTTTTCCTGCTCTGTCGCAGGCAAGTGTTTTCAATTACTGTGCTCCTCGGCTCAAGCAAACACTGTCCTTAAAAAGACACAGAAATGCAACAGGCTAACTAATGTTAATGTCTTATTGAGCCAGAACTATGCCTCGGTGGAGAATACATTGTTTTGTTAGGCCTTGCAATCGTGAGAACATCGTTATGGAATGTTCGAGCAGCTCTTTGATAAACTTTTAAGGAATATCAAACTATCAGTCTTTTTTCATATTTCTGTAGGAGACAATCTGAAAATCTTCACATTATTTGTTTTCTGCTTGCATTACTTAGCGGTTAACGATGAATAATTTGCATGCTTTGTCACTGAACACATCCCGTAATGTTTCTGGGAAAGAATAAAAACTCTTCCCATCACAAAGCTGAGCCCATTTGGGACTTATACGTGACTTGAAAACATTTGAATATGGACATTTGCCAACAATTAGCATGAGAAACTTAAAGGTCTTTCTTTGGTTTAACAGCAATTATCTACTGAACTAAAAACCAGGCATGTGAAACAACAAGCCTCCACCATGAAAACACTCTCTGGGGGAACCAAAACAATAACACAATATTCTACTAAACTCATTTCCTGTTTAATTTCCCAACAAATGTCCAAATGCCACCAAATCCACACAGAGCATTATGCAGAAAAAAACAAACTGGCGAAATTTCACTTTCAAGTTCACTTTCAAATGAAAATTAGCCAAAGCTTTACTCACCCTCAAGCCGTCCTAGGTGTATATGACTTTCTTCTTTCTGATGAACACAATCGGTGATATTTTAATAAATATCCTGACGCATCCGAGCTTTATAATGGCAGTTAACAGGGTTCATGAGTATGAGCTGAAGAAAGTGCTTCCATCCATCATAAACGTACTCCACACGGCTCCGGGGGGTTAATAAAGACCTTCTGAAGTGAAGCGATGCATTTGTGTAAGAAAAAATCCATATTTAACAAGTTATAAAGTAAAATATCTAGCTTCCGCCAGACAGCCTTAAGTATTCAACTTACGAAGAAAGTGTAAACTGGTGTCGTGTCAGTAGAGCTTTCTCCATAAGTTGAATAGGGAAGGCGTAGGACATAGAGTGAACTGCGAGAGTTTTACACTTTCTTCATAACTTGAATACAGAAGGTGGTCTGGTGGAAGCTAGATATTTTACTTCATAACTTGTTAAATATGGATATTTTTCTTACACAAATGCATCGCTTCGCTTCAGAAGGTCTTTATTAACCCCCTGGAGCCGTGTGGAGTACGTTTATGATGAATGGATGTGGATGGAGGCACTTTCTTCAGTTCATACTCATAAACCCTGTTCACTGCCATTATAAAGCTCGGATGCGTCAGGATATTTATTAAAATATCTCAGGTTGTGTTCATCAGAAAGAAGAAAGTCATATACACCTAGGACGGCTTGAGGGTGAGTAAATCTTGGGGCAATTTTCATTTGAAAGTGAACTAATCCTTTAATAGTATTATTAAAATTAATATATGTTGTTTAAGTAGCAACGTTGTTTTAAAACAACGCCGGCTATGGTAACATACTAAACTGTAAAACCACTGTAAACGCAATGATGTAAAAACAACTTTACAGTTCAAATAATACAAGTTTTGACAAGACCAAAATTTTCACAAAATGATAAACCTCACATTTAGCCTTTAAAGCATTTGAAAACCAGTCAAAATCCTTTTGCAGCATCTCTTCTCTACTCTGGCCCTGTTTCCACCTGGTATAAAGATGCGTTTTGGTCGATCGGATCACTAGTGGACGACACTAAATACAGGTGTAAATGGGGTGTAAAACGTTTTGAGCTTGTCCACTTTTAACCACTTCCAGAGGTAGTCAAAAACACATTCGACCAAATTGCTTTCATGGTGTAAACGCTCAGATAGTTGAATGTGTTCGAACAGCCACAAAAGATAGCTACTCTCCATCTACTGACCTAACGCGTAAACATTATGGGAAGCGCTCTAGCCAGATGGGATTTCAGCTTTGTTGACTAAAGACCCAAGTTTGGGATGAAGACGAAAAACATACTCAATGTTCTCTCACCATTCCTGATTTCGAACACACACTCACAGCATTCGGCATGGTCTTGCTGCTATCAGAGCAGAAATGAAAGCTGACGCTCTCCGTATGTTTTTACATCATCTCCAGGTGCGTTCATATTTGCAAGCTTATTTTGTGCAATAGATCGAAAGATCTGAAAAAAACCCATACATTTACCCGCCCATAGACCCTCCCCTCAAAGAAATCAGGACAGAAGTGGCTGAAAGTGGACAAAAAGACAGACTAAAACACCAGGTGTAAACGGGTATGTGTCTCCCTAAAACGACTAAAACGCATCTTAATACCAGGTGTAAACAGGGCCTCTAATGATGTGTTTACTGCCGTGACAGTAAATTACATTTTTCTTTATCAAGAAGCTGTTTCCATTGGATATTCGCAACTATCATTTCATGCCGACTTTAATGAAAAGCAGAAATACAGTGGTTACACCTGTACACAAAGTAGCTTTGCACTGATAAACACCATTGAATCAGACATTATTTGAAGGTAGGATGAAAAGAAAATGCAAAACTTTTCTGAAGACGGTCAGTTAATTCAGAGATACATTCATATAAAGGTGCCCATCCACATCCCCCACCAACAAAAGCTACATTTCTCGGATTTGTGCGTCCTGTTTTAATGTCAGAATGGTGAATTTCGTGGAAGAGTGAAGGGTTTGTAGATATGATTATGTAGTGGTCTAGTGACTGATTGTGCCTTCACAATGTCAAGTCTGAGCTTAAGGACCTCCAGTAGCAAGGGAAGTGGACTAAGTCTTTGTAATCGTTCAAGTGCGTCCAGTATGTCATGAAGATAAAGGCCACAACCTTTCCTCTCGCCTGTGGAGAACCAACACCTTCTTAAGATACCTCCTGTAGTCACAGCCAATACTACGTCTGGACCTTGCAGCAGGCCAAAGTGTTTTGCTTTTCTTCCTTTCAATGCACGCTTCCCTATCCTGAACAATGTCATTTTCCCCCACAGCAGTTTCTATTTAAGGCTAGCCATCAAAGTGGCCTCATTCATGGGCTGAGCGTTACCGCCGAAGCATGTCAATATCTCAGAATGAACTCGAATCACTTCAGAAATCACTTAGGAATCAGATCATGCCTTATTTCTGAAGCATTCATAGCAACCAGTGTTATTTTTACACCATGCATGCAGATTAGTGAGAAAAATGGGCTGTAAAGGAATAGTTCAAGCATTCAAAAATGAACAGCTGTGGCAATCAGATCACCCCTACTGTGAGGCAGCTGGGGTGCTGCTTTCAAAGCAGATACCTACAGAAGTGTATCTTAATCAAGACTCCTACAAAAGATCACCCTTCATTTATTAGTACTGTATGGCCAGACTTTATCTCATAAAGTTAATAGTCTGATGGGGATATTTAGCTACTGGAGAAAAGATTGGAGGGCATCAGCTGCTAGATAAAGGAGTAGTCATTAATGGATCTCTTTCAGTCATAATCTCAACGAACACAAAGCAGTATGAAAATGTCCCGTAATTTGCATGCAAAAGCTCCCTTACATGTTTTCTGTGAGGTCACCAAAGGATCACTGTTTTATGCTCAATTGAGTGAAACTGGAGTGGATAACAGAATTATTAACATTGGCCCATGAATGCACAAAACATTTCCTGTTAAGGAGCAGGATTTATTTTCATAAATCTCCATAATTTTAGATCCTCTATTGACCTCTTATGAAATGTTTGCTACTCAGTGATAAATGACAATCAAATTAATCAGTGATAAAAGATATCTGGATCTATTTAACATATTCAATTTGTTTGGTTTTGTACTGCATATAGAAGAACCCAAATTATATATTATTTTGAAGGCAACTGATGCTGGTGTCCACTACAGTGAAAAGACCATATGCAACCATTCAGGTTGTGATTTTACATCCACATTTGACCCATGCCCATAAGACTATATGGCTTTTTTCTTTATATGACATTTAATTTATGGCAACATAAATTCAACATTGGCTGACGAAAGTACCTCTATGCACCTCTATCTTTTATACTACAAGGTCCAGATTTAAGGGACTTATTTATTCAGGTAATATTTGACAGAGTTTTTTTTACATTTTAAACACAATGTGCATAGCCTATATGTATCTGTTTTGTGTGTGTGTGTGTGTGTGTGTGTGAAGATGGGAAGGTTGTCTATGTACTGTACATTTAACCATTCTTCAGTCTTTTAAAAGCTGATACTGATAAGACCTGTATTCATTTCTACAGAGGGAGAGATTTGGCCATTTCTAATTATTGGGGGGACAATAATTCCCCCTCAATGTCTATGGTGGTTACGGCCCTGCTTTAAAGGGGACATATCATGAAAATTTGACTTTGTCCATGTTTAAGCGCTATAATTGGGTCCCCGGTGCATCTACTAACCCAGTAAACGTGAAAAAGGTATTAAAAGGTATTTAAGATATTAACTCTATTTTAATAATTCAAGCAGGAAAGGGATAAACTCATGTGAAAATGATCTACAGGGGCAACAGAGACTGGTTTCTATCTCTTTGTTTCTCACTTCTTACTCTCTTTTATTTTTCCATTTCTCCCCATCGTAACACATGGGGTCTCTAGGGATACTTCAGTCTCAGCTGACCCTGAGTCCAGTCCCTGAAGGATTTAAAAGATGTTCTTACAGTGTTACAGTCTTACAGGTCATCTAAGAATCTGCAGAGCACACTGGGACGCATATTCTCCTTTTCCTCCACAAGGACAGCCGTCAGTGCAGCTCAACTTGTCTGACAGTAGGCTGTGATTGATAGGGACGGCAAGGGGCAAGGGACCCTCGGAGAGTGCCAAAGGCTGATGTTAACCGACCCTGATGGTGCTGACAGAGAAGAGGCTTTACAAATCAGTGCTCACTGATGGAAATCAACCTCAGATTAGCCACACACAAGAGATAAAGCATACTGACAATGTCAAGTCCATCCCAGCAATAACGCCATAGACCGCGCAGTAATGTAAGTACTGTAATGCTCAATGCAGTGAAAAGGCGATCAATATTCAATCCAAATCTGAAATGATCTCCGTTGGTTAATCGTAACCATTATGCAACACTAGTAAATCTTCCACCATAAGAAATTCAGGCAGTTACAAACAGGATGGGAAATTAACTTGCTTGCCCACAAGCCACTGTGACTGATGAATGTTGAATTTTACCAGCTATGCAGAACTGAACAAATGAACAAAGCATTAAATCTTGACAACTGTGTGTGTGTGTGTGCGTGTGTGTGTGTGTTTAAATATCAGATTCTTCTTTAAACCTTAAATTCTTTAATCAGAGAACAAAACATAAGCTAAGTGAAAAAGAAGCCAGGTTTCTTTGTGTTTAAACTGTTCCTGGTATTGTAAGTGGACTTTTTTTGATTGTGGATATCTCTTCAAAAATACCGTTTTCCACTGAAACAGTAATGTACCGTAAAAACAATGCATTCTGGGTAATGTTATGTAATTTTGAAAAAATAATCTATAGAACAACAAATAAAACGACAAATATTACCCAGAATGCATTGTTTGCACAGTATATTACTGCTGTATATTACAATGAATTCTGTATATTACAATGCATTCTGGGTAATATTATTTGTCATTTTCAAGAAAGTAACCTATAGGCTACTTTCTCAAAAACGACAAATAATATTACCCAGAATTCATTGTTTTTAAAAATTAATTTTTATTTATTACAGCTATTTTTTAGAGTTAATGTAGTTGCTTTGCCATTTGTCTAACTGTATTGTTTAAATCTAATTTAATTCAAATTAATACAAGCTCATACACTGCATTAAATATGAATTCATAATATGTACACTTTTTAAAAGTTTTTGAAGGAAGTCTCTTATGCTTACAAAGGCAGCACTTATTTGATCAAAGCAAGAACAGTAATACTGTGAAATATTATTTCAATTTCAAATATACTAATATTTAAATATCTTCCTATAGTAATATATTTTAAAATATTATTTATTCCTGTGATCAAAGCTGAATTTTCAGCATCATTACTCCAGTCTTCAGAGTCACATGATCCTTCAGAAATCATTCTAATATGATGATTTGCAAAATTCTATTTCAGAATTTGCAGTTCTGAAAAGTTGTGCTGCTTAATATTTTTGTGCAAAAAATTCTAGAAAGTTCAAATGAACAGCATTTATTTAAAATATAACCATTATTAATGTCTTTACTGTCACTTTTAATCACTGTAATGCATCCTTGCATAATAAAAGTATTAACCTCTTCAAAACCTTTCTGAGCCACTGAAAAAACTTTAAAGAGCAATAAAAACCCAGAATTAAATCGGTGTGGAATCCGTTCTTATGCCCTATGAATACTGTGAGTGAATTGGCTCAGATGAGCGGAGAGCAGAGCAAAGCGTCGTGGGTAACTGTTTTAATCCTCAAACCGAATGCTGTGAGAGCAGCTCATACAGTCCGGCTGGCTCCTGACACAATGGGGGGTGATGTCGGTTTTGGGGCTTTATGAGAATTATAAATAATCTTTCTAGAACAGAGAACAGTATGATTTTTAATCAGCTTACCGGTGGCAATCAAAATATCTTCTTAAATGCAAATTTAAGAATAAACAAACTGTGATAATGTGGAAAAAGCAAGAATTATAATTACAAAATGAAGGGTAATTACATTATTTGCATCACAGCTTGACCAACACCCAATTATCCAATAATCGTTTTTGTGCAAATAACAGCTTTTAAAAAGAGAGGCACAAGACCTCACATTGTCTCTGTTCACCAGGTCCAAGTCTGTCTGACATCGTTTCCCGCCAGCATAATCATATTCCCTTGTGATGTCTGCAGACAACCTTTTCCCTCTGAGCAGAGTGCTTCTATTTTGATGGCAATCTCTTAGATCTTGACTCAGCCTCCCTTATCTCCACTGACATATGCCATTGGTCTGAAATAAGAGAAAAAACACCTCGGTTTCTTCAGTAGCAGGTGTAATGTGAAAGGCCTCAGTGTGATTCAAGGTTCAACTAGATGTGCATACAAATAGTTCGGTTTGTGACAAATAAATAGCAGGGCTCTTAAAGTGAGGTTGTGTATAGTAGGCCTGGCCTTACTGGAAGATCATTACGTTATGCATTCGTTTGTTTGCTTCCTTCCTGATTACACCAGATCTGAGCCATTAACTCCTGCATTTGAAATGGGCCGTCAATTGGACCTTCAGTCACAGGGTAAGACCCCAAGTTTGAGCTGTGCAGGAAACCTAATGCTTGGAGATAAAGAATATTAGTGAATAAAACTGAATACTGTCGAAGTCTTCTGGGGCCTGGTGGTTAGGGAATATGCTTCAACATCAAGAGGTACTGTGGAAGCCTATATGAGTGAAGTTTAAATCCTAATCCTGTGTTCATGGGGCTAAAAGACAGCAAAAAGAAAAATGCTTATATTAAAATATATACTACGAAGACAGGTTTTGAAGGGATAGTTCACCCAAAAATGAAAATTCTGTCATTATTTTTCGTTCTACACCCGTAAGACCTTCGTTCATCTTCAGAACACAAATTAAGATATTTTTGATGAAATCCGAGAGGTTTTTTTTATTCTCCATTGAAAGCAACGAACATTCAAGGTCCAGAAAAGTAGTAAAGACATTGTTAAAATAGTCAGGTTTAACCTTAAAGTTATGAAGCAACAAGAATACTTCTTGTGCGCAAAAACAAAACAAAAATAATTACTTTATTCAATAAATTCGTCTCTCCACTGTCATTCTGCTATGCTGTTTACATATTGAGCTGATGTTCTGATGTAGAACCTGGAAGCACTGAACATAAACAGCATACGAGAATGACACAGAAGAGAAGACATTATTGAATAAAGTTTTTGCACACAAAAAGTATTCTCATCACTTCATAACATTAAGGTTGAACTGTAGTCACGTTGACTATTTTAACAATATTTTTAATACTTTTCTGGACCTTGAATGTGGTAATTTCGTTGCTTTCAATGGAGGATAAAAAACCTCTCGGATTTCATCAAAAATATCTTAATTTGTGTTCTGAAGATGAACGAAGGTCTTACGGGTGTGGAACGACATGACGGTGAGTAATTAATGACAGAAGTTTCAATTTTGTGTGAACTAACCCTTTAAGGATGCTTTAAAAAACAAAACAAAAAAAACAATATATTTAAAAAAAAAAAAAACATTGTCAGTTGCGAGTTCCTCGGTTCATCTTGTGTGTTTATGTGAAAATGTTAGCTTTTATGAACTTAGCAAGTTAATGCAAATCATTTACATTATGAATTAGATGGCAACATGATTAATTATGCAGACACTCACATACAAAATCATGCTACAATGCACTCACACAATTGCGAAAACACCAGCACACACATACTATAATAAGTGGGTCACATGGGGATGTCAGCCGTTCAATTAATTTCTAAACAAGTTTTTTTATAAGTGGGTTTATGATGCTGTATAATTAGATCACCTAGAGAAATGCAGAGATAGTTAATACAGAAGAGCACAGGACAGAACGGCCCTCAGGGCAAACCAACAGCTTTTATTTGGCTGTTAAAGTTCTGTTTCTTATAAACATGATCCATATGAATGTACATGTATAATATACCAATTAGAATGATTTCTGAAGGATCGTGTGATCCATAAGACTAATGATGCTGAAAATTCAGCTTTGCCATCACAGGAATAAATGCACTGTGTATTCTGACACCTTTCTATCAGAACCAGCATCAACTTCTTGAGCAATGTGAGCTACAGTAGCTCGTCTGTTGGATCGGACCAGCCTTCGCTGAGTCTTGGCCGCCCATAACCCTGTCTCCGGTTCACCACTGTTCCTTCCTTGGACCTCTTTTGATAGATACTGACCACTGCAGACCGGGAGCACCCCACAAGAGCTGCAGTTTTGGAGATGCTCTGACCCAGTCTTCTAGCCATCACAATTTGGCCCTTGTCAAACTCGCTCAAATCCTTATGTTTGCCCATTTTTCCTGCTTCTAACACATCAACTTTGAGGACAAAATTTTCACTTGCTGCCTAATATATCCACCCACTAACAGGTGCCGTGATGAAGAGATAATCAGTGTTATTCATTTCTCCAATCACAATGTTATGCCTGATCAGTGTATAAATAGTTATTTTAACTTGTCATAATATTTCACAATATTACCATTTTTACTCTATATTGTATTGTGACCCCAAACATTTGAATGGTAGTGCTTATATGAACATTTGAGAAAAATAGCTATATTAGTCTGGAAAGGAAACAAAGTAGTTTCAATTTTTTTGGACTGAACACTGAACTTCATGAGCGATTACCTGAAAATGGAGGTGAATATTTGCAGAGGTGGCCAATCTGCCAAAATGTCTTCAAGGCCACAGCGGCACCTGATCCAGGAAGTTTCAAAAGGTCTAAGAAAAAGTTTCAGAGAACTGCAGGCATTTGCAACTTCAGCTGAGGTCAGTATTCATGACTCACTCATAAGAAAGAGACAAAAAAATGGCATCAAGAAAGAGCAGCATGGCAGAAAGCATTGCCCAACAAGAGGATCATCAAAGCTTATCTCCATTTGCTCAAAAGCATCCTGGATGATCCCCAAGAATTTTGAGAATATATATTCTATGGACCGATGAGTCAACATGGAACCTTCTGGAGGAGGCGAGTCCACTCCGCTGTGGGACTGCAAAGAGATGTTTTTCTGCACTGGAATCCTGGATACATGAAGACAATTATTAATGAGAATATCTGGCCATCAGTGTGTGAGCTGAGGCTAGTGTAATTGGGAGCAAGACTGAGCCAAAACCCAGAAAGGATTTCCACATCTGAAGCAAAGGATGTGAACTGGTCAAAGTTCTGACTTGAATCCTATAGAGACGATGTGGCGGGACCTGAAAAAGATCAATTCATTCTTAAGGATCTACCAGTCTGTCAGAGTTCTACAAAGAGAGTTGCCCAAGATTCCTCAAGAGAGATGAACAAGGCTCGTATCAAATTATTGATGATGTTTATTTGTACGGTTGTTATGATATCCAACCATAGTAGGTTTAATGGGGGCACTTACTTTTTCACAAGAATGATATAAGTCTATATTAACTGTTTTCAATGAAAGAAGAAATTAAATACAAGATTTCATTTTCAATATTTCAAATTTGCACAAATTTAGTGCCTAAAATAGGCAATCATAGAATATTATAAGGCAAATATTGAGAGAATGAAACAAATAAATATGCTTTCACAACACAGTTTCTTTGATTTTCAGAGTTTTTCAATGCGCCATTGTAAATTTGAAAGTACTTTTTATGTCAGTACTTATAACACAATTGTGTGCTGTCTACTGCCCAGTTCATTAAATGGTTTGTATAGTGAGAAGACCCTTTAGCGTGGCCTCTTTAACAGTGGAGGGAGTGGGATACTACAAATTTAATTATACTGACAATTTAATGTATGCAAACATTGTCAAAAAGAGGAACAACATTTGAGCGCCTATATTATTGCATCCAGACACATTATTCATAACATTTTAGCACCTGTGCAACTTTTGCGGCAAGTTTCTGGCAGCTCTGTCCCGGGTTATCTTAGCAAATAATTAAACTGCCCTTCTAATTGCCTTTGCTATGCTGTTGACAAAGAGGTGCAGGAGTCTGTACCCGGGAAAATGAATAATGTGGTGAACCGTCCACTGACACCCAATGTGCAGCCAATTCAAATTTAGAAACAACGTCATTCATTCTCTTCCAGTTCAAATCCACCTGATAGTCCATGACTGGCACACAAGAACCCATTTATGGCACAACAGCCTAATGATAAAGTGTTTGTTTTTACTGCGCTATAGGAATTTGTAGTATCCCACTCCCTCCACTGTTAAAGAGGCCACGCCGAAGGGTCCTCTCACTACAAACCATTTAAAGAGACAAACATAGCAGATAAAGGGAGAGAAGGTAAATTAAACCGAAATGTCTGTCAGATGAAGACCTTTAAAGTGTAATTGTGTAGTTTATCAAATATACAGTGTTTGTTTGATAGAGCAAGGCTCATTGAGGCGTATGTGTTCAGCAGCTGTGGATATTAAACACAACATTTAGAAGCCACTGCAACATGTTTGTTTAGAGCCTGGCATATTAATTGCCTCCTTCAATCGCTTTCCTACTGATGCTATTTCTGGCTGACTAAAGGTCTGAGACATGAGTGGGCTGCCCTTTTGCCAAGTCCCCCCTACCAGTAGCGACTGCCATATTGTTCATTGAGCAATCCAGTAATGTTCTTCTCCCTGTCGCACTGCAGGATGTCATGTAAATTCATAAGTGGCCCATTCATAACAACCAAGCATCACAGATTTCCTTTGTGTTGTCTATTGTCATTCACAGGGATAAAGAATGAGCAGTTATTTCGGATTTTGAATTACTCGAGCAGAACTGTGGGAGCGCAGGCCGAACTATCTGCATGATCAAGCCTCCTGCCAAACCAGCCCTCATCTGGAGTAATGAAATTCTGGTATAAGTAGGGCCCGTCAGATTGGACAAAGAAAGAGGCTTTGATGTGAGACCCTTGACATTTAGGCTTGTCTACTTACGCAGATACTCCCACATAGACGGTGTGATGAACTGAGAACGGTTTATCCGCAATCCTTATCCAGAAATGTCAAAGGCACCTTGTCATATCTCCTGTGGCTTAGAGAAGTGTCTGAATTTACTTTAAGGCTGTTTTTTGTTCTATTACTTGGTGTGAACCAGAGTATGATTATACCCCCTTCTCCTGCCCCTCCTGGACTCTTTTCATGTAGTAGCTACTTTTAGGACTAAACTGCCTACGATTGGGCCATCAATATGAGTAGCTCCCACTGTTTAGTAGTGTAACCAGGTAATGACTCAAGATCAAAACGCACCATTGCTTTATTTATGTCATGTTGGATTTACCACCAGAACTTTAAACTTTGTCTGGCAAGATTATGATTTACTGACCTGAGAATTATTTTATCACAATACTTTATAATCAGAACGCCTACTTCAAAAATGAATAACACTTTTGAGTGAGTTATTTTATATGGAATGATCAAACAGGTTAGCTACATTTTCTTAAATCAATTGGTGTTTCAGTCTGAATCCTAGACAGTTAATTCATGAGTGGATCATTTGGCGTGGTTTCAGACTTACTGAAACAACACTATACTTCATAAAGAACAAAAATAGTGCTACAATCTACAATCCAAGTACCTATAATCCATTGACTAAGAATACACAAATATGAAAATTACATCACCGACCTAGGTCAGCAATTTTCCAAGCTATTTTACTGTTGCAGGAGCTCCAGGACCAGTAAAACTTGTCTTGCGTGTTTGTCTTTCATCCACTTATCGATTCCAATTTAGTCAGTTCTTTCCCATGGATTCAGCGTTGCCAGGTTTTCACAACAAATTCTGCCCAATTGCTACTCAAAACTAGCCCAAAATTACATCACATTTCAGTGGGGTCTCCTACTAAAAATCACGTTCCAGGGGGTAAAATCCTCGTTTTTGACAGGGTTCACCTGGTAAAAATGAGCATTCCAGGTTAAATATAATGTTATCTGGGGTCGCTTCAACCCGCGGACATGAAAAACAACCCACAGCAACAGTGTTAAAGTAGTCCAATTCCACGGGAAAACCATGGACTTGGCAACACTGCATGGATTGGTCAAACTGGTTAAAAGCTTGAATCGATTCACGATTTAGTCTGAATCATCCAGACAGCTCGTGCGCACTGGGCAAAAATGCCGCCAAAATGAATAAAAATGACCCCAAAATGCAAAATATGGTGCAAGAAATGAGTTCTTGTTTTTAATATTTAAAAAGGATTAAGCAATTCCACACAAGCAATAGTGCTCTTTTCACGTTTGCAAGTGTCATATTTATATTATACAGTTCAGTAAACAAGAAGTTAATTTTAGTCAACTTACATTCTAGACTCGGAATATTGTCTGTTTTGCCAATGAAAATTATTCAGAACAGATCCATAGTAGAGCCATTGCACATTTTCGAGCAACACAGTAATGTTTCATTACAAAATGAATCCATGTTTTTGAATGAATCGTTTTAATGAATGACTCAGTGGGTCCTATTTTAACGATCTAAGCACACGGTCTAAAGCGCACGGCGCAAGTGCACTTAGGGTGTGTCCAAATCCACTTTTGCTAGTTTAAGGACAGGGAAAATGGTCGGTCCGCGTATGGTCTAAAAGGGTTGTTCCTATTCTCTTAATAAGTAATGGGTGTGTTTTGGGATCTCAGAATCTCATCTCTCATTCCCTTCACTTGCACCATGGTGGATTCGCTGTTTACATGGAGGAATTTGCAAGAGGAAAAACTGAACGCTTCTCTAATGAGGAAACGGATCTGCTCATATGCGAGATTAAAGAGTGCGAGCAGACTATCTGTGAAAAGTCGGATTCCACCAAAGCATTTCATCTTTATGCACACAATAATAATCTTTTACATTGTAATCTTTTTATTTTTAATATTTGGCATGTTTGTGTGCTGCTGTGTGTGTGTAATAAGCAGAGTGTACGCATGTTGTGCACCCGCATATAGGCACATATTACTAATGCGCTCTTTAAATAACAAAAAAAATATTGCAGCATTGACAGGTTTCAGTTGATCAATGGTGCAGTCGTTTTCAGTTGCCTCAAAATATCAACACACCAACAATACACCTGAACACACCTCGTTTTCAGACCAGCACGCCCATGGCCGCACAAATGGGCGTTTGTTATTTAAACAACGTGGCGCAGGACATGAAAATGATAACTGCGTCGGGCTGAAACTAGCAAAAAGCGCTTGCGTCGCACCTGGCACCGCATTGCGCCAGATGTATGATGTCACTTGGGCTGCATCTGAAATCGCATACTTCCCTACTACATAGCAGGTGAAAAACAGTATGTGACAAAAGAAGTATGTCCGAATTCACAGTATAAAAGTATAGGCAAAATGTACCCGGATGACCTACTACTTCTGGCGAGATTCTGAAGTGTGGGCATCGTGCATACGATGGACACTTTACTATCCCATGAGGCCACGGGAGAGGATTTGTGAATGGCAGTGACATGACGCTGGTAGGTCACGTGATAAGGGTGACATGGTAAATGTAGCACGTCTGGATTACATTCATATTACACACATTCATACTATATAGAACTTTTTTAACGGTCAAGAGAGTATGCGATTTTGGATGCAGCCTCACTTTGTCCCTGAATGAATCAGCTGTTTTGAACGAATCGTTCAACTGAATGATTCAACGACTCACTCGTTAAGACAGTGATTTGTCGCCACCTACTGGCGGTTTAGTTTCATAGCTAAAAATATCATTTCATTATGGTTAAAGAAATAGAATGTGTGGATAGTGGTAGATAGAATGCATGTATAAATAGACTATTATGAGTGAACAATGAGATTGCATTGTTGAATATAACAGAGATAATAAAGTAATTGCAGACGCATTGCGTGACAAGAGGGTGGAAGGTGAAGCTAGTACCTAATTGGTCCTTTTCACTGAAACTCATCCCAACCTAACCATAATGGGCTCATGAGTTTGTCATTTTACTGACCACCAAGCTTCCATCATGAATATTAATGTTCCTCCCCGTACCATCTTACATTGTAAATTCGCTATTCAGGGCGGATTGCGTACATAACAACTGTGAACCAAACCCCAGACAACCTTTTTGCCTATTATTAGAAAACCATTTTCACATCAACCAAACTCTCTGCCCCATACGCTCTAGTGTAAAAGCATCCTAAAACAAGTGAGAAAGGCCCAGAATAGTGTCTCACTCATATTCTTCGCTTCAGGACTCTGCCCTCCGACATCCAGGTATCTGCATTCTTGAAGCCCTATAAACAGCAGGTTCCTCATCAAAACACAATTTCCACTCTGCTCTTTTCACTTTGATTAAGCTAAAGGAACGAGACATTAGTAGTTGACTGGCCTGTACGTAACCCTGCATCAGTGACATTTGGCTGAATGGACTATGAATAGCTATGTCTCAAGGGCTCGGGATACATTAGAAACACTTTTTTTCTCAGCCCGGCAGCGGCGGACGCGTGTAGCTTTTGTAAAGACATGACCCTTGTTCAGACGGTTGTAGATTTACCCCTACTCATAAACACGCACCGCACACACACAAACGCACACTGCGGTGTGCCTCCCAGCAAGGTTGTTTTCCTTCTGCATCTTGTTCGCATTAGAGTCACATAATATTGATATCAGATAGACTGGATGGTTAAACAATGCTTTGAAGGTAATGAAATCATGCACATTGTGTTAAAAAGTAATGAGTACATGTTATTGAATCACTAAAGCTGTGACAAAGGGCTTGAGAGAAATAAACTGATTTGATGGCAAGCACAAGCTATGGTGAATTTTTGCTGCAGGACAGATGAAGATCAGTGTGTGAGAGATGTGTGAAAAATGAGTCTTTGCACTCCCTGTAGAGTTCATGATTATACCAGGTTTCATAATGCAACTTTCCTCCCTTTTACAGACTGTAGATGAATGATATCTACAGGTGGTGGCATTTCATTTCGCTCTATCCACCTACATTGCAACCTACCCACTCACACTATTGAGTCTTTGTCTGTGGGAATAATCTGCGCCATAATCATGTTACTATTTCTCAGCAATAGACTGTTTAATCACGTTACAATGAGCATGAGATACTTTGAAGACTTCTGGTCCACATCAAGTTTTAGAAATCATTTCCTGCAATTCTTTCGAAAATGATTGCATCTGCGTATCAAAATATTTGTCTAGCTGGAAAGTGAGGAAAAAGTTGTACTTAGAAGTGCAATCGAAGAAACCCTATCCCCTCGAGAAAGTAAAGGAGCGAGTGCTTCAGACTGCACGCCTCAAGGAGAGACATGCGTGCTCAGCAGGGAGTCAAAAGGAGCCTTTGTGCATTTTACGCTGATGGAAAGTTTGATTGGTCAATTACTATTGTGCATTTACATTCCTGATCAGGGTTAAGTAGTGACTGTTCTTTACATTATGGTCACATTAAGGGTAAGTGTGGGTGGACAGGATGTCTTGAATGAATAGCAGGGACAGGACACCAATGGGTCTTGAACTTGCAATGTTCTTTATGCAAAGAGAGTGTAAAGTGTAAGTGCAGATGGGGAGTATGTATATCTTTCATTCATTTACATTTATGCATTTGGCAGACGCTTTTATCCAAAGCGACTTACATTGCATTATACTATACATTTGTTTCTGAGTATGTGCAATCCCTGGGATCGAACCCATAACCTTGGCATTGCTAGTGCCATGCTCTAACCACTGAGCTACAGGAAAGCTTACAAAAGTTTTGCATAAGTCAGATTTTTTGTAAGAAATTAATACTGTTTTTGAGCAAACATACATTGAAGGGTTAGTTCACCCAAAAATTCTGTCATTAATTACTCACCCTTATGTCGTTTCACACCCGTAAGACCTTCGTTCATCTTTGGAACACAAATTAAGATATTTTTGATGAAATCCGATGGCTCAGTGAGGCCTCCATTGACAGAAAGATATTTAACACTTTCAAATGCCCAGAAAGCTACTAAAGACATATTTTAAACAGTTCATGTGATTACAGTGATTCATCCTTAATGTTACGAAGCGACGAGAATACTTTTTGTGTACAAAATAACGACTTTATTCAACCTGAATAACCTGATCTCTGATCAGTTTTATAAATTTGTAGATGTTTTAATTAGACATTAGTAGGCCTGTAATTAAAAAAGAATAATAGTAGTTAATAGTCTCTAAAAGGAGGCATTTTACATACACTTGATAATCCATCTTATTATATGATTTATAGATTTTACTTTCAATAAAACATTTGCAATGGGTTTGTAAAAGGTGTTTATTTGCATGAGTTTTTATAGCAAAACACAGTTCTGACCCAGATTCGACCCCAGTCGAGAATACTATCCACTCCCCCACACATTTCCTTGTTTGGCACAAACAACATGAACGTTATAATTCGTCAACGCTTGTCTGAATCGTTGTCAAGGTTATTGCCGATCAACACGTGCAAGTGACCAATAAGTGTCGGATTGTTTCGAAAACTCGACACAATTCGGCTCATTTGCTTCAACTGTTTCAGTGTTTCATGAAGCCTCGCTCTGCCCGTCACTAGTTCACAGAGATCATCGCCCCCCAGTGGTGAACCATTGAAATTTCAAAAACACTTATGAAACAACGAAGCCTCGTTTACTAAAATCATGTGACTTTGGCAGTTTGTTACAAGCTCCAAACCACTGTTACGAAACAAAAAATTTGCAAATCTTCATGAAGCAGTGTTTCGAAATCGGGTGTGGATCAACGTGAATTAATAACAGAATTTTCATTTTTGGATGAACTAGACCTTTAAGTTGATAAAAAATTACAGTAAAAACATTTATAATGTTACAGAATATTTCGGTTTCAAATAAATACTGTTTGCTTGAACTATGTATTAATAAAAAAAAAAAGAATCCTAAAAATGTGTCATGATTTCCACAAAATATTAAGCAGCATAACTGTTTTTAACATTGATAATAAGAAATCTTACTTGAGCAGCAAATCATCATTACAATGATTTCTAAATGTGACACTGAAGACTGGAGTAATGATGCTTTTTTTCCATCCCAGAAATAATTATTTTAAATTGTAATAATAATATTTCAGAATATTATTACTGTATTTTTTTTTTTTTTTCAAATAAATGAAGCCTTGATATCTTACTGACCTATATACTGTACTGTATAATATAAGACATAATTTTAAAAATTTTACCTGCCATGTAAATATTTACTGACATTCAAAAAATAGTTTTCAGCAAATCAATTTTTCTCCACGTGTGCTTGTTCATCATAGGCAGGTCGATATGATTTTTAATTTATGGTCTCATGGCAAAAATTACGCATTTTGATGGATTAAGGGGGTTATGCATCTTACCCACTGACACATCTCACCTCACTCTCCTTTACTGTATTGAGCGTCTGTGGGGACCAAATTGCAATTTTCAGACCTTAGAGTTTAATACATTAGCTCAGCTCAATTATTGAACAGTTTTTCTGACCAATCCTGATTTAATGCACTTGGTCAAAAACAATAATTCAGCCACTGCATTATATAATCTGCTTGTATTTGCCACACAGTTAGTTGGTTGACATGTCTGGACTGGCCTCTCCATCTCCCCTGCAGTTTGAAGCCACACGGCCTGATTCGTCTTGTCAGCCTGTTTACTCAGAGACAGACAAGATCTACTTCCAACTGCCAAGTAGTAGCAACAGTGCTAACAACATCTGAAATGCCTTAAGACACTCACACAAAACTTTTCATTCACAGGCACTTAGCTTATTGCTCGTATTGCACAATTTAGAGACTCATTGGTTTTAATGTTCTGTCGTCAGCATTAGCACAGAGTCGAGAGAGTCTTGTGTAATTGCACTGCAGAAAACTTTTTTTTTTTTACCAGTAGAAACATCTAAACATCCTTAACAAGAAGAATTTCTTGAAAAGCGAATTTACATAAGATATTAAGATTTGCTTTCACAGAGTATATCTTGGAAGTGTGTTTTTCTCTATGCTTAGATATTATTAGTGGAAAAAATGTAAGAAAATATTTCTTTTGCAGTGTTGTATGTTTTCCGAGGATGTTAACCAGTCCTGTTTGGGTTGCTGTAAGCGTGAAGGTAACCCAGAGTCTCGCCAGCTCACATTCTCCACCCTGACCTGTGTCACCAGAGGGTTTGGTTCCAAGGAAACATTCACACAGAATACAAATTAGTAACTGGAGTCGGTAGCGGCAGCCGGTTCACTGAGATAACAAGTCTGGCAGTATGTTTAGCTACTTTAAAGTCATCCCAATGTTTGCTCAAATTTAAAAGTTGCAGGTGAGGACGTGGAAGCCTCATGTTCCCAATCTAGCAAAGAGCAGACATTAAATGTTGATTTTTTAAAAATGCGAAAATAAGTGTTTGGAGTTCAGTTGATAATTCAGTCGAGCATCAGAGGACTTCAACTGTGAAGAGTCTTGATGTTGTTTCAAGTGTATTTGGAGCAGGTGTTCTTTAGTTTAATATGAGGCAAGATCATTTAAATGGCATACATTTAGTTTTCTCTCTTTTGATATTTATGCAAATGCATTTGAAAACCTGCCAAGCTCCCGTGTATTTGATCAGTCATTGTTATTGAAGAGTCTTGTGGCTCATTTGGTTTAATGAATTTGACAAAGGCATATGATAAAGACACAAACACTGCGTGACCTGAACTGATGCCTGTGTAAATAGCTTGAGATCACAGCTGATAACTCTCGTTGTCTTTTAAATGATAGATGCGTGTATAGAGCATAAGGAGCTCTTTAAACAAATGATCCGAACGTTTACTTGTCACTAAGCTCCGGGAGGGGGCTCGTGAATAAAACTTTGAATAGATTTCATCCTAAAAGTTTTCAGATTTATAAAACTGTACATACGCCAGAAAATGTGCAAGGTTGGCTTTATAATTCACAATTATCTAAATATTATGCACAGGGGCAAGTGCTTTCAGTTTGCTCATATGAAAATGATCCCATGATTTACTCACCCTCAAGCCATCCTGTATATGACTCTTCTTTCAGGCGAACACAATCGGATATACACTACCAGTCAAAAGTTTGGACACGGTAAGATTTTTAATGTTTTTAAAAGAAGTTTCGTCTGCTCACCAAGGCTGCATTTATTTAATTAAAAATACAGTAAAAACAGTAATATTATGAAATATTATTACAATTTAAAATAACTGTTTTCTGTTTGAATATATTTTATAAAGTAATTTATTCCTGTGATCAAAGCTGAATTTTCAGCATCATTACTCCAGTCTTCAGTGTCACATGATCCTTCGGAAATCATTCTAATATGATGATCTGCTGCTCAAGAAACATTTATGATTATTATAAACAGATGAATATAAAGTTCAAAAGAACAGCATTTATCTGAAATACAAAGCTTTTGTAACATTATACACTACCGTTCAAAGTTTGGGGTCAGTAAGAATTTTTATTTTTATTTTTTGAAAAGAAATTAATACTTTTATTCAGCAAGGATGCATTAAATCGATCAAAAGTGACAGTAAAGACATTTATAATGTTACAAAAGATTATATTTCAAATAAATGCTGTTCTTTTGAACTTTCTATTCATTAAAGAATCCTGAAAAAAATATTGTACACAAATATTTTGTACAATTGTACACAATAAATGTTTCTTGAGCAGCAAATCATCATATTAGAATGATTTCTGAAGGATCATGTGACACTGAAGACTGGAGTAATGATGCTGAAAATTCAGCTTTGATCACAGGAATAAATTACTTTATAAAATATATCCAAAAAGAAAACAGTTATTTTAAATTGTAATAATATTTCACAATATTACTGTTTTTACTGTATTTTTAATTAAATAAATGCAGCCTTGGTGAGCAGATGAAACTTCTTTTAAAAACATAAAAAATCTTACCGATTCCAAACTTTTGACTGGTAGTGTATATCTAAAAATATTCTTAGTCCTCCAAGGTTTATAATGGTTATGAATGGGGGGGCCGCGTTTTGAAGTAAAAAATAATGCATCCATCCATAAAAAAGTAATCCATATGACTCCAGTGGGTTAATAAAGGCCTTCTGAAGCAAAGCGTTGCTATTTGTAAGAAAAATATCCATATTTAAAACTTTATAAATTTAAATAACTAGCTTCCGGCGGATGACAGTATGCAGAATGCGCAAGTCGATTTGCAGCGGAAGAGCACCCTTTGACCTGATGCACAACGTAATGACGAACTCAGAGGCGCAGAGGATAGAGCAAAACAAATCACTGGTCATGAATTATAAGTATTAAAACGACAATTTTTAAAAAGAAATGTCGGAGGATTTCGATATAAGAGAAGAGGAGCTTAAATTTGTTGCACAGCCCTATTTGTTTGAACCGCAAGAGGTGTCTAAGCTTACAATACTCCAAGCTTAAAATAATCTCCAATATTTAATAAAGAGAGATTAGATTGACAGCAGCAGTCCTAGAAGCAAAGTTGCTCAGAATAAGGAGTTCTACATTGTGGTATAAATGGTAGAAAAATTGCATGATCCTTTACGCACGTGAAAAACGTGAAGACGCCCGGTAGCCGATTTCCTTTCAGATTTCTCACAGGCCTCTAGAGCCGTGAGTCAAACAGGCCCAGTGAGTTTCATTCCGATCAGCCTCTGTTAACCTTGTCTAATAGATGCTCAATATTCATTGGCCAATGGCGGACATGTTTTTCGAGATACATGAATAGGTGTGCTGTGTTTGGTGAAAATATCTTATTCTGTTCACAAGTTATAGCCATTTTTATAAATGTTAAGCCCTTAGGGACTGTAAATTGAAATTTCAACTGTTTTTGATAATTATTGACAATCAGAGTCCAGAGAATCTTGCTACATTGGTTTGGTTCCAATCGAGCCAAAAACCTCGTACTAGTTGGCAAAAATACAGTAGGTTTTCTAAAAAATCCAAAACGGTTAAGTAGTTATGGGCAATTTTTTTTAGCTATAAGATCATTTTCTGTCCTGAGAGCTGAATTATGATATACACTCTTTCATAGCCTTTCTATTATTCTAGTTCCCATACATAACATGTCAGTACATTGTCATGCTCTTTTACACAATGTTGTTCTTGAGTTGGCTCAATAACCCACACATTTCCACTACTTCTGGAAATATTATATTCATTCACAGACATGCTTCAAGCACTTGCACTTCAATCAGTATGATATCTGTCGTGAGTGGAGGGTATGAATGAGATGCTCTAATGTTAAATTGTGGTTTTTCTAAGTGTTCAGATTATGTATTCACATTAGCTAACGGTTACATAAACCTATCAGTGTGAAAGTTTCTGTTTGGTCTTAACAGCCTCTTTGTGGACCCTGTCCAGCCTTTTGTTGTGTAGACACAGCTCTTGCATGTGAATTTCTCACATCTCTTTGTGTGTCTTTTGGCACAACTGTGCACTTGTTTTATCAGCACAGTTGTTTGTCCACGCTTGATAAATGACACCCAATTAACTCAGCAGAACAAAACACATTGTCTACCGTATAATTTCATAGATTAATATTCATTCAGCATTTTCAACCATATTCCCTATATGCTGCATTTTGTCATCCCTTACAGCTTCTAAGTTGTCCTCAAATGTTATCTGTTTGCTGTGGAAGTGAAAAACCAATTTAAAATCAGCAAGCTTTATGAGTGTCTGTGCTGACCCTGACCTCAACTCATCTCACAAAGGATGATGAGAGATTTGCTCTCAAAGAAAAGTGTACGGCCCATAATTTCTACCAAAGAGAACAAAACACACACATTGAATTCTTCAGCCAACATAAATTGAATTAGGTGAATTTCTAAGATGTTTTACAAAGGTATACAAAGGTAAAACAACAATGTCAAACGATTTTGAAGTTGGGGGAGAAAATGAGATGGACTTTTTCACCCTACCGCGGTACTTCCACTTACGTCACGCGTGACCTTTCAAACATGCGTGGCGCATCACAGAGCAGTGCAAGATGAGCATTTGTGGTTAAAAAGTATATACATTTTTGTTTTGTTTTTTTAGAAAATGACCGATTTGAACCCTTACTCCTCGTCTGGGATCATGTAGAGCTCTTTGAAGCTGCACTGAAACTGACATTTGGACCTTCAACCCGTTGGTCCCTGTTGAAGTCCACTATATGGAGAAAAATCCTGGAATGTTTTCCTCAAAAACTTTCATTGCAGTCTTTTAAATACACTCGTTGCAGTCTTTTAAAAAATGCATGTGGGGTAAGTATAATTTCTTGAACAATTATGTAAACTCAGTATGCAGCTAACAAGCCTCATAAAGAGAAGGTATTTTTACAGATCTTAGTCATTCTTGCACAGTTAGATCATAGAGTTAATTATCCTCATGCATTGCTGCCCACCAACAGAATGTGGCAATGAAATAAGTGGGAAAGTGCTGGAGTCTAGGCAACTGCATTTCTATAGGCATAAACTTGTACATTGTGTTCCAGATGCTTTGATTCTAGTGTGCTAAGCGGACGTGAGTGACTGCATGCACATTTTATTCTTGTGATTGTTATTTTTCTCATTGAATCTATTGACCTGTCTGTTGCAAGTATGCGAATATATAAAAAGAAACAACCTTCTGTTAAAGTAAAACCTTGAAATGTTCACAAATAATACTGAAGCATTTCAGCTTCATGTCAGACAGTCTGTGAGAGTCTGTATTTGTCATAGACTTCATAATACACAACACGAGCTCTGCAGCTGCAGTGAATGAGTAATCAAGTATGTCACTTTCCTCTGCTGGTATTTCTGTCAATTGTTGTGAATGAATGCAGCTTATTATCTTTTAATAGATTTTTTTTTTTTTTGTCTTCCTCCCTAATCAACATCAAGTGGCATCAAGAGGAAGTTAAAAATGAGATAGAACTAGTTTCTGTCAGTGACTGATAGACATTGTCTTGACAAGCAAACTATTAAATGACACCCGATAAAAGAGAAAACCACAAGAGATATCTATTATATATATATATATATATATATATATATATACACTACCAGTCAAAAGTTTGGAAACGGTAAGAAGTTTCATCTTCTCACCAAGGCTGCATTTATTTAATTAAAAATACAGTAAAAACAGTAATATTGTGAAATATTATTACAATTTAAAATAACTGTTTTCTGTTTGAATATATTTTATAAAGTAATTTATTCCTGTGATCAAAGCTGAATTTTCAGCATCATTACTCCAGTCTTCAGTGTCACATGATCCTTCAGAAATCATTTTAATATGCTGATCTGCTGCTCAAGAAACATTTATTGTGTACAATTGCCCTAACCCTAACCTGAACTGATGCCTGTGTAAATAGCTTGAGATCACAACCGATAACTCTTGTTGTTTTTAAATGATAGATGCGTGTATAGAGCATAAGGAGCTCTTTAAACAAATGATCCGAACGTTTACTTGTCACTAAGCTCCGGGAGGGGGCTCGTGAATAAATCTTTGAATAGATTTCATCCTAAAAGTTTTCAGATTTATAAAACTGTACATACGCCAGAAAATGCGCAAGGTTGGCTTTATAATTCACAATTATCTAAATATTATGCACAGGGGCAAGTGCTTTCAGTTTGCCTCATATGAAAATGATCCCATGATTTACTCACCCTCAAGCCATCCTGTATATGACTCTTCTTTCAGGCGAACACAATCGGATATACACTACCAGTCAAAAGTTTGGACACGGTAAGATTTTTAATGTTTTTAAAAGAAGTTTCGTCTGCTCACCAAGGCTGCATTTATTTAATTAAAAATACCGTAAAAACAGTAATATTGTGAAATATTATTACAATTTAAAATAACGGTTTTCTGTTTGAATATATTTTATAAAGTAATTTATTTCTGTGATCAAAGCTGAATTTTCAGCATCATTACTCCAGTCTTCAGTGTCACATGATCCTTCAGAAATCATTCTAATATGATGATTTGCTGCTCAAGAAACATTTATGATTATTATCAATGTTGAAAACAGTTGTGTACTTTTTTTTCAGGATTCCTTGATGAATAGAAAGTTCAAAAGAACAGCATTTATCTGAAATACAAAGCTTTTGTAACATTATACACTACCGTTCAAAAGTTTGGGGTCAGTAAGAATTTTTATTTTTATTTTTTTGAAAAGAAATTAAAGAAATTAATACTTTTATTCAGCAAGGATGCATTAAAGTGACAGTTAAGACATTTATAATGTTACAAAAGATTATATTTCAAATAAATGCTGTTCTTTTGAACTTTCTATTCATCAAAGAATCCTGAAAAAAAAAATATTGTACACAAATATTTTGTACAATTGTACAAAATAAATGTTTCTTGAGCAGCAGATCATCATATTAGAATGATTTCTGAAGGATCATGTGACACTGAAGACTGGAGTAATGATGCTGAAAATTCAGCTTTGATCACAGGAATAAATTACTTTATAAAATATATTCAAACAGAAAACAGTTATTTTAAATTGTAATAATATTTCACAATATTACTGTTTTTACTATATTTTTAATTAAATAAATGCAGCCTTGGTGAGCAGACGAAACTTCTTTTAAAAACATTAAAAATCTTACTGTGTCCAAACTTTTGACTGGTAGTGTATATATGGGTCAAATGATGTGACGGGTAATTTTTTTGTCCAAAGGCCTTAATACTAATTATAAAACAAAGATATGACGTCCAAAGTATATAAGGTGTTACAACTAGATCTCTTTTATTGAATCCAAAAGGTTTTAATTATATTTTGCTACATATAAAGCTATTTTAATGATTTTGAAGTGTCAAAAGGTCATTCGGTTTAACCGTCCAAAGGCCAATACAGCCATTTCATTTGTGATTAAAATGTCTTAAAATGTAATAAATGTATATATTTTTATTGTGGCATGATTTTATAACATAATATATCAACATAGTACAAAATGGTATTAAAATTATGTGTAGAAGTCGTTGTTTTATTGTGAGAAAGAATGTCCAGAAAAATTTATTTCATTGATGTCATTCGGAGGAATCAATATAAAGGGACCATTTTGGTCATGCGGTCAGTATCATGTGACAGGATGTGACATCATTCAGACACTAACTAACTCTCTCTTAACTATTTGAAAAATTCATGTTTTCACTTGCTTATACACATGTCCCGAAACATCAGGTCATTCGGTACAACCGCTATAAAACATGGAAAATGTTGTAATATTTTAAAAACTTGTACTAAATATAAAATGTTTGATTGTCCTTTTGCTAGCTAGCTAGATATCAGCCTGTTAGCATTGTTTGAAAATATCGTCATTCGGTACAACTAAAAGTGTTATTCAGTAAAACTGAAATTTTGGTTAAACCAAATGACTTTTTTGGTGACAAATTTTGTCCATCTTGTAAAAAATGACAAAAAGTGTCAATTGATTATAAAAACCACATAATCTCATTGTTAACATGTAATAAAATACATGATACAACCTCAATTCCCAGTTTACAAATATCATTATGAATTCTCTCTGTTACTATGGCACTGCAAGAAAGGACACTCAACCTATTTCACTTGTGCCCTTCCCGCTTCATTTGCATAAATGATTGTGTATTTGAAACTTTAATTAGACCTTTACTCTTGGCCGCCAAGACCTTACTTGACAATGACAAACAGCAAAATAATATAACTCATTACAGTGGTCTGCCAGACTCCCCTCTGTACTTGAGTGAATGACAAGTACAGTATTCTTAGTTCATCAAAATTCCCCTATCAATTTACTAAAAGGTCTGTTTGTCATCCAGACATGTATCAGACACACACCGTGTGTGCAATGACATCAATTTGGATCAGACGGACACACAAACAAAGGCAAAACAGCAATGTGTGGGTGGATGCTGAGAAGCTGAGGCCATTTGTTATAAAGGACGAGTTTTTTTTTTTTTTGTCATTTGTTTGATGTTGATCAGCTTGCTTCAAAAGACCAGAGATCTGGACGCAGCTGTGAAAAAAAAAAAGTTGATCAAAGCCAACCAAGCTGCAAGACGCAACAAACATTCATACAAACATTCAGCATCAGAGTCCATCGGGTAGGCTTGTGCACAGTAGTTTATTTTTCACGATTTCTCATTTTTAAGATGCACTGTGGGAATTCAGAGCTCATGCATATCATTTACCTCTCCAAAGAAACTGTGCCTTAATCTTACAACTGTTGATTAATGTAGTGAGCATGTCCTTGTATAAACTTGCACGAAATACCCAAAAGACCCTGTAAAATAATGCTCTCCAATACAAATTCCAAAGTCGATGCTCCATAAAAATGCAACAGCTGTCATCTAGATAAGATAAAAGCCAGTTTCCACTAGTCTAAATGCATTTGTCTGGGTGAGACATTAAATATCATTAAGAAAGAACCACTTGTTCACTTAATAGTCTGGGCAAATACACAAACACATCATCCAGTCTGGTCTTCACTTTGTGCTCGGTGTGCATCGTAAGCAAGAGATGGAAAATTTTAGCTGTCTAAAAATTTTTTTAAACGAATAAGCTTTAAGTCCATTCTTGTTTGTCCCTTCTAGACGTGGTACAAGGAGATCCTAAAGCCAGTAATATTGCTCAGCATAACTTCTGAATCAGACTTGATTCCTCTGGGTACAGCAAACCCTCATGGTTCAGGGGGAATATTTGCTGCCTTAAGCACTGGCAGACTCTTTCTCTGAAATCCCTAGCCAGATGCAGGTAATAGCATGGAGGGGCAGAAGGGCTAGAGAGGTGTTTTTTAGCCACATCTCTTCCCTTACTCTCCCCGACCTTTTTTCTTTCTCTCTAGGGAGCCACTGACTTCTCTCATCTCAAGTAAATCACAAGCCCTTGATTGCGTCTATCACAGAAATTGCGCTGCATCAGACCGATGTGCTCTGACACTGGCCACTGCGAGGAAGGGCATGACCGAGCAGGCTGCCATCAATATCGACATCTTTAACTTGGAGTCAATGTAACATGTGGTTAAGTGCTAAGTAGTGTCTGGAAGCAGCTAAAGATGGAGCCCTTTCTAATATGTCAGTCATTATTCATTATCCATTAAGAATGTTGTTTGAAGACCACATTAACTAAAAGCTTATGTAAGGACATCTAATCTTAAAACACTTCACTTAACAATAATAACTCATGAACATTTGGTGTTCCCTTGAAATCGGAGTTTAACACAATGCTACACAACCCAAGTTGGGTTAAAAATGGACAAACCCAGCAATTGGTTTGTTTTAACCCAGCGGTTGGGTTAAATGTTTGCCCAATGTGCTGGGCAGTTTTATTTAACCCAACTATTGTTTAAAAATTACTAAATGGCTGGCTTAAAATGAACCCAAAATAGTTTGGAAATTAAAAATCAGACATAATTATAGAGGCAACAATAATAATCAAAAAGTGAACATTTATTAATAAGCAATTTAATAAATGTTTATTGTTTATTATTCATTAAACATTAATAAATATTCATTTATTAAACATATTAATAAATGTTAATTTCCACCATATGGGTTCATTTTAAGCAAGCAATACAGTAATTTTTAAACAATAGTTGAGTTAAATAAAACTACCCAGCAGGTTGGGCAAACATTTAACCCAACTGCTGGGTTAAAACAACCCAATCGCTGCATTTTTCCATTTTCAACCCAACTTGGGTTGTTTTTAACCCAGCATTTTTTAGAGTTTTTTTTCTAAAATTTGCTGGGTTATTTTTTCTAACCATACTCCTCAGTTCTGCCTGTTGTTGGGTTATTTTTGTTGGGTTAATTTCAAAGTGTTTAATTAAATTTCACTGAAATGATGCACCCCCTCATAAACTACCATGCCTGCTGGGTTATAGTAACCAACTGCTAGTTTGCCAAACTGGAATAAACTGGATTGCTAACGGTCATTTTGTCTCTCCTATTCTGAGAGAAAACTTCATGAGGTGATCTTCCTGGATAACTTTAAGGTTTGTATTTACTTATGTATGAAATAATTACTGTACATACAACAAAAACGTATGTAGCTTTAACTTTTTACCCAATAACATTTACCGTTGTTTGCTCCGCTAACATAATTTCACTTCTGCTAAGTTCGCTTCACTGCTTGTGTTGCAGACCAAGCGAGAGAAACGACGCGGCCATTACGAAGTAGCCTATCATCTCGTTAAACAAGTGTCACGACAAAGGCTGCGACATGTTTCGACACAACCAGGGTTAAAATCAGCTACAACAGCCGTACTTACATCGTTAACATCTCCGTTGAATCTTCGTCGCGACGCTTGTGTCACTTGTTGAACGGAAGGTAAGACTGTATGTTCGACTGAGGAGAGATAAAGCTGTTTTTTAACACAGCAAACGCGAATATCGTCATCTGTGGGATTGACAGTTCAAACCGTAGGCTACCGAGTTATTTTCTTCCCACTGATGACATAATTACACCGAGTTTGCTTCTTTTGCTCCTGTTTGCTTCTAGATGTTTTATGCAGTTGTTAATGATGTTGTCAATGATCTCGCCATTACATAAAATTAGTTGATTCAGACTCCTTAACGTCCATTCATTTCCTAAATTACCAATATAAGTAAATAATTTATAGCCTATATTAAATACATAAATAACATTTGCTGCAAGGAAATGGAAACAACAGAAGTTGGGTTAAAATGTGTAACCCAGCATGTTCTGTCCAATAATTACCCAGTGCTGGGTTGCCAAATGGGTTGTTTTTAACCCAAACATTTTAAGAGTGATGGAAGTCAATGGTCCTCAAGTATGGTTACCAACAAAATATCTTCTTTTCTGTTCTGCAGAGGATAGAAAGTCATGAACATGAACTGAGGGTCATGTAAAGGATGATTTGTTTTGAGTTAACTATCCCTTTAACACCTTATTTAATTAGATGCCAAAGAAAATAAGGCTATAATGATAGACATAGTCCCAAATGGTGCAATGTCCCATTTGTCATTTTATGATGCCCTTTTGTGGCTGTTGTGATAATAACTGTTATAGCACCCTAAGCAGCAAAGCTGAGAATGGAGTATGTACTTGCATTGTGGTATGAGCTATGCCCTGGCATATTAATGACACATGAAATTAAGCTTGCAGTGATATTAAAATTCTGGTGATAACAATAAGCAGATAATTATTTTCATGTAAGACTGATAACTGGTAAATGGCCGATATTACTTTTTTTGTCTAAATAAATGAATTGCATTTATCATGCACAGTTAAATATCTAACATCAGTTGATACAGATAAATTAAAAAAAAGTAACTAATATAACTAAAATTTGTGCTTCCTTAAAGCTTGTGTAGAAATATCTGCATTCACATTCAGTTCTTGCATAGATGTTTCTGGCCTTAACCTGGCATTAATTTCAAAGCTTAAACCAATTAAGACCCCTTTGAAATTTTACTATCAAAGTCATCCCAATCTAAAGGCTTAATATCAATGTTTTATCAATTGTTAGAGTCATGCTAAAGAGTCTTCAGAATCCAAATTGAATCCAGATTTAAAAATAAACATTTCCTTATATGGGAAAAAATATGCATGAAAGCTCAATTGGAATTGCAAACTATTAAAGCTCAATTGGAATTGCAAACTATTAACAGTAATCTCAAATTACAGTATAACTGGATTATGAGAACGTGTTTAACTCTAAAAGGCATACTTTTGCAATGCATGTGGAATTGTCTTAAGGTGCAGGAGTTTTGAAAGAGGTAGTTTTACTACTTTTTCAAATAGTATATGTTAATCTCCCAATGAATCCAGAAATTTTCTGGATTTTTCTTATTTCCTGAAAATATTGTACACTGTAGCAGCACTCGTAAACTTACTGATGGGTATACTTAAAGCAAAGCATCTAATAGCTATATGTATTGTAATGGAAAAACATGGAAAGGCCATCTGTCTTAACAGTGGATCAATAATATGTGCTTTTGTTTGTCGATGCAAAAGGTAAATTGTACTTTTTTGAGAACATTTGGAAACCCTGTATATCCTTTATTTTAAACTCGGATTTTAGTAATATAATGAATGAGATTGAAAAAGATAAAATAAATCTCTTATAAATAAAACTTATTTTCACCCATTTTATTACTACTAAACTATAAGTAATTTAATCATTTACTGTTTTTCCTAAATTCCCCCTTTTATGATTTGCTTCTTGTATGCATGACTGTTTTCAACTCTTCTTATGTGTAGCTTATCTGAATTGACCTGTGCCTTTTTATGTGTTTTGCCAGTTGCTGCTTTTCCTCTATTATTGTTTAAATGATTACTATTATGTAAAAGAGTTCTAGCTATTTTTAATTTATAATATTGTTGTAATATACTAGCATAATTTGCTACATCTCAATTAACAAATTGTTCAAAAACCTGGCATTAATGTAATTAATTGTAATAAAAATGTTTTTATTTTTTTTAAACTTACTCTATTGCAGTTCATATTTGCTTTGTCTGACAGCATAAAGATGTTTCAAGAGCAAACTTTAAATATATACTTCACGTCAGCACAAACAGGTGCACACACAATCATGAAAGATGTATGACTAACATTTGATGGTACTGGCTGTTCATTCACCCTTTACACATACCTAGAGGGAAGCAGTCGACCTATTTTCCATAATGAAGAGAAATACCAACATTTGCACATTTCTCTAGGATGCAGAACAGAAAAGTGACTGTTTTGAAGAGGAATCTTTTTCAATTTTTCTATCACTCTAGGAGGAGTGGGAGTGAGATTTCACAAGAACAATGAATAGGTGCCTAAGTAATTTGGCTCTACGCATGAACGAGCAGAAAGATCTGAATGCAATTGAATTATATACTTTGTGCGAGAGAATATGTTACGGTATAGAGCAGGTCTAAGGTGAAGGCTTACTCACAGTGCCATTCAATAAATATCGTGAACTGAACACTACTGTAAGGAGAGCATGCTCAGTCTCAGCACACAAGCCTGATTTAGTAAGTGCCTTCCATTTATATATGGCAAGACAGAGTACTAGAGGCATAATAATGGTTCTGTCTGGCTGATGACTGGACTGGACAGCAATATCGGTTGTGGAGAGAAATCACTGGAATAAGAGAAAAGGAAATGTGTGAGGCTAAGGGCATGGAAAAATGCTGTCTTAATGAAGTCTTTTCAAACATATCTTTAATTCCTCCAGGAAATAATATACGGAGACCTCCAGTTCTCATGGCCTCTTGACTCTTAACTGCATAAACAAGGTTTTGTTGACAAGACTGTGAGGGGATATATATATATATATATATATATATATATATATATATATATATATATATGTATATATATATATATATATATATATATATATATATATATACACACACACCGATCAGGCATAACATTATGACCACCTTCCTAATAATGTGTTGGTCCTCTTTTTGCTGCCAAAACAGCCCTGACCCGTCGAGGCATGGCCTCCACTAGACCCCTGAAGGTGTGCTGTGGTATCTGACACCAAGATGTTAGCAGCAGATCCTTTAAGTCCTGTAAGTTGCGAGGTGGAGCCTCCATGGATCGGACTTGTTTGTTCAGCACATCCCACATATGCTTGATTGGATTGAGATCTGGGGAATTTGGAGGCCAAGTCAACAACTCAAACTTGTTGTTGTGCTCCTCGAACCATTCCTGAACCATTTTTACTTTGTGGCAGGACACATTATCCTGCTGAAAGAGGCCACAGCCACCAGGGAATACCGTTTCCATGAAAGGGTGTACATGGTCTGCAACAATGCTTAGATAGGTGGTACGTGTCAAAGTAACATCCACATGGATGGCAGGACCCAAGGTTTCCCAGCAGAACATTGCCCAAAGCATCACACTGCCTCCGCCGGCTTGCCTTCTTCCCATAGTGCATCCTGGTGCCATGTGTTCCCCAGGTAAGCGACACATACGCAGTCGGACATCCACGTGATGTAAAAGAAAACATGATTTATCGGACCAGGCCACCTTCTTCCATTGCTCCGCGATCCAGTTCTGATGCTCATGTGTCCACTGTTGGCGCTTTCAGCGGTGGACGGGGTCAGCATGGCTATGCTATGTAGCCCCATAGTATTCTGACACCTTTCTATCAGATCCAGCATTAACTTCTTGAGCAATTTGAGCTACAGTAGCTCGTCTGTTGGATTGGACCACACAGGCCAGCCATTGCTCCTCATGTGCATTAATGAGCCTTGGCCGCCCATGACCCTGTCGCTGGTTCACCACTGTTCCTTCCTTGGATCACCGTTGATAGATACTGACCACTGCAGACTGGGAACACCCTACAAGAGCTGCAGTTTTGGAGATGCTCTGACCCAGTCTTCTAGCCATCACAATTTGGCTCTTGTCAAACTCGCTCAAATCCTTACGCTTGCCCATTTTTCCTGCTTCTAACACATAAACTTTGAGGACAAAATGTTCACTTGCTGCCTAATATATCCCACCTACTAACAGGTGCTGTGATGAAGAGATAATCAGTGTTATTCACTTCACCTGTCAGTGCTCATAATGTTATGCCTGATCGGTGTATAAAGTCCATTCCTGCTTTAAAAACATCTTGGATAAATATGAATATCCTTGCCTCGGTTCAGGTTGGTTTATGCTGGTGGATAATTGCACATCAGCATTCAAATCACAACATATGCTGTTCTTTTCATCAGGGTTGGTTTTGAGATTCATTTATTACAGCTATGTTTTCTCTGCAAGTTTTTTTAATTGTTTAGTTTTGTCACATAATGTGGCTATGTAAACAGAGTTGTTGGACCTGGCCTTTCACGCTTTGTGAACAAAGATAGCCTACGCCTAAATATTTTTGAAACTATATATAGATTAGAGAAGCTGACAGAGGTTGTGAGACACGTGGATTAAAAAGGTTAGATAGAGCGGATCAAGGGATCCAAATCCATGTTTAACTGCAACAATAGGGAAAAAAAGACATTGCATGCAAATTATTGATGTCTCATTGCAGTTTCTGTTCAGTTGTGTGCTGTTTCATTTCCTTTATTGTCTTTATCTTCCTCAATACCACTTTTAAGTGAAATATTTAATGCCTGCTTGTTCTGGAAATGTACATTGACATAACATTACAACTATATTGTAAGTAGTTTATAACACAGTCAAAAATGAATAGGTGTCCAGTTTTTTTAATGTTATATTTATTCTATATGTTATCTTCATTTGAATTTCATTCAAGGAAAGACTAATCAAATGCAAGGTTTCATTATATGAAATTATTTTTCACATTTAATTTGCTATTTTTTTACATTAAGGCATTTGAATTAGTACCCCCAACAATTGTAAAAATGAATATTCCTGTATTTATTGGTAATGGTAAATATCACGTTCATGTTCTAAATAAATATATTTATATTTAGTAAGCATAAAGCTGATGCTTACCTATCAGGAGCTAATGACATAGTGGCATATCCTCATGAGCATTAGCTTCACAAAAACCTCTAAATGATAATTATTGATCATTTAGTTTTTTATTGACTTCACAAATAAGTTTGTATAGAATATGTATCTAGTTGTACAGGAGGGAAAGTTTATTATGCGTTCTCGTTGTAAGCAAGATGAAAAGACCCTGTTTTTTTGAATGTTCAATATCACGTGTACGCCAAGTTGAAACATAAACGCGCGCGCTTCCTGCAATGTTGTTGTACATATGACAACGACACTGGACACGAGTTTCTTGAAAAGGGCAATAGACACATTGGAGGTGGAAGTGGTGTGAAAGAGGAGGGACTTGAGACTTCAGTTTGCGCTTCACTGTGGAAACTGCAGGGCGCTCGCGCTCGGTTCTGTCGGACTGACCGTTGAGCCACGGAACTGCCCGCGCGCTTCTCACGCGCGTATCTAGTTTGCGCTGACATAACCGTCACACGTTAAACTCCCACAACTGTGCCCACCACCGACAGTGGACCATTCGTAAACCCGGTAAAGTCCTTTTTTCTTGTAAGAGACTCTCTTCCATGCGAGGATGTAAATTTCCTGAGGAGGATTTTGATTCGTGCCATGGTTTTGACCCGCGTGCTCCTCACAGAAATGGTGAGTGATACATTCATCATTAACGCGCTTTATAATTGCCCTGAAACACTGAAAACTATTCACTTATTTCTGTGCTAAAGATGAATACACCAAAATGTTTGGACTGCTATGAATCGTACACTGCTTAAAAGTGTCCTTATATGGGAGTTATATTACTAAATTATGCGCTCATTTGTCACACAGTCTTTTATATAAAGAAATCACACTAAACTGAGAGACATACATTCTCACATTTGTCAGTTTCAGTTCTTATGATGATATGAAGCATGTTTTTATGAACTTATGTGGTATTTCGTTCAATAATATTCTAATGAGAAACAACTACATTCAAAATACACATTTTTATGTTCATTTTCTACACGAAATTTCAACAAGTGGCTTGGAAACAACACTGTTAGTGCTTACCGTGTCTGTAAATATCATTTATTATTCATAAATACAAATGTCATATTCATATTATCGTTATGTAATATACACAAACTGTCTCTAAGGACAGAGTGGATCTGTGTACCTTGCCCAAAGGTGCAAGAAGCAACTTGACTGACCCAAGATGGTGTGACTTTCAGGTGCTTGAAATGTGGATTAATTAAAGCGTCCATTAAATATTGATGCATTATTTTATTTAAAAATTAAGAGGCTGTAATGAATCAACAGAGCATCATGTTATCATTCTGCTGAAATTGTTTTAGCTGAATACAACTTAAGCTTTTGCATAGCAAGATCTATTTTTCAAATAGGCTAGTTTCACCTCCCTGTTGGATTTTAGTGGCTTACAACATAATCAACATAATCAGCTGTGTTGGCTAGATGCTGACAGTTCGGAAATTTAATGGCAAGGTAATTTCATGATTGTCACATTTGGAAAACGCTCTTTCTCCATCACCAAGCTTTCTCCAGTGGCGCAGCAAGAGAGAGAAGCGAGTAGAAAAGAGAGTGAGAGTAATGAACACTTTATAGAGTTGTCTGTGTTTTTGATATATGAATGATTGTAAACTTGTGGCGATGGAAAGTTTTTAACCCTTTTGAATAACTGTAATTTAAATTGTGAGCCAAGTCACAGAGCGTGTTTTTATTTATAATCTATTTGCGAGTGCCAGTAATAGTATGTGAACTTGTGGAATAATCAGCTCTCTAAAGAGGGTAATTTCAGTTTGAGGTTCCAATCAATGAGATGACAATCAGGTGCGAGTTTCAGCGCCGTTCCCTATAAAACAAACACAGACTTTGGCTGTTGCAGTCAGAGAATATGCTCCCAACTACATGTTTATGAACTCGGTCGTGACCTGATTAAATGAGACTTTCAGAAAAAGATTTGTCGATATTAATAGGTCTGGAATGACATAAAAAATCATTCTTAAGTCTAAAGACTTTGACCTCTATAAATAGTGCTCAAATGAAGAAATCCAACAGCATTGTTTCTCTTTCTATTAGTGTACAGCTAATGTATAATAATAAATGCATAAAGCTGTACTTCAGGAGCTTTCAAAGAACCGAAGGTTTATCAGAATTCAAAGGTTTTTATTTTATTACTTTTCTTGTATTGCTAAGCAAACCAAATGTGTAAAACCCTGATAAAGACAATACCTAAAGAGACAGGCATGTATGTGAACATACCACTATTCTCCAAAAAATATCTTCTCAAGTTTGTATGCCAAAGCCCGACTTCATAAAACCAGCAGCTTTTTTAGTCCACCACAGTCAGATGAGGCAAAACTTTTTGGGGTGTTTCCGAAACAAATACCTTATATCATCTATCATGCTCTTTGCAGCATTTTGCAGGTGACTTGTTTATTTAAAGCTTTCATTTTATGTTAAATGAACGGGTCAAAGATGCGACAGGTCATTTTTTTGTCCAAAGGCCTTAACAATAATAAAGTATGTAAGGTAGTACAACTAGATCTCTTTTATTGAATCCAAAATTATTTTGCTACATATGAAGGTATTTTAAAGATTTTGAAGTGTCAAAAGGTCATTCGGTTTAACCGTTCAGTACAGCCATGTAATTTGTGATTAAAATATCTTAAAATGAATTAAATGTATATATTTTTTATTCTGCCATGATTTTTATAACATCATATATCAACATAGTGCAAAATGGTATTAAAATTATGTGTAGAAGTCGTTGCTTTGTTATGAGAAAGAATGTCAGAAAAAATGAATTTCATTGATGTCATTCGGAGTAACCAATATAAAGGGGCCATTTTGGATCAAGTCATGCGGTCAATATCATTTGACAGGATGTGACATCATTCAGACAACTGCAAAGGACCACATAGTTGTGAAGCAAAGTAACTAACTCTCTTTTAACTACTTGAAAAAATTAATGTTTTCACTTGCTCATTCGCATGTCCCGAAACATCAGGTCATTTGGTACAACCGCTATAAAACATGGAAAATGTTGTAATATTTTAAAAACTTGTACTAAATATAAAATGTTTCATTGTCCTTTTGCTAGCTAGCTAGATATCAGCCTGTTAGCGTTGTTTGAAAATATCGTCATTCGGTATAACCAAAACTGTCATTTGGTAAAACCAAAATTTTGGTGGCAAATTTTGTCCATTTAGAAAAAAATAACAAAAGCAGTGTTAATTGATTATAAAAGCCACATAATCTCATTGTTAACACTTAATAAAACTTCAAAATTAATTATATCTCCATTATGTTTTTTTATACTTTTAAAAACCTTATTCGTCAATGACCCTGTACAAATACAGATAATTCAGAAAAGCTCTGGTGTCCTAAAAAAGAGTGCAGAAACGAGTCCTCTGTGCTGATATATGGACCGTTAGCAATGGGAGGAGTTCATCACTTATCCAAAGGGGTCCTAGGTCAATTTGCGTTTATGCAATAGTGAATGCAGCGGTCAATATTGGAGTGCCAAGCATGAAACGAATGTGTTTTGATAGATGGCTTAGAATGGGTCTGTAGCCAGAAGATCAATAAGCTCTCTTTTACATTGCATTAGAGCCCTGTGCAGAGCCTTAAAACAAAGGTGAAGCTCGGCTGCATAATGCGAACATGCGGCTCTCTTACGTTTCCTGTAGCTTCCTAATCAATTTTCTCTTTTGTCTAAGCACTTTCTGGGCCAAAGGTGTAAATCCATTGAATAAAGTTTTGCGTTTTCATTGGGAGCTATGTTGAACATGCTTCGATTTTGGCATAAGAAGTCTTTAAGGATTAATGAGTTTGGGTAACCGAAGTGATTGGGGTGATTTCATTCTCAGTCCCTGGTGTTGAACAGCTTGTAGAGGAAAGATTATTAATTGGTCTCAGAAAAAACTTGAAGATCCAGCTCACTGCTGTCAATCACAGTGTGTTACAGCACCGTTAATGGTCTTCTCAGTGTTTAGATTACTGCAGTATTAGAAAGACTTTTAGATGAGTTTTAATGAGTTGCTATCACGATTCTCTCTATGTTAACAAGGGGTTGAGTTTTGTCTCATTTCGTTGTCTATTTATCAAAATTATTTTTTAACCCTTTAGATCCTGGAGCTAAAATAGCCAGTTTTCACATATTATTTTTTTTATTATTATAAAATTCTCACACAATGTGCTATCTTCAAGTGCAAGGTATCATTTTTTTCAGAAAACAAATGGCTTTCAATAAACTGTGAGTTTGTAAATAGAAAATTTCTAAAATTTGTATTTAGAAAAAAAGAGAAAAATGATGATCGAAAGAATCTAACACTTCAAACTTGAAAATTCAACTATATTACATATATACAAGTCTTTTTGTGTCACTGGGTTGCACAGTTTTCATTCAGGAGACATTTTTTTTCATACATGCACACATGTAGGGTGAATTCAGGGTGATTGGGTCACTATTTGCCATTGAGATAACTTGGAAAAGTGTCCCAATCACCCTGAATTCACCTTACATTATGCAAACATTTACACGCACGGACACATTATACAGATTTGCACACTAAATGCGAAAGAGCCTCGCTTAGCCTCCTCCCAAGTCTTATCAAAAATCACCCCAATTGCCTGTGTACTCCTTCGCCATGTTTTTGTTTGTTTCTTCTATTATTAATGCGATCCAAAACTCCCTAAACTGCTGTGTTCCATATCTCTCCATTCAGATCCTTCTCTCCCTGAAAGCGGCTGCCATTTGCTGACGGAAGGCACAAAATTACCATAATAGCCCATTTTTTGCCGAAAAGCCAATGCTGACTACTGTCTGCAGCAATTTAGGTTATTATGATAGAGGAAACGGTTGAAGAGTTACGGTAACATCAAGACAGCTTGGTTGGATGTGTCGCCGTCGACACACCGGTTTAAAAGGGTTAATAAACAGATTTGTATTAATAAATTTTTAATTAAATTCTAATTATTTAAAATTTACACAAAATTTTGCAACCCATAGTTGTTCTTGGAATCACAGAGAACAGCGTGAGAATTAGGTTTATAACATGTAAGTAAATGTGTCACATGTTAATAAGGAACATTTCATGCTGTAAACCTATGAAGGTGTTTTAATATGCTGTAAAATATGAGAAGAATCACCTTATTACTAGTTATATCTTTTTTTTTTTTTTTTTTTTTTTTTTGCATTTTACACATTTAATAATCATATACCCTAGTGAAAAAATACTAAAATGTATTTGAAATACATTTATTTTGTGCTAAGTATACTACAAATATATTTTCTTTGGTATACTAAACTGGTATACTTAAAGTCTGTTAAATTCACTCTAAAAAAAATGCTGGGTTAAAAACAGCCCAAGTTGGGTTGAAAATGGACAAACCCAGCCATTGGGTTGTTTTAACCCAGCAGTTGGGTTAAGTGTTTGCCCAACCTTCTGGGTAGTTTTATTTAACACAGCTATTGTTTAAAATGAACCCAAAATATGTTGGGAATGAACATTTATTAACAATTTTATAAATTAAATAGCTTATAATAAATGTTCACCTTTTGATTATTATTGTTGCCTTTAGTAATTATGTGTCTGATTTTTAATTTCCAACCTATTTTGGGTTCATTTTAAGCCAGCCATATAGTAATTTTTAAAAAAATAGTTGGGTTAAATAAAACTGCCCAATATGTTGGACAAACATTTAACATAACCGCTGGGTTAAAACAACCCAATCGCTGGGTTTGTCCATTTTCAACCCAACTTGGGTTGTTTTTAACCCAGCATTTTTTATAGTATTGGAACAACTAATTTTGTACTATACTTTCATATCAGTAATTCTTAAGTGATATGTCAACAAATATGTTAATGGATTTGAAAAAAATAAATGTATTTTGGTATAGGTTTTTTTTTTTACTAGGGTATGCATACATGTGTACATATTCGAGTGTCCTTAACCTTAACAGCCTTCTTGTCCTGTAGGTTATTGATGTCCCTGAACAAGATTCCTGTCACAGTTTCTCAGTCATTTACAGTACAGCTTTGAAAAAAATCACGGGGCTCTGGCACCTAGTGTGAGATATCAGAGAACTGATGGCTATGGTATTGGAGTAGGACTCACAGGAGGCATGAACCCACAGAAACACCTGGAGTTGTCTTCATTAGCCTTATGATGTCCACCAGCATTACAGTGCATATCAGAGAAGATCACACCAGACCATCTCCTGCAGTGCTGGAGCCACGAAACCACTGTTATTACCAATGCTGCCCTTTGAGAGGGACTAAAAGGCTTTAGTTAGTTATTTTTTGAGAAAGTACATTTTTTACAGTGGCTCTGAGACATCAGCACTGGAATACATACTAAACAGAGCTGTTTTATGGACACAATTACGCTATTGCATTAACTATTTCAAATTGTTCTTGTTCATCACCAAATGTGTGTACTAAGCCGTCATATGTTTTGAATTTTGGCTTCGCTTGCTCAAACATCCACTCCGTGAACTGAAACGATAGGACATATTTGGTAGCATCTGGGCCATTTTCCAAGATACTACTTGAGTTTGTTTTGAATGTGTGCTTAATGGAAATCAATAGTAACAAAGATGCAAAACTAGACAATTAGGCATCTGACATTGATTTTTAGTGTGCATATTAGTTCAGGAAATGCACTTTAGGTTTGTTTATAAAACACAATAGGAGTTTTTTTCCAGAGTTGCTCAATGATTTTTATTTTAACCAAAAATAAGCATTAACTAGAGTCTCGCTCTGTTCGTGCAGCGAACTGGCTGACACCACCGATATGAGGCTACTTGGGAGATTTGAAAAAAAACAAGCCTGCTGCTGTCAGCTCTCGCCTGCCGGTGGACAGAAAACAAACCCAGGAGCGGAGCACTTGCGCTTCCGCATGCTATCCTGGCTTGCGTAAATGTGGCTGAGCGTGACGGTGATTTATCTGTGTCATTCGTCTCTGGACTCAATAGAAGAAATATACAGTTTTTGTTTGGGAATGTTAAAATGTTCCGTATGCTTTAGATCAGATCAATTTGTCTTGCCATAACCAATGCAAATGTAAATCTTACTTTAATTTGCATGGTGGGGAGGCAGAGGTGCAGAAGTATCCGAGATGACTTATGGAGGCTGAAGTCAATGAGTGTTTGACATGAGTAGGGTATTGACACAGTAAGGATAATATTTGTTCTGCATAATACCAGTAGACCTTAATAATTACACTTGTTGTTTTTATTACAAGTAGTTTTACTGCTGCCAAGGCTCCATAAAGCTGCCTTTCTCTCCAAAGAAAGCAAACTTGATATTCTATTAAGGTTTTCGCCTTTTATATTTCCATGCAAGAACCGGTTTATGTTCACGTATGCTAATTAATCGATTAAACATGAATTGCTCTTTCTTGAAGGTGACCTTTCTGTGCAAACATTCTAATTTATGTTCCATGCATTGTGCATTGCCATTTTAATGCATGCAGAGCAGTGTGCTGACATTATCTCAGCTGATTCCAAGAAAAGTCATTATTTCAGGGTGATATGTAAATCCCTGCCACGGGGTATTGTACTAAGAGTTAGTGAGCAGCTTGCCACCTGACTGATAAATCCGGCACCTCCAGCTGCTTGTACCTGATCCATGTGTGTTGTTTTACAGTGCCGTTGCACATCGTTTTGCTTCTGCAAACTCCTCTTAGCTCAGATGAAGCACACTGGCTTTAAAACAGCGCTCCGCAATCCATCCTAGTCCTCTCGCTGCGTCTGCTCTCCACACGAGTTTGCACAGAGTCTGAATTCCAGGTCTGCTGCAATCCAAAAGCTCCACATCTGACACTTAGACTAGGAGTGCATGAATCCCAGACACCAAACTGTGAAGTATTTACCTCTGAAGAAAGGCTGGAGAGAAATCATCATAGTTTACCCTGGCAGAAGTGCATCAGCTTTATAACCCCTATATGAGATGCCACCACGTCCTCCATACCCGCTGACTCCAGAAAATAAACACTTAGAGCTAAAGCCCACTTCACAATGTGAAAATGGATTCCCCCAAGCTTTCCCCCTCCCTCTGGGCTTCATCCATTAAATCCATTTGGAAGCGGCACAAAAGGGGTATGCAGAGTGGCTTTTTGCTTTGTGCAAATTCACTTAAACAAACTTGAATTCCCCAAAAATGTTTAATCCATAGAAAAATACATTCGTTTTACAATGGAGATGGAAGAAAATACTCCCAAAAGAAGCTTTTACTGTTCCACACATCCCTATACGTCATTGTAATTCTAAGGAAATATAGAGAAAAATAATTCCTTGTGAACTCGGCATGATATTTCAAACATTACATTATGTTGTAAATGAAATAAATGAAGCCAGTATTTACCGCTTCGTACATCACTTTCTTCCTTGCGTTATTGTCCATGACCTTAATTGCATAATTTGGCCTTCTGCTTTATAAATCCAATTTAAAAAGAGAGAAATTCTTGTGGGTTTACTTTGGTAATTCTCAAGAAGGTAAAGGTTTTCTAGTCTAACATGTAGAACTAAAGCTTTAAAATAGATCGCCTAGTGTCATCTGCACTGCTGCTATACCCTTCATTGAAAAGAAAACATTAATGATTTTATATATATATATATATATATATCTGTAACACAATTATTTCTGAACAAAAATCTGTGTTGATAGCTTGACCTTCTTACATTCATGCATTTGTCCAACCTAGTATTTTTATTGCTGTGATTCTGGTGTCACTTCATGTACGTTGTTGTGACAATTCATTTTCAGAATATTCTTGTAAAGATGCAAATTCTCTGTCAAAAAGCATTGAGGTTTGCTCGAGCAGACAATAGAGCATTACAGTGATTTGCCACTTCTTCAGCTGTCTTTGTCCTGGAAGTATTTTTCTCATTCATTTTCTCCATTTCAGTAAATTCTTCAGTAAAGAGTTTCAGATCAAACCAACCATCTCTGAGATGAATCACAACATTACTAATTTTGTGTTGAAGCAAGCGGTGAGAGTGTAAGGAGACTTACGTCATTTGCAATGCTTCATGGGATTGAGCGGTCAGTGATGAGATCTTTTGTCGTCATTTTCATTGGCGTAGTAACAGTGATTTCTTTGGTCATACTCAATTAAAGATTACATTAATTTAAAGGGTTACTTCACACAAAAATTAAATTTCTGTCATTCATTACTCACCCTCATGTCATTTCACACACGTAAGACCTTCGTTCATCTTCGGAACACAAATATCTTAATATTTTTGATGAAATCCGAGAGGTTTTTATCCTCAATAGAAAGCAACAAAATGACTACATGGTCCAGGTCCAGAAGCATTCAAAGTCCAGAAAAGTAGTAAAAACATCGTTAAAATAGTCAACGCGACTGCAGTTATGAAGCGACAAGAATGCTTTTTGTACGCAAAAACAAAACAAAACAAAAATAACGACTTTATTCAACTAATTCGTCTCTCCCGTCATTCTCCTAGGCTATTTTCGTTGCAGCGCTTCCAGATTCTACTACTTTTCTGGACCTTGAATGTGATCATTTTGTTGATTTCTCTCGAAGATAAAAAAAACCTCTCAGATTTCATCAAAAATATCTTAATTTGTGTTCAGAAGATGAACGAAGGTCTTACTGGTGTGGAACGACATGAGGGTGAGTACTTAATGACAGAAATTTCATTTTTGGGTGAACTAACCCTTTAACCTCGGAGCGCCACTGCACAAGCTGCAGTAATACTAATTTCAATGGGACTGATTTAAAATTGTGTCAGTGAATATCACTGACAACTCTAGGATTAGTCTACCATCTCAGTCCAGACAGGCTGGCTAGAGCAATATCTGTACTGACGTCAGTGGTTCTTCACGTTCACTGATGTATGAAAATGGCAGGAGCTCACCTTGAATGCCTGCAAATTGAGATCTCTGCTCTTCCATCTACCCAGTAGATTGGAGAGCTGAGAAACATGGTTGCTATTATTAAACCCTCCATGAACTGAAATGAAATGACAGAAAATGACAAAAGACCTTCATATAATTACAGTTATTGCTGAAGAAGAATAAAGGATTGCTTAAACTTTATAAGGACACATACAGATTGTCAACTCTCAGATTGTCTATGCTATTTTGTAGGATCTGTGTGAATCTTAATTTGTGTTGGGGCACAAACAGAGTTGCAGACTGTCATGTGTTAGGTAGGACATTGCGTTTTGTTTCTTTAACTGTGGACATTTGCATGTTTTACTTGTTGATTTTTACTTAAACTAACAGATTTCTTCTTCTTCTTCTTCTCTTTAAAACTGTCTTGTAAACTTTACCATGCCCCTATTTATTTTAGCAGCTTTTCAGATACTTTACAGTAAAATATTCCATTATAAAAAATGCAGCTTTAAAAAATGTTGATAATTTAAACAAAAATTAAATAAGCATAAATCATTATTGGATATATTCAAATTATTTTTACCATCAGTTTTTCCTGAGTAATATTGTTTTAAATTGCACTTGTTTACCAGAGAGGCAACAGTGTCAGTAAAGATCATGCTTGAGATGAATTATGAGACATGATGTTTGAAGAAAATATTGAAAGATCAAGTTAAATTTCAAGTATATTTTCATCCAATCAAGCTGTAATTTTGTCAAATTATGCAAAAAGTGATTTTTTTTTTTTGTTGCATAAAAAGCTTGCTATTAATATAGCCTGAAAAATAATTTTTTAAAATGTTCAGCGAGTTTTAAATGGTCCTCCACATTTTATTTATGCAGCAATATATCCGAAATCACCAGTATTCCATTACCTGTTACATATTTGGGTGGTAAAAAGTTAGCAAACCTAGACAGAGCGGTATGCAAATGATGACTGCACACATTCTGAAATTAATTTCAGCAAATTCCATGAATTACATTACTTCAATCTTGCTTTTACACTTAATAAGTGGCTAAAATAACAGATCTCTCTCTCTCATGGACAGCCTCAGTTGGTTAACAGAATAGTAATATGAGTGTGTTCTCAGAGGAAATTTGTTGGCTACATGGAGGAATGTGACACTCATTCATTCTCACATTTTGCAAGGTTATAATTTAGCCAGAGGACATCGGAAGAGCATTGCTTTTTTTGGTACATTTTATCCGCTTTATTAATTTAAGATGCAAGACAATCAGCATGCTCATTTCAAATCAGCATTTCATTTTCTCTGCCTGCCTAAGGCAGTCATTGCAGCTTTGGAACAATCCCATTTGTCTGGGATTTAAACTTAGTTTATTACTAAGGCTTTTACTTTGGTGTCTGTTTGAGGAATATAATCTGTGAAAGCATTTACTTTAGTTCAGCATATACATAAAGTGGATGCAGATCAAAATAAGCTTGCCTTGAGTTCATGCAAAGTAAGTTTATCACAGCAAGGACACTCTTGTGTTCACCAACTGAACCATAGAGCAACTCCAAGACGCAAAGTAACATGTTTTCTACTTCTGAAATGCTCTTCACTGGGCTTTTGAGGACAGAATGACAGTCCATCTTGAGTTAAAACCCACTGAGAAGACATGCTTTCAGAATGACTCTCCGCTGTGATGAATAATTCGTCAACTAGAGTCTCGTATTGAGTTTTTTTCATTGCTCTGGATTTTGTCATGTTCATACAGTCCCTGCAGTCAGTGGCTGTTTCAGAGCCCATTCAGCTTCAATCTAAACAGCATTGTTGGGCATTTTAACATGCCAGTTATACTAATATATATACTAGTGACTGAAGTGAATGCTTCAAATGTGCCTATATAATGCACAAAAAAGGCTGTCAAGTTTGAACAATTCAAACATGCCTTTGAGGTCCTTGAATGTCATCTGTCATATTGAAACACAGCCAGAGATTGTGTTTTTGATAAACTTGTGGCCTACAGTAGAGTGTGTGGTCGGTGACGGTGGTTTGCGCAAAGGAAACGCAACACAGTACAGGAGTCCTTGGACTCTGCTCTCAGCCTCTGATACATCAAGGAATCCAGACGGGCGGTAATTGGTCATAAAATACCAGGGGGTGTTAAGATCGTAAAACCATCCACTATTGAATTAGATATGGTGACTATATTGTTCTCAGAGAAATGTCTTGATTTTGGCACAAGTTAGGGTTATTTACAGGCCTCTCTAGAAAGCAGTAATACCTGTGAAATCACCAGAGTGTTACTGGTTAATTTACCTAGACTACATTCTGTCTGATAAAAGTCTTTTGAAGGAGGGATTTGTGCCCTATCAGGACTTTACTAGGAGGGTAAGTTGAAGTTGTATTTAATCACAGGTTGGAAAATTACCATGTTCACTGAAAAGTTCAGCATAGTGTCTGCAATGCCAGAAAAATCTGATTCCTATAGCTGCTACTAGGCTGTTTATTGTTGGTGAATAGCATAGTATTTATTTTCTATGAACATAATGTGCTTGCATTACCTTGCTGTTAGAAGGTTTTTTTGAAATATTTTTTATTATATGTGACCCGTGCTGGCAAAATGAGTCGCAATTAGTACATTTTCAAAATTGAGTTATTGTTATTCTTACATTCTCTATTAAAAAAACCTTAAAAATGATGTATGATTTGTTGGAATCCAACAAAAAAAAAATGACTGAGCTACACCTGTTTGAAGTCGATAGAGTCAGCAAAGTCAATTTTTTTCAATAATCGAGGTAAAATTTTCTGAAGGTTCCAAAAACAAAACCACCATATTTTAAAATCCCTGTTAATACCTCCAAGTTTGATACAAACCAAGTCAAAACCCATATCTATAGGAAAAACTTTTTTTCCATGATTCCACAATTGTTTGATTAACATTAATGAAACAGACAGCCTATATATTGAGAGCTACTGTATCACACGGATATAATATAATGTTACACATCAGATGTTTTTCCCCAACAGTTAACCAAACGTTCACTTAAGACATATCGGGATCATGTGCTGTCTGAGGCGTCTTTTTATGTGCGCGCTTCAGATCTGTCAGTCAGCGCGAGTAAGATCATTTTGTTTACATCAGCATGAGTTTGAAAATCACATTTCATTGGTTCAGACTCATACCATCGAGAATTCGCTATGAATATTCTCAGTGTTGGAATGCTGCACTTTAAAACGATACAACATTTGTGCTGAGGGAAGCACCAGTCGTCCAGAAGTGAGCAGAAAAAAAAACATTTTTCATGGTCAAAGGAAAGGTACTCCTTTCAGAAAACATACAAACAAAGATAGCATTGGGATCGCTAGACGAGGGCTTAATTAACTCATTTTTGTGAAAACTGCAATTTGAACCAAAATTGACATTTTTTGCTGGTTTTGCCTGTATCTCGAAATTAGCCTGTGTGCATTCTGACTCATTTTGCCAGCATGGGTCACATATATATAATAAATCTCATTTTATTCATTACAATCTATTTATTTTAACATATATTAATGTTTAGTTTTTTCTGGAATTTGCATTTTTATTTCCCATTAACACAGATATCTCTCAGTTTAATACAGTTTTGGCCTGGAAATTTAGAGGAATTAACAAAATTGAGGTTATGTGCATACATTTTTAAAATCCAGATCAAGTGTTTCGATTCATCTAGGTAAAATTTTCTGTGGCTGAGTCATCTTATGCTTCCCATCATAGCTTATGGAAGCCCTCCCAGAATACTGAATGCTGCATAATATATACAATGATAAAATAAAAATTTTATGAGTGCATATTGAGATCTCTGACTTTGGTATGTTGATCTGAACACAGATTGTGACAATTTTTGAGATCTCTCCTGAAACTCGCTTAGGAGATTATTGGGGTCTATTTCCCATGAGAAAAAAATCTCTCTCAATTTTGCTCTGAATTTGATCTCACTAGTGTCTAAAAGAAATAATATTTAAGATATTTAAGTAGTATCATTGCTGAATTTTGTTTTTCACTTTTCCTACCATTCAAAAAGAACTGGTCACTGCACAGTAATTGCTGCATGGAGTGGTCTAATATGTCTCTCCTAAAGAGCAACAGCTTGCTGAGTGTTTTTGAGTGCAGTTTAAGTTGTACCTGCTATTGTGGGAAATTCATCTCCCATCATTTATTTCCCATTACAGCACTCACCACTATCGACTGACTTCAGTAAGATATTACACAACAATTCCTGAGCAGACACTTCCATATGTTTTAACAAAACATTTCATTCTTATTCAGCGCACAGCATAAAAAATAAACAAGCTATTTAACTGACTTGTCTTGGCAACGTTTGTACATTTTTCTTTAAAAGGACAATGGTGAACAAAGTGTGCAATGATTTCGTGGCTTATTACTGATATTCTGGCATTAAATTGTAAACAATTAGTCATTTACAAAGCAAAAGAGACACATGACTCCGTTGCAACTCTGTTGGTTTTAGGGTGAAAATGAAAATATTCAACTCTGTCACTTTAAACTAAGCAATATAGAGCAGACCAACGACAAATGAATGGCCCTAAAAAATATGATCCAGAGAATCGGCAGATGCAAGGGTTTAAAAGAGTAGATGCCCCAGATCATCATTAAACCCAAAATTTGCATTTAAATGAAATTTGAAATTCCTTGGAGCGTTACACAGCCTCGGGCATAACGATGAGACTCATTTGGAAAGGAGAACCTTTCTCTGCACTCATTTTTTCTCTTCATTACTCGCATACTGGGAGAACCTCAGGTGCTGGAGACCCTCCTCACATCTGGGAGACGGTCTCTCCAGCATTTATTCAATCTCCCCAGTAGAGAGGGCTGACTCAGCCAGGCCTGTTTTATTGAGATGGAGGAAAGTTTGAAAGGCCATCTCAGTTTTCAGTGGGTGGCTGAGTCGGCGCTTTAAATTCAAAAGATCCTTCAATTTGAGCCAGGAGATTGAGTTTACCTGGACAGGAGTCGTGCATCTGTGATCTATTCTACATGAAAGGATGTTCCGTCGTGTCTTATGTTAATGGAAAAACAGGTGTAAAACATCTACAGTATGTGGTGATAATGATCAATATTATATACTGCACACACACTGTTTAAAAGTTTGGGATCAATAAGATTTTTTAATATTTTTTAAAGATGCTCACCAAGGCTGCAGTCATTTGAAAAAATTGTGAAATATTATTACAATTTAAAATATCTGTTTATCATCTGAATATATTTTTAAAATATAATTTATTCCTGTGATCAAAGCTCAATTTTCAGCATCATTACTCCAGTCTTCAGTGTCACATGATCCTTCAGAAATCATTCTAATATAATGATTTGGTGCATCAATGTTGAAAACAGTTTTTTCCCCCCAGTATTCTTTGACATACTGTATGTATATATAGTCTTTGTACATTGCTTTTAAAGATAAGCATTGGTGCACATTATTCCAAATAAGAATTCATAATCTATTAGCACAAAATATTATGACTTGTTATGCCTCTGTAATAACCTTCCTTTTAGACTGGCATCATGAAACCTTCATTCATTTCCCTGTTACTAACACCCACTTTTCATGACCCTGTCAATTCCTGATGTATAAAATTAAGTCCTACATTTTTTTTTTTTCTTGTTGAATATCCTGTTTCACTTGAGGAAAAAACGAGTAAAAAGGTTCTGTTTCATACTGACTGAATATCATCCAGCCATCTCTTGTGTAGAATAAAATATGATATATTCTGCATGTTATTCTGGCCAAGAACCATCAACATAGACCTGAATGGACCATCTAAACAGTTCATTTTTGTAACATTTAGGGGAGGTTAAATCTAACATTGGACAATTGTAAAAAACAAAAGTTGAATATGCAGGTGCTCTCAACGATATCTTGTTTACTTGGTATTACAGCAAGTGTCTTTAAAAAGGGAATGTTCACCCAAAAATGAAGATCCTGTCATTATTTTTTCTCTCATATCATTACAAACCTATATGAGACTATTAACATTTGCATATATTCATACTTGTCACATACGAGACACTCAAGAACCAGTGATGTTTGGCGTCAAACCTGCTGTGACTCGTGACAAGCCCGGTTTGCGCATGCACAAATGAGATATGAGAGCTACAGCAGAAAGGATTCATTTTCTCTCACAAAGCTATATTTTGGAATAGATAGAACAAGGGATGACCGAATTTTCATTTTCATTCCCTTAAAAAGATCCAACCAGTGCTCAGCCAATCAGATTGGAACTAGTATTTTTCACCAGCTTACAATATCTAAATGTGCCGTGGTCTGTGAGCACTTCTTCCATCAGTGTAACCTGAGATGGATAAAGGCAGACAGAAGAAAAGTTTTACCACCACAGTGATCCTCTATATCAACACAGATAAGACATTGATCACTGCAAAAAGATGAAATATTATTCTTTGTCCAATATCACCTAACAGCAGCAATGACACATCCACATCTTACATCCTGTACATGAATCATCTGCTTGTCCTTTGTGAAAGTTCTAATGCTATTTGAAGGTTAAAATGAGGAATATTTTAATTAAACTGTACTGTGTGATGTGTAAGTTTTTCTGATTTGAAGATTTGCTTCTAGAGGAGCGTAAATACTGAGGAGCCTTTTTTCTTTTCCGTTTTTAGATTAGAAAGTCCCTTGTGGCCCAAACACTTTCTGTAGCTTTCAGATTTCATAAGCATCCAGTTAATTTAATTCACTCTGATTTTAAAGGCCCACTGAAGTGCTTTGAAACACACAGCATTATTCAGTGTGTTGACGCAATTTCCACTGAAACAAGAAGATAGGGCGGGACATATCAAAAAGCTCCTCCTCTTTTTTTAAAATAGCCAATAGCGTTTCGTTTTAAATCACAGAGAGCTCGTCCAAAGCCGTTGAGTTCGGTAAAGCCTCTCTAACCGTTTCTCCTCCTAATCTGCTCCATATCGCTTTAAACATTTTTTTTTGGATTGTGCCGACTATGATCCGCTCTGTGCTCTTGTGTTTCTGGACCGGAGCAGACTGTGTACACGCTGCGGCAGTTCACATGACACTAACATGAAACCAAACTTCATTCGCCCCAATGGAAAGCGTATTTACACTGTCTGATTGTTCCCTATCCCCTATATTGTGCACTATGTGCCATTCACCATCTAGAAAATTTTGATTTCATGGGGACTTTAAATGCTTTTGAAGTCACTTGCAAGCAAATAAAAATTAAAGGTGCTCTGAGTTAGAACAAACCGTGTCTGTGTTTATGACTTTGGCATATGTTTGGCATGTGTTGTGCTAAAACTAATGGCATTTGGCGAGCTGTTTCAGGTGCTGTTAGCTTTAGTCATTTCTTCTTGTCTGTATATGTTTATTAGATTATGTCAGAGCTCATATCCTGTTTATGTGTGTAGCGGTCAATGTGTGGTCATTTAAACTTGACAGTGATGATTGCACTTCTTCTCCTAAATAGGTGTCATTCTGTCTGCCTACGCCAGGGATTTGTGTCAGTAGAGCCCCTCATGTGGCTGTTTGTTTGTTCAGGAGAATGTAAATCACAGACTGGGCATCAATCGGGAAGATTGTGTCCTGTCTGAAGGTCTAACATCCATGTTGGTGGGCTCATGCTGGAATTCTCCTCTTGGGCAGAGCTAATGAGAATCCCAACAGTACAGCACTTTCACTGTAAACCTTTACCAGACCCTTTCTCTGTGTGTGTGTGTGTGCTTAACGTGGGCATGCTTCCCAACTGCAGAGCTGCTGTTATTGTGCCAGCATGGATTTATACGTCTGTGCATGTGCAGAACCCAGACACTTATTGCTGTTACAAATCTCTTTGCTTCAGATGTGAAAGAAAACAGGAGACAATTCATTTGACACGGAGCGCTCTCCAGCAGAATGAATCAAACCTCTCATAAGTGCCCTTGGAACTTGAGTGAAGTCTTAAGAGCTCACTCATTCTTAACCTCGTAAATGTTCGTGTTAGATTAGGGGGGAAAAAGAAAACTAGCTTTATTTATTGTATATTTCTATTATTATTTATACCACTTGTTTTTGTTTTTGTTTTTTTTCGGTTTGAAACAAGATTATTTTGTTTACCCCATTGGCAGATTATTAACTCACTTAATTTTGACTTATTTTTTCTATATTCTGAAGGTTTTTACAGAGGGATTTGTTCATATATAATTTGCCAGATCATATACATTTTATTTAAAAGAAAAATTGTTAAAATTATTTTTTTCTGACTGTTCACAGTATTTTCTGAATTATGGAGTGATAAAAAGAGAACATTTAACTCTAATATGTCAAAAAAATTAAACACAAATTCTGAACTTCAGATTTCTGTTCTAGAAATTTATGCAAATTAGCGCATTTTTAGTAAATAATGCCTAATTTGCATATTTAAACATAACATTTTAGAAAACTTTTAATACACAAAATGTTTGCAATTCTTATTGCAATCAATCCACTGGGGAACTATGGTGATAATTAATTTTTTACCCTATTCCCTGCAGTGTCTCGCAAGTTCTGTGTTTACTTTTTTAATTAATCTGTATTCCGTTTTAATTGTTTCATTACATTTTAAAGTGCCTCTTATATGTTTTTTCCAATATACTTTTCATGCAGTGTGTAATATAGCTGTTCGTGAATGTAAAAGGGTTGCAAATTTTTAAAGATTAAAGTGCACAACAAATAAAGTTATTGTCTTATTCGAAATAATCAATTTTAAATATGGCCATTAAGGGGTTATGTAAGCCATACATTTATTGTTTGGTGCACTGGGGGTGAAATCAGAACAGACCTAAAGTTACTGTTAACTCACTAAATCTGTGTCCACGCCCCTGCAATCAGCAGTGTTTGTTATGAGCAGCGTTCCCACGCAGATACAATACATATAATACCAGTTCTTCAGTTCTGATTTCCAGGCCTGGAAAAGTTATGGAAATTTCAATAGTGGTCATAATTTTTCTTTTTGCTCTTGTGTTTTTGAGTGCATTCTTTGTAAAATAATTTTTTACATCCTTATCTACTACAGCTGGGTAAATCATGGACAAGTTTGGTCAAAAGGTTTGGGGTTTATATTGAGATCCTTTTTTTTCTTTACTAGCACGTTCCTTGTTTTCACATAAACTGGCTGCTGAGATCATTTGTCGTTTTACCTTCCTCTGTGACACATGACATTCAACAACAGTTGTAAATTTTTCCTGCCACGTTACAGGCGGTCTCTCACAGTGTTCCCGGGGTTAATAGATAACACACATCATCCACTGATATACTGTATTTTCCTTCCTATTAAATTTAGGCTGACCCACTTTCATCGTGCAGCTATTTTTTTGTCATCTGTACAAAGAAAGCACAACAGCAAATCATCACAACAGCCTACATAAAATAAACTGATGGGTTATGAGTTAAAATAGATGCTGTGTCCTGTCCGCTCCATCACGTAACCTTTGTTTCTCCTCTTTTTTCTCAGGGCCGCTCTGCATCTACGGGTACATGAATCTGAGTTCCACCGGCCAGATGCCTGAGATGGAAGAAGTAGATACCATTGAGAGGTTAGAGCACCACTACCATTATCTGTTTTTTCCTTTAACTGTTTTAGCCGACCTTGAGCCCCAAGATGGCTTATAAATAGACTTTGTTCATGCATAAATCAATGAAAGTGTTTTAACCCCGCCTGAGGCCTTTGCATGAATTCATTCGCTTGGCTCAACATTGACATACTACCATATGTTCACCTCAGTGACCTCCTTTTTTGAAATGTCATTGCTGTAAATGTACTGGTTCCTTCAGAAATTACAGGAATGCAATGTCCCTGGGACTTCTGGTGAATCTGCTTCAGTATCAGGGGGACTTCAAGGTCTTCAGAGGTTGTGGGTATGTTTGCTCAGCAGGACAGAGGAAATACGGTCTTTCTATGTTGGTATTAGCTTTCTCCCTTCCGGTATCTACTTACAAACCTTAAGTATCCTGTAACATCACAGGAGTCTCAAGCCAATAAACAACACAGTAATGACACTTATAAATAGCACTGAGTGTGTGTTCTTCATAGCTCAGCATCCAGTGGTATTTGTGTTGTTGTCAGGTCTTCTGCGGTCAGTGAGATGTTACGGTGCTGTTATGTTGCTGTTTATGTTTAAAGTGCTGACTACAGGTGTTCTGATAAGCAATATTTTGTAATCAGCTGATTTTGATCGACTTTTGACCAACAAATGTATAAAAGAGATGCACTGATAATAAATTTCTCTGCAGATACAAAAAGCCGATATATATATACAGTGGTGTGAAAAAGTGTTGGCCCCCTTCCTGATTTTTTGGTTTTTTTTGCATGTTTGTCACACTTTAATGTTTCAGATCATCAAACAAATTTAAATATTAATCAAAGATAACACAAGTAAACACAACATGCAGTTTTTAAATGAAGGTTTTTATTATGAAGGGAAAACAAAATCCAAACCCACATGGCCCTGTGTGAAAAAGTGCAAGATGAAGCTGTTCTCTGCGGGTACTTGAACGCTCTACGGCCGCTGATGGTCTAGAGCTCACATTTGCGAAAGCGTCTAAACAAATAGTAAAATAGGTACTATGTTTATTTGAGTCACATATTTGAGGTCTAAATAACTACATTCCCCCCTTTAAAAAACTGCATTTCATGACACAACAACAGTAGTCTTTTTAACAAATATGGTGGATTTGCTCGACCGCTGTCACAGTCGCCACAAGCGGTGAAACGGTTCCAGTGCTAATACTAGGGGAATATTGCACGGCTCTCAGCCAATCAGATTCGAGAACCAGAAAGTTCTGGTGTATATACATTTATAGCATTTTGGTTTTTTTTCCCCATAGTGTCAACTTCACTATTTGGTAGTATCAACTCAAATTCCACTACTGAATGTGAAATATGAAAAAAAAAAAGGGAGATTCATTCAGGTATAATGTCATTCTTACAATACAAATGAAAGTATGGTAAAGCTAGACAGCTCCAGCAGCGATCCAAGCCTCGGTGAGTCTCGAGTTTTAGCGTGTCTAACAAAGGTGTCAAATCCCCCATTGAGGAAAACACAACACTGCAGTCTGTGTGTGATTATTACTGCACTCGCAGTGTCACACTTCATCATGGAGGATGTGTTGTCTCTCTAAACATTTTCATTCATACCAGCAAACATCACTGATTCCACCCTGTGCTCTATATCACAACAAACCACATGGCAATATCCCCCTCCTTTCAGTTGCTTATCTGCAGAATGTCCTTCTCTCTGGGGAAGGCCGAACTCCTTATCCCTTTGTCACTGTGTATGGCATTCTGGATCACCACTCTTCTTGAAGAATCTCTCCAGAGTGTCTTGAAAGTGACTGCGGTTTATGCTGAAGAAGACAGCAGCTGCTATTCCGGGTCTGTGGCATGCTTAGATGAGGAATTCTTTGATGTAGTGTTTTGAGACTATCATCGTGGGGTAATGTTAATCAGAGCAGGCATGACGGTACCACTGCAGAATTTAATTTAAAGATCATAATTTTATCATTAGAGCCTGTCCTCTGCGTTATCATGAGAGGAAGATTCCGACATGCAGGAAGATTCAGCTGAATCTATGTTAATGAATGTTTTAGCATAGTTGGGGCACTTTTTATTTCCTGTGGGGCTGATTATGAGTAAAACAAACATATATTTTTATCTTTTTATGGATTTTCTAAAAGACCACACAGCCCAAAGTGCCCATAGAAGAGACACCTTAATGCGAACATTAAATTCACCCAAAAATGACATTTCTGTCATTAATTACTTACCCTGATGTTGTTCCACACCCATAAGACCTTCACTGATCTTCGGAACACAAATAAAGATGTTATGAGGTGATAAGAATACTTTTTGTGTGCAAAAACAAAACAAAAATAATGACTTTATTCAACAATATCTTCCGTTCTGATGTAGAACCTGGAAGCGCTGAACGTAAACAGTGTAGCAGAAAGACGGGAGAGAAGATATTGTTGAAAAAGTCGTTATTTTTGTTTTGTTTCTGCACACAGAAAGTATTCTCATTCCTTCATAACAGTAAGGTTGAACCACTGTAGTCATGTTGACTATTTTAACGATGTTTTTACCACTTTTCTGGACCTTGAATTACGTGGCTTTCTATAGGAGATAAAAAAAAACTCTTGGATTTCATCAATAAAATCTTAATTTGTGTTCCGAAGATGAACTAAGGTCTTACGGGTGTGGAACGAGATGAGGGTGAGTAATTAATGACAGAAATGTCATTTTTGGGTGAACTAACCCTTTAAAAAGAAAAAAGTACACAGACAGAAAGATGCTCTTCCTTCCTTTCTCTACTTGTGCATGTTCAGACATGCAATTTTTAGAGATGTCACTGCCTTTTGATCTCCACAACTCACCCTGCAAATTACCCCGCTGTTGTGAACTTTACTACTGAACCATCCTGTGAACTGCTGCTATGAGCGGGGCAACGGGTCTTTGATATAGATGACCCGACTCTCTCTTAATGAAATGCAGTCGAGAGAAGTCATGCACGATTAATGCCCTCTGTGTGAAATAGCAGGTAAAGCCTCATTGCATACAATACAATTTCATTTTGTTACATAAGAATAGCCCAGCTTTATATACGATCTCTGTAACTAAAGGTGTGTGGTCTCTTGTGTGTTACATACATTTCTGTGTTAGCCAAGGCAGAAAGGCCAGAAACCGGGCACCTCGGTGTGAGCTGGCACTTTTCCAGCAGCTCAGAGCAGTCAGAGCGAGGCCTCAAGGGACAGGGAAACCCAGCGCTGCTAAAAACGGGAGCCCTGCTTTCTTGGATTATCTACTGGATCTGCTTGGCCGCAATAAATCTACCCGGGCACGTAGTCCACCTCACCCTGGAGATTTCCAGCTGTAATAATGATAACATGGTCAGAAACAAACAACAAAGAGCAAACCTTTGATGCTTTTTCTGGAAGAATGATTTAATTTAGTTGGTCAAAAGATAAGTTGTTCGAACACTTTATAGTCTTAAGCAACATGTTGATTAATGGAGGCCTCTCTATTAAAATGGTAGCTTGTGTTTTTGTGTGTTGTTCGGCCCTGCAGAAATCACTCCCACAATGCAAGGGCGTTTTGGGTGCTTTCCAGGGCTTTGCTAAGTGTTTTCTAATGTGTTTGTGGTTCAGGTCTATCCTTTAATGTACTGTAAATCTATAGGAGCTTGTTCAAATTACTATTGTGAACCCATTTAATCTCAAATCATTTCCAGACTCATGCATTTTTCTCCTTTGGATCGACCAGTGAAACAAACTACATGCCTTTTCTAAAAAAGTTTTTATGAAGTAAGTGAAAGTATGTGGTTTATTCTTGGTCACAGTCATATCTGGTGGGAAACTTTTGAGTCAAAAATGGCCCTGTAAGACAGAATTGCCCAGCAGAATATTACAAACAATAAAGTCATTTCTTCTCTCTATATATATTTGCATTCTTTTTACTAGCATTTATTATAATACCTAACAATACATTGTAACAATACTTTAAATCATTTTTACAGTTTAATGAGATATAATCAGTTACTTATTAAAAAATGGCGCTCTCTTTTTTCCCATGGGTCACAATTGTGACCACTTACATGGAAATCTGTCCTGTGAGCAAGATTTATTAAGCACCAGAGATATTATTGATAAATAAATAATAGACTGCTTAAACATTATACTTTTACAGTGGACGTTGTATATGTTTTATGACAGGTTTGGCATACTTCTGTTTTCCAGCATATCTACTGTGGAGAAACAGAAAACACAGATTTATTAACATGACTTACATTCAACTTATCTCTAAATGGATGTTATGTGTAACACAGACAACTCTGAGCGCCTCAGACAACTCTGAGCGCCTTTACTCAGCATGACAAGAAAAATGGCCTAACATGTAACTTGCAGTACATAAATCTATAGGCTACCGCACACATACGCCCATTTACTTTCTCAAATGAGTCTAACACATGTCAAAATGGTGAGAAAATCTGAGCTTTGACATGTTTTCAAACATCTCATCAAGGGTGAAAGTTTTCTGACAGCCCCCCAAATACATTCAGCGTTGACGACATGACATCTGAAAATGCCTGTAAATTACCCAGGAATATTAAGCTTTCAACCCCTAAATGATCCGCATTTGAGTCCATGCCAGTCATCCTTTGGAGATCCACATGCGTCACATTCATCCCAAAAGACTCTTTTGTCCTCAAGGATGGAAGAGTCACATGTGCTCTTAGAAAAAGCATGCTTGACACGTAGCCCAACCCAGGTGCAAGTTATTAACAGATTTCCCATTTAATTACTGTCAATCCGCAGAACAGGATGAGAAAAAAAGTTGATTTATAATAGTCAGGAAACGCATTTCCCAATGCATGCCTATTGGATTAGATCGAAGCAGTTCAATTACATTGAGATGTTGTATTCATTCAGGGATGCAAAGTGTTCATCTGCAAATGGAATTGGGGAAATGATATCACATCTTGGAAGTATGGAAAGTAAGCCTTGTATTTGCACTTCTAAAAGTGTGTTTTTTCTCTTGTGAATTTTCTCATTCACCTGAAATACTCTGCATGAGGAATTCAGTGAGTGAAACCAGGCTGATGTATGTCATGTGATCAACAGCTTTGAAGGGACTGATTTTATACCCTTTAAAACACTTTGATTTATTATATTATAACATGTATTATATAGAATCTATACTGATTTACTGTACAGAAAGAGTATTTTATTCTGCCCTCCCTCCCAATGCTAAAGGTTGTGTACATTGTGTGTGTGGCCTTTTATATGATTCTGTTTGCTGTAGCCGAATGAGGTCTGATACTCACTGACCTACGGAGAATATCTAATGCACAGTCACCATTGAAGCTGCACAAGTCATGGACGATTTGTTCAGCTCACTTACTGGTCTTGGAGAGCAAAGGCACATTTGTCAAAAAAAAAAAAAAAAAAAACAATAAGCAAAGTCCAGGGCTGATTTATTGGGGCACCATGTCAGAATAAATTGCAAGATGTTTTCCAAAGTTTTCATTGGGCAAAGTGTGCATGGTGAAAGAACATTTCCCTGGCTTTCTGAGTTGGGAACATGACAGTGAAAGAATCATGGTGGAAGAATGTGAATTGGTATGGGCCATAATTTTGTTAAAGGGATAGTTCACCCAAAAATTTAAATTATCCCATGATTTAATCACACTCAAGCCATCCTAGGTATATATGACTATCTTCTTTCAGATGAACACAATCTGCGATATATTTAAAAATATCCTGGCTCTTCCAAGCTTTATAATGGTACTGAATAGGGGCCCAGACTTTGAAGCCCTAAAAAGTGCATCCATTCATCATAAAAATAATCCATATGGCTCCAGGGGGTTAATAAAGGCCTTCTGAAGTGAAGCTATGGGTTTTTGTAAGAAAAATATCCATATTTAAAACTTTATGAATTAAAATAACTAGCTTCCGGCGGACAACCGTAGGCATGCTGCGCAAGTCGACTTGCGCCACAAGACGTAGGATGTAGGAGTATCGTAAGCTTAGATGCCTCTTGCGGTTCAAACAAATAAGGCTGTGCAACTCCTCTTCTCTTATGTCGAAATCCTCCGACATTTGTCTTTCAAAATTCTTGTTTTACACTTCTAATTCATGACCGGTGTTTTGATTTGCTCTATCCTCTGCACTTCTGCATTCGTCATTATGTCATGCGTCAGGTCAGAGGTTACTCATCCGCCGCAAATCAACGCTTACGGTCGTCTGCTGGAAGCTAGTTATTATATTTAATAAAGTTTTAAATATGGATATTTTTCTTACAAAACCCCATCGCTTATCTTTAAAAGGCCTTTATTAACCCCCTGGAACCCCCTATGGATTATTTTTATGATGAATGGATGCACTTTTTAGGGCTTCAAAGTCTCGCCCCCCATTCACTACCATTATAAAGCTGGGAAGAGCCAGGGTATTGTTAAATATATCTTCGATTGTGTTCGTCTGAAAGAAGATAGTCATATACACCTAGGATGGCTTGAGGGTGAGTAAATCAAGGGATAATTTTCATTTTCTCCATAGTGAAATTAATTTTTAATGATAACTTGTAAACCTTAAAAGATGGATGTACTGTGAGCTATGATGTTGTTAATCAATGGTATATACTTATACATCTTATAGTTTGGGGCTGCACAATATTGGAAAAAACTGACATTGTAATATTTTGTTTCTGCGATATATATATTGCAATATGAAATTCACCAGAATAGCTCTATTTGGCACGAATTAATAAATCTAGAATGATTGGGGTGATTTAAAAGAAATAAGCAGTGCTTTATATTTTTTCAGGTAAGTATTCAGGTATAGAAAATGAATAATCAAATGTAAAATAACATTGCATAGGCTTCACTGTATAAATTAAACATAATTAATCTGTGTTAAAGCTGCAAAAGTGATTTTCTCTTTGTATTTTGTTGTTTGATAACATTCATGATGACACAGAGAGCAGCAAGAGTATTAGCCTGCTGTCACTTTAAGACCAAATGCGCAGATACAATATAATGATACATATCCGTTTTCTTTGTTTGCTTTACCTAAGCCTTAAGCAACTCTGTTTACAAGGATACTCACAGAGATGGACATTTTGATATAATTTTGCATGTATATGTCAGTTCGATGTTAAAACGATACAGTGTGCAGCCCTATTATAGTTTTATTTCTCATTATTTTTAATTTGATTATGTCATTTGCAATGCTAAATGCGATTGTAGTTCTTTCCATCATTGAAGCCATTAAGTACACAATCTGGCATCTTTTGTCTTTTTGTCGATTTTCAAAAACTTTGTTTGTAATGTTTTGATTCACCTTGTAGCTGGTTGGTTTGGTTTATTGTTTCTAACTCGTAAACAGACTTTTTAAAAAATCCCTATGGGAAACATTTTTGGGAATACTTCTGAAACCAAGACCATTGAAAAAGTTGGCGGACACCGTTGCACTCTATACTGTACATTCAAACAAAGCAGTTTATATGATTTTAGAGCCATGTGAGGTTGTTAATTATCCACACTATAACTTGCGAGAGTTTTGTGGTTTGTTTAGTTAATAACAAAACTCACAGATTCTGATCATATTAAGGTTTATTAGGAGAATTCGCTTCACTGCTGCACATTTAGAATTGCAAATGCCTGCTTCTGTGAGGGTCAATTGTTCATTGATCTTGGTAAATTCACACCGTGCACTCTGTGCCTTTAATCAGCATATTTGTCCTTCATGAGTGTTGCTGTGAAATCAGAACATGTTGATGCCCATTTGCACAAAGAATTAATGAAAATGAAGGGCCTAAGTTCAAGTTTAGATTGTCAGCGGTTCCGCTCTTGGACGGTTTCCCAGCAATTGAGGACAAATTTCCTTCCAATCTTCATATCACTAGCAACTGAATAACAACAGGTAGGGCTGAATACGTGACATGCCAGACAACATGAATGTTCAAACCGTCCACGCTGCAGTGCTGGGCTTTCAGAGAACTGTGTTTTTTCACTAGCAGTCTTTGTTCCTTTTTTAGTGGAATTTTTTTTTTTTTTTTTTTTTTTAAACACAGGGCTGCATAACTTCACTTTTCTGGCATTAAATGTCTCTGTATATAATAAATAAAACAGAGATTGCAGCAAAAAAAGTGTACTTCCTCCTTTTTGTCTGGCTCAGTATTTTAGAAAGTAATAAATTGTTAAAATAGTAGTGTTTATGAATGTTACAATTTTATAATAAATACTTTATTATATAATAAGTAGATTGATAAGGACTTCAATTTAACTTGATCTGTTGCCATTGTTCTCAGGCAAAAGCATGTTTTCAGTTCATTCACTGAGTCTGGGATTTTTGACTCTCACACTGAAAAGAAAACGTGTAGGGCTCAAGTACCATTTGGCCTAATTACATGACATCAAATTACAGATAGACTGCTCAAGTCAAAGTCCTTCAAATGAGTCACAGCAAATCAAGATATGTTCTGCACTATATCTTGTGTTATTTATCTTGTGTTGTTATTTATATGCTATTATAGTATTTGTCAGTATTTTGAAGTGGCTTTTATTTATTTTTATATTTTTGAATTTTATTTTCACTTTAGTATACATTGTAGTAATTGTATGTGATTTTGTTTTTATATGTATTTCTATTTATTTTTATTTTAGTTTTAGAAATTTAAGCACTTTAAAGCGTTAGTTCACCCAAAAATGAAAATTCTGTCATTAATTACTCACCCTCATGTCGTTCCACACCCGTAAGACATTTGTTCATCACAACACAAATTATCGGAACACAAATTAAGATATTTTTGATAAAATCAGATGGCTCAGTGAGGCAAAAAGCAACAAGAATACTTTTTGGGCGCCAAAAAAAAAACAAAATAGCGACTTCATTCAACAATATCTAGTGATGGGTGATTTCAAAACACTGCTTCATGAAGCTTTGAAGCTTTACCAATCTTTTGATTCGAATCAGTGGTTCAGAGCGCCATTTTTAGTAAACGAGGTTTCGTTACATCATAAGTATTTTGAAATGTAGTCACATTAACTGTTTTAAATATGTTTTATAGTACCTTTCTGGGCATTTGAAAGTGTTAATTATCTTGCTGTCAATGGAGGCCTCACTGAGCCATCAGATTTCATTGAAAATATCTTAATTTGTGTTCTGAAGATGAACGAAGGTCTTACGGGTGTAGAACGACAGGAGGGTGAGTAATAAATAATATAATTTTAATTTTTGCATGAACTAACCCTTTAAACTTATTTCAGTTAGTTGCCAAGCCAACATTTATCATTTTCATTTAAGTTTAGTTTTTTCATCTAATATTTATATTTGATTTTTATTCCAGCTTTATATATATTACTAAGAATTATTTTTAATAGTTTTAGATATTGATTAAGTTAACAAAAAAATTGATTTCTACTTCATTTAATGGATAGTTTTTATATCAAGGCCCTTTTCAAACTCCTGTAATATGCCCTTGTGACACAAAAGCTCCTAATTAGTTTAAATGGGAAATTTAAACTAAAAAATGTGGTGTTCTGCAGCGGAAGCAAACCAAAGGGACAGTGTGTGCTGAATGACCTAGAGGGTCGACTCGCTGAGGGCTTTGATTGAGCTTCTATGTTCTGATTGCACCCTCAGTTCAATTACATACTGGGGGTCAAAGGTTTCACCAGTCATTACACACACACACGCACACAATATGCACACAGTTGAGTGAGCGGCCATCTGCAGGCATTGATTTTGGTCTCTTTTTGGCTGATTTCCTTAATCAATGCAGATTAAACATTCTATGGCATTTGGAAAATAGACTTTACCACAGGATAATAGCACACATTGTCAACAAGTTGACATTTAATAAATATCTGCATATACGATAGTCCCCTAAATGTTTGAACACTTAAGACTTTTGTAATAGATTTACTGAGCACAATTAAAGTCCCCCTGTACTCAATAATTTTATCCCTTAAAACTCATCTTTGATCACCAAAATGACATATTTAAATGTTTTTTCATGTGAAAATTTGTGCCTTAAAATAGCTGGAATTTAACTCTACACCCTTGCCTCATTTAATATACGCAGATCAATGAATATTCAAATTAGCAATGAATGAATATTGACAATGAATATTCCACTCGGTCAACTTACTGAAGTAAACGCTGCACAATGGTATCGCTTTTTACAACATCAGACACTTTTTAATATGATTAGCCTTTTGCTTGACTATGTTATCAAACAGCTAATAATGTGTTGCTAATGTTATACAAACCATGTTCCTGTTCGCCATGTCAGCTGCCTTCTAATATCCTTACAAACGCTTTGAACATCTTAGAACGTCTAATTGCTAATTCTACACGATTTTTCAGATCAACAGAAAAATATACCGGGATAACCTGGCTTCTCTCGAGACTCCACTGCTAGTTTGCTGTTAATGATATGCTAAAGCCTGCCGACACGTTGATGTGATTGGTTACAAGGTAGTTTGTGACTTCACAAACACCAGCGATTTCAAACCGCGGGTCTTTTTTTTCCACTGCAGTTTTAAACAGAAAATACTCAGCAATGGTATTAACATATGAATTTGCACGATTTGTCTTAAAGCATATTAAAAACACCACATAGACATATAAACAACATTGAAAACTACAGGGGGTCTTTACATATGTTTGGTGAATACATTTTTTTTTTTTTTTTTTTTTATAAAGAACTTAAGCTATGATTACCACAATGCATCTTTTCGTTTGGGGATAGTTATTTGAGCCAATATTTGTTAATTTTGTCAATTTTTCAAAATGCACAGTTTTTACTGTGCAAGATGTTACATGAGACTCAAGCATAATGGTCAAACATGTCCATCTAGTGCATGTTCACATAGAAAAACAATGGAAAAGCAGTGTAGTGGAACGCAAAAATGCATTATGTGAATGCCCCCTTACACACTAAAATGTCCTTACTTTTGTAGGACTTGAGTTGGATTCATTTTAGTAAATTTTAGTAAATTGGTTCATTTTAGTAAATTGGTTCAGCTGAACTAATAGAGACTCTTTTTGTTTTATGTATTGTATATAAATAAAGTTGTTCAAGGCAGACTTAATGGTCGCACAGATTGACAGCTTGATTGCAGAATGGATTTAGGCTTATGTTCAATGGCATGGAAATAAAATTAATTTACAAATTTTTATTGTAGAGGATCCTGCCAGTCATATTTCTAGGACATATAAACAACTGCTTACCTCATTCCAGAGATCATTTTTCTTCCATCCCACTGGGCTTTTCATGCTGTAATGTCTGATTTATTCTAATTTGTTTCTTCAAACAACAAATTAACTTTATACATAACATGACCGTCACTGCAATATGATCACATAACTGTTCAGATTTCTACTATGTCTTTAGAAAGGTAGAGATTTATAGCTTATGAACAAAAGCAGTGTCAAACGTTCTGCCGTTGAGCTAACTCTCTATCGGTTATCTCAAATTCCCTGCCATTCATTTGTCAGTAATGTGCGGTAGGGGGTTACCTCTTCCTAGAGCCTGCTGTCACAATAACAGGCTGTAGCCTACAATTACATAGTCAGTGTCAATCTTGAGGGAAAACATTGCTTTGAATAAGAACTAGTTTTAAGTTTATAGGTTATACAAGAGGCATTAGGGTGATTTTTCTCTCTCTCTCTAATATACACAAGAAAATGATTTTCACAATGTGATTTACCCTCTAAATCTTTATATCTTTTATTGCCATTTTGCTATAGAAAATCTGTTCAGAGTCAGAACTAATGTGAAAACTAATATGATGAATTGTGAGATTAATATTTTAATACACTACCATTCAGATGTTTGGGGTTGGTAAAAGGTTTTTGAATAAGTCTCTCACCAAGACTGCATTTATTTGATTAAAAATACAGAATAAACAGTAATAGTGTGAAATTATATAAATAAATAAATGTTTCAAGCATTACTGTTAATCATTATAGCACCGCTGATTAGAAACAAACAATACTGCTACATGTTGGTGAGATTCACGTCATCAGTATCATAAAGAAATGATCTTTTTCACAAGGACGAATTGTCTTTTTCGCCACACTGTGTGGGCAATGTGCTTTCTATTCCTGGGCAGTGCTCTTATGCTGCTGTTTCCATGGGAATTGAGGTGGCAAAACCTTTCTTAAATGTCAACATTTATTAATTAGCAAATCAAACTTACTTTATATGCATCAAATATATTTAAAAGAAAGCATTTCTTCACTGAAAATTATGCACCAGTAGTGTCTTCTGGAATTGAAATGTCTGTGCTATTGTTAGTCCTGTTGAATCTCCTTCAAGACTATGACAGTTATCAGTATTTTCTTCGTTCCAAACGATCAACTGATTTTCAATAAGTTTGTGTCTTCTCTCTGTTACCACAGCAACGGCTTGGCGAAGACGGTTGCTCTCATCAGCTTCCTGTCACTGGTCATGCTCATGAGCGTCCTGGGCAACCTGCTGGTTATGGTGGCCGTCTGCAAGGACCGGCAGCTCAGGTCAGAAACCTCCTATCTCCGCCCACTGCTCTCCACTTATCTGTCATCTCAGGGGAAAACATCCCTTTTTAGCATTTCATTTGTGCAGCTCAAGTGAACTGACATGACTCATGTTTGAGGTAATTCTTACTGGATGGTTATTTTTTTGGTTTTGCAGAGTTTAAACATTATCTGAATGGCAGGAATTGCATTTTATGTAGTTTCATCTCAGTCTGCCATTTTCAAAATAACAGCATTTGTATGTTTCTATTAAAGGATATAGCAGACTTTCAGAAATGTTTAGATCAAATTCAGACAGTTGATCTTTATTCATTATAACTTAGAATATTAATTGGATGAAAAATAAAGAGCTAAAATTACTCATTGCTCAGTGAGGGATTGAGATTTTTTTTTTTTAATTTTGTCAGGTGGATTTTTTTAATTGGGTTAAACCAGCGAATATCACAGAATTCATTAACATTATAATTGAAATAATAATTAATAATGTTTGTGGTGTTGTTTTCCAACCAAAAGTGATGTCACTTCCTGGACGAGGATGTCCTTTGTTAGTTTGTTAGTAAGATTTTACAAAAGACTTACAGAATGGGGTTAGGGAGTATGATGAATTCTACTTGATTCATTTTTTTTAGTAAATTGAAGTAGAATATTCTTTCAAAACTAATGTGAATAAAAATATAACAATAATATTTATATATAGGAAGACTTGCAGATGCAAAAGCCACTAAACGCCACTTTTGTCAAAAATGAGATGTGTCAGCACATAGTATACATTCATCAAATACTTTTGGTGCAAATCTGCTGCCTTAACCCATTCGGAAATACCGGTTTGTTGGCAGAAACTACTAAACTAAATTAAACTAAACACCACTTTTGTCAGCAAAAGCCTCTAAGTCCACAGAACCAATCAGAAGATGCAAATCGGATCATATGATTTCAAGATGAATGACGCGTGCGTGTAAAGAAAGTCGTTACAGTGGCAATAATGACAGGATTTTGTGAGTAGCATGTAAACACAACAGTGTTTTGTGTGCTGCTGAAACTCTGACAAAAACGGACATAACCTACATTAAAGAATAGCTGTAATATGACATGGCGAGAAAAAAAAAAGCTAATTTAAAAGAAAAAATGTCAGACTTGGAATTCGGGGTCTGTAATTTTTTACATTTTGAAAGTCATACTCACCAAGTCTGCATTTATATGATCACAACTACAGTAAAACAGTAATTAAAACAACATTGTAGGTTTCCTATCTGTCAGTATCTGTCAATTTGATGTGGTGTTGCTCACTTCCATCAAGAGGGTTGGGGACCTGCAGGCATTCTCTGTCAGCAAACGTGCCTTGAGTTCAGCCCGGCATACTCTCACATGATCCTGAGACCTTAACCGGGCTACATGCCCAAAGCTCCCACTACCCCTTTTAGGGACCAAGTGGTGAGCTTACAAGTGCTGCCTCAGGATGAGCCTTGTCGTTGCTGTGTCCTGTATGTGCCCTGTATGTGTACTTGGACCGCATCCAGAGCTTCAGAAGCTCCAGCAGCTCTTTGTCTGTTTTGGGCGGAGCAGAAAGGGAAGGCCCATTGGATTGTGGATGCAATAGCCTTGGTATACCAGGCCAAAGGCGTGCCGTGCCCCTTAGGAGTGCGTGCACACTCCATAAGAAGTGTTGCATCTTCCTGGGCTCTAGCAAATGGCACCTCTCTAACAGACATCTGTAGAGCAGCAGGCTGGGCGACACCTAATACCTTTGTGAGATTTTATAATCTCAGGGTTGAGCCAGTTTCATCCGGACAACGGGCCGGGTGTACCGCTTGCACTCAACACCTTTCCCCTCCCTGAGGTGATAAAGTGTGCTTTTTTTGTCCATGTGAGTTCCCTGGACATAAATTGTTCCTCAGCACGCTGAAGCAGTCGAATTCGGTGAAGGAATCCGCCACCAGGCCCACTACTCATGATGCATGCCCTTTCAGGTCAGCCCGTATACTTGGGCTAGTTGCTTCATATGTAGTGATTCCCTGAAGGTAATCCCATATAATGTATTGTCCATGATACGGTTTCCCTAACGGTAAACCCGGGTTTCCTTTAGGCAGAGCTCCATCTCTGCCCCCAGTCACTGTGTATGTAGTAGCTCCTCCCTTTTCACGTAGGACCTAATGCAGAGTTCTTTCTCCTATGTAGGAGGACACTGTCTTGTCTCCTCAGCACAAACATGAATGAGTGATGCACACCATTTCCCTTTTACACCCATATGTCCAGGGGAGTGGCATGCAAATTCCAATTTTTTGTCAATTCTCATTGGCCTTTCTCAAAGTATCAGGCGTGATTGGTGCTTTCAAGTACGACCCCTAGTGTCAGGCATCGTCACCATGTCTCGTTCCCTGTATCAGTGAACATAGGTTACAACAGTAACCGAGAAGTTTCTTTTGACTCTCAAGCCTGTAGGCACCAATATGTTTTGTCATGAAATCTCTGAAGTCATGTCAATTATCTACATTCATCAAGGTTACCAAGAATCTTGGTCAAAGAGGGAGTCATGCACTGAATGTTATGTCATGATGATAGTGATAAATGTCCTTAAAATAGGCCATCCGAACACTCCTCTTTCAGACACAATACACAGGTTAATGGTTAACTGTTAAGAAAGGGTGTATAAGCTCATCATTGTTTTACGGTGTCTTTGGCAACAGTGGGTGTTTTTTTTTTTTTTTGTTTTGTTTTTTATTAGTTTAGTAGTTCACCAGCTCATAAACACTTCTAAATAGCCTCTTTGGGTTTCATTTCAGTGTGTAATTAGCAGCTTGTTAATTACTCCTTTGGAGCCATGCTGGGTTCTTGGAAAACTATGCAGCAATTGTTTTTACATCAATGAAAGCCACTGGCTGAATGGAGTTCTGAGTCCTTTATTAACAGAAATAGTCCAAGTCTGACAGGAAATAACAGTAGTTGTTTGCTTAAGCTCCAGGTCTCCACCCACACTGTATTATATCTCACTGTATCCCCATCATTTCTGACTGTCTAGAAAGTTTCAACACCATCACAAATGTGAAATTCTAAATAAGCCGCTGATATGGTCAGAGATGGATCTCCTGAGGCAGGCAATTTCCTTCTGAAACGGTAAAACGATTCTTAGGTTCTTAAAGGGATAGTTCACCCAAAATTGCCTGTTCAAAAAGTTCTGACATTATTTCATGTTGTTCCAAACCTGTATGACTTCATTTCATGAAACATAAAAGAAGATATTTTGAAACATGTTGGTAACTAACATTGTGTGGGAAAAAACCACTGAGCCATTTCTTATATATAATTTTGTCTTCCACTCTTTGATGCTGACAGAATAACCAAATATTTACTCGATTATTGTAGGTTTTTTTTTGTTGTTGTTATTGTTGTTTACTTTTACGAACTGAAGTATTAATGGAAATAATGCATGTCAAAGCAAATTTTCTAATACAATACATTTTATAAGTAGTTTTTTAAGCACTAACTACCAGCACAGATACAGGTTACTCAGAGTGCTGGAATTCCCAGCATGGACTAGAGCATGAATAAAAAACATGGTTGCATTGTTTGACCATTTACCCGTTTAATTTACACAGTTGTTGTTAATTTTCTTGTCATGTTTAATAACTTCTTGTCCAGTGATGTCAAGTTGAGTTTGTCTTGATTAAAATTATCAGTTTGTTGTACTTATTGTTAAAGGGTTAGTTCACCCAAAATTGAAAATAATGTCATTAATTACTCACCCTCATGTCGTTCTACACCCCTAAGACCTTCGTTCATCTTCAGAACACAAATTAAGATATTTTTGATTAAATCCAGTGGCTCAGCGAGGCCTGCATAGACAGCAATGGTACTTCCTCTCTCAAGATACATAAAGGTACTAAAAACATATTTAAATCAGTTCATGTGAGTTCAGTGGTTCTACCTTAATATTACAATGTTACAGTAGCTCATTATCATTTAAAGGGACATGCACCGAAACGACTCGCTGTGAACAGAGCTGTTTTTGACAAGGTAAAAAGGTTTTTTTTTTTTTACGCAACCATTAAGAAATTTTAATCAAAGTATGTTATAGACTTTTCATAAAGACCCTAAAGAATCATACTAACTTGTGGAAAATTGGCATCCGATGTCCTCTTTAAAGAAGACATTAGATGAAGCATATTATAAAAAATGATTTAAAACTTCTATATAAAGGGAAATGCAAAGAAATGTTTTTTGGAGTTTACACAATATAAGAATTTAAATTGAAATACTTTTTAAATGAATGCTTTATAGCAAGGATGCATTACATTGATCAAAAGTGACATTTATAATATCAGAAGATTTCACTTTTTTTTTTTTTTAATAAATGCTGTTCTTTTGAACTTCATCGAAGAATCCTGGAAAAAATATTAAGCAAAAATATTAAGCAACACAACAGTTTTCAACTGTTTGAAAATTCAGCTTTGCCTTCGCAGGAATGAATTATTGCTTATCATGTTTAGGTTGCAAACAGAAAAAAAGTGACGTGAAGAGCCAAGTATGGTAACCCATATTCGGAATTTGTCCTCTGCATTAAACCCATCCAAGTTAGTGCACAAACATTAGAAGTAGTGAACACACACACTGCAGACCATGGATACACACACACAGAACAGTGGGCAGTCATTTTGCTGTGGCGCCCAGGAAGCGATTGGGGGTTAGGTGCCTTGCTCAAGGGCACCTCAGTTATTTCCTGCCAGTATTGAGAATCAAACTCTTGAAATTTTAAAGGGGTCATATCATGACACCAGTAAACAAATTTGCCTTGATCGTTTGACATATAAGAGGTCTTTGTACCTTTAAAACATCCTGCAAATTTCATAGCTTGAAACGTCCTCCTCATTATAAACAAAGCATTTTTTTATTCAAGCTCCAAAAATAGTTTTGATATTGCGGGATCTGTCACATCATGAGGGCAAAAACATATGAAAATAGCAAATAATTATACATCATTGCACCATAGGCCCCGCCCACTGCCATTCAGTCACTTAATGGGTGACATTTGAGCGTCGCATCATGTCGCGTCAAAAGTAAATAGAACTCATTATAATCACTGACGCTGTCTACACTGGTTACAGTATACAGATACATATTCAGTTTCTGACATACTTTGCGCACTTGATAGAACGTTTGTGTTAGTTTAAACCAGTTTAAACAGCTTCTTTGCATCTCGTACATTTACAACTCTGTGTGTTTTTTCGGAGCATTTGGCTGCGGATTGTTTTGTAAACGACAGTGTAATGGAGAGTTCACAAAGAAACTTGTTGAAAGATGAAGCAACCAACTGTATTGGATCTGACCGCAGCTGCATCGCAAGTAAATGATTTCACAATGCTTCGTCTGTAAATGAAAGTTTTATATGGATAATGGTTTCAAAACACCTACTCATCTGCAATTAAGTGGATGTTGATATTGTTTCCTATGCAATGACGTTATCCAGTCTTAACAGTGGCCTGACAAGCCTTTACTGACAGGCCTTAAAGGATCGTTTCAGACAGAGGGTCAGAATGAAGGTTGAACTAATCATTTATTAAAAAAAAAAAAATATATATATATATATAGTTTAATGAGCTACTAGTTAGCTACTGTAATTAATGTCTCAAGCCTGGAAGCATCACTAGGATTCTTATCTCCTCAAATGTCATGCCAACATCACTTCATACATTCCTTCCTCTTTTTCATGAACTATACTTCCTTCAGATTTATAAATTGCTTATCCTGCCCCACACCACCCAGATTCTTTTACTCAAAGGTCATGTTTCCACTCCACCACCTGTGTAATGCTTATATGATAAGAGAAGTCATGAGGAAAATAATCTACATTTCTCAATGATTCCACATGAGTCACGTGCCAAATGTCATGTCATGGCAGTAATGACAAATGTGTATAAAATAGGTTGCCCTCTTTAGGGTTAAATAGAACATCTGGTGCCATTTATGCTTTAATGATGCATCCAAAAGGGATTTGTAAATACTGACACACTATCTGATGGTGTAATTACTGGATGCCTGTTGCTTTTCATTCTTCAGAATTGCTGTCAAATGTTCATGAAAGCCAATCAGTGCCCCTCTCTGCATTCTTTCAAAGATGTATATTGTTGACAGGCAGCTGGTATGCAGATTTTATGCCATGTTATGGTTAAGTGACAGAATGATTTGAGCCTATTAATGCTACTCAGTGAGCTATATATAGATCTGTGTGTTCAGAAGCTCAAGCAAGAGTTTTATTACTCATTAATAGGGTGCCCAGAGCTCTGGACATTATCAAGGGGAACGAACATTATGACAACCTATCAGCAACGTACCACACACATAGCACAGACACACGCAGACACGTTCAGTAGATCAGTCTTGTTACTGTTTTCTCCAACTTACTGACTTAATAGTGAATATTTATTTCTAATCATTAGCGAACACATCTTGTCTAGCTGCTGTGTTTGCATTCATTATTGAATTTAAAGGGATAGTTCACCCAAAAAGAAACTGAAGAAAAAAATTGGTGTAGTAGGATTTGAAACACTAGTGAAATTACTAGTAAATCTTGCAAATAAGTACAAATAAAAGACAAGTAACACATTGAATTAATTGAATTAATTGCAGTAGAAAGACTTAAGTATTTTCTTGTGAAACGCTCCAATAATCTTTGAAACTTTGAAAAATAATTTTTACAGTGTACTTTGTGTCCATGCTCGTTTCCTAATTGTTTCCGCCTAAAATATTTAAAAGAGAAAATAAACATTTAAATTTTTATTAAGCTGACTTTAAAAAAAAAAAAAAAGACAGAAGAGAAGAAAGTAATGTATCCTCTTTGTTTCTGCTGCAGGAAAATCAAAACCAACTACTTCATCGTCTCGCTGGCGTTTGCTGACCTGCTGGTGTCAGTGCTGGTGATGCCGTTTGGTGCCATAGAACTGATCCATCAGAACTGGATCTATGGAGAGACCTTCTGCCTGGTCCGCACCTCTCTGGACGTGCTGCTGACCACCGCCTCCATCCTACACTTGTGCTGCATATCCCTTGACAGGTAAAAATAAATTCATTTCAGGATGCTTATGTTCATGTCACGTCTTGGTTATGTATAAACCAAGTGCTATTAATTGAAATTCCATAAACGTATATTCTTGACACATGACTGCAGTTGCTGTTGTCATGGCAGCCATAAATTGTTTCGCCACAGAGGACAAGCACTTGAGAGTTTAGTTCTGTGGACTGTGTAGTGATGCTGTTTCCATGGCGATCTATGTGTGGCCACACAAAGTCCCTTGCCAAGTAAATCGTCCACCAACACTGCAGTGATCACGTGATTATGAACCTAATAAACTCTTAAAGTCGAGCAACAGGCAGAAAGATGTAAGACTGAGAAACATATTGTTGCTGGACAACTTAGAATATTTAAATAGTCATGTTAGAGAGGGCTTTTCACACCAGGCGAGCACAAAGAGGTGCTAAGGTGTTCAAGGAACATTTGAGAGAGAAAAAAAATATAATTTTACTATTTTATTTTTAATATTTTTTTATAAACCGTGATGCATTTTTCATCAGGATCCTTTGATGAATAGAGAGCTCAAGAGAACAACATTTATTTGAAATGTTTTGTTATATTTTAATTCTAAATATCTCTATTTAATGCAACCTTGCTGAAAAAAATGTATTCATTTCATTAAAATAAAATCAAACTGACCCCAAACAGTTTGGGTGTGTGTATGTATGTATGTGTGTATAATGAAATAATATATTAATTAGTTTTGACCTTTGTGCATTGAGGAAATTTGTATAATTATTTAAATAATTTTAATTTAAATATGAAATATGAAAAATATATAATATTTAAAAAATATGAAAAATATAAAAAGATGTACATTCTTTAAAGGGGACCTATTATGCCCCCTTTTTTAGCTCAGAATACCCCCCAGATCATTTTTATAGCATGTTAAAATTGCCAATTTATAGGGAGTGAGCAAAAACGCGCTGTTTTTGATTGTGTCCCTTTAAATGCAAATGAGCTGGTGCTCCCGGCCCCCTTTCAAGAAGAGGTCAACTCTGGCATAGAGGGAACAACAAAACAGGACAATCTCACGTACTGAAAATGTCAGAAACTGTCAGTAGCGGTGTCCAGCCTTATATTTTCGAACTAGAGTCGGACAATGATGGAGAGACTGAAGTGTAGATTGCAACAGGACATTTCTGAATGGCAAAATTAGTGGTCCATTCGTATAAGACTACTGATTATCTTCAAGACATTTCCTTGAAATTTGAAATTCAACCACAATGTCCTCAGTGACTCAGATGGCAGGAGTCTATGGAGACTCTGTTGTTCATTGGTACATCCAAAAAACACAACACTTGTAATGTCTGTTTGGCACAGACATTGTACAACTCCAGCTGCTCCAGCGAAGGTACAGAAATGGTGGACTCTGTGTTTTTCACTCAGGGCTGTGTCTATGCTAATGGGGAAGATCGTCACTGGCTGCGGGTGAACGTCACCCTACGATGAATCAGCTCATTTGAAGAGACTGCTTTTGATTTATGGGAAATATAAAAAAATATAATAAAAAAAATGAGTGAGTGGATTTGTACCATTATAGGCTGGTTGTTTACACACACTGCGGACACACATCGGTGTTCAAACACCATGTAAAAGTGAATTTTGCATAATAGGTCCCCTTTAAAATATAAATTCTAAGTTTTTTACCCTCACACAGTATATATACATATACACAAAATATACATCGTTATATTTCAGGAAATGAATGATCTCCACAGAGGATCATCATATTTGATAGTGCTTGACATCAGAAAGTTTAAAAAAAAACATATATAGCAGATGCTTTTATGCAAAGTAACTCAGAGTAGACCTATTATAGAAAAAAAATCCCCTTGGAGCAACCCGGGGTTAAGTGCCTTGCTCAAGGGCACAGTGGTGATGAATAAATATGAATAAACAGTTCTTTTGTTTGTTTTGGCATACGTTTATGATTTATGATCATAAAAGATTGTTGCTCTTTGTGTAATTTTGTTCAGCTTACATCCTCTTGGCTTGTTCTTGGTGCTTTTAAAGAATTATTGTAACAACCACAAGAGCAAAAAAAAAATAAAGAAAGAATGAAAAATACAGGAACCCCACCGGAACGGTTTTATCAAACCTGCCAGTACACCATCATGTTTGCCCTAGTCTGATCTTATCGTTTTTCTGCGTATAGCTTTAATGGACAATTTGTCTAAACTCTGTGAATGGGCTTTCAACTATAATACATTTTATGCTTTGACATTCTATTTAGTTTCTGGCCTTGTTCCCGTCGGCAGCAAATGCTCCATCGTGAATAACAAAAGGAGAAAATAAGAGGTACTCGAACGTGGTTTAGTGTCTGAAACGTCTTGTGTGACACTGGTACATTGTAAAGCTACTCCACTTAGCACTTCAATAAAGCACTAAGCCTTAGTTTCCACTTCCCTCTGGTGTGAACCACCCTTTCAGCTCCAGCCCTTTACCCCAGAGTGATGCATTAGACCACAGGACTGATATTCAGGATGAGCTTTGAGTGCTCAGCTGCTTCCCTAGTTTACGTCATTCATCCCCTGCAGTCACACAGACCGCCTTCCAATGCCTCGCTTGTTAAAGGGGGCATGAGGGCACACTGAGAGGAGGGAGACTGATAATATTTGGTTTGTTACAAAATGTACCTCTTTCTCTGTTTGACTTGTGTACCTCTCTCTCTTTCTTTATTCTGGCCCATAGTCAAATAATCTAACTATATATGTTACTACAGTACATTCCCTGCCTACAAACAAACATACAGCATTGCAGTCTATGCATACTATAGTCTTCAATTTTTGAGAACATATGAAGTAGCCTAAATAATCCTAAAGGATTAGTTCACTTCAGAATTAAAATTTCCTCATAATTTACTCACCCCCATGTCATCCAAGATGTTTATGTCTTTCTTTCTTCAGTCGAACAGACATGAAGGTTTTTGAGGAAAACATTCCAGGATTTTTCTCCATATAGTGGACTTCAACAGGGACCAATGGGTTGAAGGTCCAAATTGCAGCTTCAAAGAGCTCTACACGATCCCAGACGAGGAATAAGGGTCTTATCTAGCGAAACGATTGATCATTTTCTAAAAAAAATAAATAAAAATTTTATACTTTTTAACCACAAATGCTCATCTTGCAAGATGAGCATTTTGGATCGTGTAGAGCTCTTTGAAGCTGCACTGAAACTGCAATTTGGACCTTCAACCCATTGAACCCCAGTGAAGTCCACTATAAGGAGAAAAATCCTGCAATGTTTTCCTCAAAAACCTGAATTTCTTTTCGACTGAAGAAAGAAAGACATAAACATCTTGGATGACATGGGGGTGAGTAAGTTATCAGGAAATTTTAATTCTGAAGTGAACTAATCCTTTAAATGTTAATAGCAGTCTTTACGTGATTGAAGATTTTAAAAATAAAAACTCGTAGTCGGTTCATTATCTCTCTTTTTTTCTGTTCATCTTTTCTTTCCGGTTACCATGTATTACTATTTATCGCATCTTGCATTCACGCTCCACTGGTGTCTGCTCTCGTGCTGCCATGTGATTTTCATCAAGACGGTAATGTTTTCCTGAGTATGAATGAAGAGGTTCCAGGCAGCACTTATGACAATCATGGATCTTGTGGAAAGGAAACGGCACCCATTCTAGTTATTTCACAAGTCATTTGCCTCTCTGAGTTTTGACAATAAGGCTGGCCGGGTGTCCTTCAGGCACTCACTTAGCACATACAGCAATAATAGCCATGTCATCTCAATTTAGACTGTGTGAAATGTGCTCCGCCTTGTTCCTAAAAGCTTCTTTCTCCAATGTAATTCTTCTTTCGCCTTCGGGTTAGTAGCAGTCTCTTCTCATTTCTCACACAAACTTCACGCACCGAGCAGCATGTGTTTAGAGTCTGCAATACAGTGCGAGTCTCTTCAGATTATTTGCAGTCTCAGTGTTGATTTAATGCTTAATTTAGTGCTCTCTATTATGCTTCCACTCATCTGACTCATTCCGGTTGAATACTAATTGTAGGTGCTCGTTAGCTGTGTTATTAGTGCGTCACGAGCTGCCACTTATATATGTTTTCGAAACTTCTGTAGTTCTTCTTGATAATTGCTATGTATATCAGCAGGTGAGAATAGTCTTGGGTGACTTGTGAAATATCTGCGATAAGCAAGGTATATAATATACTTTTATGGCACTATAAATAGGTAAACTTGAGAATACAACGTGCACAAAACTGTCCCAAAGGTTTTGTGCTTTCATTATGCTTACATCAAAGTCATGGAGAAAATGTGTTTTATACCTGGACACACATTGTTAACAAAGTTAACCTGCAACAATGGCAAATTGTTCTCATTAAAGGGTTAGTTCACCCAAAAATGAAATTTCTGTCATTTATTACTCACCCTCATGTTGTTCCACACCCGTAAGACCTTCGTTCATCTTCAGAACACAAATTAAGATATTTTTGATGAAATCCGAGAGGGTTTTTTTTATCTCCCATAGAAAGCAACGAAATTACCACTTTCAGAAAGGTACTAAAGACATTGTTAAAATAGTCAACGTGACTACAGTGGTTCAACGTTAATTTCATAAAGTGTTGAGAATACTTTTTGTGCGCATAAACAAAACAAAAATAACGACTTTATTCAACAATATCTCATTCTCATACGTTGTTTACGTCAGAACGCATACTCACTATTTGTCGGCTCCTGTGTCAGCATCACACGCATGTGTCGTGCTGCTCACATGATCAGCTTTGGCCAATCCTGAGCCGGACATAAACACTGAAGCCTTCACTGTGCTTACTGCGGCAATTATGTAAGGATAATGACAGGGAAGAGAAGAGATTTTTGAATGAAGTCGTTATTTTTGTTTTGTTTTTTGTGCACAAAAAGTATTCTCGTCTCTTCATAACATTAAGGTTGAACTACTGCAGTCATGTTGACAGTTTTAATGATGTCTTTAGTACCTTTTTGGACCTTGAAAGAGTTGATTATATTGCCGTCTATGGACAAGTCATATACCTCTCGGATTTCATCAAAAATATCTTAATTTCTGTTCCGAAGATGAACGAAGGTCTTACGGGTGTTGAACGACATGAGGGTGAGTAATTAAGTAATTAATTTTAATTTTGGGGTGAACAAACCCTTTAATGTTAACCAATAGCTAAATACTGTAGCTAGTGAGGCTATTAGGAATCTTGCACAGTAACAGAGCCAGAAATGTGATGTCAATTGTGTTACGTAATAAAGTTTAGAGCAATAAATTATATTAATAGTTCTGAAGACAAACTGTTTCCATTGGGATCCATCTTCAGGATGAACTTGACCTTCAGCCCTCCTCATCCTGGTTAAAAACCCTCCTCTAAAGTTCTTGCCAGCAATGTAATCATCCACAACTTCTGTAGAGGTCAGGCTCTACTCTGATATGGACACACACTTTACATGAATCAATCAATTCACAAAGGAAAAAAAGAAAATTCTAGTTATACACGTAGTTTCACTTAGAAACGTCACACATTACGGAAGTGGTTGGTTCTGGAGTATGTATTGTAGCACACACTGACAGCATTGCATTAAGCAGACAAAATACTCAGAGCACGACACTTGACCTAGCTAGAAAACGTCTGTAAGTTGTAAACTGATCTAGGAGTTTTTGCTGTCACGACTTGTTTGCACACCTCAGCAGCATGGAAGAAAGAGACCCAGATGGCACTACAGAAATGAAATGTGGAGTGCCGCACCTGATCAGCCTCCACACAGGGAACAAAAGAGCAACAGGGGAGCTGTCAGGAGGTCTTTCAGTGGCGGTTACAAAATGTCGTACACTCTTGCGCAATGCGGTGACTGCAGTGTTATTCCTCATTAAGCTGATGCATTCCTGTAAGATTTAATTTGAGGTTGTAATCATTTTAATAAAAATGCACCCTTTAGTATGTCATTTTTATTGGCAAAGCAGCATGAGTGTGATACTTTCCCTGTGTATCTCAGCTTTCAGTTTTAATGTGAAGAACTTTGCACTGTTCTGTGGTGCATTTTATATGACAACAATAAAAGTGTGTGTTCTCCAAGCATGCCTGATACATCACACTTTTTACTGCCAGAAATGTTTTTGAATCTATATGGACATTAAATGGGCTTTCCTTCCAGACTACTAGATCTCTTGAACTATCTTGAGAGTGAGTCTCTATGAGCCACTTCATAAAACGCACTAAAAATAACCTCTCAAACAACTCTGCATTCATATTAATCCATTTATGAATGACTTGAAAGAGCCATAAAGAGTGGGAAATGGTCAGCAGAGACATGAGCCTGTGAAAACAGTGATATAGGTGGATCTCACTTATGAGCTTATAGTCATTAGAACTGGGTGTCTGCCCATGCAGCCCAGAGATTTGCTTTTCATTTGGCTGGAGGTTAATTTCTCCACATCACAGCTTGTCCAGTGCCAGCCAAGCTTGGAATTGGATTTTCACGCAGACTTTCATGAAACTATTTCCCCACAGGCTCGACCCTCAGGGAAACACGTTTGCATGACTGATCGTTCATACGTGCTTTGGGAATTGTGCAAAAACGGACTGCATGTTGTTGATTCTGATCACAGATTTGATTTGTCTGACTGATCCAATGTAAAGCCATTGGGCACCATAAAGACAGTGGTTCAGTGCTTCTTGAAATTCAGTTTGACTTCTGAGAGGAAAGCCATGCCTGATGGGACGGACTTGCTGCTATAGAAGGATGATTGATTTTTCATGGTGTCATGTTACCCTCTAGCATTTAAGAAATAAAACTGCATGCATTTTGAGGAAGAACATTGTTTTGGTTGTGCTTCTGCTCTGAATAAATAAATTGCAGCACAGAGCTACAACAACCATAATAAAATGAGCCTTCACAATAGATAATGCTTTAGAGTGAACTCTGTTTGAGAGCTACATATGGCAATTTATCTGTTCAATAAAATACCTTAGTCACCTGTTGAGTAATAAAAATGTTGCTTTTACAACATTTCAAATCCCTCGCTTCTCGCCATCTCTGAAAAGCCAAGCCTATGTTGATTCTTGTTTTATTACGAGCTCTGTCGCAAACTCTTTGTGCCAGCGGACTCTCCTCTGTTCGGTGTGCCTGTTTAAAACAGGTGATCCCCCTGAGGTTGCAGATTTAGCTACTCCATGTCAACCTTCTCGCTCATTGTGACAACTAACCTATGCCATTCCCACACCAGACACACGTAGGTGCAGTTTCCGGCAAAAACCATCCAGTCAGGTTTAAAATGTAAACACTTACAATAGGCTTACCATAGTGAATCAGGGTAAGACAAAAAAATGTTTTGGAAGAAGGATTGATGATGTATTGATAAAAATTTGAACTTTATTATTTATTACAGACCATCATATATATGACCAATGAGCAGTTTGACGCCACATTTGTATTTATTGCTTAATGCACGATGACATTGTTTTTTCATGCACTGCCCAATTTTGAGATTTTGGGCTGTTTGGCTTTTCATCACATATTGTATCAGACTAGTGGAATGAAAACATCCAAACTACACTTTTAAGTGTTATTTTAATGCACTTTATCTGCTTGCATCTGAGGTTATTGTTGTGTTCAGGAGTGAATTGTGTTGAAGTGTTCTGAAGTAATGTGTGTGAGAACGGAAGTGAATAGTAAACAAGATGGATAAGGTTTGTTACTCCTGCTGTCTCGTGTGTTTCTCTGCTTAATAACTCCTGACAGATACCACAGTTTTCACATTACAGTACATTTCTTTAAAGGCTGTTTTCTCAAAATGATTTTTTTCTCATGCACTGAGCCAGAAATATCCATTTCGGTAGCACTTACTTAAAGCAGAATTTACAGATTTATTCCTATCTAATATCTGAAGGTTATTACAGAGGTTTTTATCAAATATTTTTTATAATTTTCCTGATTTTATGCACAAAAAAACAATGTGACTTTTTTTTCTGGCTGTTGACAGTATTTTCTGATTTATGGAGTAATAAAACTGATATCTAAAATCCTCCCTGTAAAATCCTTTGACTTCAGATTCAGAATTTTTTTCTGGACATGCATGCAAATTAGTGCATATTTATTTGGATAATTCCTCATTTGCATATTTAAACTTAACATTTCAGAAAACTTGTTTACAAGATATTTGCAGATATTATAATTAATCAACAGGGGAATTATGGTGATATCTGTTAAAAAATTTTTTTTTTTTACCATATCTTTCAATCTTACTTTGTAGTTGATTATTTATTCTTTTAAAATAAAGGTAGCTCACCCCATGCCTCGGGCTCCATGTCAGTCAGGGCTGCTACTGTTCATTGGAACTGTAATGTTGTCTCTAGCCCTCCCTCTTTTTTCTACTGCGGTTCTTTCATCCCTTTAGATACCACTTACAGGTGCCATGGTGAGAAATCAATATGCTGGTTGAGCACGTACACAGAGCTGGCTCTGTGACATCCATCTTTGACAGGGCTGTGGTTGGCATTAGCAGCAATGGACCATGGCTGACAGTCAGTCCAAGAGCTGCAAGTCTTCCAGCCAGATTTTCTTCACAGCAGACTGGATGTAGGTGTGAAAGGCCGAGCGGTGGTACAGTAATTTGTTTATCACTTGCTAATATCAGCCAGAGACACGAATGAAAATATAAGGGCCAAATCCCTAAGGCCTTATGATGATTTTTATGAGCATCTTACATATTGTGCTTTATGCACTAAAGCAAATGCTGTAATTGTGTCACCTCATTTTAATTATGTTTCGTTTTATTAACACTGGCTGAAGTAAATGCCGCCAGAACAATGAGAGAACATTAAGCCCATTATGCTTATGCGTAGCCTTGTTTAAATTCTCCCAGTTCAGCTGTTTAGAGAAATGGGAATACTATAAGAGAGTGCGTGACTTTTATTGTGGGCCAAATTGATTCAAAACAGGCACAATATAATTAAACAAAAAAAAAGCTAATGTGTACTGCCTTCAAAGTCAGACTTCCTAAGTAAAGTTGCAGAAGTCGCAGATAATTTGAACTACACTACCGTTCAAAAGTTTGGGATCAGTAAGATTTTGGGGTTTGGAAGAACAGTACTTACAGTACTTTTGATCAAATTAATGCAGTCTTAGTTAGCACCTTGGAGAGACTTCTTTTTAAAAAACATTAAAAAATCTTATCTAAACTTTTGAACAATAGTATATGCTTTGTAAACAAAACATAGAAATGTAAACTTGGATAACTGACTCATCCGACACTCTCAAATTCCAATTCGGAATGAGTCCAGTTCTCGATTGCACCAGGGAGTTATCTGACACTAGCTGGGAATGATTTAAGACTGTAAGTAATGCTCGGTCAGGGCTTCTGCAGACTCACTAACAAATACTTCCCCTTGCTGCTGCAAATCTCCGAAGGGCCATCCTTTCCAAATTTTTTACGAAAGAATGATCTGTGAGTCCCATTCAAACAACCCATATAAAGAGTCAGTAAATTGCATCGGGATGTTATTTGGGGACCTGACGTAGGCATTTTAGTAGAGTTATTTTGTCAATCAGACAAAACAGTTGACTCAGAACACCTGTTATGTTTCTTGCAAAGTGAAATCTGTCATTTTTGCACCACCATCGACGCAAATGGAATTGCAAAAACAGTTCCTGAATTTGGACATGCATAGAAGTCCAATAAAACCCCAACTCTGACATGTAGGGGCAGAGGCCGCATTGACAGAGTGGAGCTCTAAACATGCTGTGGTGAACACAAGGCCAGAGGCATGGATATAAACAGCAACCTCGACTGACACAGACTGAAGTGTTGGGTTAGAAAGACGGACCTGTCCCATTTAGTCAAAGGGATTGTGAGTAAAGTCTGTCCTCTATGGCATTTCCTCAATCCTTTCACTCACTTTTTGAGATACCAGACCTCTCCGACCATACATCCTTGACAGCCACAAGGCACAAAATGTTCATTCGAGGTTCATCTCACAATGTGCAGTAGATGGCAAAGTGTGAGGCTCAGAATGTGATGGGAAGTGAAGGGTGAAAGGTTGTGCAAGGGGTAAAGACCTTTAGAGACATGGTCCTTGAATCTTCAGGTCTTCAACAAGTCATATGTTGTTTCAGTCAAACAAAAATAGTTACACTTTTTTTGTGTTAGAAGTTGGTAACCATTTATAGCAGTACCTGGTAGATACTTTGATGGCTTGTATTGTGCAGTTACACTTTTTTTTATAAACAGTGACACCTTGACAAATACATAGTGCAGGTCAAGCATTACTTTACCCTTTAAATCTTTTTTTTTTTTTTTCCTTAAACTGAGTAGTCTTTGTTAACTGAGTGCCATTTATTTAAAAGTCAAGAGTCTTCAATTTTCCCAACCTTATTGGTGGTTTTCTACAGAGTCAAGGTGATTTATTATTGAATTGAATTCTCAGATTAACATGTGCTGAATGTCAGTCTAGTTCTTCTCTTTATGACCTACAGTATTGCTTGGATTTGTGAATTAATTTTCAATAATATTCCTTATGATAGACTATACAGCATACACTACTTTTCAAAAGTTCAAAATTAATCAAGAACACATTAAATTAACTAAAAGTGACAGTAAAGACATTTGTAATACATATGAACATAATGTTCCAAAATATTACTATTTCAAATATATTTTCAGAAAAATATAGAGCAGCACAACTGATTTCAACATCAATAATAAGAAATGTTTCTTGAGCATCATATCAGCATATTAGAATGATTTCTGAAGGATCATGTGACACTGAAATGTTTTTAACATTTAAAAACTCTTAATGAACCCAAACTATTGAACAATAGTTTGTCTGTAAATATATATAAATATCGGTGATTCACATTGTTATTGGTAGGGCCACATGGGATTTGAATTCTGTATGGCTATGTTGATGTAATATTAGGACTCTTTGATACCTCAGAATACTAATGGTTAATGTCAGCTGTGTCATTTAACCAACAACCTTGAGCTGATCAGACTGGCAGATCAGAAAGGTTAAGAAGCACCTTTGTGAGAATTGACAGAATCTGTTTTCCAGATGCTTGATAGGTTGACATTTTGTCAGTCAGGGGCACTGACAGGTCATCATCCATCAGAATATTTCAAGGTTGTTGTCTTTCATGTGTATATTAAAGTTGCAGTTTCCAAGAACTGCACAACATATTTTTCCATTATTCATTTATTTTGTCTTAATTGTTTTGTATACACTTTATGGGTGGCCAAATGAAGAATATTCAACAGATACTGTTTATTTACCCTTCCTCACAGGTACTATGCCATCTGTTGCCAGCCACTGGTCTACAGGAATAAGATGACACCACTGAGGGTGGCTCTAATGATCGGAGGATGCTGGATAATCCCAACCGTTATTTCCTTCTTACCCATAATGCAAGGCTGGAACAGTATTGGAATAAATGATTTGGTGAGTCACATCCATCAGATGCTAGACTGTCTTTGCTGATAAGGTTTGTGAAGGCAGTCTGATTTTGATTCTTGTAATGATGTTTCTTTCATTCTCTCTCACCTTGCAATCAAGTGTGAATTATTAAAAGGCTTTATAAAAAATCCAGGGAGTGATTATGAAAGAACATTCTTCGCTCTATATGCAGTTAACAAAAGGCAATTATCCATCCATGCATAGGACCCAAACCACATGTTTCTAGGAATGCGATTGCAGTACGTAGAGGCTCTCATAAAGATCAGCTTTGAGGGTTGGGATGATTGAGGAGAAAATTAAATGCCACAGTCTCAGGTTGGGAACTTAATTCATTACTTTCCAGTAAACAAACAAAAACGGCCCTGGGTGATGCACCATAATTAAAGTCATGCTAGAGAAAAGAAATGTTGTTTCTCTCCGGTTTTCGCATGCATGTTGTAACTGTAATGTTTCATGACATTCATGTGACACCATTTCTGTTTTACTTTCGGTCTTTGGAAACAGATGTATCTGGATCATTGACGAATAAGGTTTTTAAAAGTGTAAAAAAACATTATGGTGATATAATTATTTTTATTAAGTTTTATTAAGTGTTAACAATGAGATTATGTGGTTTTTCTAATCCAATAACACTGCTTTTGCTATATATATATATATATATATATATATATATATATTTTTTTTTTTTTTACAAGATGGACAAAATTTACCGAATGACACTTTTGGTTGTACCGAATGACGATATTTTCAAACAATGCTAACAGGCTGATATCTAGATTAGCTAGCAAAAGGACAATCAAACATTTTATATTTAGTACGAGTTTTTAAAATATTACAACATTTTCCATGTTTTATAGCGGTTGTACCGAATGACCTGATGTTTCGGGACATGCGTATGAGCAAGTGAAAACATGCATTTTTCAAATAGTTAAAAGGGAGTTAGTTACTTTGCTTCATGACCATGTGGTCCTTTGCAGGTGTCTGAATGATGTTACATCCTGTCACATGATATTGACTGCATGACTTGATCCAAAATGGTCCCTTTATATTGGTTACTCCGAATGACATCAATGAAATTCATTATTCATTATTTCTCATAACAAAGCAACGACTTCTAAATATAATTTTAATACCATTTTGCACTATGTTGATATATGATGTTATAAAATCATGCCAGAATAAAAAATATATACATTTATTACATTTTAAGGTATTTTAATCACAAATGAAATGGCTGTATTTGGACGGTTAAACCGAATGACCTTTTGACACTTCAAAATTTTTATCTAATATATTAAGTAGTTGTTTTGTCTGCCCACGTTTATACGCTGATATTTGTGTATTCATTTTAGCTTCCTTCAAACTGCATTTTCAACTAGAAAAAAAAAAATCTAAAAGAATGAATGAATGCTTTCTTTTTAAAGTAAACAGTTAGCATTCTGCCATATGGAGTATCTTGAGTTAGTCCACAGTCATTACATTAATGGATACCTATACTTCACACTTTCACAGAAGCTGTCCGTTACGCCAAAAGCTCTTCTCAAAGGAACTAATTAGTGGTGTGATATTGAATATCAATGATAGGATGGGCCAAAGTCCAGCTTATTCAGAAAAAAAGCAGTCTAACACTGATGTGAAATTTGTTTGCAGTTCATAAGAGAAAAATGTACTGAAGTTTGTTTTTTTATTATTATTATTAATGATAGGGTTGATGTTGGGTTTATGGTTTAGAGGGCTCAGAGTTATGTGAGGAGCAGGCAGGAGAGAGACGTGATTAACAGGATCAAATCTGTAACAGCCTGTTTGTAAACAGTATATATCTGTATGTATATTTATACCTTATGGTTCTCACAGACCTAGATCAGATAAAAAAAAATAAAAAAAAATCAGTGTTAATTACTCTAATCAAGCTCTCTTCACTTACAATGTCTAGTCATTTAATTTTAGGTGTTGTTGATGTTAATTGTGGGGTTAAGCATGTTTCTAATGTATGTCACTAATTGCACTTAAAAGCAATAACATTTCTTATTAGAACATGGTTTCGTAAAATCTGAAATGGTTTTCAATGATTTTCAAAGCCGAAAAACACTAAATATGCACTCTAAAAAAATGCTGGGTTAAAAACAACCCAAGTTGGGTTGAAAATGGACAAACCCAGCAAATGACTGTATTGCTTGCTTAAAATGAACCCAAAGTATGTTGGAAATGAACATTTATTAATAATTTTCATGAATAATAATTAAACAATAAACATGAATTAAATTGCTTATTAATAAATGATCACCTTTTGATTATTATTGTTGCCTCTGGTATTTATGTGTCTGACTATTTATTTCCAACCTATTTTGGGTTTATTTTAAGCCAGCCATGTAGTAATTTTTAAACAATTGTTGGGTTAAATAAAACATTTAACCCAACAGCTGGGTTAAAACAACCTAATCACTGGGTTTGTCCATTTTCAACCCAACTTGGGTTGTTTTTAACCCAGCATTTTTTAGAGTGTGTGAAGTATACTTCTATGTTTGTATGTATACTACCATTCAAAGGTTTGTGGTTAATAAGATTTAAAAAAAAAAAAAAAAAAGTTTTTGAAATTAGTCTCTTATGCTCACCAAGGCTGCAGTTATTTAATTAAAAAAAAAAAAAAGTAAAACAGTAATATTTGATTTAACTGTGATGGAAAAGCTGAATTTTCAGCATCATTACTCCAGTCTTCAGTGTCACATGATCCTTCAGAAATCATTCTAAAATGCTGATTTGCTGCTCAAGAAACATTTCTTGTTATTATCAATGTTGAAAACAAATTGATATTGGATACAGGATGCTTTGATAAATAGAAAGTTCAAAAGAACAGCATTTATTTTAAATTCAAATATTTTGTAACATTATACATGTCTTTACTTTCACTTTTGATCAATTTATTGCATCCTTGCTTAATAAAAGTAGTCATTTCTTTTTTAAAACAAAAAATCTTACCCCAAACATTTGCTGAATCGCTGTTATAAATTCAACAAATTGACACAAGCTGAGAGAGAGAGAAAGACACTCACCTCTGTTCCTGTGATTTTCAAGCACAGCATCTCAGACGGTGTCAGTGTCCAGCAGAGAGTGACGTCACCGCAGTGACAACCAGTTCAGATCATTCATTTTTACACTGTACAGATTTAATTAGGTGAATGTGCATGTCACTCCCAAAAATAACCAAATAACAAGATTAGGCTTATATAATTAGCTGCAGTAACTGACAACTGTAGGTTGAATGTGGTCGTGGTCCACCGATACACTTTTTTTACAGCCAGTATCAGAGAGCAGGGTGGCTGATATAAAGCAGATAGCTATGGTATCACACTATTTAATTTAGAGATAGATAAGGAACTAAACACTGTAACCAACAGTTACAATGCACACTGGGAATCATATTTTTTACATGAAGACAAGGTAGTGCTAATTTTACATACAGCACACAGTAAATATGTTAGATCAATAGGTTGAAATCAAGTATTTAAAGTTTGTCAAACAGTGACAAAATAAAAGTCCTGCCCTCTACATATCAGCCAAACAGAAAAACCTATCGGCCAATGCCAATAATTATAAAAAAAAAAAATACATTTTAAAAAATGATTCACCAAGTATGATATATCAGTCAGTCACTTACACGTGGCCATAAAGATGAAGTTCATCTATAATTATGGGTAAGAGTCAAAAGTCATCACTCATGATAATTTGAATGTATCATCACACCCTGAAAGGTTAATATGACTTTTCAAAATCTTTCCAAACTAGAGGACATCATGCATCAGACGGCGAATTTAATTCTAGGGGAGTGTAATTAATTTACCAGTTACAAATTGAATATACTTGACATAGTGCTGAACGTCACAGTATGCTGTACTTTAGAATGTCAAGCATGTTTCATTAATATGAAGGGGTGAGAGTCTCTAAATAGTGTATTTTGGGAACAAGATATTTATAGACTCATGCCCTCTAGCTAAGGTCTCTTCTACATCTAGAGGTGCTTGTGTTTTACCAGAAGAAGTATTGTAAGTATAGCCACTTCTCCAACGACCGTTCCCTGAAGCCATGGACACACAGGGTGGGAAATAATGACGGGATGCAGAGGGAGTGCTAGAAACCTTGTAAAAGAATGTCCCACACTCTTAAGGCCAATTCACACTTAACCAACAGACATGTTCGTCAGGTTTTGTCTGTCAGTGGGTTACCCCTGACTGCATCTGTTGGCATTGGTCGCTGCTTGTTTTTTCTGACTGAAGATGTTGAATTAGCTGGAATGTCTGAGAAATGATGTACTGTAATCTGGTGACTGTCAGTGTTGATTTGTGTCTGTTGGTGCAGTGTCAAGTAGCCTTTAAAAATAAAGCTTCTTCATTGGCATCCATGAAGAATCTTAAACATCCATGTAAACTTTCCATTGCACAGAAGGTTCTTTATAGTGGAAACAACCTTACGAAAAATAAGTTTATTCAAGTGTTCTCTTAGTATACTTCTTTTAAACAAACAAAAAAAAAAAAAAAGAAGAAGAAAGTATATTTTCAGTCTACTTTGTATGTAGTTCTCAGAAATATACTTGATGTACTTTTCAGAAATATACTTAAAATTGCACTTAAGCATACTTGACCTATACTGACAGAAAGGTCTAAGTATATTTGGACTATACATGTACTCAATCTTTTGATCAAGATATACTTAAAAGTAAAATTGAGTATATTTGGCTTGTAGTTGTGTTTACTCTTTTGATTGAGTAGCCTATTAAATACTTTTTTTCACATAGTTTTACATACTGTCTTATAAAGTTGCATTGTTTGAAAATATTGATTTATAAAGAAAACAAATATGTTCCTAATTCTGAGTATCTGAATTTTGGTGTAGGTAAGTCCACTGGTAGTGTGCATAGGAATTTACTTCAAATCTACTTGACTCTTTCTCCGACACTGACTGAATTTTTCGGCTATCTGTGTTTTTACTGTTAAACAGTAGGGGGCGCTCTTATGCATCTTCTAGTACAGAATCTCTGTATCAAAACACAGGAGAAGAAGAAGCAGAAACTATTGATAGAAGATTGCTTACGCAAATGTAAAACAACGCGATCATCAAACATTAAACAGCATATAAATCAAAACTGCCTAACGTTAGTGAATGAAATGATGACCCAGGAACAGGTAATGACTGTGAAGCTTTTGGGAGTGTCAGTGGACTCGATCTACACCATCTTTGTTTTTATCATTGCTCTGAATCTGATCCGGACATAATCTTTGACAAAAATGCGATTTTCTCAGCTTTTTGTTTAAAATGTTGCTTTTTTATGAAACTCGCCAACATTCAAGTGTTAATAAAGAATGCATAAACTAGAATAAAATGTTTTTAAAGTGGAATAAGTTAAACTTAAAGGTATATTTAAACTATAAACAATTAATACCTAAATAGGAACATAGTAGTATACTTAAAGTGCAAAAATAATATATAAATAGTGAACTATAAGTATGATGTTATGTTCCCTTGAAGAAAACTTACAGGTATACTTGCAGTATAAAACTACAAAACTGAGAGCATACTTCAAAGTGTACTTTCATAAACTGGAAAAATGTACTACAAGTATTAAAATAGTAAACTACTAGTATACTTATGTTCATTTGTAGTACAGATGCATTACAAATGAGAAATGTAGTTGTGAACTAGTTGTGCACTTAAAGTTTACTACTGTTACACTTATAGTACACTTAAATGTATATACTTTTATAAAAGGTGGGCCAATTTAGTCCCAAGCAGTATTGAAATAGTACACTTACAAGTTTATTACTAGTAAATTGATATTAGTATACTTCATAAAGTATACTTGAACATTACTTAAGTATACTTCATAAAATTAACTTGAAGTATACTTCGTTTTCATTAAGGCATGTTCTTTTGATTTTTAAAAAGTTCTTCACATGATTCTTTTAAGAACTGAAAGGTTTTTGGGAAACCAAAAAGGGTTCTTCTATGGCATCACTGTGAAAACCCCCTTTTGAAACCTTTACTTTTAAGAGTGTACATTCTTTAGTGTTTGCTTAAGCTGAATGTTTTAACATCCTCTTGACAGATAGAGAAGCGGAAGTTCTCTGGCAACTCCACGGCGTGTGTGTTCATGGTGAACAAGCCATACGCTCTCACCTGCTCAGTCGTGGCCTTCTACTTACCGCTGATCCTGATGGTGCTGGCGTACCAACGCATCTACATCACGGCACGGGCACACGCCCGACAGATCAGCATGCTGCAGCGGGCCGGAGGAGCAGGAAACGCAGACAGCGCAGACCACCAACGCAACCACCGCATGCGCACTGAGACCAAGGCGGCCAAGACTCTGTGTATCATCATGGGCTGCTTCTGCCTGTGCTGGGCCCCTTTCTTCATCACAAACGTGGTGGACCCTTTCATAGACTACAGTGTTCCTGAGCAGCTGTGGGCGGCCTGCCTTTGGCTGGGCTACATCAACTCCATGCTCAACCCCATCCTCTACGCCTTCCTCAACAAGTCCTTCCGTCGTGCCTTCCTCATCATTCTCTGCTGCGGACACAAGCGCTACCGCCGACCTTCCATCTTGGGCCCAGGAGCGACCTGCACGGCCACGCAGATCAACGGGTCTACACACGTCTTGAAGTAAGTGAGACAAGCATTATATTTCCCTTGTTCTCTCTTTTCTAATGTGGTTCTGGTCAAATTTACACTTGGAACGAAGACAAACTACTGTATGGTCAGGAACAGAAACATTGGCATTGAGTGTTAATCTCATCAACAAAGACAAGACAAAAACGATAACAAAGATGAGACAAAGTCACTTAAGGCCCGTTCACACCAAGAACGATAACTATTAAGATAACTATAACGATAATTATATTTGCGTTCACACTAACGAACGATAACGGTGTGTTTATTCTAAGCGCACTCGCTGCGGTTTCAAAGTATGTACATCATGTTTTTGCTGTTTTTATTGCATTTACATGGCTTTAACCAGCAGATGTCCTCAGCATGCTATGTTTTGAGTGAATAACTAGCGTTATTGATTTAATCTAACAGTGAATTTAGCTGACTAAGTCAATATAGTGGAATAAAAACAGCACCTGGTCTCTTTCACTGCAACTTTAAAGGAAGCAAGACAATGTTGTTGAATCTAGCGCTGGATACCTGAGGTGATTTTATTTTACACTGTTTGCTAGCCTGGCAAAATGATCTCCTCATTAATACTTCTCATTTATTCTGAGGGTATGACCGATTGTTTTCCATATATCCATTTTCTTTAAAGTATCCTTGAAAAGGGGGTTTGACTTGTCAAACAGTGGTGGCTTTTTTTTATAGCTGTGGTGTGGACACTGCTGTTCTTTTATATTTAGAACGATTTTTAGAACTATATCTTTATCTTTATCTTCATAGTTATCGTTATTGGTGTGAACGGGCCTTTAATCTGCTTAAACTCCACCCACAATGGACTGCAAGCCCGAATTCATGTTTGAGTGAAACAACCACATCTCAAAATCCAATCAGTAACCGATGCATAAAATCAAGGGCCAGATTTACTAAACAGGGTAAATTAGCGTGAGAGCGCAATTCCAAAAAAGCGCCGACGAGAGTGGAAAGTTCTGCACATTATCTACTGACGACGTGCAAATTTAGGAACACAGATGCAGCCGGATCATTTCCATAATGACCAATGCAATCTACCAAGAGCAGTGCAAATTAGCATCTGGTTTAAGACATGCTTTTTTGTGTCTTGAATAATGCCGCAAATACCAGTAAATTGACTAGCGCAAACCTTAGTAAATCACCTTGTATGATTCATTTAAATACTCTCCTCCTATAAATTTTGCGTCTGAAAGGGAAACTCCTACAAATGCATATGCAATAAGATCAGCTGCAAAATTAACCCTGTCCATGCCTTTTCAGCGTTAATTTTAAGAAACTGTGTTTCTTTAGTAAATCCTGACAGTAGTTGTTTAACACCAAAAGAGGGTTTGCGTCGGCGCAAGCTGTTAGTAAATCTGGCCCCAAGTCTTCAAAAGACAAAAAATTGCCTGGTCCATAATCTTTGTTTGATTTAGGGGGCTTTCACACTACAACTTTTGGTGCATACCTGGGTTTGTGTGGTTGATGTGAACGCTGTTTTCTGAACTCTGGAGCACAGATGCGAACTGGTGGTCTGGGGTATGGTTCATGTGATCTCTGGTAAGGGTTGCTGCTGATGTGAATGCAATCATACTACATTGTGGAAATGAATCGCAATTGATAACGTATGATTCTGGAACACTGGGACTGATGCACTGCAAGCTGAGAGAATGTATATTTAATTTCTGATTGCCTTTAGCAGCAATTTCATTAGAACATTTGCAGTGCATTCATGGCAAATAGAAGCAAGTGATGTGCTGGTGCTTTACAAACTAAACCAAAGGTTCAAAAACCAAAATATAAAAGTGAGGCGAGCTACTCCATGCATTTTGCCAGTGTCCTTGTTGCCTAGCAACAGGTGTAAACAGATGCTGCTTTGATGATGCAAGCAGTTTGGACCCAAAAAATCCAGTGTGAACATAATCCAGCGGGGGCAGGGGAGGGGGAGCAATCAAACGCAGGTTTCGCTCAAGCAATCAAAGTGTGAAAGCACCCTTAAAGGTGTTCATTTTCAGTAATGTAGAAAACTTCCAGATTGATTCATTTTCATATACTACTGCTTCTCATTGTTTGCTTGGTGTATTGACTTCTGGTGGTCATTTGCACAAGTTTTTGGAGCTACAGGCAGCAACGAATAAGTCCATGTCTGGCTGTGTACACCTTTTACATTCACTGTCAGGTGTAATTTTCTACTACTTCATCAGACATTTCTAGTTTGCTTACCTCCTTGACCTTACAACATTTACTCAGAAAAGAGCACACCATGTATATATTGGAGCAGTGGAGCTTCTGCTGTTATGTGTCATGAGAATATAAACCCGAGCTTTGGTCATCTCAGACTGCACGTCTGCTAGGACTCTTAACTCTTTTGCTTCCCATCTGCTTTATTTTTAAACTATTCTCCAAAACATTGTGACAGAGAAGGTTTATTGTTTCACTAAAACAGAGCTTTTCTGTCCTGCAAGATTTTGGCATAAAAAGAAAGATTGTCTAGCTTGTTGTTCGTCCATATTCTTTGTCACAATATTCATATAAACTTATGCTGTTTTATGCAGTTATCCAGTATGTCTTAAAAGGGTTGTATATTGTATTTTAAAATGATTTTAAAATATTATTTTACAGAGGTCCATTTCTAACATTTTTTGGAATGTTTTGGAACCAAAGAAACAACAGTTTATATGAGCACTTAGCTGCTGCTGTGCTTTTAATGAATTAGGCTGGACACACACTTGAAGATTTTAAGCCTGATTTTGGGCCCGATTTGCACCACCCAACGATCTGAGGGGTGTGGCCCAATTCGATACTTCTCGCAACCGACTTTTTGTCCAAAAAATCCTCGATTGTGTGATGCCAGTACTATTATTTTACTGCTCCCGATCGTGCCAGAGCCTGCACAATCCCAAATCATAAATATCAAACATGTTTGATATTTAGGACTCTTGATCGGGCTGCCTCTGACGTGAATCCCGCAATAGCCAATGAGACCAAGCAAGCGTCACCAACCGTACTTGTATATCTGAAACTTGGTAGCCACAAACATGCCACGAAAGTGGAGTATTGAGAAAGAAGATCACTTTTTTTTTCACTCCTTTGTTTTTCTTCCCCTAAAACAAAACTCACGCCAGGAGAACCAGCTGACAACGTCGATCACCCTACATTTTTTTCTTCTCAAGTCACGTTTGATCTCGCGAGTCTCTGTGAGATTTTGTCTCACTGTGAAAATGTTACTACAATTGACAGGTATGTGGTCTTGCGGTCTGGATGAATCTTCTATTGTGTGAATTCAGAAGATTTTAATGCTAAAAATCGGTTGAAACTGTCCTTATATGCCTGTGGTGTCCTACAGTTTTAAAATCAGGTTTGAAAATCATGTCCCAGGCCATATTAAATGCTTCTAAAACTAAGAAAGATTGTCTATAAGTGTTGTTTGTCCATATTCTTTGTCACAATAGTCATACAAACTTTTGCTGTTTTGGCCTTAATAAATGCTTCAGGTGTTGGGATAATATATTTATGCTATTAAGTTTCTGAAAGCTATCTTGGCAGTCATTATTTTCGAGGATACAAGATTGCTTCAATCCTAGGGTAAGTATACACGATAACGGTGTACAAAAAATGGAAAAGTTTTTTCTTTGTACAGATGACAGCGTTATCAAAACTATTCCCGTTCACACGGATCTGCGAAAATGACTAAAAATGCTGTATTACGCATGCCAGACAAGTAGTTGGCTATGTCACTTTGTGAAGAAAGACTACGCGCCTGTGCATACACATTCATATACAGAGCACTCGCTCCAAACACGCATGCCTATCCACCTTATTTTTACAGTTTACTGCACTTCGATATTTTTCTCGTTATTTCCCTACAGCGGCTAATAAATCGGAAGTCTCGCACATTCGCAGAAATCACGTTGAAAAATAAGGTAGATATACTAAACACGTAATACGCATGTGCATGACGTCACAGTTTTCACAGATTTGCATTTGTGCAGTTTACACAGAGATGTTGATGAAACTGTTTTATCTCAAAAGGTCAAGGAAAATTTGATCTGTCATGATTTGACCCTTTAAACTTTCCTGTGGTATTGTAGATTACAATGTCATTTGCATGTTGGTGGTGGCTGGTGAAAATCAGAGGATGAGAGGAGCGAGAGATGCTCTTCGCTGTGAGGGGTCTATGGCTCTAACCACAGTGTAGCATGTTATTTTTGATACAGCAAAGATTAAAGATTTAAGCCAGCTGGTCAAATCCCTCGAGGGAAATCTAGAATGTAAGGATGTGACTTGTTATTAATTTCAACGAGACATGGAAGAAAGACGTACAATATGCTGAGTGAAGGGCGTATATAAAAGACATTAATATGATGTAACGTATTGTGTTGTTGAGGGGCATCAGTAGTGGCGGTGTGGGAGCAACTTACCATTTTTCATTTCAAATATGATTTTTTTCTTGTAAAGATTTTTTTTTATTTTTTTTTTTATGGCAGACCAGAATAGTTACACATTTTTTTTTTTTCAAGTAAAATGTACGGCATTACATAAGGCTGCATATTGGGTCACTATGATTTTGGCAAGTAAGACAAGTTTCTGGATTAACATATTTTGTTGATCCTGGAACAACATCCCTGTTTGAAAATAGAGTCCTAAACCTATCCCTACCCTTAAACCTAATAACACCTATAACATCAGAGGGAAATTACAGGTGAATAACACTGATGTAGAAGCCCCTAACCCTTGTTTTAAGCTTAAACTTGACAAAAACTCTAAACTTGTCCACCAAATCTGATTGGTTGTTTGTAATGTTGTTCCAAGGATGTTAATCCAGAAACATGTTGTACTTGGTGAAATCACTTTCACCTGCATGTTGTGCTCTGCAGATTCTAGCCCTTCATTTCAGCCAGTAAACTTAGTTTTCCAGTAACTTGCTGGTTAAAATGTGATGCTCACTTTTAATTTATGTGTTTTTAGATGCTCACAGTGATCTATTATCATATGCTTTAACTGGGTTTTTGTTTTATCTAGATCTGTTATTATGAATTTTTGCAATGCATTACTATATTGAAGCTTGTTTCCGGCACGGAATAAATTAATAAATAATTGAGACTTGCAATTCTGCAATTCTTCTTTTCTCAGAATTGAGATATAAACTCGCAATTGCAAGTTATAAAGTCCGAGGAACAAAAGACTGACTTTTTTCTCATAATTGTGACTTGTATGATAAAAAGTAGCAATTACCTTTTTTATTTTTTATTCCGTGGCGGAAACAAGCTTCCATATTACTAAGTCAGTTCAGAGCAATGAAATGAAAGCTCTGTTATCAATAATAGATGAATGATTTATTTTTTAAATAATTTATAGTAAGGGTTTGCCATTTTTTAGTGCTTTTATGCATGGTTTGTTGGTGACATTTACTGGTAGGCTTGCTGGGAAGAGAAGAAAAATAAGAATATTCTGATGTCAGCCGCTCTTCATATAGAGCAGTACTGCTCAGTTCACCATTAGTTTGTTTAGAGTTTCTCATATATTTAATTTTCTGCAAATTATGAAACGGAGTGGTCATTTTAAAAAACCTTAAATGTCTTCTGTGAGTTTTTGTCACAGTTTTTGAGGAAATAATTGTCCAAGTCTGCAGGCCCAAAGTTTAATTTGAAGCCGTTTCGGGTTTGCCTTCTCCTTACAGTTCTGACAGTTTCTTGTAGTCGTTGTAATAATGAGCACACTGTGAATATTGGTGTGCTGTTTCTTCTCATTCTAATCATATGTTGCAAGTCTTTTAAATCACTTTATCAAAAGAGATCTGTGGATTTTGTTTCCATGGAGACACCAATGGATTACCTCCAGTTAGACAATGTCTTTGTGTTTGGCCCTCTCACAGTACACTTTGGCATGGGGAGTCATAATGCATTTGTTAATCTATCATTTAGTTTCTGCATTTTAAAGAGGGCGAGTGAAATGGAAAGTTGTTCCCAGACGTAATGGAAAAAATGGAATTTGGTCAGCAGATGTAACACTGCACACGGTTTAATCCGAAAACTGACAAGAAACATGTTTCATATTTCATTTAAATTAATGAAGCTCTTTTAAGTTATTATTTGTATTTTAACATTATTTTTATTACAATTAAGTGCATTTCTGTATGTAATTTGTGTTAGCCAAAATCTCATGATAATGGTAACACTTTACAATAAGAGCACATGAATAATTAATGCCTGAATTATTACTTACTTCAACATGAACTAATAAATGCTAATTTTATCATGATAAGTTTTTTTTTCTCTTACAGTGATGAGAATTATTTGGGGGGAAATGTGCTTAATTGTCATAAAAAATGTCATAATTCAAAGAATCTTAATGGTTAATGGCCTTAATGGGTCTTAATTTTTTTTCTGTATGCTATTTGTATTCATATTTGTAAACCCTAATAAGATGGCAGAACTCAAAAAAAGTTGAGGCGAATCAATTTTTTAAGTTTACGGTTCAAGTTCAGCTTAACATGATCAGTTATTGAGTTCACTTAACTTTTTTTTCTATAAAGTACAATGAGTGATATTTGAGTGATAAAATATTTGAGTTTACAGTGTATGTCCAGAAAAGTCATTTGCTATTTTCCTTATCTGTGACACCTTAGTTTGACATGGTCAGAATAATGTGTTTTGACAGTGTCCAATGTACTTTCTGCTTCAGGTCTCTCAGTGACCACTCAAACCAAATGATTCATGGGAATGAGACACACTGTGCTGTCAACAGTGTGTGCTTATAGGGACGGCAATTACAGAGTGACATGTCACTGTCATTTCCATGCCACAGCCCTCATGTCGCAATTTACTGCTATTTTTTTTTCTCTTTTTTTTTTGCATTCTCAGCTTCGATAAATTAAAGGTGCAAGCACCTAAAGGGGTCATGAACTGCATTGTTTTATTGTCTTATAATGTTTCCTGGGGTGCAGTTATAATGTTAGAATGCTTTTTACATCAAAAATTGTCATTATTTAAAAATAAAAGGCATTTTTCCTACCTCTAATTTGAACGCTCTGTTTGGAGGGGCGTGTCTGCTGTGAGACTTCAGTGTAAACGGCCAGTGCTGTGATTGGCTAACATCTTTTCATTTTAAATAGCCAAGTATTACTCTCTCAAAAACTTTTAGCACAGTTTTACTCTTACAGCTCTCAAACTAATAGTGAAAAGTGTTGCATTACATTTAAATCTATGGCATTATATTTAGATTGTGGCATGAAAGGTTGCGGTGATGAACACTGTAGAAAAAAACTGTAGATCACTGAAAGCAGTGATCTCATCATTGCAACTCAATTTCTGCACACTAACGAATGCTTTCATGAGTCCAGAACTCAGTTACTGATAAACTCGCGCTGTTTGATTGACAGCTCCAGCGATTGTAAAGGGAGCGTTCTTTGACCGCTTTCTACATATAATTTAATTACCATTTAAATATCAGATTAACGCGAAGTTGAGCGTTTAGTCACTGGTTTGATTTACTGACACATAAGAACATCTGACTGTGCATGAATCATTACATATCAGATCAGGCGAGGAGTCCATATCGTAAAAGTCTGTTTGCAAAGCCTGCGCCGAAATGCGATTGATTTATCAAAGAATCCACAGTGAAATGTACCGAATACAAATAAATAAAGCTCAACTGAGACAATCACATTGTTGAAAAAAAAAAACCATATTCCTAGCATTAGGATCTTTTGAAAGGTAATGTTATTTTTAGTCTTGTATCGTTATTCTCTTGTATCGTTATTCTCTTGTATCGTTACATAGCTTTCCTGTAGCTCAGTGGTTAGAGCATGGCACTAGCAATGCCAAGGTTGTGGGTTCGATCCCAGGGATTGCACATACTCGGATACAAATGTATAGTATAATGCAATGTAAGTCGCTTTGGATAAAAGCGTCTGCCAAATGCATAAATGTAAATGTAAATGTAATAGTAAATTCTCTCCTCCTCATCTCACTAACACACCAGTGGGCGGGGCTAACATTGCAATGATGAAGTAGGCATTGATTTCTTCTGCGGAGACGGCGTTTCACCTGTCATAGATAGGCACATTTCAGGATCAGTCGCTCGCTGGGTCTGGTGTCAATAAAAGCAAAGTTTTCAGTTCTGAAACTTACAGGATATTCTTATAGTACGATGACGTCTTACGATATCAAAAGCTCAAGGAAAAGTTGATTTCTCAATTCATGTCCCCTTTAAACAAATACATTTCACCATGTTTCTTTAGGCTTTTACTAAAATGAATCAAAAAGGCCATTTTGAGGGAGAATTTCATATCTTTGGATTACTTGTTCATCAAATCTATCTTCATGTTAAAGCAGCTGTGTTTCAGTTGCTTCATCAGCTACAAACAATGCAAACAGGATGTTTGCTTTAACTGATGGAGACTGCTGGTCCGCTATGAGACATTTGAACTTAACAGCTTTTATTCTTCCCATGAGTCCAAACGTCATCTAATATAGTTACAAACAGAAATCATTAGTGCACCTTTAACTAAGCAAGTAATGTAGTCCATCTCATGTCATATCAACTGCAGTGATTGAGCAAAATATTTCATACTAACACAGATAGCAGGAACATTTCCTTGCATAAAGTGTTCACTATCAATGTTAAAATGACAAGATATTAATATAGCCTTCCAGACCTCCACAGTATACAAACACACAAGGTCAGAGACACTCGCTGTTCACCCAGCTTGAACAATGAACCCACATATGTTTGAAAGTCTTCAAAGGCCTCTCCACCACAGAAGTTGTTGTCTAAACATGTCCCACTGTAAACGGGTCCAGATCAGGCTGTGCAAATGACTGTAAAGGCTCTTCAGAATGTCCTACCGCTCTTTGTTTTTCACAGCCCTTTGGAAACCTGCCTGGGACATAAATTGTGGAACTGTTTCCAAATGGTGGGGCTGTCAACATGTTAATCTGGCTGATAAACATTGGAGTGAAGTATGTTGGGATCTCAGGGGCTCTGCCGGAGACGCTGGAGGCAGGAGCTGTGGGACAGGCAAATGAGTTTAGGGATCCAGGCAGATTAACACAGACGACACAGATCTAAACACAGGCCTGCTGTCTTCCGTCTTAATTATTCAGTAATTCACCCGAAGCTCAACATGGGGATGTTAAACTCATCTGGGTATTAAAGACTCCTCTGGGTTCTGTCTGAATGTCTTATAGGTTACAATTAGCATTGTCTTGTCAAGAAATTATTGCTGATAAAGATCAGTGCTGTAAGGTTTGTTTTGCCATGATCTATTCATTTATTTAAAAATAGATTAAGAATTAAAACAGAGTACAACTTTAAAACATCTCTTATACTTCTTAAAATCAGCCCACCAAATTAAAGTGTGTAGTAATATCTGATTGTTTGACTTTAGGAGTTAAAGGGGACCTTTTATGCCCCTTTTACAAGATATAATATAAGTCTCTGGTGTCTCCAGAATGTGTCTGTGAAGTTTCAGCTCAAAATACCCCATAGATCATTTATTATAGCTTGTCAAATTTGCCCCTATTTTGCTGTGAGCAAAAAATGTGTCCCTTTAAATGCAAATGAGCTGCTGCTCCCGGCTTTAACAGCTCACGCTTCGGTCGCTCAACAACAACAAAGCTGGAGAATCTCACGCAGCCAAAATGAGGATTGTCAGTAACGGTGTTCAGCCTTACATTGTTCAAACCGGAGACAGACACTGATGGAGAGACTCAGGAAGAAGCTTCAACTTCAAGTTTCAACTAGAATAAAAATGGACGTTTCTGAATGGTTAGTGGATAAATGTATGTAGTTGCTGTGGAGTTGATTCAACTCATCGACTAGCATGTGCCGTCATGTTAATCTTTTGTGCAAATCCAGCATTGAATTGACCCTCGTTTGTGAAGCCGTCCGGTGTAAAATGACGGCATGACAACTAAAGCAGCCCAACATGGCCTCGCCCCCTTTGTTGCGTGTTCTCGGGGTCAGGGTTTATGTAAATTTTAGGGTTTGTGATGTCACAAACACCAGAAGAAGCTTGTTGAAGTCCCTACCAGCCATTTGTTGTAGTCCTTAAAAAAGCAATTTCTGTAAAAGAAAATATCTCCAATTGCATTAAACTTTGAGCATAGTAACTTTGCAGATGTTGTTTATTTGCAGATGTTGTTTTGCTCAAACAGCAACATTACACACTAACTACAGTTAAAAAAAGTGAAATCATAATGAAGGCCCCCTTAACTATTATATTATGTAACCAAGAAAACTTACAAAAATTTGGAATAATAAATCCATGCTGTGTGTGTGTGTGTGTGTGTGTGTGTGTGTGTGTGTGTGTGTGTGTGTGTGTGTGTGTGTTATTGATTATAGTCTGAGGGCACTGAATGTTCTTGCAGTGTATATTTGTCTGTACTGTATTATATTGCATATTACTTCTTCTGTGAAGATGTAAAACATCTGTATTTATTATATATACTTTTTATATGCATACATTAAGACTATATTGCATATTACTTTCCCTGTGAAGATGTGAAACATCTGTATTTAATATATATACTGTATGTACGAATACATTAAGAATCTAATTTGTTTTGCAGCATGTGTAATGCATCTAACTGGCATCAAACTGTTGTGAATCTCAGTTTTTTTTCCCCTGTTGTGTTGTTCATCTCATTCTGCTGTTTATTTGAAGTACATACAAAGCAGAAATATTCACTGAGTTAGCACTTGCTTTAGAAACTTTATTTAGAAACATGCAGAGTCATGAATGCTTAGAAATGCTCCAGGATCCTGATCTAACATCAGCACTACTGTATATTTGATCTAGTGGATAATTAATTGTTATTTCAGTATAACTCTCTGAGGACAAGAGCACACACACCTGATTTAAAATAAATGGCATCTTTTGTGAGTGATTTTATGGAGGCCAGGCGGTGAAGTAAATGTGATGTCTGCTGCTCTGAGAGGTTTGTGTTTGTGTTGGGCTGAGGTCTCTGGCTCTTACAGCATGCCATAAATCACCCCTATTAAGAATTATATGTGAAAGTTATGGTTGGCTTAATGAGGAATCCCAATCATTTCTGACAGACTGCATCAAAATCCATCCCTAAACTAAACTTACAGAGCTATTATATATATATATATATATTATATATATATATATATAGATAGATATATATATATATATATATATATATATATATATATATAGATAGATATATATGAGTCAATTATGCAACACTCATTTTGTTTTTGTCTGGATTATTCAAAGATACATAAAAAAGGAATTCATACAGACTGTCACCATTATGTTCAGTTTGAGTGGACTTTCAGTTTGTTTGTATCTGTCAGATGGTCCTTTGTTCTGTTTCCCGCCACTCGTCTGTCTCCCCAGTTATCATCATGCTATGATATTATTATTATTTCTTAAAAAATATGCATTGAAGCAAGGTTTTTTCTTTAAATATTAAATATTAACCATTAATATTCATATATCTATATATTAATGTGATTTATCCATATATCAAATATTTCTATTTTTATTATATTTATATTTATCATATATCAAATAAAAATGAATCATAAATATGACTGACTGCGATTTGTCTGTAAAATCACAGTCAATGTGGTTTGATTTTAGATATTTTAATATGCATGGTGAGATTAAAGTCAGATGGATTAACTTTTAAAACTAAATGATTCATTTATAATTTTATTATTTATTTATAATATTTATTTTATATTTATTATTCATTTATTTTTTATATATATTATTATTATTATTATTTAATATATTGACTAAGTATTGTATGCTGAAGTATATTTAGGGTGCATAGAAAATATATATATATATATATATATATATATATATAGATATTTTTTTTTTACTATATATATATATATATATATATATATATATATATAATTTATTTATTTATTTTTTATTTTTTTGAAAATGATATAAACCAACATTAAAAAGATTTAATGCCTACTAACCTAGCAGATACATTTTTCAGGAGATTTTTCAAGGATATCACCTTCCCATCCCATCCTGGATATCCTTATTTGTCATTGACCCATAAACTCATTATGCACTGAACACATTAGTGGTTTGTGAGAGATGAGGGCATTGAGCTGTATCTGAAATGAGGTCTGGGGAGGCATGAAACCGACGTATTACAAACGAGCCTCTACACAGTCTGCTGGTATTCACTTGAGATATCAATCGTTCAAACGTCTCATAGGGCACATCACGATGAACCAGTCAGCTCATTTCACTGACAATCTGTTTAAAAGCTGTCTTCTTCCTGAAAGATTAGTCCTCTCCTCACCATGACACCCCATGTGACAAAACTAAACCACTCTAGGTATAAACAACAAAGCTGTTTACACTACAAGTTTGCAATGCATTGATCTTAACAAAAGTGTTGCTTTTAGATTACACTAAAGCCTAGTGCTCTTCCTACCTAGAGAGCATTTTAAAGCATACTGTAGAAAGGTGGGTCGCATAATTGTCGTGTTGTTAGCTTAGCATTATGCTAATGAATTGGTATCACTCGTAAGCTGAATCTCTCATGCGCTTCAAGTGAGAAATGCTCTAAATCTAAGACAGCAAGGCAGTTAATTAGGTTTCGGTTTGGAGAAGCTTTGCCCTGTGCAAACTGTAGCACACATTGTGCATGCGAAGCAAAGGTTAGCTACATAACACCCGGGTGGCGCTACTAAAACCAACAGCAGTTTTATGCGTTAGCTGCGCTTGAGCTGCAGTGATATATGAGTTTCAGTGAGAGACAGATTGCATGCATGTCTGCGCAAGTGAGTCCTGTCTGCAATGATGGACGTGCATTTCACGGCACAACACGCAGCCATGCCGATGACAGTTGCCTTTTGTGCACATCATCAGCCGTTCAGAAGCAAACTCAAAACTCTGTGTAATTGAGCATTACACTCGCACTGATGCCAGTTCAAACTCATGCCTCATATTTTAAAGGTATGATTCTTGTCTCCAGCCCCTATAAAACTGCCCAGCTTGCAGTGTTTTTGCCTGTAAATTTTGTAAGATTAATATTGAGGTATGACCCATGGAGTTTATGAAGGGAAACTGTTAAAGATGTTTTTGATGACTTTAGCCATGGACTTGGCAAAGGCCCATTCACACCAAGAACGATAAGTACTGTATAAAGAAAACTGTAATGAAAACTATACAGGCGTCCAGACCAGCATATTATAACGCTCCATTTATTATAAGTGCAAACTATAGTTATGTTGTCTGCCACTTTAAATTCTCAAGCTCTTTAAATGTAACCCCTCCTGTTCGAGCCGCCCGCTCTAAGTGGGACTCGAACCCTGATCCGCAGGCATGGGAGTCAGGCCCTCTAACAAGGAGGCTAAAGGTTATGCTGGGTACACACTACAAGATAATCGGGCTGATTTTTGGCCGATTTCTCCCCTTCCGACAATCCAAGGTATGTCCCGATTATCTTGATGGTTCTACAGATTATCTTATCACATTTTCCTGTGATGTGAGGTCTGTTAAGAGTGGCTGAATCCGCTCAGAAGAACGTCGGAGGCACCTCGATCGTGAATCGTAAATATTCAACATCAGAAATCCTGAAGTGTGGGGGAAACCCCGAGGACAAACGCGCACATGCTATGGAGATTATGATGTGAAACGAAACAATATCCAATCAGAAAGCGAGCTGACAGAAGACAGAAGCATAACAAATGCAGTCATGATGCAACACAAAGTTAAATGGATTTGGACAGCAGAGATGGAGGATCAGCTTGACGATTTGTGGCAACAGCACAAGTATTTATACAAAGTGTCTTGTAAAACATACCAAAATCATTCCAAATCATTCCACTGTCAGTGCAGCTTCTTCCTGCCTATCGTCCGTCATGTTTATTCATGTTTATTCTGTTTATATTTAGTCTCGAGAGATTTTGCGAGATTTCCCGTGTTCACAGTCGGGAATCGGGCTGAAAATCTGTTTGTGTGTGGTGTGCTGTGTATGTCATATCACGGCACACCACACACTATAGGAGCAAAATGGTTAAATCTAGGATTTTTTGTCCTTGTGTGTGGTCTTTCACAATTCTTATAAGTTTTTAAAAATCTGTTCGAATCAGCCTCTCTAAGTGAGACTTGAACCCGGGTGCGCTGGCATGGAAGTCGGGCCCTCTAACAAGGAGGCTTAAATTAATTTAAGGCTTAAAAATTTTTCTGAAAGTGATTTCAACAATATCATTCATCTGTGTCGTTATCGTTATAGTTGTAGTGTGGACTCCAACGATTATTAAAACGTTATAGTTATCATTATAAATATCATCCTTTGTGCGAACAGCTCTTAACTGATTATGACTAGAGACAGTCATAAAATCTTCATACATGTCACAGTGGGTCGGCGTAGATGGGCTTATCTTCAGGCCATCGAATTGGTTTTGCATTTGATGAAGTGTTTCCCGCTCTTGGCTCTGGATTTTGATGATAAGCATATGTTATCTTGCATGAGTGATCTCTCACTCGGGACAGGATGTTTTCTTTAACAAACCTCAGACTGAAACAACACCACACATATGTCAGCTCTTACCAGTGTTCGGACGCAGACGAGCAGCGTGCCTCAAGTGCTTTGCTTTTTGAAAATAAACTTCCTCGAAATGAAACAAGTATTGACAGCCAGATCAAACAAAATGCCCAGTGAGAAGAAAACAATATCTGTCATTTTTAGTGAGTTTTATTCTGATTGGTGTTGTCAGTGCACTTGTGCTATAGCAAGATACCAGATAACTGCGCGCACACTTCACCAGATACTCCTATGGCTTTTATAGTGAATGATTAAACCATGAAACTAGGCTTCTGCTCTAACTGAATTTGGTAAATATTTGTTATGGATTCTGATTTATTAATCAGAATGATTTAGGTAAAGACCTTGTCCATGGTCACATTTCATCCAAAAAGACAAATAAGAAAAAAAAAATATATATGTATATATATATTAATAGCCTGTTTTAGGACCTGTTTTTATGCATTGTGACTTTATTTGCATCACAATTAAGCCCATCAAATTCTCATTACCATAATGAGTCCCAGAATGTTTCTGTTGAGTTTTTTCCCCACGCATTATTCTCACTAATGTTTCATTATTCTTAGAATTGTTTCAATAATGTCTCATTATGGTGATCATTTTTTATTTTATACAATAATTAAATTAACAAGTAAATAAGAAAATGAAAAGGAGAGCAACAAATGCTATTATGTTGTATCCTTAACAGTTTGCACATTAATTTAATGAAAATATGGAGGTAATGTGCTTAATTTTCATGAAAATAACACCACAATACATTCAATATTTGTTCTAAATACTGGCTTTATTTTTATATGCAAAATATAGTTTATTTCTTTCACATAGTTTTGGGGTAAAGACTGGCTTAAATGAAGATCTTAATATTATTACAGCATTTTATTGAAATTAGGTGACTATATGATTGCAATATTTGGGTCAATGACATGACGGGTAAATTTTATTTTATTTTTTTTGTCTAAAGGCCTTAATAATAATAAAAAACAAAGATATGACATCCAAAGTGTGTAAGGTAGTACGACTTGATATATTTTATTGAATCCAAAAGGTTTTAATTATATTTTGTTACATATAAATGTATTTTAAAGATTTTGAAGTGTCAAAAGGTCATTCGGTTTAACTGTCCAAAGGCCAATACAGCCGTTTCATTTGTGATTAAAATATCTTAAAATGTAATAAATGTATATATTTTTTATTCTGGCATGATTTTATAACATCATATATCAACATAGTGCAAAATGATATTAAAATTATGTGTAGAAGTCGTTGCTTTGTTATGAGAAAGAATGTCAGAAAAAAATGAATTTCATTGATGTCATTCGGAGTAACGTATATAAAGAGATCATTTTGGATCAAGTCATGCGGTCAATATCATGTGACAGGATGTGACATCATCAGACACCTGCAAAGGACCACATGGTCATGGAGCAAAGTAATTAACTCTCTTTTAACTATTTGAAAAATTCATGTTTTCACTTGCTCATACGCATGTCCCGAAACATCAGGTCATTCGGTACAACCGCTATAAAACATGGAAAATGTTGTAATATTTAAAAAACTTGTACTAAATGTAAAATGTTTGATTGTCCTTTTGTTAGCTAGCTAGATATCGGCCTGTTAGCATTGTTTGAACATATCGTCATTTGGTATAACCAAAAGTGTCATTTGGTAAAACCGAAATTTTGGTTAAACCGAATTACTTTTTTGGTAACAAATTTTGTCCATCTTGTAAAAAATGACAAAAGCAGTATTAATTGATTATAAAAACCACATAATCTCATTGTTAACACTTCAAAATGAATTAAAACTTCAAAATGAATCTCCAATATGTTTTTTTACACTTTTTTTTACACAAAAATTTCGTCAATGACCCAGATACATACTGAATTGTGATTGGTCTTTTCTGTCTAGCCACCTTTACAGTGTATTGAAACTGGTATTGCTTTAACTGAAGACATGACGTCTGAGATAGAGAAATTTACCCTCAGTGCACCTTCAGAGTTCTTATTCTTGGCTTAAGGTTTCTGCAGGGATAGTTGATTTGCACTTGTATTTATTGATGCCAGACTTTTCAAAGACAGGGGTTAGGATTTCATTACAGAGGTCTATAAGTCTATGCGTCAGCACTGTTCGCTTTAACACATATATATGGTGTCCTTATCATCAGCTTGGAGAGTGAATGTTGATCTGTAACCTTTATGAGAGACAGCATAGTCAGTCATGCAATCATTCCTGGGTCGATTGCAAGCATCTGTGTTTGAGTAATTTATGTTATGGGCCTATTATGAAGCCAACAAGCGAGGAACCATAGATACGGTGTATTTTAAGTGTCACCTACTTAACACCAGGAAAAGAGCTGTGTTTACATGCTACATAAAAGCCGTGGCAATCTGTCAAGTTCTCATTCATTGAGAGGTGTTTACTTAGCATAAAGTGGGATAAAATGTATGCTAAAATTATTAATCTATTATTGAGGCATACAGTAGCACTTGATTTTTTTGTGTGTTTACATTGAAATCTAGTATTTCGATGTATCTTTTTTATGGTGACGTATCAAAGTTGTCCCAGTTTGTTCACTGTCATGCCCAACCTACATTGCCTTACATGTGTTTTGGTTGTTTGTTGATTGCATATTTCTTTATAAACTTAATTTATTACAATAACCTTACACTTTCTCAGCTAATAAACTTACAATACAGCATCATTTACAACACCCCAAAGGATAACACTTTCTTTTCTTACAGTGAGAGTTTTTTTAATTATAACATATTTCTCTCTCTCTCTCTCCCTCATGTTTTCTTTCAATATCTCATTCTTGTTTTGTAAAGCTTTAGATACAGGATATGTTTATTCGCTTTTATAGGCGGGTATTTGAATGCGCTTTTTGTGTGTAAAAAGTACCTGTACATGGCAGGATCGCTAGAACAGCTTGCAACTAAACATTATTTAAGGCTATTTTTTATTCATTCATTCATAATGCTTCCTCCGTTGCAAGCCTGTGCGCTCCTGTAATCTGTCCAGCTGCTGAACTGCTTTCCTGGGTGACTTTCGCCTCCTTTGAGCCGACAACATTACGTCATTAATACATTTTTGGAAAATCGATTTTCAAAATTTTTGAATCGATTTAAATCGGAGGAAGATAGAATCGTGATTCATATGTGAGTCGATTTTTTCCCCCACCCCTAGTAATAACAGGTAGACAGGGGCAACGGAACAGACAAAAACACAGGGGTCTTGAGATTAAGAGCGATCCATGACTGTTTTTAATTTAACATTATCTCAAAAATGTGGAAACCCTGGCAAAAGACTCTTTGTGTAATGGTCAAAGACGTCCATCAGTGTGTGTTTACATAGAAAAACTGTGCACACTGATACAAGAATGTGTCCTGTGTGAATGGGCGTGTGTGAATTTTCAACTTACTTTGACAGACTGCTCAAATTCTCACTCAGATGTTCATGTTTTCAAATCAGACTGTCAGAAAGTTCAAGCATCTGTGTCTGTACGGCCAATATAATCCTCAAACCTTCTATTTACATTTCCAATTCTCTCCCCTATAGTATTTTTTATTGTTTGAAAATATGCAATAAATCAATCCGGACTGAAATAACCTGCGTTTCCTGTTCTCTCCTCCTGTTCTTCCTCTCTGTCCTTCATGTGTGCTGCCCTCTGCTGCCCCCTGTCCTCCTCTCCTCCAGTGGCTGCTCCTCTGCCTCCAAACTGCTCCTCTGGTTCTGCAACACTAGGCCTGTTCCTGTCTAGTGCTGTGTGGGGAGTTTTCAAGTGAGTCCTTTTCACACTCACACACACTCTTTTCTTTCCCATCACTTTCTTTTAGCATCTGACTTCGCCTCATATTCTTTCAGCATCTGTTGTCTCCATTTAAAAGGCTTAATGGATTGTAATGTGTGCGCCTGTATTTGTGCGTGTCCTTTAAGTGTGTATTTGTATCCTTTAAGTGTGTATTTGTGAATGCAGATTTATTCTGCGTCGGATACTTCATGCTTCAGTGAGCCAATAATGACACTTTCATCATTCAGCTTTTTTGTTTACTGCTGCCGCTGTGAATGGTGGTTCATTCATTCAGTATTCCTGTCTCTAATCATGCAACCCTATTATCATGTTCCTTATGATACTTTCAAAAGGTTGAAATAACATGTTCATTTAAAAAGTCTCTTTTAATTACTAAAGGTAAACATCACTTCTAATAGTATTCACTCTGAGGGTGAGGGGTTTGAGCAAACTCCTAATAACACCTCAAATGATATGAGACCTTGAATTGTGCTGCTTTTTGATCACAGGTATATTTTTCTAAGCACGTTTATAGTGCAGTAAAGATGGTATTGGTACATTGATTTCAGTGTAAGACTGCATATTTACATGTGAGTGTGATTAAGAAGCAACATCACAACTGGCTGCGTTACTGTACAATTCAGATGATATGCAGTCACATCAGATTATCAGATTTCAGAGATGGCACTATCCATTTTATTAGTCTTTTGTTTTTAACTCAAGTGTTTCATCATGTGGAGTAGTTTTATCACTGATGCCAGACTTCATGAATTTGTTCATTGTGAATAATCGTCTTTTGTTACATGAAATTCAAATATAAAAAACAAATAATCACATGAGATTAAGTCCTATTCATTTGTAAATATTCAGTTCAGTGGAATATCCAGAAATATCAAAATTTATATAAGTTTATATAATTTATAAAGTTTATATTTAACACAAAAGAACTTTTACAATAAGGTTCAATTTGTTAACATTACTTAACCCTTGTGCTGAAAACCCTATAACACTAATGGTGCTCCCGGTCAAAAATGACCGGCCTGCAAAAAATTGCTTATAAATTTCTCGTTATGCTACCTTATCACCAAATATTGGATTCAATATTTTTGTAAGCACTAGTGTGCTTTAATGTTTAACCAGGAAATTTGTTTTGAAATGGTTTTATTTATTACAACATGGCACAAAGTCACACTTGTGGTGTTCCTGGTCAAAAATGATCACCTACAAAAAATAGCTGGGGAAAAAAACACAAACAAAATTATAAAAAGCTTTTAAAAAATATTGGGAAGTTGTTAGACTCTGTGAGTAAAGTCAGTCAATTTTAGTCCAATGCAATAACATTAACTAGCATTTTCGGGTACAGGAAAATTCAAATGACTCGAACACAACAATTAATGCATTAGATATCATGGAATAATCATGCTCACTACTTTTACAGCATTTATTAAAAAAAAACTATTAAGCATTAAATTGATAAAAGTGACAGTATAAGTGACATTTATAATGTTACAAAAATAATGCTGTTCTTTTGAGCTTTCTGTTGTGCAGCACAACTGTTTTCAACTGATAATAATAAGAAATGTTTTTTTTTGAGCATCAAATAATGATTTCTGAAGGATCATGTGACAGAAGACTGGAGTAATGATGCTGAAAATTCAGCTTTGCATCACAGGAATAAATTACATTTTAAAATATATTACAATAGAAAACAGTTATTTTAAATGGTGATAATTATTACAGTTTTTACAGTATTTTTTAGGTCTGCTTTCGACTAAAGATTTTTCTGGTCGACTAGTAGTTGTCATTTTAAGCAATTAGTCGACTAATCACATGTTTATAAACCATATAAATCATAATAAAGAGCCTTTAATGCCTACATAGCTTAATCAGCGTTCAAGCACATGCATGAAGCTTGCCACAGCGCACCAGCAGGAGTAATGATTATGGAAGCGTCGGGGGAAAACAGCAAGGAGATTGCTTTAACATTTTAATAATTAATTGATAAACTAGTGTTTTCTGTATTTTCAGCTGCAGTGATGAAGTTGACGATGCTGACTCGTCATCTCCGCTGTAGTGGACGTGCCTAAATGCAAGTTTCATATGGATAACCTAAGCTGAGAATATTTGTTTTCCAGTTGAATTGGTTCATTTAAAAGTAGACATTTCGCTTTCTATAGATATCTTTTTACATGGAGTTTCAGTTCTTTTTTTGGGCGTGCTCAAGTTCACAGAGAGAGATGGCAGAAATTGCACCCCCTTTGCATTCTTTATTTTACAAAAACATGTTTATTTTAAGTGCTAGTGACTTCACACAAACACTTGAATAGCCCACATTTTTCTACGTTAACATGAAAGCGAGCGTCCATGTAAAGTTGCTACTACATATTTCAGATGATAAGCCATATTTGAGGTCGATGAATGATGTACTGCAATTACCAATTACCATTAGCTGTTAACGATCTGCCCATCCACTTCCTGTGGAATTTTGGTCGACTAAGCCTCTTCTCATTGACTAACAGTTAGTTGATTATTAGGGGGCATCCCTATTACAGACTGTATCATTTTTTGATGAGGGACTTTTGAACAATAGTGTACATCTTTAGTTTTAGTGTTAGCAAACTATTTTTTCATCACTTTCCAGCACAAATTACTATATTATGATGTACAGCCTGTCTTGCTTTGCAATTACTCATATCACCCAGCTATATATCAAAGCATTAAAAACAGATCTAAGTATGATGATTGAGGTGCCTTATGCTCATAGCTTGTTTCCATGAGACACGTTCCGGCTTTCCTCCTAATGAGCACATGCTCACGGTTGAAACGTGTGAGGACTACAACAGGTTTTGCTAAATTATCCCTTGCCAATAATTGCAGTTTCTCTCATGTTTACTTGCAGTGATGATGCCTCATCACCTCAGAAAGTTTTGAGGCTTTCTTCTCAGTTCACAAGATCAATAGGTGCGATAAATTGAGAAGACGACTTTTAAACAGGAAGTCAAGGGCAGCTGGTTCTGTGTTAGCATAAGAGAGCATTATTATTGAGCATTGAGAGTGAATGATTTCCTCCCTGTGCCAGTGTGCCAACGTGACATGCACAAACGTACCTCATAGGAGCATCGTGCAGAGCCGTGAGTGAGCCCACGTTAGACATCAATATTCTTCTAATTGTCTGGGCTGATGTATCCAGAGCTATGAAATGTTCAGAGCCTTGAGTTTCTGGTAATTTGACTGTTATTATAGCAAATCAATGGCCCAGGTTATTGAAAACAAAGGATCTAAACCAGAGCCGAGAGGCCGTTGCTTCTAATGAGACATTTGGCAGGGCAGATGCCTTATTATTAGGGGCGATGTGGACACAAGGTACTGCGTCATTTGAGGACAGATGTTTCAGGGGACATGAGGTTAGTGAGCCGTGCAGGGCTTGATATTAACACCCGCCAAAAGCGGGTGGATTTCAGCAGTGGCGTGTAACACAGTCACTCCTACTAGCCACTTTGACGGATTGAATTTTATATATAATATATACATTTTTCAGTTGTAGTCTTTTAAAAAGGCATCTGAAATAAACTAAGTGCAATGTAGTGTTGTCAAAAATATAGATTTTTCGATACATATCGATACTGAAATATCTGAAACGCTTCCAATGCTCATTTTCCATTGAATATATACACAATACCAGCTGCTCTTTCTCTCTCTCATCTCTCTGACAGCGAGTTGACAGACAAACCCGCCTCCCCTCACTCATTTGCTCCGAATAAATATTGTTGGTGTTACAGGGCTTGAATTTCGGCGTGGGATTGCGAAATGTGTGAGAAATGTGCAGCAAATCAGCATATTAGAATAATTTCTGATGAATCATGTGACACTGAAGACTGGAGCCTCAAACCTGTATATCAAGACAGCTTGGACTTGTCTTTGATGTCTTGACTGTAGAGAAGCAGTGGCTTATATCAAGTGCTCTAGTAATTAAGTGGAGGCAGCAAGAGCTCTGCATTACTTTAAGGTCAAGAAAAAAAACTAAGAGCACATGGATCTTACCCAGCGTTCAAAACGCAGGCGAATTACTGCAATTACAACACTGCAGCTTCTTTTCAGACATCTTTGAGATATATAGCCATATTTTCTTTTTCTTTTTCCAAAAATAATAAATTATTTTGTATAAAGAAATTGACATTTTACCCACAAATGCCCACATTTTATTATTACAGCAATTATTTTTAGTGCACACAAAAATGGACACACTTCATATTAGGTGGCTTTAACAACTTTGTATTAACATTAAATACCTACAAAACTAAGGATTTACTGTGTAACTACATGAGGCTCTGGGAAATTCCCATGTTTACTGCTAATGAGTTTTAGGTGTGAGGTATGGTTATAGGTTTAGAGGTTTTGGGGTAAGGGTTGAGTTACAGTTAGGGCAATATAACTATAAATGTTAATTAAATGCAAGTACTTTAAAAGTAATTACAATGCACCAACATGTATGTACATAAGTACATTTGATCAAATGGTTAAGTACACAGTAGTTAAGGCCACCTAATGTAAAGTGTCACCAAAAATATATTTCTTGTTTAATTTAAATAAGCATAAATGGCAGGTTCTTATTTCTTATCACATTACATGAGATTGACTCATATGTTCAAGTCTGGTTAAACTAATCTTGAAACATGTCACCCTTGTTTGAACAGGGAAAATTTTGCTCGCTCCACAATGACTTTCAACAGTGGGTGGTAATTGATGGTTTCTTTTAAAATAATTGGATTTGCCTGATAGAACATATATATTTACACAGTGGTAAGTGAGCTCAAATTATTTGATTATTTAATGTTTCATATATTTTAATACAAGTTTCGTGAGAGTGGCTTCATGGCAGGAATATTATTCTACTTGAGAAAATCATGTCACTCGACTCGGTGCATTTGCGTCTGTAAACAGCTGGATTAAAGTGTGGATTTTGGAAGCCGCAACATGGATAACTCTGTCTGGCATCACAAATTTTCATTTCCACCCCCTCGGCTGTTTCAGCTCAAATGGGTTGATTGTTACACCATTGCTCTTAAAAGCCAAATGTAATCTTGGTGTACCATATTTGATTTGTGTTTTTATTTCATGGCTGTTAGTGGATTTATTGTGCACCCAAGACACAGCAAAGACCCACAGGAAGAGGGTCAGGAAGAACTTGTGTGGTGCAGATAGCAGCGCCATTTACAGAGCTATAAGCATCATGGTTGTCATAGCTCTTTGAATGGTACTGCCATATGCACTGAACTGTCAGCAATGAGCAGCTCCACACGTTTATCTCTTTTTCATGCAAGTCATTCATCTGTTTTGTACCTTTGTTTCTTAATTTGTTTGTTTCCTTTTTTATTCAGATTTGTGGGGTTTTTTTCTATATCCAGTTGTAACATTTCCCATGTGCAAATGTAAACTCACTTACCTCAGAATACCCTAGCAACCACTCGGAGCAACTGCACTCCAAACACATTAGCAGTACCCTGGCTGAGTTTTGCGAGCATCACATTTTCTACAGAAAATGCAAAAGTTTAGTTGGTGCTCTCTAATTAGAGTTACTTCTCTCTATGTGGGCTGAACATTTACTGTAGCACGCTGAGGCACAATTACAGGATGTCCAATGCTGTTAAAGATCTTGTCAGTAACTTTTTGGCAGAAAAGACTGCCTTGAGTCTGACCTTATAAAGAAGTGTTAGTTTTTGGTGGGGTAAAATGTGTCTGTCATGGTCTTAGGCTGTATGAAAGCAAAAGCATTATGAATAAAGGAGTTTTTAATGATAACACAGGGAGAATAAAAACAACATAATACAATAGACAAGAACCAACGGGGATGAATACAACAGGGAGATTAAATACAAGATGAACACTATTATACATCTGGCGCAGTGCGACACCAGGCGCAACGCAAGTGATTTTTGCTAGTTTCAGCTTGAAGCAGTTACTTTATTTTGTTTAAATAGCAAATGCACTCGCGCACATCTGTTCGCCCATGGATGTGCTGGTCTGAAAACGAGTATTATTTCGACATGTAAATAGCAATCCGCCATGGTGCGAGCGCACCTGGCTTTTAAAGGGAATGGGAGATGAGACTCTGATTAGTTTATTGCCCATTACGTCCAAAACACACCCATGACTCATTAAGAGACTAGGTACAACCCTTTTGGACCATGCTCCTAGTGCCCTGACCATTTTTTCCATTGTTAAAACTAGCAAAAGTGGATTTGGACACGCCCTAGGTGCACCTGCGGCATGCGCTTCAGACCATTGCTGTGTTCGAAATCGCCCCCTATACGCTCATTCACTATTCCCTACATTACGTCACTAATATATTCCATTTGAAGGAGTTTGCGCTTGCTGTTAATAATCATTTGAAACTTAAACTGGCGGTGACTCTCACAGTGCATTATGGGTATTCTCTAGCCGTTGAGTGTTCATCGGTTGTACACTTGTTATTGCGGTGCATTGTGGGATTGAATGAGTGCACTCAACATCGTCCACTATGGACACCACTACAAATGGCTGTTCTCTTAAATAGTGCCCTATTTAAGGGTATAGGGGGGATTTCGGACACAGCCCATGTGCTTAGATTGTTAAAATAGGGCCCAATGACTGACAGGTGTAAAACATTAGTAATCAGATACTAACAAGGTGATAATCATTAACCAATGAAAGCAAACCAAAATGGAGTAGGCAAAATAGGAACAGAATAACAAAATAAAAGTCCATAATCATGACAGTGTCAGTGTTTTTTAAATGTAATATAACTGTTTTCTATTTTGAATTATAATTTAGTGATATATTTGTAATTTATTCCTGTGATGGCAAAGTTGAATTTTCAGCATCATTACTCTTCAACAGTCTTCAGCGTCACATGATCCTTCAGAAATCATAATAATATGCTGATTTGCTGCTAAAGAAACATTTCTTATCATTATAAATGTAGAAACGGATTCTTTGATGAATAGAAAGTTCATAAGAACAGCATTTATTTTAAATAGAAATCTTGTGTAACATTATAAATATATTTACTGACACTTTTGAACAATTTAATGCATCCTTGCTGAATAAAAGTATTAATTATTTAAAAAAAAATAAGTACATTTAAGAAAGGCCCATCATATGCAGCTGTGCATGTCAAATTCATTTCTACATTTCAGGTAAAACAAATTTTATGTGAAACCAAATGCATCGAGGTCTAAAAATATATCATACATGTGTCATTTTTAAATGGCTATAATAGTAAATGTTTTTATAAATGTAGCAAATAGCATTCACCCTATAATATGATTATGTATCATATCTCATTTCTCCTTGCGTAGGCAAAACCTGATTTAAAACACCTGAACAGCTTGTTCTTCCCTATATCCAAAGAGTTGCTTTTAAAACTTATACCAGTCAAAGAGACACCTCCTTTTTTTTATGAAAAGTTCCCATTTGCTCACTAATGCTAACAAATAAGTATTTGAGGAGTGGATCAATGCGGTGAGCATTAGGATTGTTCACAGTAAACAGATCGGAGTATTCTCAAATCTCTGCAGTTAAAAGTAAACTTGATGAAAATGTTCAGCGCTGTGAATCCCCTCTGAGTGCATTAACTCAAGCAGAATGGGACGAACCCTGATAAACCGAGAGGAGTTTTTGTGGTTGAGTGCTGTTTCTATATCAGGTCATAAAGTAAAAACAAAGAGGCAGCTCTATTATTAGCTCTTATAAGTTATGTAACCGCAATCATTGCATGAGAATAATGGGGCACTTAGAGTCCAGCCATGCCCAGCATTCCTTGTTTTCATCCAGTACTTTTCAGCAGTGGGACTTTGAGCCAAACTTTTAAGATTGGTGGTTGTTTGTTTTCCAAACAGTGCATTATCCTCTTTGTTCTTTGCTCTCTTGCTCTTGTAAACCTCTATTTTTTTTCTAATTGATCACTTGTGATCACGCCATCTGCCATTTAACTTTACTATCTGTTTCTTAGTGACAGAGGACTTTTTTAAAAATATATATTTATGCAAAGTTTTGAGCACTGATGTGTTTATAGTCTGACTGGCTTGCAGTCTCTGATAGTGGTTAAACGGATTGTTGTTGATCCGTACGGATCAAGGCCCACGGTTCAGCACGCATGTGATTTGCGGATCAATTGCAAGTTTAACTGCAATAGAGTGAAAGGTTATCATTTGCACGTGTTTTGTATTTGCTAGTTTACACATTAAACAGATATAAAACCATTCCAGCGCTAGAAGAGGCAAAAGAGGATTTAATTCGGTAGGCTATCGCACGCCACGCTGTTATCGGTGCGCACAGACGCACATACATACAAGGCTTCTTTTGATATATTGTATGTTCAGATATTCATACAACAAAACAAAATAATGAGGGCCATGAAAGTTTTGTGAAAATGCTCAGAAATGCTGGCACTGGCTGGCAACTTTTTATAAATAAATAAACACTGGTGGGGAAAGACATTTCTTTTTCTTCGATTATTAGTTTAGTTTCTTTCTGAGTTTTATGTAATGAAGGATTAGTTCACTTCAGAATTTCAGAAATTAAGGTTTTTGAGGAAAACATTCCAGGATTTTTCTCCATATAGTGGACTTTAACAGTTACCAACAGGTTGAAGGTCCAAATGTCAGTTTCAGTGCAGCTTCAAAGAGCTCTACATGATCCCAGACGAGGAGTTCGAGTCTTATCTAGAGAAACGATCTGTCATTTTCTAAAAAAAATAAACATTTATATACTTTATAACGACATATGCTCATCTTGTACTGCTCTGAGATGCGCCACACATTACGTAATCACGTTGGAAAGGTCACGTGTGACGTAGGCAGAAGTATCGCGGTAGGGCGAAAAACTCCATCTCATTTTCTCCTCCAACTTCAAAATTGTCAGACATTGTTGTTTTACCTTTTTTTGTAAAGGCTGTTTAATTTAGTCTTTGCACGTTCACTTTGTAGACTCTGGATCAGTACTTCCGCCTACGTCACGCGTGACCTTTCCAACGTGATTACGTAATGCGTGACGCATCGCAGAGCAGTGCAAGATGAGCATTTGTGGTTAAAAAGTACATACATTTTTATTTTATTTTTTTAGAAAATGACTGATAGTTCCTTTGAAGCTGCACTGAAACTGCAATTTGGACCTTCAACCCGTTGGTAACTGTTGAAGTCCACTATATGGAGAAAAATCCTGCATTGTTTTCCTCAGAAACCTTAATTTCTTTTCGACTGAAGAAAGACATAAACATCTTGGATGACATGGGGGAGAGTAAATTATCAGGAAATTTGAATTCTGAACTAATCCTTTAGCCAACTCGATTTTCTATTGCAGTCATTGCCAGCAATGCTTCCCGCAAACATCACTGTAAATGATGTGAAAAAAATGTGAAGTAAAAACTTTATTGATTCTCTTTTGATAGATCTTTATTGCTGTATTTTATACTCCTGTCCTGTGCTCTTGTATTTATTAGACCATGCAGAAATACAATACATTCATTAAGATTCATTTTACTTAAAGGGATATCTATGAAGGCATGCATTTCAAATAACTACTGAAAATACAACAGATATGATGGCCTAAAATGTCTCCCAAATTCCCAAGGCTATCCTTTGGGAAATGTTTTAAAGGGGTTGTCTTATAAAGCACAAATGCCTTTTGAATCTCGTAATTTAAAAGGATCAATATACTGTGGCATTATTTTTTCCTGCTTTCATGTAATATTGCTTTTAAATAAATGAAAATCGCTGTAGAAAATGGCGAGTAATTTTGTCATCTCCGTCACTGGCTTTTATGTAAGAAGAAGACTGGCATTCACATCAGATGAATGAAATACCGTATACAGTACCGAAACTAAATTATCCTTGACTGATGGTTAAAACATGAACACTTCCGAGCAGGTTATGTAAAGATTTTTTTCTAAAGGAGTAACTTAATTTATTTTTCTGATTCTTTTTTGAAAGATTTAACTGGACAGGAGTAGAAAGGCTGTGAACTCATAATTCCAGAAATAGAACTGAACTCTATTCTTACAGAATAATGATAGTCTTGTTTGTAATATTCTGTATCATTACAAACATGTATTTGCCACATCTGAGGAATGACTGGAAATATTCAAAGGCATTATTTATTTATTAACTCGTTGAAAGATAAACTTTATTGCTCCAAAGTTGCTCAGTTTAGTGAAAGTATAATTTTTGCCTGAAAGTGTTAAGCCACGTTTCCACCGCAGGAACTTTCCCCAGGAACTACTGTAAGGACTTTGGGGTGGTACTCGACCGCAGGAACCAGGGTCTAAATGAAGTTCCGGGTAAAAATTTCCCCCTCAGAAAGTACCTGCTCACTAGTTAGTAGTTTTCCAAAGTTCCGGAACTTTCGGGGGTGGGACATGGGCGCTGAACACGCTAATTGGATGAGTTCACGCAGCATTGATTGGTTGACTCCACGCAGCTTTTTATTTCAATCACCATTTTTAAAAGTCTGTTACAGTGCGTGCAGTAAGAGTTGTTTGCTATTGGACAACAATGGAGTGTAAAAATATGACCAATCGACCAACAACGAGGTTCAGGCTTTATTAAGCTTATATGCAGAGGACAAAATCCAGCGGGAACTGGAAAGTTTTGCGCAGTCCTATGTCACCGGACTAATCTTCACAGTACTTTAGATCGCGATGGAAACTCAGACAGCAACAGGTCTGGGGGAAAAAAGTTCCTGGGACAAATTGTTCCGGGTAATTTCGGTGAAAAATCGGCTATAGAAATTAGGTTTAGCAATCTTCAGTAATTCAAAAATAAAACAACTTTCCTCACACTTTATGGATGTAATCATACATTTGTAAAATCACAGACTTCTGATGGTGTTCACATTCACATTTCTATAATTTACAGTGTTTCACTCGAGTGATACTGTATTACATATATAAAAATATTGCACTTTTGATCAGTGTTTGTAAATCACACGGAACAGAATAAATCAGCCATGATGTCTAATGATATGAATGCTTTGTTATTTTTACTGATGTTAAACACAGGTAATTAAGCACATGCATTAATACATTAATTTTAAGAGCCCCAATAAAACATCAGTTGTTGAAGAACAGGAGTATAAATTAATGTAGAGATCATAACTAGATTGTGGAGGAACTGATGAGAAATGTATGAATGAAATGTATTTGAGATGTTGTTGCGACATCTGAAACTTAGAGGAGACGCTTGTGATTACTGGTTTTATTTTTTTTTTTGAAGAGAACAATACGAGAAGCAGGAGACTTTCAGTTTTCACTAGGAGAAAAATTAAGGTGTTGAAGAGATTGCATTAGTGATTTATTTTCCTATGGCGATGGTCTTTAATCTCTAGGGCTGAGTGATAAAATAATAAAATCCGTTACCCAAAAAATTAATGTAACACTGGATAAAAGATGGAATAAAGAACAAAAGAAGATTAATTTTCCTTGTAAACATTTTAAGAGTGAGTGATTCATACATTGAAATTGTTAAAAATGCAAAACAAACATTTGTGTTGTTGATTTTGAATAAAGAATGCTAAGAATAAGCCGTCACCTGAGATGGTTCAGGCAGGTAAACACCAGCTGCTATCTTACAAGGCTTTCCTCACTAGTCTAGCTATTTCCATTATTCATGCGCTAGTCGCCGGTTCTTACCTGGTGCAGTTGCCTATTAGGCTTGCTGGATAATCCTGTGTAAGTAAAGAGTGGCCTGCTGGGATTGGATGTTATGAAACCCATCTCTGCCATGCAGAGTTCTGCATTGATGCTGTCCTTCTGTTAACTTCAGCCTTCGCTTTAGCCAGAAGGAAGACTTGAGAAATTGTATTAGTAGATTTTGCTCTGGTCTATGTCATGGAAAAATGAATCGGACATTGACCTAGATGGATTTGCACTCCCTTCTTGTCTGAGTTCTGACAGACTTACTTGTTGAAATATACACAGACATACACACACGTTTGTCTATCTGTCATGGTGACTTCTAATGCACTAATGATATTTTCAGTCCCCTAATCTTAAACCTAAAGTTTTCATTTAGAGATTATATAATGTTTATTAATTTCCCTTGGTTTGGGGTTTTGTGGGATCATTTAGTTCCTGTAAGTACATTTCTTTGTTTTCCTCATTCTCAGTCTCATTCTCAGTCCCTCTCCACAGCATATCTGTTTCTTGTTTCTTTCAGAAAACAATCAGGTCATGGTCCTGATCTGGTGCCACTCAGCTCCACAATAATCAGGTCTTATATCTGTGAGCGTGTGTTTGAAAAGCTTCAGACAGTTCTAGGAAGACAAACACACACATATACGTGCCGGCTGAGGAAATGGCATGATCCTTCGTGGATTGACATTACCATCTGGCTGACACTGAAGGTCTAGAGTCACGTAGCCAGATGCTTGACTTTAGGCTTAACGTTTGGTTCACATGGCTGTGTATTTTGGACAGAGATGCCCATTTAGACTGGAAGGGGCCATATGACTGACCACACTTATTTTTCTTGGTGGTCATCAATATCTTTTGCAGACTTTTAGACAAATCTATTGAGTATTTTTTCTTTGAAAGTACTCATTGTAGCTGTGCTGCCTAAACTGTGGAAGTGTGTTGTCTAAAGCGGAGACTAGTGAATGGTCTTTCTCAAGTTCAGAATCATTCAGTTAACACATAAAACACAGTGTTATGTCATTTTTATTCAAGCGATTTATTTATTTTTTTAGTTATGTTATTCAAAGAGACCATGTCTAAGGGTGTCATGGCCCTGTGGACATACCTGCATCTCTGGAAAATTCTGTCATAAATATTTCCAACACACTATAATTTCCAAAATTATCTGTTGTATCCTTTGTCTTGTTTAAGATCATTTCAAAGCTAGCATTGTATGTATCCCAAATATATATAATTAAAAACATCTACATTTTTGGAATAATTTAACAAATACAGCTTGTAAATTATGCACGATAAATAATTATATTAAAAAGATATCTATTATAGATAGATAGATAGAAGTCAGTCAGTCAAAATGCGATTCACACTCCAATCCATAAGGGGGCGTGTGCGGTAATGCAACGCTGTTTTCTGAACGACACAACAGGAAAAAGCACTAAAGAAGAAGAACAGACGATCTATGCATAGATATGTTTACGTGTAATCTCTCAACCAGTGTTTCAACCGCGGAAAGACATCAATAAAACAGCTTGAGAATAATATTACATTTACCTCAGGCAAGTCATTTAGTGTCCACAGCATGTTAGTTCACTAGAGAAATTAAGCATTTCACTAAATATATGCACTATATTAGCTTATATATTCATTATATTTAGTTTATCTGTTAGTAATGTCTTAATTATTTAATATGTGTTTAAATAAATTTGTTATAAAAATGACAGTAACTGCATAAATTATTATATTTCAATAATTGCAATTCATTCCTGTGATGGCAACTTTTGTTTCGGTACACTTTAATGTATAGAAAGTTCAAAAGAAAAACATTTATTTGAAATCTCATGTAACATTATAAATGTCTACTGTCACTTTTGATCAGTTTAATGCATCCTTACTGAATCAAAATGTATTAATTTCTTGCTGACTTGCAAACTTTTGAATGGTAGTGCAGTAAAAATAAATGATAAAAGCATGGGAACATGTTTCCAGTTCACGTCAAGAAGTCATAAAAGTACTAGTGAGTAGTGTTTCTCAGGGATTTTCTGAGGGCCGTCACAGTTACGGCCTGTTAGTCTGAGAGCTGCGATGCGTCAGGCACTGCTGAGATTGGACTCATTTTGCAGAGCCCTGCCTGACCTGATGTGAACTGGAATATGTCTGAATAGATAAGTTCGTAATAGATTGCCTAGTCACTCTTCCTGTGAAGTGGCCTGCAATTGCAGATGGTATCAGAAACCAAAGAAAGTTATCTTGCCCTGCCTTTACTGGTTAATCCTAAACAGCTCAGGGAGGGGAGATTTCCCTGGGTTGCCTCCTCTCTCAAGCTGAAATGATAGTGCGCATGCCACAAACTACATCACAAAGATGTTATTTTATCAGATAAACAGGCTTTAGGGCTCCAATTAAATGAGTCTTTTGTTATCAGCACCTGCATGAGACGTATGTGTTTTAAATAGAAGAATAGTTTGTCTTTCAGCTCTCTACATGATATATTGTGATGATACAGGCCTGTTATTTATTGGAAGCATTAATTTTAGTCAGTGCTCTTTTTAACTGTTCAGATTCGGATTTTAACCTATAGTACCAGCAGTCAAATTAAACAGTCAAATGTTTCTGGGTTTTGCGCCAATATTTGCCATCCTAAACTCTTCAGCTTTGATTTCTATTCATTTATCTGTGGGAAATTATATCATTATATAATTCACAGTAATGATGGAAATGAAATGATCAAAGAACCCCTCCCTTCATTATGGCGCCAGACACAAAATGACAGACTAAAGTAGGAATAAACAGAAGCATAAACATTGAATTATCCCTAGTAACAAAATAAATCAGTAAAGGCATGTGTCAGTCCTCATACCGGCAGGATATTATAAAACCTCATTAACATGGAAGGATAGAAACGTACACTCTAAAAAATGCTGGGTTAAAAACAACCCAAGTTGGGTTGAAAATGGACAAACCCAGCAATTGGGTTGTTTTAACCCAGCAGCTGGGTTAAATGTTTGCTCAATCTGCTAGGTAGCTTTATTTAACTGTATTGCTTGCTTAAAATGAACCCAAAATATGTTGGAAATAAACATTTATTTATAAGTTTAATGAATAATAATTAAACAATAGTTCAGTTCTATTAAGTAAATTCTTATAACAGATCTGATCATCATTTCTATTTCTTCAACACTACAGTATTTCACACTTTGCAGTTTTGCTTTTCTGCACTCCAGATGGCCATGGATTGGTGCTAAACAAAGCGTTGTGACTTTAATGATGTCAGGAAACTGTGGAATAGAAGTGAGAATGAACAAATCTCTCTCCTTCCTTCGCTCCTCTCTGCCCTCTATCACTCTCTCTCTCTCAGTTTTAGATTTATATTGGGACTAATATTCCCTCTTTGTTCTTTTAGGTGGGGTTGGGCGATAACTGATAACACTTATTTTCATTTTAATCTGTTACTATGTACTATCAAGGCAAAAATACTAATAACTGCTTAAACTGCTGTATGACTGCTTGATCTTTTCAGTATTTCTGCTCCTGTTCAGGTGAGCGAAAGGAGAGATGATTCCACTCCTGTGCAGCTAATTGACCACAAAGTCACAGTTTTCACTTTTAAATTGAATTTTCACTGTTGAAAAGTTTTGGGAAGAAATGTTTTGGAAAGAAGTCTCTTATGCTCACCAAGACTGCATTCATTTTTTTTTTTTTAAGTACAGTAAAAACAGTAATATTGTGAAATATTATTGACATTTAAAATGAATGTTTTTTATTTGATCTTTTTAAAATGTAATTTTTTCCAATGATGGCAATCCAGCATCATTACTCCAGTCTTCAGTGTCACATGATCCTTCAGAAATCATTCTAATATGATGATCTGCTGCTCAAGAAACATTTCCTATTATTATCAATGTTGTAAACAGTTGTGCTGCTTCATATTTTTGTGGAAACCATGATACATTTTTTTTGGATTCTTTGATGAATAGAAAGTTCAAAAGAACAGCATTTATGTAAAATAGAAATCTTTTGTAGCATTATAAATGTTTTTACTGTCACTTTTGATCAATTTAGTGTGTTCATGATGAATAAAACTGTTAATTTCTTAAAAAAAAAAAAAAAAAAAAAAGAGACCCCAAACTTTTGAATGGTTGTGCATTTCATATGCATTAATGTTACATTGAAATCAATATAAAATCACATCCTGCTTATATACATCAGTATCAGAAGTATTGATATTTCAAGATTGATACTGCCCAATCTTTTTAGAAATGAATTCTTAGTCATTTAATGTGGAGCAGTTCCTTTCTTTAATTGGCTATTTATCATTAGGCTGTTGTTTTGTTTTATTGCCGCTAAGAATTCTGTTTGAAGGATGCGGCGCTTATCTTGCAAATTAATCAGCGCTGCATATTTCCATATACAACATTTCTGACAGCTTCTGTTCCGTACTAAAAAATCAATGGACATGGTGATTGACTCCAGTTGAAATGCCACATCCATTCATTCAGGAAATTAATTGTTTTTTTCCACACATTTCTGATTCTACCATTTTGTTCTGGACTGCCATTCACACGTGCAGCTTACAGGAAACAGTGGTGGGATCGTTCCCATATCAGTGTCAAAAAATCCTGTATTTGTGATGAACTTAAACATACTTTGCCACTGTTGGTTGGTCATTTCTTTGCTCTGGTTGCTTTGGTAACTCTGGCTTCTCTGCTCTTCGTGACTAAGCTAATAGTGCAGCTCAGATCTGAATTTGTAGGTATTTTAGCTGCTGCCAATTTCATACGCCAGTGAGTGTGAGAAACGCTGAAGCCTGAAGAGTCTGTAGCTAGACTCTCTGGACCTGCTCTGTCACGTTTGGTGATCACATTGTTGTTGTTAGACTTATTGAAAATCCTGATCCAGATGTTCACCTTTAGATGGAGTCTAGGTGCAAACCCCATGCCTCGCTGACTGAGAGCTTTGTGTTTCCTAGCTATACAGATAATGTACCAATTAAAAAAGTCATATAAATAATGCAAACAGCATGCATACATTTATTAGCTAATTTATTGCTCTATAAAGTACAGCAAGACCATCACAGCAGCATTGCAGATGGCACAGCAGAGAAACAGGTGGTTTGTTGTAATGTTTAGTGATTTTTAAGTTAATAATGTAAATATTCAGTTAGACACACAAAGCAAATACAAGCAGACTAGCAGTCATCTGGAGATAAATGTTTTAAAAAACCACAACACAGTATACTGTGTGGTGCCACTTATGCACTTATGAGAATACACATTACTAATCCTTTCATGTATATTCATACAGAAAGGCATTCAAAAGTATCAGGGCAGTAAGAATTTTTTTTAAAGAAGTTAAGCAAGTGTCAGTAAATACATTAATATTACAAAATACTTTACATTCAAGAATCCTGAAGAAATGTATCACAGTTTCCATAAATATTAAGCAGCACAACCGTGTTCAGCATTGATAATATTAAGAAATATTTCTTGAGCAGCAAATCAGCATATTAGAAAGATTTCTGAAGGATCATGTGACACTAAAGACTGATGTTGAAAATTCAGCTTTGATCACAGGAATAAATTACATTTTAAAATATACTAAAATAGAAAACTGTTATTTTGAATTGTAATATTTCACAATATTACTGTTTTTACTGTATGATCAAATAAATGCAGACTTCTTTAAAAAAAAAAAACATTTAAAAAAATCTTAACCACAAATTTTTGAATAGTTTTTTTTTTTTTTACATATATATAGGGCCCTATTTTACCGATCTAAGCGCATGGTCTAAAGCGCACGGCGCAAGTGTGCTAAGGGCTTGAATCCACTTTTGCTAGTTTAAGGACAGGAAAAATGGTTGGCTCGCCAGGTGCATGGTCTAAAAGGGTTGTACCTATTCTCTTAATGAGTCATGGGTGTGTTTTGGGCGTAACATGCAATAAACCAATCAGAGTCTCATCTCCCATTCCCTTTAAAAGCCAGCTGCGCTCACGCCATAGCGAAATTTGCAAGCGGAAAAACTGAACGCTTCTCTAGTGAGGAAATGGATCATCTACGGGCTGAAACTAGCAAAAAACACTTGCGTTGCGCCTGCCGTCACAACTCTATGGTAGGGCCCTTAGAGTTGAAGCATTTATTTAAAGCAATTAAAAAATAATGTTTTTTCTACTGGAAAGTATTTAATTTAGCCTTTAATTATAGAAGTCATGATGTTTGTTTGCCTTCACAGAAAGATTACACAGAAACTGCATATTTAAACAGTTCTACAGCAGTTGCCTTTACTTTTCTACAAGATTTCCCAATAGAAGGCTGAAACTTCAGTATGTTCATTTCACACCATGATCTAAAGTTTCAGTTTATGTCCAAATAAACTGGAATTTTTATTTCTTTAGATTTACTGTAAATAAGTTCCTGTTAAAAATTGTTGTAATTAATAGAGTGTATGTAGTAAAATAGGGTTAAATCGAGCCCAACGCCACTGCCTTCTCTCCCATCAGTCTTCACGGCTCTGTTTAGTGCAGTTCCCTGATGTCCGGACACACATAATTAAGAATGAATTTGTCAGAATGAGTGATGTAGATCCTGCCCGTGTGTGAGTATGACCCAAAGCTCATGTTCATGTAAATTAATGAGCTCTGCCTCTAATCCGGCCAGCTAATGTCTAGACTGGATGTACCAGCATGATCAGGACATTATTACTGAAGTGTATTGGGGAGTATTGTATGTTTGCAGTAGATCATGTTAATTTGACAGATGTCTCAGGCTGTGCAGAGTGAAACAGTACAGTTAGAAAGTGGCAATGTGGCAGCAATTTTGGGTTCTGCTTCATTGAAAAGCTGCCGCATGTTTCCTTTCAGAATCCCGGAACATTGTTAAGGTTTTGAGAGGTTTTTCTTTTGTATGTTTGCCTTTTTTTCAGGTAAATTTCATGCCCAATTGCTCTGCAGGAATTGCCTTTAGTTTGCTTGTTTATGAATAGAGATTGTAATGATTTTTTTTTGTCTGGAAGAAAAGGAGGTTCACGGCTTATGTGGCTACAGACACAGAAAAGGAGCAATCGCAGGGCAATGTTTCCGGTTTCAGTAATTTAACAAAACAAGAGACGTCTGTCTATCTAGATGCACAAATGTGTGTGTAGATTGTTTTCTGGCTACACTAAAAACAATTTTTCACTCAGAATAGCTAGTAAATATTACAAATAATTGCAAAGAAATGGAAAGTAATACATTTAATTAAATAATTTTTTATTTTTAAATAGTATTTTCTTGTAAAACACTTTAATAATCTTTGTTGAATTTAAGTAATGGAAAAATTATTGGAGGGTTACGATTCCTTTGAAGACACTGAAATCCATAAGATGTTGAGATTTCCAGAGGATTTCTTTTCTGAAGAACTCAATTTATATTTGATTTATGCAAAAATGCTAATAAAATTCTACAGTCCCAATACAGTAACCATCCACCAGCTTCAGTAACCTTCCTGGCACTTTTATCCAAAGTGACTTACATTGCATTCAAGGTATATGTTTTGTCAGTTATTGCATTCCCGGGGAATTTTGCAAGCATCACGCTCTACTGATTGAGCTACTGGAATATGAGCTGTTGAATGGCATGTCTCTATTTTAAACAATTAAAAAAGATATATCTACTTGTCATTGCTGTTCAGTAATGAGGGGAGGGACCTTCTTATTCTAGAAAGTGTTTGATTGGACAAAAAGAGTGAGTGCAAGATGAGTCATCAATATTTTTGGTCCGAGCTTCGTCTTGTTTGTTTTCTCTGCTCTTTTAACATGTATGGTATTATTATATTGTGTATTGTATCCATCATTTTATGTAAAGCACTTTGGGTCTACTGGGTTGTTTAAAAGTTCTTTATAAATAAATAAAATGAAAATGAACAAAAGTCATGTAAGCAAGATTGTAACTGTGCACATCTGCTAAAAGATAAATGTTTTGTCAGCATTTAAAGGATTAGTTCACTTCAGAATTAAATTTCCTGATAATTTACTCACCCCCATGTTATCCAAGATGTTTATGTCTTTCTTTCTTCAGTCGAAAAGAAATGAAGGCTTTTGAGGAAAACATTCCAGGATTTTTCTCCATATAGTGGACTTCACTGGGGTTCAACGGGTTGAAGGTCCAAATGTCAGTTTCAGTGCAGCTTCAAAGAGCTCTACATGATCCCAGACGAGGAATAAGAGTCTTATCTATCGAAATGATCATTTTATAAAAAAAAATAAAAATCATATACTTTTGAACCACAAATGCTCATTTTGCACTGCTCTGCGTCATGCATTACGTAATCACGTTGGAAAGGTCACGCGTGACGTAGGCGGAAGAACCAAGCAAGTGTTTACAAAGTGAACGTGCAAAGATGAAGTCAAACACCCTTTACAAAAAAAAAAAGTTAAAACAACGATGTTGGATGATTTTGAAGTTGGAAGAGAAAATGAAAATGAGATGGTACTTTCGCCTACGTCACACTTGATAGATAAGACTCTTATTCCTCGTCTGGGATCATGTAGAGCTCTTTGAAGCTGCACTGAAACTGACATTTGGACCTTCAACCCGTTGAACCCCACTGAAGTCCACTATATGGAGAAAAATCCTGGAATGTTTTCCTCAAAAACCTTAATTTCTTTTCGACTGAAGAAAGAAAAACATAAACATCTTGGATGACATGGGGGAGTAAATTATCAGGAAATTTTCATTCTGAAGTGAACTAATCCTTTAACACAACATACTGTCATATAGTTGGCCTCAAAGCTATAAAAGCCACAAACTCATATTTTGATATCATATTTAAACCTCTGCTGTTTTTGGCCCTCACCATTAGCAGCAGTAGGTGATGTAAAGATTGTGCCTTTGCTAAAGACCCATTTTTCATTTTGTGAAAAGGCCAACAATGACTCCTCTGTCAAATCAAGTGTACACACCAGAGGTGGTCTTAATATTTTCACTGTTTCAGCCCTACATGTTGAGGTGGTTTATATTTCCACATCTTCTAAAAGCTTGTAGAAAGATGAAAATGAGATTCTGAGGTGTTTTTACACGTAACGCTGTAATTGAAGTGGTGTCCTGGTTTCTTTTGTCCTTTCAGGTATTCAGTTCTTCACAATGGAAACCACATTGAACAGGAGAAACTGTCAATACAGAATGACACAGAGTCCCAGGAGTCATGTTTCTGACACAGGTCACCCTCTAATGAGGACCATCACTGGAAGGTGCCATTTCTTACCGCCCTGCCTGCAGCTCAGAACCGACCGGAGCATTTCAGGACTCGAGTACTGGGAGCTGGACTGAACTGTTTGCTCAAAGAGCTGCTGAACAATAAAGGAAAGAACAATGTTGCCAAAGGTATCTGGTCTATATTTTAGGATACGAATTTCCATTGCAAAGGAATGTTGGTAAGGTTTTTCCCAAATGTGTTTATTTCCTTTTTGGTTCTCCTGGGAATACTATTTCCAAACCAAAAATACGTCTTTTAAGCTTTATCCAGAGAGGCTTTCATTAGCTCTAGAGTCAGATAACACTTCCCAAAAGGTACTGCTCAAACGCTAAATAAAGATTTATTTTTGTTCTATAAATAAAAAATAGTGAAAAGTCAAAAAAAAAAAAAAAAAAAAAAAAAAATTCACACCACAGTATTAAGAGGTAGAGCTGGGAGCATTGCTGAGTGATTCCCCCAAAAAACTTTAATTAATTAAAGGTGCATTATGCGATTTCTCACTCTCTCTCCTCACCCATCATGAGTGGACACGCCCCTTACTGCTGATTGGCTCACTCTCTCCTTCCCCATCATGAGTGGACACACCCCCTACTGATGATTGGCTCACTCTCTCCTTCCCCATCATGAGTGGACACACCCCCTACTGATGATTGGCTCACTCTCTCCTTCCCCATCATGAGTGGACACACCCCCTACTGATGATTGGCTCACTCTCTCCTTCCCCATCATGAGTGGACACACCCCCTACTGCTGATTGGCTCACTCTCTCCTTCCCCATCATGAGTGGACACACCCCCTACTGATGATTGGCTCACTCTCTCCTTCCCCATCATGAGTGGACACACCCCCTACTGATGATTGGCTCACTCTCTCCTTCCCCATCATGAGTGGACACACCCCCTACTGATGATTGGCTCACTCTCTCCTTCCCCATCATGAGTGGACACACCCCCTACTGATGATTGGCTCACTCTCTCCTTCCCCATCATGAGTGGACACACGCCCTTCTGATGACTGGCTCACTCTCTCTCCTCCCCCATCATGAGTGGACACAGCCCCTTCTACTGATTGGCTCTCTCTCTCCTTCCCCATCATGAGTGGACACACCCCCTACTGATGATTGGCTCACTCTCTCCTTCCCCATCATGAGTGGACACGCCCCCTACTGATGATTGGCTCACTTTCCCCTCCCCCATCATGAGTGGACACACCCCCTTCTACTGATTGGCTCACTTTCCCCTCCCCCATCATGAGTGGACACGCCCCCTACTGATGATTGGCTACAAGTGTGTTGTGGTGCTCGGTCCGATCCACTTTCAACAGCGTTTTTCAAAAATCACTTACTGCACCTTTAAATCTCAAATGAACAGTTATAAATATCCTTTTATTCTTTTTTTTTTATTAAGATAAGATCAAAATATGAAAGCATTTGTTTTGAAAATGATTCCAGCACCTATGTGTACATTTTTAGGTACAACACAAGGAATGTTGCAGGAAATTTGTCTTTCAGTGAATGTGGTCTTTTCCAAAGGTACAACATAAAATTCCTCAAAATGATTTGACAGGAAATTAACTTTTTCTTATAGCCAAAAATAATTTTTTGGATCATTTTCATATGGTGTACTGAAATCTCATATATGTACTTAAGACTTCTAAAGCTCTTTGGGGAAAGAGATGCACTGGTCACAGACAAAGTTGTGCTCCTAGCTAATTCATGTAATTTGGGTTCTTGTAAACCTCTCTGAATACACAGATGTCTCAGACCCCCAGGTGACCGTTCTCAGTCAGGTTAGCTCTGTGCTTAGCATGCATCACTGAATGCATCCATTTCCATGATGATTTCCGTTACGAGGATCTCCTCTGACATGATTCAATGGCATAAACAGCACAGTGTTTTTCTGAGAGTGCTAAAACTACATGATGCCTGCCGACTCTGCCTGTTACTGAGAATGTGTCAGGCCACTCCAAACAAAACCTTTGGTGACAGCAACCAGGGCCAGTTCTCCCAGATACCGTGTCTTAAACTGTTTTAGTCTTAGTCGAAGATGACCATCATTTGCTGCAAGGCTGAAATGGTTTTAGGAAAGGAAATGACCTGAAGTTGTTCATGAAAAAGGTCTTAAAGGGATAGTTCACCCAAAAAGTGGAAATTCACTTTCATTATTTATTCACCCTCAAGTTATTTCAAATCGTACGAGCTTCTTTTTTTTTCTGTGGAGCACAAAAAGATGTCAGTGATGCAAAACAGATTTAAATAACAACTTAAGGTGCGGTCACATTTACCGTTGTTCAGCAAATTTTCCAGTCATTTCGATAGGAAGCAATGCGATTGAGAATTCTGCATAAGCGCAAAGTATTTCCCCACGCAGATTTCACAACAGTTGCAAATTCGCCACGTTGACCAACAGAATGCTACTTGTTTTGACTACTGTGTGGTGAGTTGTGTTTTTCATACAACTCTACATCAATGACAACAGCCTAGCTTTTCTGCCTGCAAAATTTAGCCAGAATTCCTCTAGTGGAAATATTTTAATGGAAATAAGAGGAAATATTCTCCTTTCATGTTCCACAGAAGAAATTAAAGAGGCACTGCTGGCAAAATGGGCTTTCAATAAAACTTGGCTGCCTGTACAGTAGAAAGGTGAAAAAACTGAAATTGGTGCAACCTGACTAGAGAAAACAGAGAAAAAGGCTGTTGTCTTCCTTTTTGCCAAATTTGTAGGAAAACTTCAACACCCATAATGCACTGGGCATGTTGCTTTTTATGGCCACTCCCACCAGTGGATACGCTTACCAGAGTCAAATACCGCCTGGCTTTAGTAGGAAATACTTCTTAGCAAACTTTTAGTTATAAAGATGTCGACTTGTATTATTCCTGGGTGCAAGAATTTAAAGAGTAAATGTTTAGTTGGGAGTAAGTTACTTTCGGTTTCCAGTGAAGGATCCAGCGCGTTGTAAGACTGCAAAGAATTATAAATACAGAGATAACGGCACAACGGAAAATCTGAAAAACCTCTGTGTTTGTAGTTAACATTTCAAACTGGATGATTATGAACGTTTTTATGCCAAACGGAGGGGAAAAAACTATAAGAAACCATTCTGTCAGTTCTGCCTCATACAGGTTTGGAACAACACAAGAGTGAGTAAATGATGACAAAAAATTTTTGGGTGAACTATCCCTTTAAGAGCATGTAATGTGAATGCTTCCTATGCATCAGGAGAGGAAATACGGCTGCTGCCAGATTTTATTTATTTTTTTGGTCTTAATAAAACAGCAGATGAATTTTTGTTCCTTGACATTTCTAGCTAAAACCTCCCAAACAGTGATGTGCCATAATAAAGCTCTCTTCCAGAGCCGAGGACCCCCAATAAACACGTTCCTAGGAGAGCCTCGATATAGCAGAACTGACCCAGAACCATCTCCATCCCTCATTTCAGCATTTGCCAGTCTGCTGAACCGTGCCTCTGCCTAAAATGAATTACCTTTGGGAACACCAATTGTTTGAACTGATCTAAAAGATGTAAATATTTTTAAATAATTACATTTTATGTGTCAGCCAGTTTCATCAGAAAAACAGGTTTGGTTTTATTTGCTATTTTGCAGGGATGTACAGACAGCGGCACAAGTACAACACTAAAAATATCAAACATGTACAGCTCAGCACTGTCCTCATCGGTTTCCTGATTATTTTAAAAATGACGACTTCTCCTGCAAATAAAGCACTTGTAGCACTTTTATAATATGAAGAATATTGCATCCACAAGTCATTCAGTATTCTGGTCACTAATATGTTGAAAATCAATGAATGAATCTGACTTTCGTGATCAGTTTTCATAAATGTGGCGTGGTGACTTGAAGGAACAAATAAGACTTGGTCAACCAGTGGAATTGTCTATTATGGCTTTATTTGTTTGAATGCGAACAGAGCTACATTACCTAGCTCGAGGGAATGCCCACTTTAGGTTTCTTTTCTCATCTTCTCATGTTTTTATCAAGCGATATTTAATTTCTAAAGGTAGAGTTTAGTTTGATTTTATTGTACATAGGAATATATATTTTTATGCAAAAGATTTGATAGTGGTCCGTGTGTTCCTTTAAATGCTTTAGTCAAATGCGTTTTTTCTTCCAGTCTGGTGTATTTGCAAACCACGAATCTACCGTGTAATTCGAAGCAATGTCCAGATAAGCTGTATGCTAGGCTACTTGTTTTTTTAACAATCAAATATGTACATGGTCGTGCCTTCACAGTCATCTTACTGATGTACAGAGCATTGTGATTCACAGTGAAACTGTGCAAGTTAACACCGATAAATGCTGGTAGTGGTTGAAAATATTCCTTTTTAACAGGTTATAATGTACAATCAAAGGATTCCCTCCAGGAAACCAGCTACAGCAAGACTTTGATGAGTTATGAAGTTCAAATTATTGATTTCACTTTCAATTATGTAGCACCCTTTGATTCAAAGGTACTTTGCTGTTATTTAACAATAAGCATTTTTTGTTGGTGACAGCGGTGAACAGCTTGCACAATTTCCCTTCTTTTTGATGTCATTATGTTGTTTAAAGATGGATATTTGGTAATGGTTGAAGCTTAGGAACCATGACTGTGAGCTGAAAAAGATTTCCCTTGAGTTATGAAAAGGAAATATATGCTGTTTGGAGCACCGATGGATATGTAAGGATTTGGGGAAATTATGACACTCCATAAACATGACAGAACCAAAAACACTATTATATGAGCCATGAGTTATTGCTTCTAAAAGAGCAGGGCAAAAAGATACGAACTCTCCCCGAACCATCGAGGACAGGGCAGTCATTATCATCAGGATTTCATCTTAAATAATAATTCTCTGCCCGGAAACCTCACATATGAAGCGTAATCGAACACCTCAGAGCCCTGAAGGCAGAAGTGCTAAGCATGAATGTGTTGTAAATCTCCCAACAAGTTGTAGAACTTTTGTAAACTCAGTATTTATTTTGGTGGATTTAAGATTGATATTTTCATGTAAGGCTTCTCTTTCAGGGAGCTATGTGTATTACTTTTTCTGTTGCTATGTGACAGCTCTAAAAAAATGATAATTAAAGACGACGAGATGTTATTAATCCTCATGTGTTTTGTGTTCTCTCTAATAATATCTTTAGTCTCTCTATCATAGCCCTTAATGAACATTAAAGAGGTGGTTGATTATGATTTTACTTTTTTAACTTTAGTTAATGTTGCTGTTTGAGCATAAACAACATCTGCAAAGTTATGACGCTCAAAGTTCAATGCAAAGGGAGATATTTTCTTTTACAGAATTCTCTGTTTAAGGACTACAAGAAACGGCTGGTAGGGACTAGGGCTGGGTATTGACACTATTCACGATTCGATTCAATTTCTATTTGCATGCTTTCGATTCGATATCGATTATTTTGGATGTAATATATCAGTATATCTCTCAACTAATGCTGTAAACTACACATGGGAGTTGGTACTACTTTACTATGATACTGAAGGTTAAAATTAACTTACTAGGTACAAATATGCCTAAAGATACACTGTATATACGGCATCTAAACAGAAACACTTTGGTTTCCAGAACAAGGGAGCCAAATCTGAGAACTAAAACCATTGAGTTAATCCATCCTGGTGTCTGTGAGCTCCACTCAGATAAATATACAAACACTTAAATTACACTCAATTATGTTTTTTTTTATAATAAAAGTTTAGAATTACATAATCATATTTCTACTCCAATTCATTTTTTTTTTTAAATATAAACATTTAAACATTTATTCAAACATGCATTAAATATTGAAGAACATTATAATGAATATGTAACGGTGCATAGCTATATCAGAATGCTGCTTTCTAGAGTACACTTTTCTAGCTGACTAATACAAAGTTCTGGCATGAAACTCTAATGGGCAGGCTAATAGGTCCTTTAACTCAACCTGCTCATAATCACATCATTATCTATAGGACACAGATGATTGGTTCTTGCTGTCTTAGTGGCCAATGAGCTTGTGTGCTCAATCCTTAATGTCTTACTTGCTCACAGCAGCGTGTCGTGTATGTATTGGCAGTAGCAAGTCCCATACTTGCTCTGCAGCAGCAATAATCAACAGCAGCAGCGTAGCAGATCTATTCCGCCAAGACCAAACACATCAACATTGTCATAACCATTACCATGCCAAACACTCAGAGAGTTGTCATGACAGAAATGAGTTTATGGTCACTGAATGTTTTTCTGAGGTAAATGTGACATTACGTGACATTGTTTACAAGCTGTTTTATTGACGTCTTTCTGAGGTTGAAACACTGATTGAGCGATTACACGAGACATGATATGGATTTCAGTAAGTTGTACTGTGTATTTTAACATACCTTCAGATGTTTAGTCATGTTTATTTCACGCTGTAACTGGTATTAAAGTGGAGGAGAGGATGTTCACATGCGCTCGTGCTGCCGCTTCTCTTTAACGGAGGCGCTAAAACGATCTGTCGCGTCACATTAAACAGCGCCAAAACGGTATTTATTTTTTGAATCTCATAATAAGATGGACGTCATTTGAAATCTGAGACTTTGCTTCATATCAAAAGTAACAAAGCACAAAGATTATTGCTATTTATTGGATGGGAGGCACGCTACATATTCTGTTCATTCATCAACTGAAAACAGACTAGACTAATGGATTCTTGGGATTTAAGAATCGATATGGGTTTGTAAAAATGAGAATCGATTAAAATCGAGAAATCGATATTTTTTACCCATCCCTAGTAGGGACTACAACAAGCTTCTTCCTGAGTTAGTGACATCACTAACCCTAAAATTTACATAAACCCCGCCCCCAAGAACACACAACAAAGGGGGTGAGGTCATGTTGGGCTGCTGTAGAGAAGAGGAAGAACAATGTAAGGCTGAACACAGTTACTGACAATCCTCATTTTGGCTGCGTGAGATTCTCCAGCTTTGTTGTTGTTGAGCAACCGAAGCGCAAGCTGTTAAAGCTCCGCCCTCTTCTGGAAAGGGGGCCGGGAGCAGCAGCTCATTTGTATTTAAAGGGACACATAAAATCGGCGTGTTTTTGCTCCCAAATAGGGGCAAATTTGAAACTTCACAGACACATTCTGGGGACACCAGAGACTTGTAAAAGGGGCATTATAGGTCCCCTTTAAGATGCTTTCATTCTCCACACATGTACCGTTCTTGTTGAGAGATGGAAGCCCAGCATTTAATTATTCATCAATGTGAAAAACAACAGACTGGCAGTGAGCCCTGCAGTAATGAGGTGCAGACTGCTCAGGTTTACTCCCAGCAGAGCGTGCAGCTCCGCACTCACCTTTACCGATGCCAGAGCTCATTTCCCTTTACCAATTTGATGGACCATAAACTGCTTTAAAAGCTCTCTTCATGCCCTCCTGAGTCACGTTCACTGAACTTTCACCTTGACATTATGGCGTCTGTAAGAGTATGCGTCAACGTTTCCAAGTCAGTGTGCTGTTAAATTTAAATTGGATGGAAAGAAGCTTTCTGACTTGTAGAACTTTTCTCAGACTTTGACAAAGAAATAATGACGCTAACTCAAGTATGGTCTTAAAAACATCATCGGGGCCATCATCACTATCCGTGTGACCCGAGATCCCATTTTGGCTTTGCGGTTGATCACAGGAGCCATACTGAGGGAGTTATCTGAAGGGCTGAGGAATGTCTTTTCCCCTGATTGCATTCTGGAGTGACTTGCTGAGTTAAGTGCTCCTTCATCAGCCCTGGAGAACAGACTTTGGCGTTTTTTTAGGTGAAATTCTCAAAATGCTTCATTTACACAACTCAAATGTCAAGTGTGATAATGGCTTTTGTGCTTGGTGAGCTCTCGCTTAATCAAAGTCTAAGCAGAGCGCCGGCCGGCCGGTGGGAAATCGAACATAGCAATTAGCACTCAAACACACAGGCTAGCAATTCCGTGTGAAGCTCTCAGTTTGCTTTTCAGCACTTTTTAATTTTTAATGCAACTTAGCTATGAGGTTATTCTGCTTATTTTCCCCCCGCTTAATGTGCTTGTGGGTAGCAGAGTAATTCGTGTTGGCCTTTTTGCATATTTGAAGCTTTCATGTCCCTCGTGGGATGCTAATAATGAATCTAACCTTTAAATGTGGGGAGAAATTTAGGCTTTAAGCAAACTCTGACGTCTTGCACTGACTGAAGAGTTGAAAAAGTCACTGGAGGTGGACTGAGGTGTGTGGAGAAGGCCTGTAATGAGATGATTTACAAGGGAATGTCAAGCTGTTAGCCTTGTTTTAGACAAAGCACGTGCTGTTTGCCCTTTGTTCTCGACTTGTAATGAGTCGGGTGGACTTTTTTTTCGGATGAGTATTGTTTGAGATGTCATGCTCTTTTCAGTCCTTTTTGCAGGAAGAGTAACTCAGAAGGCTTCTCAGCATGGCACAGAGGCAATGGAAACTGAATAGGCGGTTGTTATCCTCTCGAAGGTTTATAACTTTGACCTGAGCTTGAAATGTTTTCAGAGTCTGTGACACACAGCAGTTTTTCTTTAAATCTCACTTTTGTCTTTTTTATGGGGCTGCTGTTTGATACATCAAATGGCGCTCTTCTTTTCTGTCTGCCCAGGCCTCGTTCATCACTGGAATGACATCAGTTCATACAGCACACTTTCAATTAAAATGAGAAATAATGTAATTATTGTTATTATTTCACTCTAAATCTAAAACTCTGTAAGAAGAATACTTTATAAATTAATAAAATTTAAAATACTGTCGCTGTTGGGCAGAAACCTTGTATCTCAAATTTCGTCATGTCACCGTTTACGTCTGTCTGTGGCTTTTGCAAATATTAAACCAATGAAAAGTATTAAAAAAGAACTTGTGACTAAACCTCATATCTTACATAACTTCACCCACTTCTGTCGTGAATGAAGTGCTGCTCGCAGTTTGGAGCATCTCTGTTTGTTTGCAATGCAAGGGTAAATAAAAACAAACTTTGTTTGAATAAGTGCAGCATTTTCTTTACTTAAGAAACACGATAGGCCCTATAGTATATATAAAGGCAAATGTTTTATGTGTTTGAGGAATGAAGAAAAGTTGCATTTGAAATCAAGTCATAGCCAATACATAACATCTTTTATAACATGAGGTTTTGGCCAAATGACAGAAAAAACTGAGCGCCCACATAAACTTTGTAACCTATAAGTTGATGAAAATGTAATGCGATGCACTTACTGCCTCAAATGCAGCCATTCAATGACAGATAAAACACATGTCCAACATTCACTGGTTAAAAACTTTTTAACTCCACTGAGCTTGATTTTGGTACAATGCTAATAATATGATGACACATATAATTATGATCATATAAAAAGCCACAATATGAGATAAATCTGGGTGCGAGGAAACCTGTTCGCAAACAAGTAAACATCTTAAATGTGTGCATAAGCAAGTCATGAGAATGAAAAGGAGAGAATAAGACTGAAAAAGCTTTACATTTATCCCAAAATATCTCTGAAATGTGGAATGTAAACCATTAATTTTGCAAATAAAGTGGCCTTCTCCTGGGAAGTGGCTTTTGAAGCTTTTCTCACGGTGATTTCTAACCTAATATTCCGTATTTATTTATTTAATTGATTTTACATGAGAGAGACTTAAGTAACTTGCAGCGGATGAGTCCTTCAGGCTGCTGGGTAATAAAGATCAAAGCAAATGTTCAAGACTGGAGGAAACAAATGTAACAATTTGAGAATCTTGATAGACCACTGTGGTAAATATGGCGGGACATGAGTCTGTTTTTTTGGGGAGGATGTAAAAGTATATTGGATATAATGTTAAGTTAGATATTGAAATGCTGTAACTGTTATGCTTATAAGTGTGCAACTGTTGGATTGCTCATTCAATTACCCATTCATTCAGTCCCACTGCCTCATATGGTCTTTTTTGTATTTTTATTATGGTCTTTCTTTTTAGTCTCTTTAGTTGAGAGTCAATAATCACCATCTGTATAAATGGGTAGTTTGAAATTGACTGTATTGAAATGTAAACCTGGGATGAACTCATACAGCCCAATCAGTTATGATGTATAATGAATGAATGGAGATAATCCATGAGAATATGCGTATAAACATGCAATCAGTTAAACAGAATTAATTTATAAAGAAGGCAGAGAGATGATGTATGTCCCAGATCTGCAGAAAGAGATGAAGGAAAGATTAGTTTAGCCCTCTTCAGCTGATTTTCTCCACAAAAGTTCTGATGAGAAGAACTACTTGCATGTCAAATGAATGTTTACATTTTGTACCATTAGATGTTTTATGTAGATTACATCACTGTAAAGTCTGCATCCTGAGGTGCTCATATCGTTTCTGTTAGGGTTGCAGCGTCTCTGTGAGCTGTGGTGGCGACACAAGACTTTGTTTACCCAAATAGCACACATACATCTCCAAGATGTCTTAAGAGCATTTCTTCTGTGTACAAACATCTGATAAACGTCTTTAAAAGCTTAGTTTTTACATTATGAACCATAAACATCTTATTGGGATTGGTGAGAGGTTTTAATCTATAATAGACCACATTTCCGAGGTTCTCAGAAGCGGAAGTCGTCATAGTTGGGTAAACTAGCGACTTCGATAAATATATTTTTTTGTGTTTCTATTTGGACAAATATCAAAATAAAAACTTCCCAATAGTGTTTTCATAACTTTCAAAAAGGGGAAAAAAATAGAGAGCGATTGATAACGGCAGTCATTTTTACCGCCACTTCCATAGCCGTTGTATCCACCTTATTCCTACGCCCCATGACGCTTTGCGCGAATTATGGGTGTAACTTCCGTTAAGCTGTAAACAGTCAGTGAAAGGCTCACTCTATGAACGTAATAATACGTTTTTTTAAAAACTGGGTACAATGAGATGACATTATTCTACTCACCCTTCAACCAACGAACATTAAAGGGACATTTAAAAGTGTAAAAGCATCAACAAGGTACTTTCAACAGGCCATGAAAAAGCTTGATTCTTTCCACAGCAATAACGGACGGGTTAAATATAACTATAGTGATATATATCTGTATTATGTAATATACGTTGCCTTAATAAAACATGTTCAACATGAACTCCATCATTTTTACAGATAATAAATTGTATTTACCTGCGAAAACAAACCTGGAAAGAGACGTGAGGCTTCGAGGAGAAAAACGAGAGATTCTTTGTGCATTCCAGTGAACTATTAATGGGATATATCGTAAATTATATTGTGAGAACAGACCACAAATGTGCAGTATATGTTGTCCTTTTTCATACTATTACAGCGGTATGCAAAGAGATAAAAGAAAATAATCATGATAGAAAGCAGCGACTGAAAAGAGCTCTTGCCACAGATATTCTTGTTATAACATGTTACTTTAAAATACCAAGCATTATGTTATTCTCATGATGTCTACACATAAAACATGAAAGAACATTTAACAGCTCATTCAGTCAAACTGACATATAGCTTTATTTTTAGGGTAACCTTATGATTTGAAACGATTCGTTTCAGTCTTTTTAAATGGAAGTTCCACAAACCGGAAGTGCAACCCATAATTCGAAACGCAGGCTAGTCAGGAATAAGGTGGATAGAGTGTATGCACGTGACGGCCGTTATGACTGCGGTTACGCCCACTGAGTGGCAGAAAGACTGAGAGGCAGCATTGGTTTTCAGCGTGAATGCCGCGAAAAACACACAAAACACATCCAAAACGGGAAAGAGCTTTGTGATTGACTGTAGATCAAATCACAGATAGAATAGACAAAAAGATCTGACACAAAATCTGAGGTACATTTTTACAGTATGCCAAAATCTACAGAAAAAAAGAAGAAGCAAATGGATCACTGCAATTCTCATAGCAACTGGACTCCAGGCAGAGAAACATGTTCTGCAGTTATCATTTTGTGTCAAAATGTTGGATTTTGCAGTAAAATCATACCCTATATATTGTATTGTTATATATCGTGTTGACAACTCATCAATTAAATATTTACCATCTCATTTTCAGCAAAAAAAAAAAAAAAAAAAAACTATACAAGTTTTAGGGCTGGACGATATGACGATTATATATAACATTGATATAAGTGTTTACTCCGATTTAGACCTACCTATATTGTAGTTATATAAGGCTTTCATTGTCAGATTTGCTTTATGTATTTCCCCGGCATCGAAATCAGGCACATATAAATGTCAGGAAACACGATTCCTGGCTGCATGCCAATATCCATGGATTAAGTTTCTTTGACATGATATAAGGAACACTTTCGAGCCCAACCTTTAGTGTAATCGTTTGTTTTACTCACGTTTTCGCAGTTTCCCCTATTAAATCCAGTCATACAGCAGGTTCTTTTGCCACTCAGTCCAGCTGAGGGAGCGCGTTCCGGCGGGAAAGTGACGTCGATGCATACCCTCTATTAGAAACACCCTCACAGCAGCGTTAACTTTTTTTTTTTTTTTTTTTTTTTCGTAATTTTATGCAACAGTAATATACTAAGTATAGTGTTATAAATGTACATACATTAAAAAAAAATGAAAATATAAAAAACTTTGCAGGATTTACAATATTGATGACCGTTAAAACGCGTCATCACAGTCTGTGTAAAGGATCAATGCCAGCAGGTTACCAGAATTCAGGTGAATTCTTTCAATACTGTTTAAAAGCATCACAGGATGAACCTTATAAGCTGTTTGGGTAAATGAGACAGTGTGCAGCTGCATATCTTGACAAAGAGTGGCCAATTTAAAAGTATTCCCAAAAACTGAGTTTTCGTCTGACCGCTGCATTATAAAGTGTTACTCTGCCCTCTGCTGGTTCAGCCTACATGATGACTTAAAGCTCAGTAAAAGTGGCTTGTTAAGGAACATGAACGATTATCAAATTAAAACATAATTTAAAATAAACAAATATTTAAATAAATACATTTTTGGTGTGTACATTTTCACTGTGCATGATAAGGTAACCAATTAACAGACTTTTACAGTAGGTTAGTTTTTCCCCCTGTTCAAATTACTGACATTTTTACATCTCGGATGATCTCAAGATGACATTAGTTGCTTGCTAACCACTAATAATAAGCATCTTGGGACTGAAACCCCTCTATATAGATAGACACTTGGATCTATAAGATATAGAAGAGTGCTGTGCAGGATTTTGCTATTATCTCAAGGATGCCTCGTCTCACACATGCATCAGTAATGATCTCATTGATATATGTCACATTGGCTTGTACTTTAGACATTTACTGTCTGATACTGTGGCAGTTTTACTTGTCCTTACAGTTTAGGTCAATAATGTAAAAGGTCAGCCGAGCACAAAGTTCAAAGTAGAATAGAAGGTCAGTGTTAGAGTGATTAATTAAAAAACACGTGCAGGTAAAGTTCAAGGAACATTAAACAATATTTTTAACACTGTCTATGATATTTAGTGTATAGAATTTAACCCTTATAATGTTTAATAAAGTGTTTGAAATGTATGTGAGGATATTGTATGATCAACAAATGCTAATCCAGTGTTCTTTGACTATTATTTATACTAGTATGAATTAGCTTTTATTTTGATGTTTTCAGTTTTCATTTTAGTTTTAGATTGAAGTACATCTTTTTACATCATTATAGCTGTAATAAAGCAGTTGAGATGCAGTATGATATACTTTGAATAAAAAGTGTAGGCTAAGGTAAATGTCAGGGCCAGTAAATTGATTGTGCCATTTACAAACCTTCTGAATGGCCTTTCCATCCTCAATTTTGAATTCTTGCTAATAAAGGTAGGCTATATTTCATGACCTGCCTTGACTGCAATCCGGTTTGAGTAGTGACATAAAAAATCATATAATATATTTAGAGTGGCAAAAAGTGTGACATCAGGTAAAGTGGGTCAAGCACATTTCATGCTGGAATGCCCTTTAAATATCAGGAGCCAATCGTATTTTAACAGTCATGAATAATTACCACAAACGTGTATGTGCTGTTTTTATTGGCCTGACATCACTGTGATGGGCGTGGTCAAGCGTCAACACAACGGATCGCAACAAGCACATGGTAAGGCAAATGCTCTAAAAAGATAAAATCATTTTTATAAAAATAGCAATAATTGATACAAATATTGTATTGTGTACTTTTATTTTAAAATAATGATTTCATGGACAATTGCCAAAAAATGTATAGTAGTATTTGTAAGGATGTTCAGAGTAGTGACCCACTTAGCTTAGCTTAAGGTGTTAGGTAAAGTGGGACAGTAGCTGTCTATTAATGTGGGACACTTCAAAGCATTTCTTATGAAATATGATCGTTCATCATCATACATGACCTATTATGTCATGGATCATATCATTAACCTGATGTTTTCTAAGAGTCCCATTGTAGCTATGCTAGGTGAAACTGGATGCTAATATGATGTCCATTGATTCTCTTCTGCTGTCTGAAGTTTGAATTTGAACTTATAAAGATAAACTTTATCTGGAGGCTGTAGGATGAATGACCGATGACAACACTAGCTGCTAGCTGCAATATGACACTGTTTGGGGCAATTATAACAACTGTTATGATATAAAATACTAAATGTATGACATTCTTAACCTTCTAGATATAACTAGAGGTAGAATAATTTCTACCTTTAGATATATCTAGAAGGTCAAGAATGTGTTATTGATATTTTGATAGATTGATTGATGGTTTTACTGGCACAGTATGCTGGCACATTCACTATAATGCAAAACTACTCCATTTCGTTTTTTGAAATATAATGACATATAATAATGAAATATAAACTTGTTTTCATGACAAATTTATTTAAACGTATATTAAATAATTAAGACATTACTAACAGGTAAAGTAAATATAATGAATATATAAGCTAATATAGTGCATATATTTAGTGAAATGGTTCATTTCTCTAGTGAACTAACATGCTGTGGACACTAAATGACTTGCCTGAGGTAAATGTAATGCTACGTGAGATATTATTCTCAAGCTGTTTTATTGATGTCTTTCTGCGGTTGAAACACTGGTTGAGAGATTACACGTAAACATATCTATGCATAGATTGTCTGTCCTTCTTCTGCGCTTTTTCCTGTTGTGGTGGTTAGCAAAGAGTGTTGCATTACTGCACACGCCCTCTTCTGGATTGGAGTGTGGATTGCCTGTGACTGACTGTATTCATATATATATATACATCACAGAGAGGCACGAAATCACTCTCCAGGACATTCTCGTTCACTGTCCCTCGCTGGTGGAATGATCTTCCTGCCTTCATCCGCAATGCAGAATCCCTGGCAATATTCAAAAGACAGCTGAAAACTCATCTCTTTCGTGAGCACTTATCCTCATCCTAAAAAAAAAAAAAAAAAAAAAAAAATTTCTATACCTATCCCTTCACTTCCTTTAATCCCTCTCTATTGTAGCTTATGATACTCTGAGCACTGCCGAAAACTTGTATTGTGAGCACTTCTTGTCCCTATTTGCCTCGTCATGACGACTCGCTTACTGTATTCCTCACTTGTAAGTCGCTTTGGATAAAAGCGTCTGCCAAATGAATAAATGTAAATGTAAATGTAAATATATATACACTACTAGTCAAAAGTTTGGACACGGTAAGTTTTTTAATGTTTTCAAAAGAAGTTTCGTCTGCTCACCAAGGCTGCATTTATTTAATTAAAAATACAGTAAAAACAGTAATATTGTGAAATATTATTACAATTTCTGTTTGAATATATTTTATAAAGTAATTTATTCCTGTGATCAAAGCTGAATTTTCAGCATCATTACTCCAGTCCTCAGTGTCACATGATCCTTCAGAAATCATTCTAATATGATGATCTGCTGCTCAAGAAACATTTATGATTATTATCAATGTTGAAAACAGTTGTGTACTTTTTTTTTCAGGAGTCCTTGATGAATAGAAAGTTCAAAAGAACAGCATTTATCTGAAATACAAAGCTTTTGTAACATTATACACTACCGTTCAAAAGTTTGGGGTCAGTAAGAAGTTTTTGAAAAGAAATTAAAGAAATTAATACTTTTATTCAGCAAGGATGCATTAAATCGATCAAAAGTGACAGTAAAGACATTTATAATGTTACAAAAGATTATATTTCAAATAAATGCTGTTCTTTTGAACTTTATATTCATCAAAGAATCCTGAAAAAAAATATTGTTCATAAATATTTTGTACAATTGTACACAATAAATGTTTCTTGAGCAGCAGATCATCATATTAGAATGATTTCTGAAGGATCATGTGACACTGAAGACTGGAGTAATGATGCTGAAAATTCAGCTTTGATCACAGGAATAAATTGCTTTATAAAATATATTCAAACAGAAAACTGCTATTTTAAATTGTAATAATATTTCACAATATTACTGTTTTTTACTGTATTTTTAATTAAATAAATGCAGCCTTGGTGAGCAGATGAAACTTCTTTTAAAAACATTAAAAATCTTACCGATTCCAAACTTTTTACTGGTAGTGTGTATATATATATATATATATATATATATATATATAATAGATACACACACACACATATATATATATATATATATATATATATATATATATATATATATATATATGCTAATAATTTAATTGGAGTAGTGGGTCCAAAGTATTAAACCTAATTTAACAATTCTGCATTCAACATTCTGACTTTTATCTTTTTATAGAAAAATGGCGCCTAACCCAAAGCAGTCAGGAAAACTGCAGAGAAAACGGCAAGATGAAAGAGAGCTTAAAGGAAGAAAAGGGCTGAAGATGAATCAGTGGAGAGAGGACCAAATGAAAGCTGCAATCGAGGAATATAAAGAGCAGGTAGAGTCGGGGAGGCCTGCGCTGCGATTGCTCGCAAGGAAGTGGAACGTGCCGAAAACAACCCTTCAAAGACGCGTGAAAGGGCTTGTTGAGGGATCTGAGCATGCCTCTGGAAGAAAGCCATTCATCCCTATTGAATCAGAGCGGGAGTTAGCGCGTCTTCTCACCTTGCTTTCACAGAGAGGCTTCCCGTTGAGGAGGACTGATGTTCAATCATTTGCTTTTGAGTTTGCCAAGATAAATGGTATCCGAGGGTTTTCAGAAGAGAAGCAAAAGGCAGGCTATTACTGGTTCGAGGGCTTTATAAAGCGAAACCCAGGGCTGAAGATAAAGAAACCAGGGGCTATATCACCTGCTACAGTGATGAATGAAGAAGAGCTGGGAACATGGTTCAGAATGTACGAAATCACCCTTGATGCCTTGGAAATTAAAGACGTTCCTTCACATATTTGGAAGTGTGATGTATCAGGACTACAAGACGACTTCTCCTCTCGGCAATATGTCAGCGAAGGAGAAGAGCCTTCCTTTCAGATCAGAGCTGAGGAGGAAGAGGAAACTGCCTCAACGGTACTAGCAGCATTCAATGCCAGTGGTACATTTGCTCCTCCGCTTATCATTTTTAAAGAAAATAGGGTGAGAAGTGAGTGGTTGAACGAATCCCTGGAAAATGTGTGCGTGAGAACGTCGAATAATGGCTGGATAACATCAGAGCTGTTTGTTGAGTGGGGCGAAATGTTTGTGGCACAGCTTCCAAAAGATGACGCCAGGCCCCACCTTCTGATCCTCGATGGCCAAAGCAGCCACGTATTCAACCTCCGCTTTTTCAATCTCATGAACCAGAACAATGTGGAAGTCATATGCTATCCTGCACTGCAACCGGCAAACAGAGCTCTGTTCAGGAGTCTCAAACACAACTGGTGTGAAGTGAGTCACCAGTGGAATCAGCAATGTGCAGACATGAAGTTCCCCAAAGCACATTATTGTTCTGTTTTCACAGAAGCGTGGAAGACGACTGCCACTGTGGAAAGAGCCCAGGATGGGTTCAGGACAACGGGAATGTACCCAATAAATGTGCTGGCCTCCATTAAGCATGAACCTTTTCCTGCCACCCTGTCCCGTTTGGAAAGTAACACGCCGCCCACTGCACATTGCAGCACAGAAAGTGGCTCTGATGTGCTTTCAGCTGTTGAAGTGGCATCATTCAAAGACTTTGTGGTCATACAAAAATGTAACAGGGGTATAAAGACACCCAGAGCCAAGACAATACCACATTTCCGCAGAAACACAGAACACCTTCTTTATAATGAACATTTAAAACAAAAAACATTTAAAACTCCCTATAAATGCAGGGGCTGTTTCATAAACCACAGCGCAGATGATGATCCGAAAGCTTCTGAAGCATGGATCAGATGCAGCAACTGTAAGGCCTGCTACCATGAGTCTTGTGCCGACGAGGATGGGATTTATGAATGGGTTTATGATGTAGATGGTGATAATTGATCAACTGAAGCATGGAATGAGCAAGAAAAAATGAATCACAGAATGTATGATTCCTGAAAATAATTGTGGCGTTAAAGTCTTGTGCTGTGAAAATCAGCTTTTAAGATTGAATGGACTGTCACAGCCTTGTTTTCATTTGCTTCAAATTAAATTAATTAAATTGACTAAGGTCCATTAATGTTTGGACATAACTTAAATAGTCAGTATTCTGTTTACAGTCTTTTAAGACATAACTGACAAGGAGTAATAAATGTTTTTTTGCACTGTATGATTTATTTATTGTTTTAGTATTTGCAAGTCTTGTTCCCCATGACTGCTCAATTACTTTGGTCCTTTCTTTGCCCCTTGCTAGGACCTTATTAGTCATGTCTTGGCCAATCAGAACAATTTGGGCATTTTCTGCATCATGCAGGTCACACACAAAGGTTGGTTATTGTCTTTCTGCACACTTGCACAGAATTGATGGGTCAGAATGGGATGAATATTGAATGCAACACTTGTTCAGTCACATTTGGGTGCATATCATTCACAAGAAATAAAACCCCGGTCTCTTGGCTGACTGTTATCCTCACCTGAAAACCAGTTGTTGGACGCTGCCATTTCGATTGTCCTTCAAAAGCCGCGTTTCCACCTAAATTAACCGGAACAATTTTTTCCCCCAGACCTGTTGTTGTCTGCGTTTCCATTGTGGTCTAAAGTAACGTGAAGATTAGTCCGGTGACTAGGGCTGCGCTCAACTTTCCAGTTCTAGGTGGATTTTGTCCTCCAAGAATAAGCTTAATAAAGCCTGAACCTTGTCGTTGGTCATATTTTTTAAACTCTAGTGTTGATTCGAATAACAAACAACTCTTACTGCACACATTGCAACAGACTTTTAAAAATGGTGGTTGAAATAAAATGCTGCGTGAACCAATCAGCATGTTTGGCGCTCAAGTCCCACCCCCAAAAAGTTCCTGAACTTTGATAAAGTACTACTTCGTGAACAGGGACTTTCTGAGAGGGACAGTTTTTACCCAGAACTTCATTTAGACCCTGGTCCCTGCGGTGGAAACACACAGAGTACCACCCCAAAGTCCCTAGTTCCTGGTGAACGTTCCTGCGGTGGAAACGCGGCTAAAAAAGATTATTCTCAAAAAGCTCTAAAGCACAACTTCTGTGTTGATGCCTCAGTCAGATCAAGCTAACGATATAAACTGACAGCTTTGCTTCTTTTATATGCTGCTCTGAATGTCCCAAAACTCTGATGATGTCACAAGTCACGTGACATTCCTCAACATCAAAAAATCTATTTGCATGTTACATGTGAAGCCACCCTGTCGCCATATTGCTATTCTGACAAATTCCACTGAATCCATAGAAAATCATCTGATTTTAAGGAGAAAACATTTCCTAACGAGTCACCGTTTTCATACCTGTAAAATCTACAACATAAATGTCATAAGCATGCAAATAGTTATTTGTTTAAAGAGGGGTTGTTAAAAAGTTCATATTCATTATTGCAGCAAATATCTGATCTGCGGACGCACGAGATACCTCAACATATGCATTACAAATGTCATAGTGCTCATCTAAATACAGAGTTATGATCTGAGAGATCAAGCTAATCATATAAACTGACAGCTTGGCAATTTTAGTATCATAATATCATAAATTATAGCAAGATAAATTAAACTCCAATAACTTACACAAATAAAACTAAGTAAAAAGCTAAAATTTAAAGCTGTGGCCTCCCACAGTATGGGACAAATTAGTTAGAAACATATCTGTTGTTCCAAAACCACCATATATGGGTTTTCATTTTGGGATTTATTTTTCCAGTTTTGTATAATGTATTATTTGCAAGTGTGAACCATATACATAACAGTTGTTTTATTCAGGAAGACTTACACCGCTCTGGATTACACACAAGTGTGAAAAGGGTCTATTATTAGTGCTTTTATTTTGAAATTCACCCCGGAAGTGAAATGCTGTTTCGTTTCGTTGTCGTTTCCACCTTCTCGTGCGCTGTTGACCGAGGGGTTGATTGCGTTTCATTTCGTGCGACGTAAAGGACTTCAACCCGAAGGTTGGGAACGGGAAGAAGAAAAAATGTAAGTAGCAACACACTGCATTACAATAACAGATATAATATTATATCACGTGTGTTTTAAGTACAGACTATAATAAACCCGAGCATTGTCGTTTACATTTAGGCCCGTAGCTTTGCTTTCTTTTTCCTAGTTTCGTCCATGCGTTGTGTTTAACCTGTCTGTTTTCTTAGATTTAATTTATCTTAAATAAAATATTACACTAGTCTGCGATTAATGTAAGCTGATTGTCCTGAAGTAAGAGATGAATGTTACCTCACCATCAGTTAACCTCGGATTCACGTTAAACCTGTACAAAAGGCGTCGCGTTAATATGGTGTTGGATATTTGGAAGGTTCCTGTCCAATATTTTCTGCATTATACCCTTCAAACATGCTTTCTGGTTGTCATTAGTTTGCATTTAATTACTGCCCAGAATGCTCTAACTAAAGTTGCAATAGTGTTTTCTTCTCTGTTGTGACGTATATCCGATTGAAACGTCTTCTGTAACAAGAAATGTGGTGCGAACTTGATTTTGTCTCTGGGGAATTGACTGGACGGTTGTAGTTTGCTGTTACTATGATCTCATGTGAGTGACAGCCTTAGTAAACATGCCATTAGAGTAGATATGAGATTGCAAGAGGGAGGGGACGTTATTTTGATTAAAGATTACAAGATGATATGAATAAAAAACGTTAATTTATAATAAATACTGCAATACTGAACTGAAGACTGGAGTAATGGCTGCTGAAAATTCAACGTTTGCCATATCATAGGAATAAATCTCGAAGGAGCCAGCTGCGAATTAGTCTTCCGGGTTCTGACGTCATACCTGCAGACCCCTTTTCAGTTAGTAAACATTGTGACGTTTTTGTGGGCGGAGCTTAGGTGGAGGCAGAAAGATTCCCCTGACCACTTCGCTAATGCTATCTAATAAGTTTTGTTCGCTTTTTTTTTTTATTTACAATAACTGGAGAAGCAAGTGTGTATAGTAAAGAGAAACTAAGGGCATAAAAATCTTTAGTTGTACGACTAACAAAGTTGGCAGGTATGTGATAAAATTTCAAATTGGAGCCTGTACTTTGTTGATTCTGGCACCCAACAATACAACAAGATGGCGTTTTTAAGCTTCTTATGTAGCCGCGACTCTGCTGGTTTGTATTGGCCCCCTCTAGTTTTCCCTTTGTTTTGCCTCCAGCTAACGCTGTGACGTAATTGTAATTTCGGCACTAAAAGGGTTCATTGGTAACGACGGAACTTGCAACCATAGTTGGCTTTGGGAAAGTTACGTTAAGCCAGTAATAATGTTTTGTTTTTTGCTCCAATATCCATATTCGAACTAGTAGCGCCCTTTTAATGTTATTACAAAAATGGCAAACGAAAAACAAAAAAAAAAAAAAACACGTCTAGACAAAGTTGAGAGGACGCTTTTACATTTTTTCTTTTGAAAGAGAATTACGACAATATTGTCAACATCTTCAATTTAAAACCCAGTTGACTCTGACTTACCAAACTGTTGATGAGCTCCACTGACCTCCATAGTATGGAAAGAAAAAAAAAAATACTATGGAAGTCAATGGGGTTTATCACTTGTTTGGTTACCCATATTCTTAAAAATATCTTCTTTTGTGTTCAGCAGAAGAAAGAAATTCATACATGTTTGGAACAACTGGAGAGTAAGTTCATAATGACAGAACTTTCATTTTTGGGTGAACTATCCCTACAGTACATCTCATCCTTATGGACTCCAGCAGATTTGTCAGTTCTTGCTGTGAGATGTTACAACAAGGGAACCTACAAGTTCTCAAACACGTTTGGTTTGGCACTGCAGTGGTGATCATCAGCTGTCCTTCCTCTCTCCCCATAGTTTTAGGTGTCTTGCATTAGGTGTCCTGCAGCAGGTCTATAGCATGTTCACACAGGTGATCAGGGACCCTGGGCATCTTTCCCCTGGTGTTTTTCAAAGGCAGTAGAAAAGTCTCTTTAAAGTTATTGGAACTGTGATCCTAACTGTTAGTGTCTTAACAACTGTAGTAAAGCTTATTTGGATTTTCCAAAATTATCGCTACTCTACAGATCACACATGCACATTGGATTTTTTTTGCACTAATTTGTAATAGCCATATATTGTAAAACAAATGCACTGAAAAATAAATGAAACTTTCATAATTAGTTTTGTCCTAATTTCTATACTTGAAAGAGATAAACACGTGAGCTTTTATTTTAACGGAAACTGTAGTCCAGAGACGCGGAGCTGATCGCGTGAGCGAAGTGTGCAGTTCTCTTTGCACAGCGCAAACAGACAGTCTTTTGCGATTAGATAAGGACACAAAGCCTTATCTTACTTTCGATTTTAGTTTGTTTGACAGCAATGGCGCAAAACACGACCTTAAAGACCTTTTATGTTATTATGAGAAGTATATATTTGCAGGCCGCCAGAGTCTAGGTAAAGGGTTAGTTCACCAAAAAATAAAAATTATCCCATAATTTACTCACCCTCAAGCCATCCTAGGTGTATACGACTTTCTTCTTTCAGACGAACACAATCAGAGATATATTTAAAAATATCCTGGCTTTTCCAAGCTTTATAATGGTAGTGAATGGGGGTGAGATTTTGAAGCCCAAAAAAAGTGCATCCATCCATCATAAAAGTAATCCATACGGCTCCAGGGGGTTAATAAAGGCCTTCTGAAGCAAAGCGATATTTAAAACTTTATTAAGTATAATAACTAGCTTCCTGCAGACAACTGTACACATCGAGTTACGGCGGAAGCGTAACCCCTGAACCGACGCATGACGTAATGACGAACGCGGAAGGGCAGAGGATAGAGCAAAACAAAACACTGGTTAGGAATTAGAAGTCTAAAATGAGAAATTTTAAAGAAATGTTGGATGATTTCGATATAAGAGAAGAGGAGCTTGAGTTTGTTGCACTGCCCTATTTGTTTAAATCGCGAGAGGCACCGAAGCTTACGCTACTCCTACATCATACGCAGTATGTGAACAGTTGCCTGCCGGAAGCTCGATATTTTCGAAAGTTTTAAATTGATATTTTTCTTACAAAAACCCATAGCTTTGCTTCAGAAGGCTTTTATTAACGCCCTGGAGCCGTATGGATTACTTTTATGATGGATGTATGTGCTTTTTTTGGGCTTCAAAATCAGGCCCCCAATTCACTGCCATTATAAAGCTTGAGAGAGCCAGGATATTCTTTAAAATAACTCCAGCTGTATTTGTCTGAGAGAAGAAAGTCATATACACCTTGGATGGCTTGAGGGTGAGTAAATCATGGGGTCTTTTCATTTTTGGGTAAACTGTCCCTTTAATGAATGGGAAACACTGAATTCTATTTATTGCAGTCAATTGATATTGTGGTGGGCCGCCACAAATAAAACAATGTATTGGAAACACTGTGATATGTCAGGGCTATAAAGACCCTAAAGGGAATGAGTGCAAGTTATCGATGCGCATGTGTCGACCACCTGTGTACACATACACGTCAAATGGAGTGGACTTTAAAAGGATATGCATACAACTCTGGTGTATGTGTACGATTCGTTCGCTTCAACAGAAAGACAAAATCTACTATTATGTTAAACATTAGTTTTTTTTTTTTTTTGTTAAATGGACCTCATCAAGCACCAAGTGCCTTTATTGGTTTTATAACATGCTTAGCATATATTAAAATTATTAGGGGCACACATTTTCATTAATGCTTATATATATATATATATATATATATATATTCCATTATGACCACCACAGATTCAAATGACTGTTAATGCATATAAAATTTCACTTTTCTTTGGATGAAATAACCCTGTGCTCTCTTTGCACCCTTCACTTGAGACCGGCTATTGGCTTGTCTGTTGTCAAGACGTCTTGATGCCAAATTATGTTTGCAGTTAAGCGCTAAAGTTGATTAGCTTAATTTCTGTAAGTTTTTTTTGTTTGTTTGTTTGTTTGTTTTCCCCATGGATTACAAATTTTTAGTTTTTGGTTATATAGTACAATTTAGAGACATGAACAATATATCTCCCTGGTTCTCCCTGAACAAGAAACTGCAATGCTTTCCCTGTCTTTCTAAAGATCTAAGATTGATTCAGACTCTTTCTTTTCCCTTCAAAGCTCTATTAAACTTTCCCCTTAAAATATACTTCATGGTACTTGTAATTTCTTTATTTTATGGTCTATTTGGTCAGTATACCAATCTGTCCATTTGTACCTCTATCATTGTAAGTAATGTTTACTTCTGTTACTTGCATTGTATGGATTTGTGGAGCTCACTGTCTTGCTCTCCTATGCCACTGCTAACTATTTAGTGAGCATGCTAGAAATCATTGCTCCATTGTGTTTCTGCAGACCTGTTTCATTCTGGAGGAGCTTCTTTTCTCGATCCAGGCTTAAATTGACGGATTGTCTTTTTGGGGACTTTTTGATTCGCTCTGTTTGATTCGATCTTTTTCCACTCGTCCAGAGCGCCATCATTTCAAGGCCATGTCCCATAAACGGACTGGTGATGATGCTCAGAAGGGCTTTTCTGTAGCCCGTGGGCTTTTGGGTGACTTTAGTATGGGTGACACTCACTCGGACCCCTACAGCTCATCTTCCCGGTCACATAGTGGCATGTCTGGTCTGGTTGGAGGGGAAGAAAAAGACCACAACTCTCAGCTGCACCGCCGAGCGGGCAGCCACCTTACTACCCTTAAACTGTTCGCCAGCCTAGGTCTGTCGCCGACTGATCTGGACGCACTGGCGCAGGTTCCAGAGGAGAACATATGCATGGAGAACTTGCCCCATCTTCTCATGCTGCTGAAGAACCACAAGATGGAAGCCAGCTGGGACGACATGCAGGGCGGAAGATTGGACTGTTCCGGTGGGCAGGCTCAAAGCCTCTCACAAGGTGACTTCGGTTATACTTCCATGCAAGAAACATCTGGTCGAGGGTACGACATGTTAGATTACAGGAGCGGTAGCGGCAGAGACCGCCAATATTCTGAGCTTTCCCGTGACTCCTACCGCAGCCTCGGCATGTCAGCGTCATCGGCATCTGACGACCTGTTCATGCAGAGAAGAATGGGCACCCCGTCTCAGAGAAAAGTGCAGGATTTCTTGGGAGTCATGCCCCTCATGTTTCCCCATGTGTGCTCTCTTTGTGATTTTGATGTGCTCTCTGTCATGGTGAGTAATTCAAGGCGCTTGCCTCCTGCACACACACTTCCTCTTCCTGAGTCCTGCTGTTTGAAGAAGGCCCTCCTTAAACATCATTGGTTGCATTTAAATCAGCACCTCTTAGTTTGGCCTAGTATCAAATTTGATAAAATGGCCCTAAAAGATAAAATGGCCCTAAATCTCATTGGATGTCTGTAGTATTCAATGTTGTTAGCTGCATTTCTGACTTGTTCTTTATGTTTGGTTCCAGTTAGGACAGTATCTAGAACTAATTTCAGATCCATTACTGTACTCATTTGTAGATTGCATTCATAGCCAGGGAGGGTAGCTTGTCAAGTTAGCTTTGATCCAGTATGTCAAGGCTTTGAATTTCTTTAGATTTCACAGCTAATTACTGTTACATACAGGCCCTGTTGTTTGTGTGTTTTTAAATATGTATATTAAGGATATTTTTTCACCCTTCCCTGTGTTTGTAAAGGAATGGACTCAACACACCACTGGGATTCGCCACTCTGAAAACCGCAAACTCCTTCTGCAAATGTAAGTGGACTGCTTTGTGAAAACTGAACTGTTCGTTCATATGTTTTTTTTTTTTTTTTAATCCTAGTGCATTAAAAAGTTACCATGTAGGATCTCTAGACATGGTTGCTAATTTGTGCTGTTGCGGTCTTTGAAATTGAATATGTCGTTCAAGTGTTTAGTCTTGGATACCATGTGATGCTTTGAGCGCTGTTGAGCGGATTCGTAAACACCTCTGATTGGCCGTTGTGCTCAGAAGCTCATCAGATATGTCTGTGATTGGCTACAATGATCAACGTTTTGAATGTTGTAAATAGACATCAGTGACGCTCTTTAACGAGCGCTTACTCAGATACACACGGGAGCGTTTGAAAGCAGCGGTCCGCTGATAGACGCCTGCTTTCAAACACTCCCACTTTCAAATTCAAACACTTACGTGTGCTTCCAAACGCTCCCGTGCATAGATCACAGACATATATGTTGAGTGCGTGAACACAATGGCCACTTAGACTTGTTTACGAAGTGTCAGATTTTTAAATTTCAGTATCGAAGTTGGTACGTTTGACAACACTACGTTCAACATTTATATCTCTGTAATTTAAAAACAACTGAAAACTCCTTCCTGTTGTTTTATAGGTACCCGGACTGGGATCCTCCAATGCCCTCTAGTCTCATGTAAGTTACTAGTTGTTTTCAATTTTTTAATTTATTTTTTTTTAATAATGCTTTCATAAGTATGATACATTTTGCTTTTTACAAGGATCTGTATTGAAAAGCACATTAAAAATGAATTCCCCTCAGGTCGACATCCCTTTCCCTGGACACAAAGAGATGTTCGGATGGATTGCTGGAAACCGATTCAATTGGTGGTGGACTACAGAGAACAGGGATGAGCTCTAACTGGGGTAATAAATCTGTGAGAGGATATAAATAAATGTGATTCACTTGATGACGCATTGGCTGATTTAAATCAGTCACAATTTTTAAACAACCTTTTTAGGGTCTGATTCCAGTATGGGAATGACAAGTAAAAGGACGTCATATTCAGCAGCACCCAAGGTAATAATGCATTAAAAGTGATCTGTTTTTGTTCCATCAGTTCTGTATAATCAGAACATCTTTTTCACTATAGAATCTTTTGTTCGAGTGGATGGATATATCTTGAATATTTTTTATTTATTTTTTTAGATAAAAAGTAGGGTGATCGTGTTAAAATACGAAAGGAAACCGAAGTTAACAAACAGCCTGTTTGACTTGGCAAAACCCTTTGGCACCATCTGTAAGCATCTAGTGCTGAAGAACATGAACAAGGTATTGTCTCTACATGTATGAGCAATCGTTGCCAATATGAATGTCCATAATTGGTATATATTGAGTAAATAACTCTGTTTTATGAATTTATTATTTGTTTTATTTTTCAAAGGCTTTCCTGGAGCTGCAGACTCATGAGGAGGCTTTGGCCATGGCTAATTATTATAAGCGTAAACCGGCCATTTTGAATGGAAAAGAGATACAAGTTTATTTGTCAAAGGAACTGATGGCAATTAAGGTAAGATGTTTCTTTTTTAAGTGTAGAGTTAAGCAAATCAAGCAATCGGGTCAATTAAGCTTATTTTCTTTATCAATACAGAAAAGTGGAAGGCCGGACAGAGACACTAGGATCAGAGAGAAGAAAGACGTCAGCAAGGTGGTGTTTTTCTGTAATTTGCCACGGGACAGTGACAAGAAAAAGGAGCTCCTCACAATATCTCGTAGATTTGGCACTGTTGAGAAACATTTCTTTCTAAATAAAGATGTAAGTTACATATGCAGCAATTTCCAGAACGTGCATTATTAAAATATGTCCTCTTTCATGGATCTCTTTTATTATTTTATATATGTCAAAGGAACCATAATTTTGACCCAAAAAGTCAAACTACATTCAAATTGTTTAACTTTAAATGTATGCATTTGGCTGACACTTTTATCTAAAACAGCTTGGTTTGCATGACCTTGGTGGTGTTAGCGCCACTCACTACTGTTTAAACTGCAGGAATCATGTACATAAAGTAAACATCTAGTTAATAGTAATACAGGCATTTTCCATGCTTTTTTGTTCGATTCTGAGAATTTCAGATCAATTCTGAACTTAGTTTTTAATGCAAGTTTTATTGTCCGTCCTTGCCTGCTGGTATTTTGTCCTAAAGCATATTAAAAGCACCACATAAACATATAAACAACATTAAAAACATTGATTTTTTTTTATTAGCAGTTGTCATGCAGAGTCTTTTGTGAACTTATTTTGAGTAATGCTATCAAATCAGAATGTTGAACTGATTCATTGAAACTTGAGCTGATTTACAGAAATGAATCAAACTTACCAACTCTAGTGATGTTTAAATAGGGGATGCTATCTAATACTTGCAAGTTGCAGAAAATTTAGGGATTGCAAAACTAATTAAATTACACAGGATATTTGACAGCTCTGTTCTGTTTGTTTTTTCACTTTGACAGGCTTATGTTCAAATGAGCAAGGCTGAGGATGCAGAGATGTTGGTGAAGTACTACACTGCCAATCCATTGACTATCAATGGAAGATCCATTCGACTGAACATCTGCTCGAAGTATAAGACTCTAACGTAAGTTGTCCTTTTTTATCCAGAGAACTAATGATATCTTTAGGCCGGGACACACCAATCCGACGTCAAAGAAGTAGCGGCAACGAAAGCCGACGGTGTTGTCGCCTCGCATCGGCCGAGTCGGGGAAAAAAATGTGTGCTTGAACACACCGAAAGAACTTCAGCCAACTGTCAACTAGCACACGCGTTCTGCGCTCTGCTAAGGAAGAAAACTGTATTTAAGCAGATATATTTGTCTATATTCGCCAAAAAGGGAAAGCAAAACTAAGACTGCATGTCTACAAACCATAAACAAAGCAGCGCTTGCTTACCGTTTTGAATATCAATCATGCTGGTCAGTTCTTTGCTCCACTCCGCTCATGTTATTATGAAAATATTCGTGCATTCGAGTGCTCAGGTAAGATGACGTAAAATTAGAACAACCTTCTGTCTGTGCCATCATGACTTATTTGCTTGCTTTCATATCTTTTGCTTATATTCTTGTGAACTGACTCGTTTGCTATACTGAACAGCCAATCAGAGTTCTCTCTCTCTCCGATGGCCTGACACCGATTCAACTTGTCGAATCAGCTGAAAGAAAGCCAACGAGGACCAAATTCAGCCGACGGTGTGGAACACACTGAGAAAATTTTGTTGGTCGACACTCAAAAACGGACCGTTGGCTTGGTGTGTTCTGAGCTTTTAGAAAGAAAACTAAACCAAGTATGCTATACATGTTTCAGGGTCCCACCAGGAAATGGCGACCAGGGAAGGGAAGAACCTACCCGTAAGAGCAGGGATAGCAGGGATAGCAGGAATAGCAGGAGTAGCAGGAGTAGCAAAAGTGCCACCAACAGAACAAGTGATAAACATTCATCAAAGAATCAAAGGTCCTCTACTTCCAAAGCCAAAGAGAGTTCTGATGAGAAAGAAGAGGAACCAAAGCCTGAGGAGGCAGAGGCGGTGGGTGACGGGTCAGGAGATGAAGAAGCTGATGTTATGGAAGCATGTGATGAAGATGAAGAGGAGTTTGATGAAGATCCATCTCCAGATGATGTTGACCTATCCTGTGATCCAGAGCAAACCAGTGAACAAGCACCAGATATTGATGATTCCAACATAGAGGATGAGGAGGACCCTGAAGAACAGCAAGCCAGAGATGGCTCCAGTGATGAGACCACAGAAAACCAAAAAGACTCTGGTGAAAAACAGGAAGAGACTCAGCTGGAGGAACCTGCAACATCTGAGGCTGAGCAGGAGAACACAGATGAGCTTCCTAAAGACCTTGAGGAACAGAATGATGACCAACCTGAAGATGAGGGTGCTGAAGAGGACGATGAAGAGCAGGCAAGAGATTTTGCACATCATCTGAAATGAAAATAATTTTAAAAATGTGCATGCAGATCTTTTGTTCCTTCACCTATGCTCTCACTATTCCTTAATCCCTGAAGGATGGCTGAAGCTTTGAATATATGTAAATGTAAGGTTTTTTTTTTTTGGTTTTTTTTAAACTGTACGTGGTGTGGTATATTTTATGTAACTTTTTTTTATATTCCATAAGCCTCTATAATCCAAGTCCTCTGAAGATGTACAATTGTATAGACCACTTTTCTGGTGCTTTTTTTTTTTTTTTGCCCTCTTTAGAGCTGTTCTTTTATTATAAATGACATGTCCATTATTTTGACCTGCAGTTCTGTTGATTATCTGTATCTGCTTCTAGGAGGGTCAACCCGAAGATGACTTTCCTGAGAACATGGATGAGTTTGTTACTCTGGATGAGCTAGTGGAGGAGGAGGAGAATGCTAAGAGACGAGACTCAAAGTCCAAAGCTAAAAACACATCAGGTAATGCCCTTGAGCAATGGCTTTAGCAGTGATCCATAATAATAAATGTTTCTTGAGCAGCAAATCATCATATTAGAATGATTTCTGAAGGATCATGTGACACTGAAGACTGGAGTAATGATGCTGAAAATTCAGCTTTGATCACAAGAATAAATTACATTTTAAAATAACCCATTTCTGTTTTTAAATTTTTTAATTGTAATACTGTTTTTACTGTTTTTTTTTTTTAATCAAATAAATTCACCCTTGGTGAGAATATTAGACTTCTTGCAAAAACACTGAAAAATCTTACAGACCCCAAACTTTTGAATGGTTGTGTAATCTCTATCTCTAGTGTAATAGCTATGAAGCTTTTTCCTCCTAAAGACAGTCCATTAAAATAATGCCTTATTTCATTTTGTATGTTTCAGGAAGCTCCAGGGATAGTAGAGTAAGTCTCTAACTTCTTGGGCACTTTAAAATGTATAAAATACATAACTGTCTGTGCATTGATTTATTAATGTGTGTTTTCTAATTGTAGGGATTTAGAGTTGTGAATGTCGTTGGGTTTAAACGTGGCCATGGTTATGTAGATGAAATCCTTGCTCTTGCCAAGCCATTTGGTAAAGTTGTGCGGCACCTGGTCTTGGACGTGAGGCCTGAGGTAACAGCTCTCAGATATACAGCAGCTTTACTGTAGATATCCACACAGATTTCTGATGATAGATCATTTAACAATGTATCTTTAAATGTTTATTATCCATTGGCAAGCTGTTTATGACGTTTTGACAATTTATTGACATTTGGCTGGAGGGAAGATGTTTTCTTGGCATTCTGTCAGTTGTAAATCAGAAATTGTGTTGTGGTTGTGCTCTGTGTTAGGCCTTTTTGCAGTTCTCCAAAGAAAAAGAGGCAAGAGAAATGGTTAGTTTCTACACTAGGAATGCCTTACCATCTGTGTGTGGAAGACCTGTCAGAGTTTATCATTCACACACCTATGCAACCATCCAGGTAAGACTTTTTAACTCGCTATGAATAAAATGTATGTGAATCTAAAAGAAGAAGAATCTAACGCCTATATTTGTGCAACATGTACAGAGTGGCAGAGTTATCTACGTTGGTAATGTTCCAACCTTCAAAGGCTCCGATGCTTTACTTCTGAAAATCGCAGAACCATTTGGAAAAATCAGGAAATATTATCTAAATCGATTACGCAATGAGGTAAATATAAAATGGGACTGTTTCTGTTGGATTTACTAGGGCATAATAAATTATATGGTGTTCGTGATATTTGTATGTTTGTTCAGTGCTTCATTGAGATGGAAAGAGGGGAAGATGCTGAGAAAATGGCAGAGGCCTACAAGTTAAAGGGACCTAAATTTGAAGGTAGACGACTGGTTGTCTATGTAAGCAGGAAATTTAAGCAGCTCAAACGTGGGTGAGTTGGACATTAATATTATTTTTTCCTGGGAAAAAAAGCAAAAATGGCTTTCCAAAGAATGTTACACGGCATCTTTTTGACAATATTATAATCTCACAGACATAGACCTCCAACCCCAGAACCTGAGGATAAACGGACACTCAAGAGAGAACACTCCAAAGAAGATGAGGCCAAGAGTACCTCTTCTGGCAAAAGTAAGGATAAAAAAGAGGAAGAACCTTCTGTCAAGAAGATCAAAGTGGATGAGCCTGTCACTGATGAGGCTGAGAAGATGGAGAGTCAGGAAGAGAAGGAAAGCCAAAATGCTTCTACAGAAACCGTTCCTGAGGAAAAGAAAGACCAAGAGGAGGAACAAAGCAAAGACACATCAGAGCTCCAGAATATAGAGACCGAAACTGTGAGTGACCGAATTATTTTTGTTCATATGTAGGGCTGCAGGTTATATCGTTTCAGCACAGTATATCATTTCAGCGTTGACATTGCGATGTGTTCATCCACAATAATCACAATGTCAAGTAGGGATCGTAGTTGATCACGTGGTCCTTACGGACCAGGCCCCATGGTGCAGAATGCATGTAATCCAGTTTAAAGTATTCAAGCACAAGAAGCTGTGAAAGAGAACTGAATTCGGAACTCGCATGCTGTTTTCTGTGTGCGCTTAGAGCCACGCAGACAACATGCGAACACCGAATGCAGTTCTCTTTCTTGACTTTTTGTGCTTGAATGGACATACACACAAAGTTATGTCAAAAGGCCCATCTCGGGGAGTATCCTCAAACACAGTTGCATGTAAACAATTGGGAAAGAAAAACATCAAGACATTTGTAGCAGATCTTTCAAGTCCTGTAGATTGTGAGGTGGAGAAGCCATGAGTCAAACTTATTGGTCGAGCACATCCCACAGATGCTTAATTTGATTGAGACTCAGAATTTGGAGGCCAGGGCAACATCTTGAACTCTACATAATATTCCTCAAACCATTCTTGAAGAATGTGTGCAGTCTGGCAGGGTGCATTATCCTGCTAAAAGAGGCCACTTCCACCAGGGAACACCATTGTCATGAAGGGGTGTACCTGGTCTGCAACAGTGTTGCTGTGATGCTGAGAGCAATGCCGCCTGGAGCTATGGAGCTACAGTATGATCCAGGTTTAAGTCCTATGGTAACCAGCAAGTCGTTACGGGGGCAGGATTGTGAAATCTAGAAGCCCTAGTCATGAACTGGCACATTAGGCAATAAGTGCTAGACTTAGTCGCTTAGGCAGCTGCACCCATGACTGAGAAGCCCTTTTTAGATTCCAATCTGATCAATCCACCTGGGGAAGGGGCTAGAAAAGGTGCCGTAAAAATATCCTTCCTCAAACCCTCCCGACTGGATTACCTCATCCAGAGGGATCACCATTCGCGTTCAAAAACACAGATCTATGAACTTTGGAGCCAGGAATGTGTGCACACTGATCGATAGTGCAACCAGTGATAGACCAGAGAGGAGAACCACAAGCATTGCTAGAGAACTGAGAAGATACTGGATTGACCTAGCTGCCCCTCCTGAAACCCAACTTGCACACAAAGGACAACTGAAATAGAAGGGTGGATACACTTTCTTCTGGAAAGGAAAATCTGCTGGTGAGCCCAGGATCCATGGTGTTGGATTTGATATTAGGAACCAGCTCATCAGCCTCCTCTAAGAACTTCCTCTGGGTATTAGTCAACGTCTCATGATAGTCCATCTGGTGCTTGCCAACAACCAGATAGCAACAGTTGTGAGCACCTATGCCCATATTTTAGACTCTGGCGAGGAAGTAAAATATACCTTCCACGCCTGTTTAGACAAGACGCTGTCAAGAATCCCCAGGGAAGACAAGATTGTTCTCCTAGGAGGCTTCAATGCCAGTCTTGGCCTGGATTAACTCCTAATGGAGTTATGCTTCTCAGCAAGTGTGCTCACTGACTGCTGGACAGATCATCGCCTTATCCGCTCCATAATGTCGATCATACTCAAGAGGAAGAGGAGAGCTCAAAAGAAGCAGATCCGACCAAGACTGTACCCTGACAGCCTGGATGAAACTGCCATCCAACAGCGACTTAAGACCTCTCGTGGAAAGCTTCCAACAGGAATACCCTGATGACATCGAAGGGCACTGAAGTCTGCTCAAGTCTACCATCTTTGCTACCTGCAAAAACATTCTTGGGTACAAGTCCAGAAAACACAAGGACTGATTTGATGAGAATGGCACACAACTCCTCTCCAAGAAAAGGAAAGCCTTTTGTGCTTAGAACAATGTAATCTGCAAGGCCAAAAAAGTGTCTCACTCCAGAGTCAAGGTGGATGTCCAGAGATGGGTGCGGAGAACTCCTGTTGGACAGAAATGGCTCTGGAAATCAAGACTCTGGTGACACCAGAGGCTTTTTCAATGCAGCCAAGGCCGCATTTGGTCCAAGCTACCGCAGACTAAACCCGCTGCACACAAAGGATGGGCAGGAACTGTTGAACAAATCCATTAATGCCTGATAAATTAAGCAATAACAACAATAACACAGAAGATCCTTCTGAGGATCAACTGGGAGGACAAACACACAAACATCAGCATTTTGGAGGAAGCCAACATGACCAGCATTCGATTCACCCTCGGACTGGTCATAATGTTTTGGCTCATCATTGTGTGTATGTTTGCTTGTATGTATATATTTGGACACAGGCACAATTTTCATAATTTTAGCTCTGATTGACACCAGAATAAATATAAATAAAACAATCAAGATGAATTTGAAGTCCAGACTTTTAGCTTTAATTCAAGGGGTTGAACAAAAATGTCAAGTGTAATGGGTCATGAGTTGTTCCAAGCCTTCTCCATACTTTTTTCTTCCTGTCATTCTGGTACAGGTTGAACTTAGTTTCATCCATCCAAATAATGCTTTTCCAGAACTGGTTAGGCTTTTTTAGATGTAAAGATGCAAAGTCTAATCTGGCCTTTCTATTCTTGAGGCGTATGAATGGTTTGCACCTTGTGGTGAAGTGAATACCCTCTGTATTTGCTCTCGTAAAGACTTCACTTGATTGTAGACTGACAATGATACGCATAACTCCTGCAGAGTGTTCTTCACTTGGCTGGATGTGAAGGCTACTCTCAAGAGTATATTCTATGGAGTCTACTAAGTGGAGTGTTTTAGAACTATGTCACTCTCATTACATTATGACAGTGTGCACTATATCTGATTACAACTTGTCAAACGACATGGTAGTTTGTTTTTAAAAACTGAATTCAGCCCAGACGGGTTCTCCAAGTGATAGACAAAGATTGTACCAAATGCTTTCTCACTGCTAACTGATTTATCCACTGCTTTCCTTTAACCAGAAACCTGAAGATGAAGAAACTGTTGATTCTCCCACTGTTGTGTCAGAGAAGAGTGTGAAGACTGAGGAAACAAACATTACAGCAGCACCGTCTGAAACAAAGCTTGAAACTAGCCATTCTACTCTAGAGCCATATGATCCTAATGTCCCAGTGGGTAAGATGGCTTTGATTTTTGCTTAGAAATAAGAAGTTTGACATAATGGAGATATTAATTTTACAGCATACTCTGTCCAAGAAGCTGAAGAAAGTTCATTATATATTATAAAAAGTGATGCACTCCAGCTAAAGAAAGATACTGGCTTCTTTTCATTATTGTCACTTATGCAATGTATTCATAATTGCTTGTAAGAAGTCTCATTAATGAATCTCATTTGACCTGTTTCAGGTGTGGAGTTTGTGAAGATGGGGTACTACTGCAGAGTCTGCTTCCTGTTTTACTCTAATGAGGAAACTGCAAAGAAAATTCACTGCAGTAGCCAAGCACACTACGATAAACTTAAGGTGAGATTTTTCCCTCATCTGTCCTTGATCATGTTTTCAGAACAGGATTGAGATCTGGTTTATTTATTACATATTGAGGCTTCAATTACAAGTTTTTTTTTATAAATAAATATTAGCATAACGATGTTGACATTCTTGTTGTTTAATACATGTTTTTGAAACAAATGTTTTCTTATCAGAAATATTTGGAAAAGGAGAAAACCAAAGCACAGAGTAACGGGACGAAGAAATGAACCATTGATGCTGGAACATCTGTTAATATGTCCATTATGTCCCTGTGTTTGTGTTTTCTTGTGTAAGCTCTTTTGTTCAGAATGTTTAATTTTTTTCTAAAAAAAAACAAGAAAAAAGTAAGATTAGACTGAGGTATTGCTTTTTTTAATGTGGTAATTAAAGCTGGTGTATTCATGAATTCCTAGCTGTTCTGACATAGCAATTTAGATGTGAAGTTTAACACATTTTATGCCTAAATTGCTACTACTGTTTTTGTTTTTCCTTTCTTTTATTAAATTTTCAGCATTCCTCAGACTGTGTCTGACTGTTTTTAATAATTTTTCTGTTTATTTTGGATTCTGTGAAAGGAGAAACCTATTAATGGCTCTTTGTTTAAAGTAATTAATGTGTACATGTGAATATAAGCCTAAATTTAATCTTTATGGCCCAGTTTCACAGACGGGGCTTAGATTAAGCCAGGATTAGGCCTTAGTTCAATAAGGACATTTAAGTAGCTTCTATGAGCGTGTCCTACAAAAAAACATTACTGGTGTGTATCTTGAGACAAAACAATGGCACTGACTTATTTTAGGATGTCAGTACAAATTTCTTTCAGTTAAAACAGCTCAAACATGCATTTTAGTCTAGGACTAGCTTAAGCCTTGTCTGTGAAACCGGGGGACAATCACATAAAGCGATTGTGTCTCTTCAGAAAATTTGGACTAAACCGCTCAATCAATTCTTATGGATTAGTTTTACGATCTGTTTATGAACTTTTTGAAGCGTCAAAATGGTAATTGCGTAGCTGTCGATGGATGAACCAATGCTATTTGTTCCAATATGGCCAGAAAGTTCCCCCTCTTTTCAGACTCCACTGACTCACAATGGCCTCATTGGGGAATATTTTGTGTACCAGTAAGCAGGAGAAAATCAGCCAAAATTTTTTATATAGTCCCAATTCTCTCGCTCTCTCTCTTTTGATAGTCTTAATCCAACAAAGATACGTTACTCTCAGCCCCCCTTTTGTATTCAGACCATGCCAACATGGCATTTACAAGGTGCTTTGATTCATTCACATGACTGGCGTGGACACCTGAAGGGCAGAACATCCACAGAACTGCCTGTACTTGTCTGTACATAGTATGCATCAGCAATAAGTTGTATATTGAATTTGATCTTTTAATATCACTGTCCTAATATGTTAGTACTTGGTACAAATCTGGTATAAATACACTACATGGACAAAAGTATTGGAACATACAAGCACCTAGCCATGCATTCTGCATTTACATACATATGTGAAAAAGGGGTCATTCTAAAAGAAAGGCTTTTCTGAGGTAAATTTTGGGTAAATGTCTATCCACCTTATCCCTGAAGAACCTACTGCATTTTGAATTATGGGAGGCACTTCCGGTTTGGGGAACTTCCTCTCAAAAAGACTGAAACAAATCATTTCACATAATAAGGTTGCCCTACAAATAATCCTTACCAGCCAATGAGCTGTCAATTTCCCTTCATGCTTTATTTTCAATAGTCATGCTTGGTATTTATATACCAAGAAAATATATATATATAATTCAGATGTTCCAATCACTTCCATGGCCTCAGGTGTATAAAATCAAGTACCTAGGCATGCAGACTGCTTCTACAAACATTTGTGAAACAATGGGTCACTCTCAGGAGCTCAGTGAATTCAAGCGTGGTACTGTGGTAGGTTGCCACCTGTGCAGTAAGTCCATTCATGAAATTTCCTCACTACTAAAAGTTCCACGGTCAACTGTTAGTGGTATCATAACAAAGTGGAAGCAATTGGGAACAACAGCAACTCTGCCATGAAGTGGTAGGCCACATAAAATCACAGAGAGGGGTCAGCGCATGCTGAGGCACACAGTGCGCAGAAGTCGGCAACTTTCTGCAGAGTCAATAACTACAGACCTCCAAACTTCATGTGGCCTTCAGATTAGCTTAAGAACAGTGCATAGAGAGCTTCATGGAATGGGTTTCCATGGCCGAGCAGCTGCATCCAAGCCTTACATCACCAAGTGCAGTGCAAAGCGTTGGATGCAGTGGTGTAAAGACACCGCCACTGGACTCTAGAGCAGTGGAGACGTGTTCTCTGGAGTGACAAATCATGATTCTCTGACTGGCAATCCGATGGACGAGTCTGGGTTTGGCGGTTGCCAGGAGAACGGTGCTTGCCTGACTGCACTGTAAAGTTTGGTGGAGGGGGGATTATGGTGTGGGGTTGTTTTTCAGGGGTTGGGCTTGACCCCTTAGTTCCAGTGAAAAGAATTCTTTTTCAGCATACCAAGACATTTTGGACATTTTCATGCTCCCAACTTTGTGGGAAGAGTTTGGGGATGGCCCCTTCCCGTTCCAACATGACTGTGCACCAGTGCACAAAGCAAGGTCCATAAAGACATGGATGAGTGAGTTTGGTGTGGAGGAACTTGACCAGCCTGCACAGAGTCCTGACCTCAACCCGATAGAACACCTTTGGGATGAATTAGAGCGGAGACTGCAAGCCAGGCCCTCTCATCCAACATCAGTGCCTGACCTCACAAATGCGCTTCTAGAAAAATGGTCAAAAATTCCCATAAACACACTGCTAAACCTTGTGGAAAGCCTTCCCAGAAGAGTTGAGGCTGTTATAGCTGCAAAGGCTATATTAAACCCTACGGATTAAGAATGGGATGCCATTAAAGTTCATGTGCACGTAAAGGTAGGCGTCCCAAAACTTTTGGCAATATAGTGTGTGTGTGTGTGTGTGTGTATTAAGAATACTGCATTTTCTTCATGGTTTTGAATACTGTTTAAATGAAGACATCTCCGAGGACCGCAAAAACTTTACCCACTAGACAGGTTGGTTTTTCTATCTGGGCACACTTTGCATATTGAATATTGCATGCAGCTCTTGTTTGGTCACCTCTGGTGCAAATTATTCACAAACAATGATGCCTGGTCTCTTGGTTGACCGTTATTCTCACCTGAAAGTAACAACTCATTAAAATAAAATAAAACATGTTATATCACTTGATATAAAGTGAATAAACTATTACACACCAATCTGCTATTAAATTAAGTTGGTTGTTGAGATGAATGTTATCGCAGCATCAGTTAACCTCGGATTCACGCTCAACGGACATTATTTAAAGCTGTAAAAAGCGTCGTGTTTGTGGTGTGGGATATTTCTAAAGCATCTGGATATAATTTCAAACTAAATCAGTCTTCTTGATACAGTCTTGTCATTCTGTTATGCCATAAAACATTCAAATCTTATCTGCTGTATTAAATTTAATGTCTTGCATTATGATGTTTATACTTTTCCACCATTCTTTCTGGTCATGTCATCAATTTGTATTTCATCAATGCTCAAAATGCTTTAATTATAAGCCAGTCTCACATAGCCAAACCTTGCTCCATAGCAGCTTTCTTTGGCCATTGTACATTAAAACAACCAGTCCCAGTTTTTGTTCAGCGTCGTGTTTAGGGGTGTAAAAATGTAAAGTTGATGTTCATTCAATAACAGACCTGCTTGCATCTAATAAATGATTCATACAAGAATGTTGTGCAAATTTACTGACTTTGTTCTGAGAATTTCAAATCAGGCTTGGAAAATGATACTCTTCCCATATCCCATCATCAAACAAGCTAAAATATCTCTTTTCTTTCCAACTAAGCGCCTCAAATTCTTGGACGTCTTTTAAAGAGTCTATGCCGTGAAATTCATTAATTGTCACTGTTGTAAACACGAAGGCTTTCTTCTTTCTTGAGGGAGTTTGGCGTCACAATGGCTTTGTTTCCAGGCAGACCATTAACGAATGCGACACACAAGTCTTTGACGACTTTGAAACTCCCAAAGTGTTTTCCTTTTTGTGTGCCTGATACATCAGAAGTTTAGCCAACAGTCCATGGGCATGATGACTGAGACTACATGCAGACCCACTTGCACAATGGACTCTTTCCACTTTTCATGTTTGGAATGTGGAGTTTTTCAACAGTCTTGGTTCCAGAAGCACTTTTCCTTTAGGGATTCAAACAATGCTAACAGGCTGATATATAGCTAGCAAAAGGACAATCAAACATTTGTATATTTAGTACAAGTTTTTGTACCGAATGACCTGATGTTTCGGGACATGCGTGTGAGCAAGTGAAAACATGAATTTTTCAAATAGTTAAAAGAGAGTTAGTTACTTTGCTTCATGACCATGTGGTCCTTTGCAGGTGTCTGAATGATGTTACATCCTGTCACATGGTACTGACCGCATGACTTGATCCAAAATGGCCCCTTTATATTGGTTACTCCGAATGACATCAATGAAATTCTTTTTTCCGGACATTTTTTCTCATAAAGCAACGACTTCTACACATAATTTTAATACCATTTTGCACTATGTTGATATATGATGTCATAAAAGTTTAAGATTTTAAGATATTTTAATCACAAATGAAATGACTGTATTGGCCTTTGGACGGTTAGTCATAGCTTTGCTTTTTATTATTATTAAGGCTGTTCACATTTTGGACTAGTTTGGTTTAAATGCTGTTCTTAGTAATTTGGTGTTCCCTTTCGATACTTCACTCGTACTGCGTATGGGGAAAGGTCTCCTTTTCCCCGTTACTGAAGCCTTTTTCAATAACGCAGTGTAACTGCATCGTCATTGGTTCACTCATAGAAAGTTGTTGAACCAATGACGGCGCGGCCTAGCTGCGCGACCTATGGCGACAAAGCGCGCGAAGAAGCACGCCAAAAAGGGCGGGGCTTACAGCTATATAAGCAGGCATTTCGCCATAGGATTTCAGTTCTCTCTCCTTCAGCGACGACATCGCATCTCTTCGCTGATCTCCGAGCTGAAGCCTTCGCCGCCGTCGAAGAGGCTCCCGCAGCGGATTGAGCTGAGCTCGCCGGACGACGCTGGTGCCCTCGTAGACTGCCACCCCGAGCGCCGTTCTCGAGACGCCCGCTTCCCGCTTCCGGCCGTCCTTCAGCACGTCTCCTGCCGCCATCCGGCGCGCCTATTAGAGCTTTTCCCCCGCGGCTCTCGCCGCTCTAAAAGAGCTTCCAGCGGCCCTCACCGCTCTAAAAGAGCACCCCAAACGCCGTTATCACGGCGGCGGCATTGCTGCAAATGCCGAGCCACTCTTGTGGCACATGCAGAGCCCCTCTGCATGACAATGACGGGCACGATGAGTGCGTTGGCTGCCTGGGCAAGTCCCACGCGGACGCCGCGCTCACCGGGACCTCATGCTCTCACTGCGAGAGCATGAGTCTAGCCTCTCTGCGCTCGCGGATCGCTTTCTTCACTGAAGGCGGTCCCGCCGCTCGCGCCCTCCCGTCTTCTTCCTCCCGCGAGCCGGCGAGGAAGAGACAGCGGGGTAAAGCGGTTCAGCGCCCGGAGTTGTGCGAGCTCACGTCGGCTCAGCCCCCGCGTGCCTCGCCCTCTCCCTCTAGAGAGCAGTCCCCCGTCTTATTCTCCCGCCCTGACCTGCGTCCCTCTGCAGAGGCGAGCGACATCGTCTCATTCGGCGGATCGGACGAAGAGCCGCTTGATGACTCTATGTCTCTCGCGGCCTCCGAGACGGAAGGATGGGCCGGTGAACCAGAGGACCCCGCCCACCTACCTTCACTGGAGCCCATTGACTGCAAGACGGGGATGGACGCCGAACTTCTCCGCGTCCTCTCCAAGGCAGTAGAGGAACTGGACCTCGAATGGGCCCCACCAGAAGAGCCATCTCGTAGCAGGCTTGACGAGTGGTTCCTGCCAGGTCGTCGTCAGACCCCTCGTCAACGCTCTGCCCCGTTTTTCCCAGAGGTGCACGACGAGCTGACGAAGTCGTGGCGCGCCCCCTATTCTGCCCGCCTACGCACTACACACCAGTCAGCTCTCACCACTGTGGATGGCGCTGAAGAGAAGGGCTATGAGCACCTACCACCCCTGGATGAAGCAGTGGCGGCTCACCTCTGTCCACCCGCGGCTGTGGGCTGGAAAACTAAGAGGGCTCTTCCATCCAAGCCCTGCAGGACCACCTCTGCCCTGGCTGGCAGAGCCTACTCTTCTGCAGGCCAGGCTGCCTCAGCGCTACACACCATGGCTATCTTCCAGGTGTTTCAAGCCAAGCTCCTCCGCTCCCTGGACGAGTCCAGCATCGATGCACCTGCCTTCCGTGACCTCCGCAGCACCACCGACTTAGCCCTGCGTGCCACAAAGGCCACAGCCCAAGCCATTGGACGATCCATGGCCAGCCTGGTCGTGCTTGAGCGCCATCTATGGCTCAACTTGACCGAAATTAAGGACCTGGACAAGACGGCCTTCTTGGACGCCCCGGTTTCTCCCTCCGGTCTCTTTGGGCCAGCGGTAGAGGGCTTCACTGAACGCTTCACTGCAGCACAGAAGTCGTCCCAAGCCATGCGACACTTCCTGCCCAAGCGCTCCAGTTCTGCTTCTGCTTCCAGCCGCCCCAGGCCTGCCCCGGCTCAGCAGAGCAAGCCTGCACCCTCTACCTCTCAAGCAGCGCCCCCCAAGGAACAGCGCCAGCGCTCACGCCCCGCAAAGCGCTCCTCCTTTCCGAGACGTCAGGGACCACGGCCTAAGATCTCGCTGGACCCGACGCCTCCTAAGTCTTCCTGATCATCCAGGAAGGAAGAGGATGGGGCAAAGTCCCGCCGAGGCCGGACCACCCCAAAAGCTCCTTCGTTCTGTCTCCCCTCCGCCCCGTTTAGTTCTGGGCGTGGGAGATATGTTCAGTGTTGCGCCAACTGGGCCCAAAAAATTTGTGTCCATGCCAAACGCCGTTCTCATGGCGAACACTATAAATATTTTACCTCCTCAAAGAAAGAGCAAACTTCCTCTTCCACTCTCTCCGGTGTACGGGCCCCCGACCGGCGGTCCGTCATCCGATGTCATTCTACCCCTTGTCACGCGGGCCGAGGCCTGGCAGGCCATCCCCGGAGTGTCAAGTTGGGTCCTGGGGACCATAAGTCAAGGCTACTCGCTGCAGTTTGCCCGAAGGCCCCCGCGCTTCAGCGGGGTGCTTCAGACTTTAGTAAATTCGGACGACGTTCATGTCCTCCGAGCCGAAGTCACGACTCTGCTGAGGAAAGGAGCTATAGAAATAGTCTCCCCCTCAGAGAGCCAGTCGGGATTCTACAGCCGTTATTTCCTGGTTCCCAAGAAAGATGGCGGTCTCAGACCCATCTTAGATCTCAGACTCTTGAACCTCTCCCTCATGAAACGGAAGTTCAAGATGTTAACGCTGAAGCAGATCCTCGCTCAGATTTGCCCCGAGGACTGGTTCTGCTCTCTGGACCTGAAAGACGCTTACTTTCACATCCAGATAGCCCCCCATCACAGGCGATTCTTGAGATTCGCATTCGAGGGTGTGCCTTACCAATATACAGTCCTTCCCTTCGGGCTGTCTCTGGCTCCACGCACTTTTACCAAGTGCATGAACGCGGCCCTTTCCCCACTGAGACAGATGGGAATCCGGGTTCTGAACTACCTCGACGACTGGCTCATTTTGGCCCAGTCACGAGCCGAGCTGGAGCATCACAGATCCGTGCTCCTCAGCCATCTGGATTGCTTGGGACTCAGGGTCAACTTTGCCAAGAGCTCACTGTTTCCCAGCCAACATATCACGTTCCTGGGGGCAGTCTTCGACTCAGTCCGTATGACGGCAGTAGTCTCGCCAGAGCGCGCCCTGGCCATTCAGCAGCTCGCGGCTTCGGTCAGGAACAAAGCCTACCTCCCTCTGAAGTTCTTCCAGAGGATGCTAGGGCTGATGGCTTCCGCCTCTCCGGTTTTGCAGCTCGGCCTCCTTCGAATGCGGCCTCTACAATACTGGTTAAAGTTTCGGGTCCCTCCTCACGCCTGGCGGCACGGCCGCCTGCGCCTCAAGGTCAATCGGGCTTGTTTAGCAGCCCTGAAACCTTGGACGAACACTGTATGGTTCAGTCATGGAGTACCCCTACAGGCGGTGTCCAGAAGGACGGTGCTCTCAACAGATGCGTCCAACTCGGGTTGGGGCGCTCTTTGCGAGGGCAGACCGGCCTTCGGCTCGTGGTCTCGCGAGGAAAGCCATCTGCACATCAACTGCCTCGAGATGCTGGCAGTGATCAGAGCCCTCCGGGCGTTCCAGACACACCTCATGGGACGCCACGTCCTAGTCCAGTCGGACAGCGTGACAGTGGTGTCATACATAAATCACCAGGGCGGTCTTTCGTCCAGCCGCTTATGCGCACTGGTAAAGCGTCTTCTGGAGTGGGCAGTACCGAGGTTACAGTCGCTCAAAGCGACTCACATACCCGGGAGAACAAACTTGGGAGCAGATATGCTGTCCCGGAGCAACGTCCCCTCAGACGAGTGGATGCTCCACCCCCAGACGGTTCTCAAGATCTGGGAGCTCTTCGGGAGAGCAGAGATAGACCTCTTCGCCTCAGAAGACAACTCTCACTGCCCAATTTATTTCTCAAAGGAGGAAGATGCTCTGGCCCACAACTGGCCCTGCACCCTTCTTTATGCCTTTCCCCCGATTGCCCTGATCCCTCAGGTCATCAGGCGGCTCAGGGAAGACAGATACAGAGTCCTCCTAGTGGCCCCGCTCTGGAGAAGCCAAGTCTGGTCCTCAGAGCTGTTCAGGCTTTCCAAGGAAGCCCCGTGGCCGATTCCCCTGAGACAGGACCTCCTCTCTCAGGCGAACGGGACGATTTGGCATCCCCAGCCAGAACTCTGGGCTCTGCACCTGTGGTCCCTCGATGGGAGCCTGAAAACCTCCCAGGGGATGTGCTAAATACCATCTCTCAGGCAAGAGCCCCGTCTACGAGACGCCTCTATGCCCAGAAATGGTCGGTCTTTGTTGACTGGTGCTCTGCACGCAACATAGACCCTGTGGAGTGCGCCGTATCACCGATACTGTCTTTCCTACAGGAGCGTTTAGATATGGGTCGCACCCCTTCAACGCTCAAGGTTTACGTAGCAGCCATTGCAGCGTTTCACGCTCCTATCGCTGGCCAGTCAGTGGGTCGGAACAGCCTTATAACGCGTTTCTTGAGAGGTTCTAGGCGATTGAATCCACCTCGACCTCTCACTGTTCCCACCTGGGACCTCTCCTTGGTCCTCAGGGCCCTCAAAGGACCCCCCTTTGAGCCTCTGCAGTCAGCTGACCTCAGGCCCCTAACGCTGAAAACCGCTCTGCTACTTGCTCTAGCATCGGTCAAGCGTGTTGGCGACTTGCAGGCCCTCTCTGTGAGCCCTGCATGCCTTGAATTCGGGCCTAACGACTCCAAAGTCGTTCTGAAACCTAGGCATGGCTACGTTCCTAAGGTGCTCTCGACTCCCTTCAGAGCACAGATCATTTCCCTCTCAGCGCTTCCTCCCTCGTCGGACGAGCGAGAGCCGGAATTACTTTGCCCTGTCAGGGCATTGAGGATCTATGTCGAGCGATCACAGCCTTTCCGGCAATCTGATCAGCTCTTTATCTGCTTTGGCGGCCGCACCAAAGGGTCTTCGGTCTCAAAGCAACGTCTTTCGCATTGGATAGTCGACGCCATTGCTCTCTGCTACTCCTCTTTGGGCCTGAACTGCCCCATAGGAGTTAGAGCTCACTCCACTAGAGGAATGGCTTCCTCTTGGGCTTGGTCCAGTGGGGTTTCCATTAAAGACATCTGTGAGGCGGCCGGCTGGTCCTCGCCGTCCACTTTTGTCAGATTTTACAACTTGGATATCCCGACCTTGCAAGCTCGGGTCCTCTCGGTATGACTCAGCGGCCTCTATCGAGCTCCGCCTCATGCCACTTCGGGAGTTAGCTCCCCCCTTTTGGCAAGTGTAACACTTGGGTTCGACGGCTCCGGCCCTCTCTCTTGTCCGCTAGTTCCCTCGCGGTATCTATGACAAGTTCAGTCGTTCCCTGCCGTGGCACGGCGCGGTTGAATTCGTTCCCCATACGCAGTACGAGTGAAGTATCGAAAGGGAACGTACTCGGTTACTAACGTAACCTCGGTTCCCTGAGATACGGAACGAGTACTGCGTTTTATGCCGTGCCACGAGGCTGCGGCTTCAGTGTCGTCGCTTCAGTCGTATGACCTGAAATCTTATGGCGAAATGCCTGCTTATATAGCTGTAAGCCCCGCCCTTTTTGGCGGGCTTCTTCGCGCGCTTTGTCGCCATAGGTCGCGCAGCTAGGCCGCGCCGTCATTGGTTCAACAACTTTCTATGAGTGAACCAATGACGATGCAGTTACACTGCGTTATTGAAAAAGGCTTCAGTAACGGGGATCGTTTGATCGTTCCTGTCCATGTTAAACTTATTCATTCATACTGTCCATCAAAACTTATACATTCTCTGTTAAATGATTCAGTTTTTATTTTTTACTTTAACTTATTTGATAAATAACTTTTAATTGGCCTGTTTTTTTTGAGGCAGGGTTTGACTGCATGGTGCTGGCACGGGCTGCATGGTAGCCTGTTACACTTTTCTCAGAATGTCATTTCAGCTTTCCGAACATGATATTATCCAAAAACAGCGATGACAAACTTTTGCATCATTTGTTTTCTTCTGAATAAAATAGTTAAAAATAAGTAGCTTGTCAAGTGTGACAACATTGTCTTTTTTTCTGATTTCTGCCATTTTGTTATAGTATTTTCCATTATGACCACCACAGTTTCAAGTCAGTTACTGTGTGTAAAATTTCACTTTTCTTCGGATGAAGATAAAAGTCTTGTTCAGATAACCCTGTGCTCTCTTTGCACCCTTCACTTGAGCCCGACTATTGGCTTGGCTAAAGTTGATTAACTTTATTTTAGTTCGTTTTTTGTTCATTGATTTCAGTTTTGTAGTTTTCTGTCATCCGGTACAACTTAAACGCGTGAACACTATCTCTTTGGTTCTCTCCTGACCAAGAAACTGCAATCCTTTCCCCTGACTTTTCCATACACATTTAAGGATCTAAATTTGATACAGACTCTGTTTTTTTCCCCCTTCAAAGCTCTATTGAACTTTCCCATTAAAATTTACTTATTGCTCTTCATGGTACTTGTAAATCTTCATTTTATGGTCAATTCGGTCAGTGTACCAATCTGTCCGTTTGTACCTCTGTCATTGTAAATAATTTTTACTTGCATTGTATGGATTTGTGGAGCTCACTGTCTTGCTCTCTTATGCCATTGCTAACCATTTCGTGAGCATGTTAGAAATCATTGCTCCATTGTGTTTCTGCAGACCTGTTTCATTCTGGAGGAGCTTCTTTTCTCAATCCAGGCTTAAGTTGACGGATTGTTTTTCTGGGGACTTTTTGATTCGCTTTGTTCTTCTCCTTTTCCACTCGTCTAAAGCGCCGTCATTTCAAAGCCATGTCCCAGAAACTGACCGGTGATGATGCTCAGAAAGGTTTTGCTGTAGGCCGTGGGCTTTTGGCTGCCGCTGAGATTTTGAACTTTAGTATGGGCAACACTCACTCGGACCCCTACGGCTCATCTTCCCAATCACATAGTGGCATGTCTGGCCTGGGTGGAGGGGAGGGAAAAGACCACGACTCTCAGCTGCACCGCCGAGCGGGCAGCCACATTAGCAATACCATAAAACTGTTTGCCAGCCTAGGTCTGTCGCCGACTGATCTGGACGCACTGGCACAGGTTCCAGAGGAGAACATCAGTGTGGAGACCTTGCCCCATCTTATAATGCAACTTAAGAACCGCAGGATGGAATCCGGCCGCCGCATTGCTGGTGATCTGCTGAATCTTTCTTCAGAGACTTCATACAGAGGGGGCCGAGATGATTGGGACGACGTGCAGGGTGGACGGTTGGACCGTTCCAGTGGGCAGGCTCAAAGCTGCTCACAAGGTGACTTTGGTTACACTTCCATGCAAGAAACATCTGGTCGAGGGTACGACATGTTAGATTACAGGAGCGGTAGCGACAGAGACCGCCAATATTCTGAGCTTTCCCGCGACTCCTACCGCAGCCTCGGCATGTCAACGTCATCGGCATCTGACGACCTGTTCATGCAGAGAAGAATGGGCACCCCGTCTCAGAGAAAAGTGCAGGATTTCTTGGGAGTCATGCCCCTCATGTTTCCCCATGTGTGCTCTCTTTGTGATTTTGATGTTCACTCTGTCATGGTGAGTAATTCAAGCAGCTTGCCTCCTGCACACACACTTCCTTTCTTGAGTCCTACTTGTTCAGTAGACCATCTTTAAACATCATTTGTTGCATTTAAATCGGCACCTCTTAGTCTGTAGTATTCACTGTGGTTAACTGCATTTCTGACTTGTTTGGTTCCAGTTAGGACAGTTAGTATCTAGAACTCATTTCAGATCCATTACAGTATTGCATTCGTACCCAGGAAAGGGTAGCTTGTCGAGTTAGCTTTGATCCAGTATATAAAGTATGCTTTGAATTACTTTAGATTTCACAGCCATGTTTTTTTTTTTTATATATTAAGGATATTTTTTTAACCCTCCCTTGTGTTTGTAAAGGAATGGACTCAACACACCACTGGGATTCGCCACTCTGAAAACCGTAAACTCCTTCTGCAAATGTAAGTAGACTGAAAACTATGGAAGCTTGTTTCCGCCACGGAAATAAAAAAAATAATTGAAAGAGAATTGCGATTTCTTTTTTTTTTTTTTCACAATTCTGAATTTTTTCTCAAAATTGCAAGTTTGTATCATGCAATTCTGAGAAAAGTCATCTCCCATTCACCACTATAGAAGCTTACCCAACTATAAAAACTTCTGCTCTTAAGAACACCGGAAAAGTGAAAAGGGGCCATAAAGCTAATGAATCTTTTTAAAATGCTGCGTGAACTTAACCAGTCAGCATGTTCAGCGCCCAAATGCCGCCGCCAAAAGTTCTGAACTTTAAAAAAGTACTACCTAGCGAGCAGGTACTTTCAGAGGGGGGAATTTTTACCCAAAACTTCATTTAGACCCTGGTTCCTGCGGTCGAAACACACAGAGTACCAACCCAAAGTTCCTAGTTCCTGCGGTGGAAACGCAGCTTATGATGAACCTTTTTAGGTGTTTAAATGTAGTCTTTATTCTATTTCTAACCTGAAGTTAGTTGAAAAGCAAAAATGAAGAACATGACTAATTTGATTAAATGTAACCTCACAGATAATTATCATAGAGCCTGTTATCCTAGTGCATTAAAAATGTACTATATAGGATCTCTAGACTTGGTTGCTAATTTGTGCTGTTGTGGTCTTTGAATTTGTCGTTCAAGTGTTCAACATTTAGATCTCTGCCATTCAAAGAACTAAAAACTCCTTCCTGTTGTTTACAGGTACCCGGACTGGGATCCTCAAATGCCCTCTAATCGCATGTATGTTACTGTTTTTTTTTTAAATACTGCTTTCATAAGTATGATACATCCTGCGTTCTACAAGCGTCTGTATAGAAATGCATATTAAAAATGAATTCCTCTCAGGTCGACATCCCTTTCCCTGGACACAAAGAGTCGTTCGGATGGATTGCTGGGAGCAGCTCCAATTGGTGGTGGTCTACAGAGAACTGGGATGAGCTCTAACTGGGGTAATAAATCTGTGAGAGGATGTAGTCTGGTCTATCTTTTTATAAATTGATCTTTTTATTGCTGGATGAACTCTTGTTTAGACAAGTCTAGAATGCATTTGTCTTCCTGTGAGTTTCACTAGTGATTTAGTCAATTCTTTGGTTAAAGGTGCACTAAGTAATATTTTCCTATGTAAAGGTTTTACCCCTAAAGCAATAAATAAGTCAAATATGATTTAAAGTCAAATAAAGATTTAAATTATGATTTAATTTTTAAACAACGTTTTTAGGGTCTGATTCCAGTATGGGAATGACAAGTAAAATGACTTCATATTCAGCAGCACCCAAGGTAATAATGCACTAAAAGTGATCTGTTTTTGTTAAAACTGGTCCATCAGTTCTGTTGCATTGAAAATATTAGTACATTTTATATAATCAGTATGTCCTTTTCAGTATAGAATCTTTTATCTTGGTGCTTGCACTTATGAATATTTTTATTTTAGATAAGTAGGGTGGTCGTGGCAAAATACGAAAGAAAACCAATGTCAACAAACAGCCTGTTTGCCTTGGCGAAACGCTTTGGCACCATCTGTATATCTATATAAGTTAAATCGGCCCAATTAAGCTTATTTGCTTTATCTATACAGAAAAGTGGAAGGCCGGGCAGAGACATTAGGCCTCTGAAGAGAGGAGTCAGCCAGGTGGTGTTTTTCTTCAGTTTACCAGGAGGCAGTGACAAGAAAATGGAGCTCCTCACAATAGCTCGTAGATTTGGCACTGTTGAGAAACATCTCTTTCTAAATGATGCAGTAAGTTATATATGTAGCAAACCAGAACATACTTGACATACTTGATTTTTGACAGAGCTCAGTTCTGATCCCCCCCTGACCTTTTTTAAAACAGGCATTTGTTCAAATGGGCAATGCTGAGGATGCAGAGATGTTGGTGAAGTACTACACTGTCAATCCTTTGACTATCGGTGGAAGATCCATTCGTCTGAACATCTGCACAAAGTATAAGACTCTAACGTAAGTTGTCCTTTCTATCCAGAGAAACTAATGATATCTTTAGAAAGAAAACAAAACCAAATGTGTTATACATGTTGATGTTTCAGGGTCCCACCTGGAAAAGGCGACCAAGGAAGGGAAGAACCTACCCGTAAGCGCAGCAGTAGCAGCAGCTCCACCAGCAGAACTGGTGATAAACCTTCATCAAAGAATCAAAGGTCCTCTACTTTCAAAGCCAAAGACAGCTCTGATGAGAAAGTAGAGGAACCAAAGCCTGAGGAGAAAGCAGAGGCCGTGGGCGACGGGTCAGGAGATGAAGCTGTTCTGGAAGCACGTGATGGAGACGAAGAAGGTTTTGATGAAGATCCATCTCCAGATGATGTTGACCTATCCTGTGATCCAGAGCAAACCAGTGAACAAGCACCAGATATTGATGATTCCAACATAGAGGATGAGGAGGACCCTGAAGCACAGCAAGCCAGAGATGGCTCCAGTGATGAGACCACAGAAAACCAAAAAGACTCTGGTGAAAAACAGGAAGAGACTCAGCTGGAGGAACCTGCAACATCTGAGGCTGAGCAGGAGAACACAGATGAGCTTCCTAAAGACCTCGAGGAACAGAATGATGACCAACCTAAAGATGAGGGTGCTGAAGAGGACGAAGGAGAGCAGGCAAGAGCTTTTGCACATTATCTAAAACTTTTTTTTTTTACCATTTAAATAAAATTCTGTAACATTTTTTATATTCCATAAGCTGCTGTATTCCAAGTCTTCTGAAGCTGTACAATTGTATAAACCACTTTTCTGGCGCTCCTTTGTCCTCTTTGGAGCCACTTCTAATGACTCCTTTAATATAAAATTGCATCTTCACTATTTTGACATGCAGTTCTGTTGACTATCTGTATCTGCTTCTAGGACAGTCAAAAAAAAACCTGACTTTCCTGAGAACATGGATGAGTTTGTTACTCTTGATGAGCTGGCGGAGGAGGAGGACGGCGAGGAACAAGACTTAAAGTTCAAAGCTAAAAACACATCAGGTAACACCCTTGAGCAATGGCTTTAGCAGTGATCCTTCTTTGGATTGAGTTGACAGTGTTAAATAATAATAATAATAAAAGGTTATAATCTTATCATTGTTGATAAACTACAATACTCTCTGGCTTTTCCCTCCCAAAGTCAGTCCATTTAATAATGCTTTATTTCATCTTGTATGTTTCAGGAAGCTCCAGTGATAGTGGAGTAAGTCACTTATTTCTTGGGCACTTTAGAATGTATTAAAGTAGTTTGCAACTAATGTTTGTGCATTGATTTTATTGATTGTATTAAATATTAATGTGTGTTTTGGAATTGTAGGGATTGAGAGTTGTGAATGTCGTTGGGTTTAAACGTGGCTACGGTTATCTAGATGAAGTCCTTAATCTTGCCAAGCCATTTGGTAAAGTGGTGCGGCACCTGGTCTTGGACGTGAGGCCTGAGGTAACAGCTCTCAGATATACAGCAGCTTTACTGTAGATATCCACACAGATGTCTGATGCTAGACCATTTAATAATGTATCTATAAATGTTTATTATCCATTGACAAGCTTCATTTATTAATTTATTGCCATTTGTCCAGTGGTCCATATTACCATGTCAGATTCTCAGAGATGTTTGTGTATGATTTATTTTTTTCTTATGTGTTGTGGTTGTGCTCTGTGTTAGGCCTTTCTGGAGTTCTCCAATGAACAAGAGGCAAGAGCAATGGTTAGTTTCTACAGTGGAAATATCTTGCCATCTGTGTGTGGAAAATCTGTGAAGGTTATTCATTCACACACCTATCCAACCATCCAGGTAAGACTTGGGCTTTTTAACTCACCATGAATAAAATGTATGTGAATCTAAAAGAAGCAGAATCTAACGCCTATATTTGTGCAACATGTACAGAGTGGCAGAGTTATCTACGTTGGTAATGTTCCACCCTTCAAAGGCTCAGATGCTTCACTTCTGAAAATTGCAGAACCATTTGGAAAAATCAGAAGATATTTTCTGAATCCATTTCGCAATGAGGTAAATATAAAATGGGACTGATTCTGTTGAGATTTACAAGGACAAAATAAATTATATTTGTATGTTTGCTCAGTGCTTCATTGAGATGGAAAGATGCTGAGAAAGTGGCAGAGGCCTACAAGGAAAATCGACCTAAATTTGAAGGCAAACGACTAGTTGTCTACATAAGCAGGAAATATAAGCAGCTCAAACGTGGGTGTGTTGGACATTAAGATTGTCCTTTCTTTTCTTTTTTTAATGGGATAAAAAATGGCTTTCAAAGAATGTTGCATGGCATCTGTTTGAAAATGTAATCTTCATTTCTAATCTGAAGATCAAAGTGGATGAGCCTGTCGCTAATAAAGCTGAGGAGATGGAGAGTCAGGAAGAGAAGGAAAGCCAAAATGTTTCAGCAGAAACCGTTCCTGAGGAAAAACAAGAGCAAAAGGAGGAACAAATCAAAGACACATCAGAGCTCCAGAATATAGAGAAGGAACCTGTGAGTGACCTGATTATTCTTGCATACTTACATTAGTGTAGTTGGCAATATGGTGTTTTTAACGTGAATACAGCCCAGACGGGTTCCCCAAGTGATAGACAAAGATTGTACCAAATGCTTTCTCACTGCTAACTGGATATACTTGATTTATCCACTGCTTTCCTTTAACCAGAAACCTGAAGATGAAGAAACTGTTGATTCTCCCACTGTTGTGTCAGAGAAGAGTGTGAAGACTGAGGAAACAAACATTACAGCAGCACCGTCTGAAACAAAGCTTGAAACTAGCCATTCTACTCTAGAGCCATATGATCCTAATGTCCCAGTGGGTAAGATGGCTTTGATTTTTGCTAAGAAATAAGAAGTTTGACATAACAGAGATATTAATTTTACAGCATACTCTGTCCAAGAAGCTGAAGAAAGTTCATTATATATTATAAAAAGTGATGCACTCCAGCTAAAGAAAGATACTGGCTTCTTTTCATTATTGTCACTTGTGCAATGTATTCATGATTGCTTGTAAGAAGTGTCATTAATGAATCTCATTTGACCCGTTTCAGGTGTGGAGTTTGTGAAGATGGGGTACTACTGCAGAGTCTGCTTCCTGTTTTACTCTAATGAGGAAACTGCAAAGAAAATTCACTGCAGTAGCCAAGCACACTACGACAAACTTAAGGTGAGATTTTTCCCTCATCTGTCCTTGATCATGTTTTCAGAACAGGATTGAGATCTGGTTTATGTATTACATATTGAGGCTTCAATTACAACTCTTTTATATATATATTAGCATTACTATCTTGACATTGTTGTTGTTTAATATATGTTTTTGAAACAAATGTTTTCTTATCAGAAATATTTGGAAAAGGAGAAGGCTAAAGCACAGAGTAACGGGATGAAGAAATGAACCATTGATGCTGGAACATCTGTTAATATGTCCATTATGTCCCTGTGTTTGCATAGTTTGTGTAAGCTCTTTTGTTCAGAATTTTTTTTTTTTTCTAAAAAAAAAAAAAAAAAGAAAAAAGTAAGATTAGACTGAGGTATTGCTTTTTTTTAATGTGGTAATTAAAGCTGGTGTATTCATGAATTCCTAGCTGTTCTGACATAGCAATTTAGATGTGAAGTTTAACACATTTTACGCCTAAATTGCTACTACTGTTTTTGTTTTTCCTTTCTTTTATTAAATTTTTTTAAATTTCATCTGACTGTTTTTAATAATTTTTCTTTGTTTATTTTGGATTCTGTTAGAGGAGAAACCTATTCATGGCTCTTTGTTTAATGTAATTAATGTGTACATGTGAATATAAGCCTAAATTAAATATTTATATCACATAAAGCGATTGTGTCTCTTCAGAAAATTTGGACTAAACCGCTCAATACATATGGATTCGTTTTATGATCTGTTTATGAACTTTTTGAAGCGTCAAAATATAAAATATATATATATATATATATATATATATATATATATATATATATAAATATAAATATAAATATATATATATATATATATATATATATATATATATATATAAAATGCTTTAATTTATAGTTGTCACAGAGAAGTCTGTTAGTGTATCATTTACCTGAGATACCTACCTGAGATCAGAATGTTGTGTGAAAGAGTCTGAAACATTTGAGCACGTTGTTAAGATTTATGTATTGATAAATGCATATTTATTCAAAATTAAGAATACTGCATTTATGGTTTTGAATACTATGTTTAAATAAAGACATCACAGAGGACCGCTTGAATAACACCTAACTCATCTGAACGAGAGGACCTCCGGGGCGGGGTCTGTCATGGGAACTGCTTTCTTTGCCCCCTTGCCCTTACTAGTTATGTCATGAATACACACTGGTTTGCCCATAAGCTCAGAACAATTCAGAGCTTCTGCATCACAGTGATGATCAAAGGTCACACAACTTTACCCACTAGACAGGTTGGTATCTGGGCACACTTATGTAGTACAGATGAGGCCAAATGGGATAAATATATAATATTCTCACCTGAAAACCAATTGACAAACGCCAATATTATTGGGGCTTTTATTTTGAAATTCACATTGGAAGTGAAATGCTGTTTCGTAATAATTTCCTGCTTCACGCTGCGCGCTGTTGCCCGAGCGGTAGGTCACGTTTCACTTCGTGCGACGTAAAAAAAGAAAACTTAAACCCGAAGCTTGGGAACAAGAAAAAGGAAAAATGTAAGTAACAACTCATTAAAATAAAATAAAACATGTTATATCACTTGTGTTTTAAGTGCAGACTATAATAAACCTGAGCTGCAGAATTGTAAATATTAGATAACTGTTGCCGCTTAGGCCTTGTTGTGCACAATTGGTTCCTTGGCTTTTTTCTTGGCATCACGCTTCGTTCATGTGTTGTGTTTAACGCGGCTTTATTCTTGGAATTAGACATCTGTTTCATAAATGTTCGCCTAAATAAAGTATTACACACCAATCTTGCTATTAAATTGATTGTTAAAATGAATGTTATCGCAGCATCAGTTAACCTCGGATTCACGCTCAACGTACATTATTTAAAGCTGTAAAAAGCGTCGTGTTTGTGGTGTGGGATATTTCTAAAGCATCTGGAAAGTTCCTGTCCAAAATATTTTCTGCATTTCCTTCTTTTGCACTGAAACTGGATAGTAGTGCCATTGCCATGTCTACACTTCTGTTATAGTGTTAAATTCACATTTCTGCTTAGTAATATAGATTCAAGGTGTTAGCTCTGACTTGCACTGTTTTCTTTACTAATGCATATTATTGTATGCATATAATTTCAAACTAAATCACTCTTGATACAGTCTTGTCATTCTGCAAGTTATGCCATAAAACATTCAAATCTTATCTGCTGTAGTAACTTTAATGCCTTGCATCATAGCATACTCTTCCACCATTCTTTCTGGTCTTGTCATCAATTTGCATTTCATTACTGCAAAGAATGCTTTAAACATAAGGAAATGTAAGCTACTCTCACATAGCCAAACCTTGGACTCCATAGCAGCTTTCTTTGGCCTTTGTACATGTAAGCAACCAATCCCAGTTCGTTTTGTTCAGCGTCGTGTTTAGGGGTGTGAAAATGTAAAGTTGATGTTCATTCAATAACAGACAAGCATGCATCTAATAAACGATTCATTCAAGAACGTTGTGCAAATTTAATGACTTTGTTCGGAGAATTTCAAATCAGGCTTGGAAAATAATACTCTTCCCATATCCCATCATCAAACAAGTTAAAATATCTCTTTTTCTTTCCAACTAAGCGCCTCCAAAATTCTTGGATGTCTTTTAAAGAGTCTATGCCGTGAAATTCATACTTTTGAAAATCCAGCGTTTAGTTGATCCAGATAAGCACTCATTGTCACAGTTGTAAACACGAAGGCTTTCTTCTTCCTTGAGGGGGTTTGGCATCACAATGGCTTTGTTTCCATGCAGACCATTAACGAACGCCACTTTAAAACTCCCAAAGTGTTTCCCTTTTTGTGTGCCTGATACATCAGAAGTTTAGCCAACAGTCCCTGGGCATGATGACTGAGACTACATGCAGACCCACTTGCACAATGGACTCTCTCCACTTTTAACTTTTGGAATGTGGAGTTTTTCAGCGGCCTTGTTTCCAGAAGCACTTTTCCTTTAGGGATTTTTTTTAAAGTCTTTGTTAACTGTATTTGTGACGTTCTTCAGCTCAAAGATAAAAACATTATGCAACAAAATGAACAATCTCCAGTGGGTGCTATGCAGTGATGTATGGCTGGAACTGTATTGCTTTTTATAATTATGATGTAAAAAATACATTTATTTCTATTAAACTTTGCATTTTGGACTAGTGAGTTCTGAGTTCGATTTAAATGCTGTTCTTAGTAAATTTCCTGTCCATGTGAAACTTATTCATTCATACATACTGTCCATCAAAACGTATGCTTTCCCCTGTGATTCAGTTTTTTTTTTTTTGTTTTTTTTTACATTTCCATTATTTGATAAATAACTAATTGGTATATTTTGGTATATCTGCATGGTGCTGGCACGGGCTGCATGGTAGCCTGTTTTATACACTTTTCTCAGAATGTCATTTCAGCTTTCCGAAAACGATATTATCCAAAAACAGCAATGACAAACTTTTGCATCATTTGTTTTCTTCTGAATAAAATAGTTAAAAATAAGTAGCTTGTCAAGTGTGACACCGTTGTCTATATTTTTTTCTATTTTCTACCATTTTTATATAGTCTTTTCCATTATGACCACCACAATTTCAAGTCAGAGTTAATGTGTGTAAAATTTCACTTTTCTTTGGATGAAGAAGCAAGTCTTGTTCAGATAATCCTGTGCTCTCTTTGCACCCTTCACTTGAGCCCGACTATTGGCTTGTCTGTTGTCAAGACGTCTTGATGCCAAATTATTTTTGCAGTTAAGCACTAAAGTTGATTAGCTTTATTTCAGTTAATTTTTTTGTTCATTGATTTTCAGTTTTGTAGTTTTCTGTCATCCGGTACAACTTAAACGCATGAACACTATCTCTTTGGTTCTCTCCTGACCAAGAAACTGTGATCCTTTCCCCTGACTTTTCCATTTAAGGATCTAAATTTGATTCAGACTTTTTTTTTCCCCCTTCAAAGCTCTATTGAACTTTCCCATTAAAATATACTTATTGCTTTTCATGGTACTTGTAAATCTTCATTTTATGGTCAATTTGGTCAGTGTACCAATCTGTCCGTTTGTACCTTTGTCATTTTAAATAATGTTTACTTCTGTTACTTGCATTGTATGGATTTGTGGAGCTCACTGTCTTGCTCTCTTATGCCATTGCTAACCATTTCGTGAGCATGTTAGAAATCATTGCTCCATTGTGTTTCTGCAGACCTGTTTCATTCTGGAGGAGCTTCTTTTCTCGATCCAGGCTTAAGTTGACGGATTGTTTTTCTGGGGACTTTTTGATTCGCTTTGTTCTTCTCCTTTTCCACTCGTCTAAAGCGCCGTCATTTCAAAGCCATGTCCCAGAAACTGACCGGTGATGATGCTCAGAAAGGTTTTGCTGTAGGCCGTGGGCTTTTGGCTGCCGCTGAGACTTTGAACTTTAGTATGGGCGACAATCACTCGGACCCCTACGGCTCATCTTCCCAATCACATAGTGGCATGTCTGGCCTGGGTGGAGGGGAGGGGAAAGACCACGACTCTCAGCTGCACCGCCGAGCGGGCAGCCACATTAGCAATACCATGAAACTGTTTGCCAGCCTAGGTCTGTCGCCGACTGATCTGGACGCACTGGCACAGGTTCCAGAGGAGAACATCAGTGTGGAGACCTTGCCCCATCTTATAATGCAACTTAAGAACCGCAAGATGGAATCCGGCCGCCGCATTGCTGGTGATCTGCCGAATCTTTCTTCAGAGACTTCATACAGAGGGGGCCGAGATGATTGGGGCGACATGCAGGGTGGACGGTTGGACCGTTCCAGTGGGCAGGCTCAAAGCCGCTCACAAGGTGACTTTGGTTACACTTCCATGCAAGAAACATCTGGTCGAGGGTATGACATGTTAGATTACAGGAGCGGTAGCGACAGAGACCGCCAATATTCTGAGCTTTCCCGTGACTCCTACCGCAGCCTCGGCATGTCAACGTCATCGGCATCTGACGACCTGTTCATGCAGAGAAGAATGGGCACCCCGTCTCAGAGAAAAGTGCAGGATTTCTTGGGAGTCATGCCCCTCATGTTTCCCCATGTGTGCTCCCTTTGTGATTTTGATGTTCACTCTGTCATGGTGAGTAATTCAAGCAGCTTGCCTCCTGCACACACACTTCCTTTCTTGAGTCCTACTTGTTCAGTAGACCATCTTTAAACATCATTTGTTGCATTTAAATCAGCACCTCTTAGTTTTGCTCAGTATCAAATTTGTTGAAGAAAAATGGCCCTAAATCTCATTGGATGTCTGTAGTATTCACTGTGGTTAGCTGCATTTCTGACTTGTTCTTTATGTTTGGTTCCAGTTAGGACAGTATCTAGAACTCATTTCAGATTCATTACTGTACTCATTTGTAAATTGCATTCGTAGCCAGGAAAGGGTAGCTTGTCAAGTTAGCTTTGATTCAGTATGTCAAGGCTTTGAATTGCTTTAGATTTCACAGCCATGTTTTTTTTAATATATTAAGGATATTTTTTAACCCTCCCTTGTGTTTGTAAAGGAATGGACTCAACACACCACTGGGATTCGCCACTCTGAAAACCGGAAACTCCTTCTGCAAATGTAAGTAGACTGAAAACTATGGAAGCTTGTTTCCGCACGGAAATAAAAAAAAAAATTAAAAAATTAAGAGAATTGCGAATCTCTCACAATTCTGACTTTTTTTTTTCTCAAAATTGCAAGTTTATATCATGCAATTCTGAGAAAAGTCATCTCCCATTCACCACTATAGAAGCTTACCCAACTATGAAAACTTCTGCTCCTAAGAACCCCAGAAATATGAAAAAGGGCCATAACATTACCCAGAACTTTTTCCCCCCACAGCTATTGCTAGCTGCGTTTCCATAGCAGTCTAAAGTACCGTGAAGATAGTCTGGTGACATAGGACTGCACGCGACTTTCCAGTTCCCGCTGGATTTCGTCCTCCGCTTATAAGCTTAATAAAGCCTGAACCTCATCGTCAGTCCATTGGCTGTATTTTTTTAAACTCCATTGTTGATTCGAATAGCAAACAACTCTTACTGCACGCACCGCAACAGACTTTAAAAAAACAATGGTTGAAATAAAATGCTGCATGGAGTCAACCAATCAGCATGTTCAGTGCCCAAATCCCACCCCTGAAAGTTCCGGAACTTTGGAAAAGTACTACCTAGCGACCATGGACTTTCTGAGGGGGAATTTTTTACCCAGAACACAAGGAGTACCAACCCAAAGTTCCTAGTTCCTACGGTGGAAACGCAGCTTATGATGAACCTTTTTAGGTGTTTAAATGTAGTCTTTATTCCATTTCTAACCTGAAGTTAGTTGAAAAGCAAAAATGAAGAACATGGCTAATTTGATTAAATGTAACCTCACAGATAATTATCATAGAGCCTTTTATCCTAGTGCATTAAAAATTGACTATATAGGATCTCTAGACTTGGTTGCTAATTCGTGCTGTTGTGGTCTTTGAATTTGTCGTTCAAGTGTTCAACATTTAGATCTCTGCCATTCAAAAAACTAAAAACTCCTTCCTTTTGTTTACAGGTACCCGGACTGGGATCCTCAAATGCCCTCTAATCGCATGTATGTTACTGTTTTTTTTTTTTTGTTTGTTTTTTTTAAATACTGCTTTCTTAAGTATGATACATCCTGCTTTTTACAAGCGTCTGTATAGAAATGCATATTAAAAATGAATTCCTCTCAGGTCGACATCCCTTTCCCTGGACACAAAGAGTCGTTCGGATGGATTGCTGGGAGCAGCTCCAATTGGTGGTGGTCTACAGAGAACTGGGATGAGCTCTAACTGGGGTAATAAATCTGTGAGAGGATGTAGTCTGGTCAGCTATCTTTTTATAAGTTGATCTTTTTGTTGCTGGATGAACTGTCTTGTTTAGAGAAGTCTGGAATGCATTTGTCTTCCTGTGGGTTTCACTAGTGATTTAGTCAATTCTTTGGTTAAAGGTGCACTAAGTAATATTTTCATCGGTAAAGGTGTTACCCCTAAAGCAATAAATAAATCAAATATGATTTTAAAAAGATGAAGATTTCACTCACATTAGCAGTATCCTAGTAAGTTTCTGTAATCTTTAAAGGTGCACTGTGTTAACAAAAAACTTGTACAGGTAATTTGAAGATGACGACAACTTTTCTTGTGACTTTGCAACATTGACACTGTTATTGAACTAAATTGAATTAACATCGAACTGAATTGAGCTGAATAATGACACCATAGTCTTTGTAGAGCTGCTTTACAGCTGAAATTATTCATTTCATAATTAAATAATTTTGCACCATTAACAGTGTGGATTTTTTTTTTTTTTTTTTTTCTCTCCAGTTTCTTACTGTGAAGCTGCTTAATTTAAATCAGTCACACAATTTTTTAATAACTTTTTTAGGGTCTGATTCCAGTATGGGAATGACAAGTAAATTGACGTCATATTCAGCAGCACCCAAGGTAATAATGCACTAAAAGTGATCTGTTTTTGTTAAAACTGGTCCATCAGTTCTGTTGCATTGAAATGATACCTGCAATTAAAATATCTTTTGTTTGAGTGGATGGATATATCTTGGTGCTTGCACTCATGAATATTTTTATTTTAGATAAGAAGTAGGGTGGTCGTGGCAAAATACGAAAGAAAACCAATGTCAACAAACAGCCTGTTTGCCTTGGCAAAACCCTTTGGCACCATCTGTGAGCATCTAATACTGAAGAACAAGGTAGTGCCTGTACCTATATGATCAGTCATTCAAGATAAAAAGTCATGACAGTATAATTTTTTCCTCAATTTGGAATATGAATGTCCATAATTGGTATATATTCTCTCTTAAAGGCTTTTCTGGAGCTGCAGACTCATGATGAGGCTTTGGCCATGGCTAATTATTACCAGCGTAAACCGGCCATTTTGCATGGGAAAGAGATACACATTTATTTGTCAAAAGAACTGATGCAAATTGAGGTAAGATGAGAAAAAAATTGTATATATAAGTTAAATCGGCTCAATTAAGCTTATTTGCTTTATCTATACAGAAAAGTGGAAGGCCGGGCAGAGACATTAGGCCTCTGAAGAGAGGAGTCAGCCAGGTGGTGTTTTTTTCCAATTTACCGCGTGGCAGTGACAAGAAAATGGAGCTCCTCACAATTGCTCGTAGATTTGGCACTGTTGAGAAACATCTCTTTCTAAATGATGAAGTAAGTTGTATATGCAGCATTTTCCAGAACATACATTTTTAAAATAGGTTATGTTTCATAGATAGAGCTGGGTAATACAGCTAATTTATCTCGGTATTTTTAACAGCTATCTCAATAAATTGTACACTTTCTTTAAATATAAAAAAGAATCATAATTTTAATCCAAAGAGCCAACTAAAACTACATAAGCTTAATTTTACATTGCAAATATATTGTGTATATTTGACCCCCGACCTTTTTTTTTTTATTTATTTTTTTTTATAAATAAAACAGGCATTTGTTCAAATGGGCAATGCTGAGGATGCAGAGATGTTGGTGAAGTACTACACTGTCAATCCATTGACTATCAATGGAAGATCCATTCGTCTGAACATCTGCACGAAGTATAAGACTCTAACGTAAGTTGTCCTTTCTATCCAGAGAAACTAATGATATCTTTAGAAAGAAAACAAAACCAAATGTGCTATACATGTTGATGTTCCAGGGTCCCACCTGGAAAAGGCGACCAAGGAAGGGAAGAACCTACCCGTAAGCGCAGCAGTAGCAGCAGCTCCACCAGCAGAACTGGTGATAAACCTTCATCAAAGAATCAAAGGTCCTCTACTTCCAAAGCCAAGGAGAGCTCTGATGAGAAAGTAGAGGAACCAAAGCCTGAGGAAGCAGAGGCCCTGGGCGACGGGTCAGAAGATGAAGCTGTTATGGAAGCACGTGATGGAGACGAAGAAGGTTTTGATGAAGAACCATCTCCAGATGATGTTGACCTATCCTGTGATCCAGAGCAAACCAGTGAACAAGCACCAGATATTGATGATTCCAACATAGAGGAAGAGGAGGACCCTGAAGCACAGCAAGCCAGAGATGGCTCCAGTGATGAGACCACAGAGAACCAAAAAGACTCTGGTGAAAAACAGGAAGAGACTCAGCTGGAGGAACCTGCAACATCTGAGGCTGAGCAGGAGAACACAGATGAGCTTCCTAAAGACCTCGAGGAACAGAATGATGACCAACCTGAAGATGAGGGTGCAGAAGAGGACGATGAAGAGCAGGCAAGAGCTTTTGCACATTATCTGAAAGGCCACTGCGCAATCCTTTCTTAAGGCCCAATCCCAATTCTACCCCTTACCCCTTCCCCTGCCCCTTCGTTTTGAGCGTTCACGTGAAGGGGTAGGGGTGTCTCGATTCTCTTTTGGCTGGAGTGGTAGGGGTAAGGGGAAGGGCCAGATAGCCCTTCAAACGAAGATTTTTCAGGACCACACTTCGAACGAAGGGGTATGAGAAATTTCCCTGCATACACCGACAACCGTGCTGCTAGAATGCGTGTAGTGATCATAGTAGTGATATTTCCACTCAGGATCGATCATTTATGTGTTACCTGGCTGCCAGTTTCTCCGTAGCTTGCTAAATGTGCTATTTGAATGATGTGAACACAAATGAGTCATACAGTTAAAAGAAATATCTGGTCATCCTTCATAGCTATTTACATCTCGTATCGTATGTGAACTCTTGCGTTACCAAGGCAAAAACTGACTCGTTTGTATTGCTTTGCGAAGAGGTCCGTTTTCGCAGCACCACAGTAGAAAACGAAACCATATCTGTACCAGCCGGCTCGGCTCGGAATGGAACGGTTAAACAAACTCAGGAAACTCGAAGGCTCATACGTTTTCGAACTGAAACCGAGCGCCGTCCAAAATACAGCGCAAAACAATGTTGGGAGTTGAGTAATCTGTTAAATGTGCTCGTGCCTGATTTCTGTTGATATGCGCACTTCATTGTATAATAAAAGAAACTAGGTATGATGACGTGTGTAATGGTGTAGTAGTGGTGTCCCATTTCTTAGGGGAATATTTTCACCCCTACACCTTGCCACAATGTTTCAAGGGGAAGGGCGAAGGGGTATAAAATAGAATTGGGATTGGGCCTAAAACTGATAGTTCACTGAAAAATTTAAATGATCATTTACTTACCCTCATGAATAACAGAAGATATTTTAAAGAATGTGCATGTGGATCTTTTCCACACAATGAAAGCATACAGTGACCAGAAGCTGTCAAGCTCCAAAAAGGACCAAAAAGTGCACCGTAAAAAAATCACGTTAAATTTATGGTAAAAATCTGTCCACTGTGGTTGCCAGAAATTCAGTGTAAAACCTGTGACAATGTTTCTGGTTTTACAGGATGGCATATTGGTTCCTGTATATTTTACAACCTCTAAACGTATATTCCATTAAGTGATATAATATTAATATAACAATCTTCTTGAACTACCAAAAATCTGCCTTTACCTTACCATGTCATGAAGGGGCCTCTGGGAATGTCCTTTTACTGGTTTTCACCATAAATTACATGAGGATTCATAGTATTTACAGTAAAATGACATGATAATCCATTTACAATTTTTCACTCTTACAATAACTTGGTTAACAAAATATATATATATTTTTTTTAAACATCTAAATAATATTTTGTAACTTTTTTTTTTATATTCCATAAGCTGCTGTATTCCAAGTCTTCTGAAGCTGTACAATTGTTCGGACCACTTTTCTGGTGCTCCTTTGTCCTCTTTGGAGCTGCTTTTCCTTTAATATAAATTGCATCTTCACTATTTTGACTTGAAGTTCTATTGACTATCTGTATCTGCTTCTAGGACAGTCAAAATGAAAATGACTTTCCTGAGAACATGGATGAGTTTGTTACTCTTGATGAGCTGGCGGAGGAGGAGGATGGCGAGAGACAAGACTCAAAGTCCAAAGCTAAAAACACATCAGGTAACACCCTTGAGCAATGTCAATGGCTTTAGCAGGGATCCTTCTTTGGATTGAGTTGACAGTGTTAAATAATAAAGGTTTTAATCATATTGTTGTTGATAAACTACTAGGTCAATACTCTCTGGCTTTTCCCCCCTAAAAGTCAGTCCATTTAATAATGCCTTTTTTCATCTTGTATGTTTCAGGAAGCTCCAGTGATAGTGGAGTAAGTCACTTATTTCTTGGGCACTTTAGAATGTATTAAAATAGTTTACAACTAATGATTGTGGCTGTGCATTGATTTTATTGATTGTATTAAATATTAATGTGTGTTTTGGAATTGTAGGGATTGAGAGTTGTGAATGTCGTTGGGTTTAAACGTGGCTACGGTTATCTAGATGAAGTCCTTAATCTTGCCAAGCCATTTGGTAAAGTGGTGCGGCACCTGGTCTTGGACGTGAGGCCTGAGGTGAGGCCACACAGATTTCTGATGCTAGACCATTTATTAATGTATCTATAAATGTTTATTATCCATTGACAAGCTTCATTTATTAATTTATTGCTATTTGTCCAGTGGTCCATATTACCATGTCAGTTGTAAATCGAATTCTCAGAGATGTTTGTGGTTGTGCTCTGTGTTAGGCCTTTCTGGAGTTCTCCAATGAACAAGAGGCAAGAGCAATGGTTAGTTTCTACAGTGGAAATGTCTTACCATCTGTGTGTGGAAAACCTGTTAAGGTTTTTCATTCACACACCTATGCAACCATCCAGGTAAGACTTGGGCTTTTTAACTCACCATGAATAAAATGTATGTCAATCTAAAAGAAGCAGAATCTAACGCCTATATTTGTGCAACATGTACAGAGTGGCAGAGTTATCTACGTTGGTAATGTTCCACCCTTCAAAGGCTCAGATGCTTCACTTCTGAAAATCGCAGAACCATTTGGAAAAATCAGAAGATATTTTCTGAATCCATTGCGCAATGAGGTAAATATAAAATGGGACTGTTTCTGTTGAGATTTAAATAAATAAAATGAAAATAAATGATATTTGTATGTTTGCTCAGTGCTTCATTGAGATGGAAAGAGGGGAAGATGCTGAGAAAATGGCAGAGGCCTACAAGGAAAATCGACCTAAATTTGAAGGCAAACGACTAGTGGTCTACATAAGCAGGAAATATAAGCAGCTCAAACGTGGGTGAGTTGGGCATTCAGATTTTTTCTTTTTTTTTTTTTCTTTAATGGGATAAATAAAAAATGGCTTTCCAAAGAATGTTACACGGCATCTGTTTGACAATATTATAATCTCACAGACAAAGACCTCCAACCCCAGAACCCGAGGATAAACGGCCACTCAAGAGAGAACGCTCCGGAGAGGATGAGGCCCAGAGGAACTCCTCTGGCAAAAGTAAGGATAAAAAAGAGGAAGAACCTTCTGTCAAGAAGATCAAAGTGGATGAGCCTGTCGCTGATAAAGCTGAGGAGATGGAGAGTCAGGAAGAGAAGGAAAGCCAAAATGTTTCAGCAGAAACCGTTCCTGAGGAAAAGAAAGAGCAAGAGGAGGAACAAATCAAAGACACATCAGAGCTCCAGAATATAGAGAAGGAACCTGTGAGTGACCTGATTATTCTTGTTCATATCATGAATTGGATGGGGGTATCATGCTTACATTAGTGTTGTTAGCAATATGGTGGTGTTTTAAAACAACACTGCTACCCAAATATCTATCAGAATTTTCCCAAATTACTTCAACTACTGATTCTTCTTTATCATCAGTAGAAAAGAAAGATGTCCAGATAAGTGCATGAAAAGTTCAAACTTCAGCGATCTCTGGCACAAAGTAATGCATACACCAGCATCTGAATTCGCTCACTTCATTTTGCTCCCTCCTTAATATATGTAATATAGCAAATGGTGAATAAAAACTTTCAGTCAGCTCTTCTAGGTGTTTATGAAAATTGTGATTTGCGACATGTTTGTGCTACAAGCGGAAGCTCTGTGAACCACAGCGAGAGGAATGTAGAGAAACTTCATGGGAGAAACAAACTTATAAATTAATTTGATATTCTTCTAAGTAGTCTACTAGGTGGAGTGTTTTAGAACTATGTATCCCTGCTAACTGGATATACTTGATTTATCCACTGCTTTCCTTTAACCAGGAGCCTGAAGATGAAGAAACTGTTGATTCTCCCACTGTTGTGTCAGAGAAGAGTGTGAAGACTGAGGAAACAAACATTACAGCAGCACCGTCTGAAACAAAGCTTGAAACTAGCCATTCTACTCTAGAGCCATATGATCCTAATGTCCCAGTGGGTAAGACGGCTTTGATTTTTGCTTAGAAATAAGAAGTTTGACATAACTGAGATATTAATTTCACAGCATACTCTGTCCAAGAAGCTGAAGAAAGTTTGTTTTAAACAGATGTTAAGTTTGGCTTGCTATAAAATTCTTTAAACCAAACCATAAATGTATTATAAAAGCGATGCACCCCGACTAAGGAAATATTTCATTATTTCATGACTTGTGCAATGTATTCATGATTGCTTGTAAGAAGTGTCATTAATGAATCTCATTTGACCTGTTTCAGGTGTGGAGTTTGTGAAGATGGGGTACTACTGCAGAGTCTGCTTCCTGTTTTACTCTAATGAGGAAACTGCAAAGAAAATTCACTGCAGTAGCCAAGCACACTACGATAAACTTAAGGTGAGATTTTTTTTTTTTTTTTTTTTTCTCCTCTCCCCTCATCTGTCCTTGATCATGTTGTCAGAACAGGATGTATTTATGTATTATATATACTTACAACTTTTAGCATTACTATTTTGACATTTTTGCTGTTGTTCAATATGTTTTTGAAACAAATGTTGTTTTTTTCTTATCAGAAATATTTGGAAAAGGAGAAGGCTAAAGCACAGAGTAACGGGACGAAGAAATGAACCATTGATGCTGGAACATCTGTTAATATGTCCATGATGTCCCTGTGTTTGCATTTTCTTGTGTTCAGCTCCTTTGTTCAGTATGTTTAAGTTTTTTCTATATAAAAAAAAAAAAGGTTAGATTGAGGTATTGCTTCTTTTAATGTAGTAATGAAAGCTGGTGTATTCATAAGAAATTCCTTGCTGTTCTGACATGGCGATTTAGATGTGAAGATTAACACATTTTATGCCTAAATTGCTACTACTGTTTTTGTTTTCTTTTATTAAACTTTCAGCATTCCTCATACTCTGCCTGACTGTTTTTAATCATTTTTCTGTTTATTTTGTATTCTGCAAAATCAGAATCCATTCATTGCCCCTTGTTTAATGTAATAAATCAGTCTTAACCAGCGTTTTTACAGTAAAACTGCATAAATATGATTGAATGTCTGCTATACAGTCTCAGAAGACTTGGAATGTAGTGCAGGAAAAAAATGTGGACTATCTTTATAATGCCTTTCCAATGGTTAAAGAATTTGTAATTTTTGATTTAATGGAATAGAACTTCAATATACAAACAGGGCTGCCAACTTTTGAAGAGTGGTATTGACAAACTTCATGATTTGATTCATGAGCTTGCGATTCAATTTTGGTGAATTTTGATTCAATATACATGGATATAGTATGTTAATTTTTCTCAAGGAAAAAAACTCTAATGTTGTAAACTACACAGGGAGCCCTGTCAGTTGGTACATGATTAAAGGTTAATTAATAACTGATTTGTATACAATTACATATGAGGCCATTTTATAATAACATTATAATAAAATTTAGCCTAATGGTATTACAGTAAAAATGTGTAATATAGTGCCTTTTTTGCGCAAAATGCCCCTCTTGACTACGTTTTTCTCGCTAACCATAGTTTATGGAATGATTTTTCTGAGGTAGAGGTAATGACAGCCGTTTTATCAGTAGTTAAAACGCCGATTGAGCGATTACATGAGTCATGATGCATTTCAGTAAGGTTTACTAGCTTCAACATACATTCTGATGTTAATTCGTGTTTATTTTGTACTGTAACTAGTAGTAAAGATGAAGAGACGATCACGTGCGTTACCGCTTCTTGAACTCGAGGCACTACCGCTAACCGTTACGCCACTCTAAGAGCGCCAAAACGGTATTTGTTTTAATTTCGTAATAAAACTTACACAATTTAAAGTTTGAGACTTTGTTTCATATCGAAAGTAACCTGCTCTGTCTTGTCTTTAAGCGCATTGCCATGTTTTTTTTCTTCATGAGAATATGGACGTGTGGCGTTAGAACAGTTACGTCAATCGCGCGACTCTCACCCTGAATGCGTGGTTACACAATTACATTGTGATAAAATAATGAATAAATTCGAGAAGTAGTTTGTATTAGTATAATATTAATGTCGGTCGTTTATCATTTTATAGTTGCTTAGATCTTACCTGGCATTCTTCAAGCGTTAATAAACCACGGCCACCCTAGAATTCCCGCTCAGCTTCTTAGTTTGAACAGTAAAACCCCGCCTCCATGGATTAGATAAGCTTTGATTGGCTGTCTCAAACATTTTGACTTTGATGAGTGCTTCAGATGGCCAGTCCGAGTGATCCAATGACGACTAAAATATTATGCAGTGGATCTCTGATGCATTTCCAGGAGTTCTTATGAAAATAATATAAGGAAATGGTATACAGGACATGAAGCTAAATTAGTTAGGGGAAATAGTTTTAATAGCCGTTACATATGGGAGTATGTCCACAGAATTGGGTACTGCTAAATTGCGAGAGAAGGGCAAGTGAAGTTGAAAGGGTGCATCATGAGGGTTTTACGACAGGGCTGACGTGCTTACGATACAACCGGGAGCGCTATTTACAACAGAGGAGGACACAAACTTCATGGGTTATGCTCCAAATTAGATTTGATTCAGAATTGCATTTGTTTCTTTTTCAAAATGGTGCGTATGTGTGCTTTTCCTGGATGCTTCAATAGACAGAAAGCAGTGAGATTACGTCCGAGGGCGTTATCTCCAGAGGAAAGGTTGACTTTTCACAGATTCCCACTAAATGATCCTGAGCGACTGAGGCTGTGGCTGCTCGCGGTTCACCGGGATACCAGTTTACCCATTCAGTCTCTCGAAGTTCTGCGGCTGTGCAGTGAACATTTTTCAAGAGACGATTTCAAATCAGACGAGGGAAATGTACGACGATATCTGAAATCAACAGCTGTGCCTGTGTTGGTTTTAAAAACTGAGGTATGTGAGGAGTATATAAATTCTGATAAATTATTTACTGGCCCTTTTTTCCCTAAATAAATACTACAACATTAAAAAAACAAAACAAGAATTGTCCATTTTATTTTCACGGTGACATTAAACGTTAGGAAACCATGTGACCATTGACTGACAAAAAAAAAAAAAAAAAAACATTTTGCAAAATATCTTATTTTATGCTCCTCATGAAAATGAAAGTGTTATATTTCAAACGACATGTAAATATAATATAATATATATATATATTAATATTTTCATACCTATAAGCTAAATAATATATTGAGTAACCCTTTTAATAAAAGGAGACACAGACTAATTAATTTATTCTACAGAAACTGTAAGGGAAAACATATTTAAACTATATCACCCACATTATATTATTTGTTGTGTAGTGCATTTAATGACAGTTTGCACATCTGATTTGCAATATGTCAAACGGCATGATGGGTTGTTTTAGGAGACTCAGAGTGAATTTAGCCCAGAGAGGTTCCCTAAGCGGTAGACAAAGATTTATCCACTACTTCTCTTTGCTGTCCTTTGACCAGGAGGCTGAAGATGAAGAGACTGTTGCTTCTCCCCCTGTTGTATCAGAGAAGAGTGTGAAGACTGGAGAAAAAGGCACTTCACCAGCACCACCTGTAATAAAGCTTGAAACAAACCATGCTGCTCTTGATAATGTCTCATTGGGTAAGATGGCTTGGGTTTAGCTAATAAATTGATTTACAAAGCCAGGCATTTGACTTAAAATCTGTTTCACTGCTTATTCGGCCCAAGAATATGGGGGGGGGGGGGGATAATTTTTTCAAAAAATGCAATAAAAAGAAGAAGAAAGAAGGGTTGTTATAATGAGAGGATTTGCCAGAATGCAGAACCAAAGTTTTGACGTCACTAACTGTAATGTTGTTATTGTACAATATGTTTCTGAAACAAATGTTGTTGTTTTTTTTGTTTTGTTTTTTTTTCATCTGAAATATTTGGAAGAGGAGGACGCCAAAGCACAGAGCAATGGGGCAAAGAAATGAACCACTCATGCTGGATCTTCTCTTCATATGTTCATTATGCTGTTTTTTTTCTTTCTTCCAAAAATCATGTCATAGCCATTTAGAAGTTTAACACACTGTATGCCTTAATTGCTGCTACTTTTGTTTTTCTCTTCTTTTATTAAACTTGCAGCATTCCACAGACTCAGCTTGACTTTATAAGCCTGATAATTTTCTCTCTTTTTGTGTGTGTGTGTGTGTGTGTGTGTGTGTGTTTTGAAAGGAGATGCAATATGTGACCTAATACTTCATTGTTATAATGTAATTAATCAGTCAGAGCGTGTGGGTAACTTAAAACAATCAAATAATTTTGTAAACAAAAAAAAAAGTTTTTTTTAAATTATTTTTTACTTGGCATCATTTGACAATAGACTTAAACGCTTTGTAATACAACAATAAATGTCCAGAAAATATTCTGTACTTGGTTCTCCCTTCCTTGGATGTATATTAGCGTCTGTCTCTGGTCTATAAAATATTTACAGGGAGTTTGAGAAAGTTAAAAAATAATAATAATAAAATAAAATAAAAAAAACGGGTTTACCTAATTTTACCAGGGCAGCCATAGTTTTCTCATATTACTTTAGTTAGTACAGTTATTGTTACTACTGCAACATCACCAGTTAAAATAGATAAATATTGACAAACATTTTATTACATTGGTGCCGAATGCCAAGTTATCACAGCTTTATTTCTAAAGCTGTGATCTCATTTAACTACGAACAAGTTCGGTTTCAACCAATCAATGCTATACTATTTATTTAGCCTAATAAACGGGTCGTTTTTGTTATTGTGAGTGATACTCACTTCGTAAGACAAACAACGCTTCTGTGGTGACTTTTATTTTGAAATATCGCATTTCCGGTTTAAAAAAAATGAGACGAGAAGAACAACTTTAATCAGAACTGCTGCTTTACAGATTTTCAGTGACCAGTTCCTTTATTCCAGCGTGTGTAGGTGAGTTTATATAAATGGCTAAGATCAAATTATTAGTGTTCTACGTAATATCTGTAATTTTTGATGCGTCATATCGTGGCCGTTGCATTTGCGAAAATATGGCACTTAGCATCAGGCCTGGACGCGAATGATTCACCATTCATGCAAAACAATCCCAAATCGTTCTTTACCTTTATGTTAGAAAAATAATCTCCATTCCCGATTCCCTCATTGAGGTAGTTTATATGTAAATCTCCTACTGTGACATGCAATGATTTTATTCTTATTCAATAGTATAGATTTTTCATAAATTCCGTTATAATATCTTTATAATATCTAACTTCATATTCATCTGGAGACTATATATAAAAATCGTGTTGAAATGAAAGTAAAACTGATTAAAAGTAGTGTGGAGACTACATAAAAGTGCTTTGTAAAAAATCATGTTGAAACGAAAGTAAAAGTGATTAAATGTTGTAGGGAAAAAGGTAGCATAACCAGTTGAAGTTGCTTTCCCTTATGTATACAATATAACCTAAAATCTTAATGAACTAAGAAACGTTTATGGACATATGTCAGCTATCAGTTTATTGACGTACCAAGGTTATTTACTTTACTACTTGTCAGAATACTGGCTTGATACAGCTGAAGTTTTATAAAGCAAATCCAGTGACATCCACAAAGTGTGAATGATTTGATTTTTCATCTCAAGGTAAGACTGATACAGGTGACACACCTCACTGGATTCACCGGCAGATCTTCCAACTGGAGCTGACCTCTACAATATTTTAAGATCAATATAAGGAGATTCTCCTTATTAATATCTTTTTAACAGGTGAACAGCAGCCATCACTACAAGAGCTGCTTTTTTGGCAGTGCCTGAAAGGTCCTACACTCATTTGACCACTTGGAACTTTGACTTTGAAACATGTCTTACAATCCTCCATATCGAAACCCACCTGATGGTTTCAGCGCAAACAATGACAAGTACAAAGACCCACAACGAATGCATCCCCGGGAGTCTAACGCTTACATGTCAAGAATTAGGAGCACATCTTCAGAGCAGACATCTCTATCCTCATCAGAACTGTCGATCTTCCCACCTGGTAAGGCTTTGTCCTTTCTGCATAGCTGTGGACTGGATGCGGAAGACCTTAAAACTCTGGCCGAGCTTCCTGAGCATCTCATCACAGCCGATGCTCTTCCTGACCTTCTTGCAGAGATCAAAAAGAAAAAAATGTCCAGCACTTCTTCATCTAGGTCCAGTGCGCTCCAAGCCAGTACATCAACTCGCTCCTGGGATGATAGGAGCCACACTCAGTCGGTTGAGTATCCATTGGATTTGCCTGTGCGTCAGTCGTATTCCCTAAATCGAGAGCAAGTTCCGACCTGGGATGACCGCTGGGGAAATGTCCAACAAACAAGCTCGGCAGCACGCACGTACACCAGTTCAGAGCCAAACTATGTGGTTGAGTATAATCATCTGAAAGACAAAAAGTCGTATTTTGATAAAGCGTCTTCTTATGACACAGAACCATCAAGGCAGAAAACATCAGTTGTCCCGCAGTCTTACGCCAACTACAGCCAATCCTCCCATCTGTCCAGTAGGGACATCAGTCAATCCTCACAACGCTCTGGCAGAGACCTCGGTCAGTCCTCGCATCTGTCCAGTAGAGACCTCAATCCATCCTCGCAACGCTCTAGCAGAGACGTCAGCCAGTCCTCACACCTGTCCAGTAGAGATGTCAGTCTGTCAAGCAGGAACGTTGGTCTACCGTCACTCCTGTCTAGCAGAGAAGTCGTTTCACCCTCAGTTTTGTCCAGCAGAGGCGTCGGTCCACACTCGCTCCAGTCCAGAAGAGACCTCGGTCCACCTTCAAACCTGTCCAGCAGAGACATCGGCCAGTCTTCGTTCTTGTCCAGCAGAGACGTTGGTCTACCCTCGCTCCTGTCCATTAGAGACCTTGCTCCACCTTCACGCCTGTCCAGCAGAGATGCCAGTCAGCCTTTACGTCAACGGAAGAGAGAGGTGATCCATATAGTGCCTACAAGGAAGGAGGCGTCGGATTTCCATGGGAAAACTCCACCAGTGTTTCCCTATGCATGCGTACTCTGCGAAATCACTGTCCTCTCTAACAAGGTAAGTAGCCTTTTTGTTCTCAGATTCTACATTACCAGCTATTTACCAAACAGTTTCAGGCAAAATACACATGAGCGTACTGGGGCATATGAGGTAAGTCCAAGTAGCTTGCTTATTATCCATGTAGGTTGTAATGCGTTAACGGCATAGTTTAATCCAAAATGAAATTTGTAATTTATTCATCCTCATGTTGTACCGAACATGATACGGACAATAAGCAATAAAACAGTCCATTTAACTTGTGTGCTGTATGCCAAATCTTCAGAAGCCTTTTGATGGCTAGACTAAAGACATTATCCTCAAATCTCTTTCCCGCTTTCACATATACGAATTTGCTGTCCGGTCATGAGACGTGCAAGACCCAATGGTGTTCGATGTCACTGACTCCATACTGGGTGTGACGCACCTTGATACAACAAGTATGCATATGCAGGAATAATATTTTAAAAATATGGTGGAATGGAAAATTCTCACATAGTAATGACTAGATAATTGACACATTGTGCTTTTGTTTAACGTGTTCTGTTGAGAAAGAGAACACCAAAAATTCAAAATTTGCAATTGAGTTTGATAGAACATTTAGTTGAAGGGCTTGTAATTTATCATTTGTGAGATCAGCACAAGTCAGTATGCACGACTTCGCTTTCATTTAAAATCATATGGACACAGACTATAAATGTACTTTGTCATATTATAAATTGTGGCGAGTTATGATTAAATATTGAGAGATGTTACTTGTGTTTTAGGATTGGTCCGTGCATGTAAAAGGACCCCAACATGCTAATAGTCAACTCAGTCTTGTGGAAAAGTAAGTTATCTTCAAATTTGCTCTTTAATTTTGTTCTCAAACTCTTGTGCAGTTATGTTGTTCCTAGATATTCATTTTTGGCCAGCACAAAGTCAAGTGGTTTAAGAAACACTATATTTGGAGTAAAGACGGTAACAATTCAAGTCAGTATACAAACAAATGGCTAGAAAACACTTTTATTCAGAAACATGCTTGCATGGAATATTTCAAAATGTATCACCTGAATGTGTTTCTATCCTGTTAAGTTGAAATGTTTTATATAATAATGTAAATTTTATGGATGATATTGACCTTTGTGTTTGCCATGTAAATAGCCGTGATGCTAACATGGCGTAAAAACTTAATAAACAAATAAACAAAGGATGTGCAATTCTTTGAGACACTTTATAAAAGAGTAATAATATTTTGTATTAATATCTTAATGTGATATAACCTCTTTGTGTAAGTTAAAGTTCCTGTTGCTCCACTAGTAGAGCATGATGGTAACATCTGCAAAGTCATGGGTTTAGTTCCACTCAATAATGCAAACTTTAAATGTATTGAAACCTTTAGATCAAAGCAAATGCTTAAATGTTCAAATGTAAATAAATGTTTTACACAATTATTCTTGTCCATTAGATATCCAGAGTGGGATCAGACAATCCAATCTGCTCGAAGGTAGAATTATTCCCCCTTTATATCTTAAAACAGCACATTTCCAGAACATTTTTTGGTTTACATGCTAAACGTATACACTTTAACAGAAATGAGTCCGGTTCTGAGAGCTCAAAGTCCAGAACAACGCAGGAACGAGGTAAAGCCTTTAACTCCTCATTTGATAGTCATTTGATCATCGTCAGGATATGTTCTTTTATGTTGATTGTGTTTTGCTTTTTTCCAGGTGGAACCTCAAGCAGTAGAAATGGATCGTCAGGCAGCAGAGTTGGTGCCTCGAGCAGTAAAAGTGTATCATCAAGCAGTAAAAACCAGAATAAAACTGCAGCGACAACGAAGGTGAGTATTTGTTTTTGATGTTCTGTTTCACTTGCTGCTGTAAATGTTATAATGTTCAGACATTATTTTTCAATATTTGAATACAGTGCAAAGTGGTGTGTGTGAAGTTCGAAGTGGATGAAGTGGACGAAGCATACCTGAAAAAATTGCTTGGGCAGTTTGGAGCGATTGTCAAAATTATCATGTTTCCTAAATTGGTATGGCATTTTATATTTTATAACAAATTTATATGAATCCATTTTATGCTTAAATGGGCTTTAATAATTGTTTTTGTCAATAAATATTACATTTTTGTAGGCTTTTGTGGAGATGGGAACAGCAGGCCAGGCAGAGGATATAGTAAAATATTTCTTACACAACCCCTTGTGGATCAGAGGAGAAATGATACAAATTACTCTGTCTGCAGCATTCAGTTTCCTACAGGTGAGTAATGATCATTATAATTTTATGTTAAATGTTTTAAGATTGAAGGTGCTGTAGACCACGACTTTTGATGTTAGGACCACCAAATAGGAGTACCCTCTTCCTAAAATATAAATACAGCTACATATTTTCATATGTTAAACACTTTCATACAGTAAGAGAAAATATTAAGTATGATATTAGAAAGACATGTTGTCTTTCGCACAGTCAAATGCACAGCCTTGCAAAACATACTTCATTTGACTCGTACGCATACACAGGCTTTCGACACATGCACAGTTTTGAGCAATCTTTCTCCACAAGTTAGAACCCATGTAAACATCTTTGTATTCTTTCATGCTAGAGTTGTACAAATGAGGGTACTTTCTAACCTCTTCGCACAATCTCTCATCTATGTAGGCCTCCATCGTCGCTGTAGCTTGCATGCGTTCCGCTCTGTTCTGTTTATGCAGTTTTTCTTCGACTACCTTGTGAATCGACGCCCCCAGGGCACGGTTGCCACTTTGAGGATAAACGATCCACTTAATGCACTCCGCTTAGAGCATCAAATTCAGTTATATCTGGAAGGTGTCAGGGATTTTTTCCAAGTGCCATTACTTATGCCACCTAAGTGACTTGCATGCATTTGGTTTGTTTTAGTTTAGAGATTTGCCACTAATGGTGATTAAATGATTTCCTTTATGTTTCAGAGTTCTCTTGTTGTGAGCTTTTCACCATTACCTTCTGGAGATGGCATAAGCTCTGAGTTGACGGCCATTGCTAAGCGTTTCGGATCAGTTAAACATTCGCTGTTTCTGCCAAGCCGGGTAACCAAACACATTATTGTGCAATTATTCATTTATTCACTTATTCTTATGCCATGTTCTGTCTCTTCAGTTACATGTATAGTGTAAAGACTCTGTGTATTTGTACAGGGTTATGTGGAGATGGCCACTGTGGAAGAGGCCAGCAAATTGGTGGAGCACTATTCAACCAATTCACTCAAATTAAAAGGAAAAACCATCAATGTTTGCTTCTCAGCTGAGTACCAGACGCTTGGGTAAACTTGTTCTCCTGATTTTATGCTGACTTGTAAAGACACCTTTTTTTTTATTTTGCATTACTTTTTACTGTGTTTTGGATAATGCTAGTAATGTTATGTACTTGACCATAATCTGATGTGCAGTTTTTCCATTCTGCTTCTAAAATGACACAATCACTTCATGATCCAGTGATGTTGATAAAGAAAAATCACCAGTACCTTATAGCAGCAGGAGAAGGAGAAGTACCAGCCCAAAAAGGAGATCCCGTAGTTCCCGAAGAGACTCTCCCAGCCCCAAACGAAGAGCCTCTGAAGAAAAGTCCAGGTCTCGCAGGAGTCACGACTCTAAGAAACGAGAAGAAAGTCGAAGCTCTCGGGAGAAAACCAAGGAGAGCTCTAGACGGGACAGCTCGTCTAAATCCCATTCCAAAAGAAGCTCTCCTTCAAAAGACCAGAAACAGAAAACTAAAACCGATGGGAGTGTGGAGGAGAAGGTTGAAGAAGACAACGATCAGTCTGAGGTCATGGAGGATGATAGTGATCTTGAAGGAGTGGCAGTTATAGCAGATGATGGTGAAACACTGAATTCAGAAGATGAGTTCACAGTAGATGAAGACCTAGATGATGAGGAATATGACATCACAGATGTTCTGACAGAAGAGGATATACCTGAAGACACCCAAACTGTGGAAGAGTCAAATGATCAGACTAAACCTTCAGACATGGACACATCAAACGTACAGTCAGAGACATCAGAGTGTGTACCAACTGCTACAACTTCAGATGGATCAAGTGATTGTAAGGAAGCCCAGGAGCTTCAACAAGGAGAGCAGAAAGAGGCTCAACAAGGAGAGCAGAAAGAGCTTCAAAAAGAAGAGCAGAAAGAGCTTCAAAAAGAAGAGCAAAAAGAGCCTCAACAAAAGCTTCAACAAGGAGAGCAAAAAGAGCTTCAACAAGGAGAGCAGAAAGAGCTTCAAAAAGAAGAGCAAAAACAGCCTCAACAAGAGCTTCAACAAGGAGAGCAAAAAGAGCCTCAAAAAGAAGAGCAAAAGGAGCCTCAACAAGAAGAGCTTCAACAAGGAGGGCAAAAAGAGCTTCAGAAAGAAGAGCTTCAACAAGGAGACCAAAAAGATGAAACTGTGGAAATGGAAGAGGTAAAGCAACTGAGAGTAACAGTTACAGACATTTTGAAGTTATGATTGAAATTCAGAAGCTAGAGAAACAAATCATAAAATTGTCATGGTCTAGCAGCTGTGGAGCTCATTCAGGCAACACATGTTCAAGTTTTGCTCGCATTTCCCGATCTCCCTTTTAAATGAATAGAAATGTAGACAGTTGAGGTATTTCAGTTGGTTGGTAGTGTTACACAGTTATTAATGTTGCATTCTATATTTAAAAAATATAAAGAAACAAATCTGTCCTGTTCTGTTTGTGTAGAAGGCAACAGATTTCCCTGAGAATCTAGAAAACTTGCCCACCTCAGATGAATGTAAGGAAGAAATGCTGACAGAACAAGGTATTTATTTTAAACAGTTACTCAATAATTCATCCATAAAAGCAGTAAAGTTCTGCTGTATGTTTACCTAAAACGGTTTTTACAGTTTTGTGTAGTTTTTCTTCATTCATTTTGGAGATTTCGGAGATAATTGAGGAAGTATGCTCATTCTGTTTTAGGTGATGAAAAAGAGATCTCGGCTTCAAGCACTGAGGTTAGTTTCCTTTTCAAAGGGTTTGTGATTGTGTATATATGGAACAAAAACTATGATGTCTTCTATTAATTACCCAAATGGATTTTGAGTTTGTATAATTTGCTTAATTTCTTTAGGAAAAGTATGGCAGAGTTCTTGAGGTGGCAGGTTTTCCAGTTGCTAAAAAATTTAGTGAAAAAGATTTGCTGAGAATTGGGGAAAAATACGGAGAAGTGGCAGACTGCTGTTTGGTTCGCCTCAATCGAAAGGTAAAATTATCATATTAAACAGTTTCAACACTGAATAGAAGGGAAAAAGTGTATGCAAAATATGCAGTCTGTAATTTTTGTAATTCTTGCATATTATTATATATGCGCCTCTTTGAAACTCAGAAACTAAATGAATGCTGTTGAAGATTCAGTTGGAGATATCAAATCCTTCTAGTCGCAAGTCCAAAAATCAATAAGTCAAATGATAAGATCTTTTGAAGTCTTGCCAAATTTAAAAAAATAAATAATTACATTTTGTAAAATTTTCAGAGTGGTTATTCAATATCTCCAGCCCTACTCTTAAGTGTTCATGATATGTGATTGTGTGATTTGTCTGCATGATATATGTAGAAATTCAGCTGTTTTAATCATGTTTTCATTGCAGGTGGAGAAGGCATTAATTGAGATGGTGAATGCTGCTGATGCTGCCAAACTTGAAGCTGAGTCTAAAAAGCAGCGCATTAGACTAGGTGGCAAAATCTTGAGGATAACTGTGTCAAACACATACAGCCAAGTGAATACAGGGTAACTTACATTATAATTTCTCAAATAAAATCCTTTTCTTATTGCTTTATTGTGCTTGGGTGTTCTGATGTGAAATGAGAAACACAACAGGTGATGTTTGATTCTGTTTCTGGAAAAGTGTTGACTCTGACTCTGAAAGAGCGGAAAGTCAGGAACATGTTGAAGAGAAAATTAAGGAGCCCTCATGCTCATTGGTGTCCAGTGAGGAAAGTTCAGTACTGATGACCGAGACAGAGACCTCTGAAGAAGCTGCTGAGTCTCAGAAGGAAACCAACACGGATGTAATCATGCAAATGTCCAGTGATGAGGAGGTAAAATCAAGAAATAATTTAACACGGGGTTCAAAATGAATCTCTAATATAATATAATTGTCTTTTTCTGGGCGGCCACAAAATATGTGAAAACAACTTTTTCCAATACTTCAGGAAGTGTATGGCAGAGTTCTCCGGATCAGAAATCTTCCAATGCCTGATGAATACACTGATGCAGATTTTCTGAGCATCGCAGAACCGTATGGAAAAGTAAAACGTCACTGGATGTTTCGCCTCCATCGAACAGTTAGTAAATATAACTGCCATATGTATTTTGAACACATTAAGTGATTTCATCAGTAAAATCTTACAATTCTCTCTTTTTATCCCCAGGGACTGATTGAAATGGAAAATGCCTGTGATGCTGAGAAGGTTGTATCTGCAGCCAATATGAATAAAATCACAGTTGCTGGAAAACATCCCAAGGTTTCAGTGTCTACCAAACATGCCCATTTAAATAAAAGGTATTGGATATGGAATTGAATTTATATACTTCATGCACTTGACTCTTCATAGGAGTTTGTTACTAAAAATGCACGTTCAGAACTTTGAACCCATATTGAGAATTGTTTCCTAAGAGTCAGGGTTGCAAAAAATTATAGTCAGCAATTAATGTAATTATCAATTAGTCAAGTGATGTCACTTTACAATAATGAAAAATGCATTTCTATTGGAAAAAACACTTGAAAAAAAGCTGCACAACCCAACACAAAGTCGCCATTAGATGTTACTGAGCATGAATAGGTTAATATCAAGCAGTTGGAATACAACAGGGAAAAAAATATTTTTTCTAATTAAATATTTATTAAACATTAAATTTAGGTTTTAAAAGCACTGTGTAATTGAATCCTACATCTATCAAAGGTAATGATTTTTTTTTTATGAGAACAGTAACTAATGGGATTATAATTTGTAATGAGATATAAAAGTCTCTTGCAATCACAGGAAAAATAAAGTCACATATTACTATTCTTCTGATTGAAAACTGGAAAAACACTTAATTTTATGCTGTTATATAGCATTCTGTTTTTAAACTTTTTTTTGCCTTTTAGCCTTCAATTTGCACATTGTTTAGAGCAAAACTGTGTTTTTTTTTTCATTAAAAAGACATGTAAAATTCTGAAAATAATCATTCATTGCTTCACTACACTGAATTTGCTTCTTTCTGTTTTGTATTGTTTGATAGGTACTTTCTATATGGACCTAGTGATGGTTCAATACAAACATCTACCGAGTTGGAGAAGGTAAAGGACGAATCCAAGGGGCTGTTTACACGACTCCATTTTCAACTAAAAACTGAAAACTTTGTGCATTTTGGCTGTTCATTTACACAACAATGGCGTTTTCATAAGCCTGAAAATGCAAACTGTTGAAAATGGGTTTCAAAGTGCAAGTTTTTGAAAACCGTTGTCTATATATATAAAACAATATTGTTTATTTTGGTGAAAACAGTGACGTCATGCGCATGTATTGTGCATGTTCAGTCTATTTGTGCGTAGTGTTTCTTTACAAAGTGACGTAGCCAACTACTGGCCTGGCAGCAGAATACAGCGTTCTTTTAGTTGTTTTCATGGATCTGTGTGAACGGGGATCGTTTTGACAGCGTTGTCGTCTGTACGCAAAAAAGCAAGGGAAAAACTTTTCCGTTTTTAGTAGACTGTTGTCATGTAAACATACTCCAAAACAGTTTTTCTGAGCAGCCGTCTATCCAAACATCAGTGAATGTTGAGGTCAATTATTGTCATTGTATTATTTTGCAATTTAAACACCTGGCCTTTGACACCATGTAAATGTAAAATTTAGTCTGCTGTGCAGTATACCTACTGATACAGTGAGTTTAATAATGAATTACACTGGTTTTAGGAGTTGTGGAGTGATAATCCGGATGTCGACTCCCAGGGAGATGAGAAGCAGGTTTCTGCCATTGATGACGGAAATAAAATGAATGCGGAAAATTCAGACGGTGTCTCAGAGGCACAAACACCCGTGATGGATCCAGTGGGTAAGAGCACACTCTTTAGACATGCTGTGTAGGGTTCCAACACTTATGGAAAACCTGGATATAAGGGATTTTCAAATTGTGATTTCCAGACCTGAAGCTGTCCTTGAAAATATCTATAGCACTTCAACACATTAATGAAAATGTGAATGTCTTTCATATTATGTAGCTACCATATAATAAAAGCAATAAAGCACTCAGGACCGTGCTATAGGCACAATCCAGCTCTGCACAGCTGATCTACTGCACTTTACCAACAGGCACAGAGTTTGTTCGACCTGTGGTGGGTTACTTCTGCAGCTTATGTAATGCCATCTATGCCAGCGAGGAAGAGGCCAAGGATGAGCACTGCAGGACACCCTTGCATCATCAAAAGCTGAAGGCATGATTATTTTGGATATTTATACATCCGTTTGCATCATTTGATATTTCATCTGTAATGTTGTGAAACTTACATATGTACTTTTTCTCTTTCTCTTAGGAGCACAAGGAGGGAAACAGTTCATCATAAACTATGAAGGGTTTCTGGATTGGCTTGATTCTTGTCATGGACACTTAATGATAGTATACTCTAGTTAATTCACATAATGTGTTATGAGTCAGAGTTTCCATACAAATGAAAATTTTCATTTCACCCTGTGTTTGTTGTTGTTCTTCTGTTTCATTATTGATTTTATCTAGTATAATGAACAAAAAAATTAATGTTGTTGTGCTTTTTTGCATTGTACTGTTCAATTTATAACTAAAACGGAATGCAGTAGAATCGATTCTGCTCAAATAAAGACATGTATACATGTGTCAAATACTCGCGCTTGTTTTCTTGATGCTGGTTTTGATTGGACGGATGGTGTTTCTCTCCGCCCACAGTATGCCGTTTCCATGGCGATCCAACATGGCCGCACACGGTAAGAAGGACGCTGGTGTGGACTTGATTTTAGCTCATCGTCACGCATTTACCTGTGTTTTATTGTGAATAGAGCAGGTGTCATTAATGAAACCAAATAAAATGTTTTGTGAAAGAACAAGCGGTCAAATAATGAGCTTTTGAGTCGGATGGAGAGAAAACATCGTCTTGCTAATGTTAGCCATTCTAAACACTACTGTTGTTTTGCCATGGCATGCAAAGGAAACATGATCACGGTTTTTAATTATGAGTTGTCTATAAATCTCAATTTCTTGTGAGCTGAACATTTAACTTATCTGCTAGCTTGTGACTGTGACGTGTTAGTAGTTGTTACCGTTTGTGGCACAAAACATGGTCAAACTCGACTCGTTTTATCATTAGTGAGTGTACATACTTTATTTATTGAGATATATATATGGTTTCTCCTGTCTGATAGACGTTTCATCAAAACCTTTCTGTCTGAGAAACCTTCCAAAAGCTTTGTCTTTACGGTAGTGAAACTGAGTATTGACAAGAATTAAAAAATAGGCTTTGTTTAATCACTGTTTTGTATTAAAAAAAATTTCACGAGAGACTGAAAAATATTGCTGATGAACCTTTTAATGTTATTACAGGTTACGTATTTTAATGTATTCAACATAATTACTTTAAAGTTTGCTAATAACAGATATATATATTTATAGTGGTCAGATGTAGTTTCTTTGCATTAATATTTGTCAGATTTAAGACCAAAACACCTCAATAGAAAAAGAGTTACAACCATCCCCAGTCCCTCCTCTACTTTTAGACCTACATTATGTTCATTAATTCAGTCATTTTTACTTTTGCAGGAAGACAACCTGTTGTATCCTTTCAGGTCTTTCATCCCTTTTCTTAATTACACGTCTATCTTTGTTTATTCTGTTTATGTTGCTTCTTAACAAAGTCTCTCAGTTGTCCTCCACACCACTGCAGATCCTGTTTCATTTGAACAGCTGGTATTTTGCAGCATTTTTCATCGCTGAGATTCTTATGTTTATCTATAAAGGTGATGTATGAAGTCATTAAAGGCTCTAGAGGTTGATTGAATGAATATATATATACTCTACCAGTCAAAAGTTTGGAATCGGTAAGATTTTTAATGTTTAAAAGAAGTTTCGTCTGCTCACCAAGACTGCATTTATTTAATTAAAAATACAGTGAAAACAGTAATATTGTGAAATATTATTACAATTTAAAATAACTGTTTTCTGTTTGAATATATTTTATAAAGTAATTTATTCCTGTGATCAAAGCTGAATTTTCAGCATCATTACTCCAGTCTTCAGTGTCACATGATCCTTCAGAAATCATTCTAATATGATGATCTGCTGCTCAAGAAACATTTATTGTGTACAATTGTACAAAATATTTGTGTGCAATATTTTTTTTCAGGATTCTTTGATGAATAGAAAGTTCAAAAGAACAGCATTTATTTGAAATATAATCTTTTTGTAACATTATAAATGTCTTTACTGTCACTTTTGATCGATTTAATGTATCTTTGCTGAATAAAAGTATTAATTTCTTTAATTTCTTTTAAAAAAAATAAAAATTCTTACTGACCCCAAACTTTTGATAAATGTTTCTTGAGCAGCAAATCAGCATATTAGAATGATTTCTGAAGGATCATGTGACACTGAAGACTGGAGTAATGATGCTGAAAATTCAGCTTTGATCACAGGAATAAATTACTTTATAAAATATATTCAAACAGAAAACAGTTATTTTCAATTGTAATAATATTTCACAATATTACTGTTTTTACTGTATTTTTAATTAAATAAATGCAGCCTTGGTGAGTAGACGAAATTCTTTTAAAAACATTAAAAATCGTACCGATTCCAAACTTTTGACTGGTAGTGTGTATATATATATATATATATATATATATATATATATATATATATATATATATACACACACACACACACACACACACATTATTGTTTGCTCTGGCTTTTGTAGGTGTGATACTCCCTTACCCACAGTCTAACCTGATATTGGATGTTGTTCTGCTGCTCCTCTTTTTGGGCCTCGAAACCCTCAGACTCTTCTATGGTTAGTATGTTGTTTAGTATAATGTGTGTTCTACAAATAGCAGCTGTAGAATTGACTCTTTGAAATGATCCTCATTCAGAAGTCCTCCTCGGGGAGCAGGGTTGGGCCTAACTCAGAATTTAACAGCTGCCTCCCGTTTTATTCACTGGATTTGAGATTTGAATTGAAATGCCAGGAAGAGCAATTTACTGTATTGCTGTTCAAAGTAATAAAATAGTTACACAACAGATGAATTAGTCTTATACAAGTTTAGCAAAATAATATTATTATTTTTACTAATTGTTTATTCCTTGATATGTACAACACATTTTTTTCTAATTAACTGATTAGAAATACACTACTGTTCAAAAGTTTGGAGGAAGGATATTAATACTTTTATTCAGTAAAGATGCATTAAATTGGTCAAAAGTTACAGTAAAGATATTTATAATGTTACAAAACATTTATTTTTCAAATAAATGCTCTTCTTTTGAACTTTCTATTCATCAAAGATTCCTGAAAAAAGTATCACTGTTTCTAGATATATTAAGCAGAACAACTGTTTTCAACACAAATAATTTTTAAATAATAAAATATATTAATAGGGGTTATTTTGAATTGCAAAATTACTGTTTTTTTCTATTTTTGTTTTTTAATCAAAATTCAGCCTTGCTGAGGATAAGAGACTTCTTTCAAAAACATTTTAAAAATCTTACCGACCCAAACATTTGAACGATAGTGAGTTAATCAGAGAAAAATACATTGTACAACATACATATCAATGCATAAATAGCCATAATTAGTTAAAATTAATAATGTAATTATTATTTTGCAAAACTTTTGTAAGAATAATAACTCTTGTGTGACTATTATATTTCTTAGAATTGGAATGCAATAAATTATGTGAATCCAACAAATAAAAAGTGAATAAAAAGTAAAATTTCAGTTGAGTTCAGTTAGTTTAAATTTATATTGTTTGGCTTGATTTTGAAGACCTTGGGGTAAATTATTGCATTCTGGAAAACTAGAAAAGGGTTTTTCCATTGTCCTTAAAATAAATGTACATTTGTATAACATATTAATGAAATACAAATAACAACAATACAGTAACAATTCATATGAAAATGGAAATTATTTAAAAACTAATTCTTTGACTAATTTCTTGGTAACACTTTATTTTAAGGTGACGTAGTTAGACGTTAGTACATGTACTTATTATATAAATTATGCATAATTACAAGAAATTTATCCTAACCGTAACTCTATAGTGAGTACATGTAGTTAATTAATATTACTCAGTACTTGAGAAAGTACAATGTTACTACATCACCCTGAAATAAAGTGTAACCAATTTCCTTTCTTTTTTTATTTGAAGACCTTCAATTCAAATTTGATATACAATTCTACATTCTATTTGCAGCATCAGTTTAAATTCAGTTAGAATTCTGGAATTGAATTTTAAAGACATTATCTGCTCAGCTCTGAATGGAGCACAGCCCTGCTCTGGTGATGAGAGGATGATTGCCATAACAACTTGATAACACAGATTGATTACCCTGTTTGCTGTGTACTCTTTGTATTGGTGAAAGTGCATTGATCCATATAGCAAATGAAATAATGGCGTGTGAAATATGACTTTCAGGCTGGAAGGGGAACCTGTGTCAGCGCTCTCTGGCTCTGTTTGTGAGTGTTGGTGTTCTGGTGCCCTGTGCGGTGCTGAGCGTCTACTACCTGCTACTTCAGACCTTTGTTTTACGGCTCGAGTTTGTTCTCAATGCTGTGCTGCTTTGCTTTTACGGCTTTGAGCTGGTTCTGGGAATGATGACCATCTCTGTTTTTTCAAGGTGACTCTTTGTTCGTTTTTCAACATATTTATCCCATAGTATTAAAGAGACATATACATGGAATAGAATATAGATATATGAAGTTGGGAATTTACAGAAACAATTTTTTGGAATATAATTCTCAACGTATTACGTAACTGACTTGCTTATTAAAATACAAGGTATTTTAAATGCTTTTTAAAAATACTAGATATTTATACTCCATATTTTTTCACTCTCTTTCAGGGCCAACGTTTATTAAGTCCATCTGCTTTTTTGAAGTCAGGATGAAAACACTGAAGAGAATAAGATACAGTCTTTCAGACTGACAGCTGTCAAAACATGTATGTTTCATAAAACAGACATTTCATATATACACTTTTTCTAAAATATATATTAAGCACCTTTATTATGTAGAACCTGAGATGTTATAAAAGCAAATTTCAGTTCACAATTATTTATGTAAATGTAAAGATTGCCATTATTAAATGGTAAAGTGAAACAATTGTCGTCATATATTTACTACACACACACAATACAGTAAAACTGAAATATTGTGAAATATTATTACAATTTAAAATGGCTAGTTTATATTAGGGCTGTGCAATTAATCACAATCACGATTTGAGCACATGCAATTTCTAAATCGCATAAGACTGCAGTTTTATTTATTAATTTATTTATATTTTAATTCAGAATATTTTGGAGTATTTTGGATTCAGGAGAGAGGATGTGTCAGAGAGCAAGGTAATTTGCAAGACCTGTGAGATTATTGCAACGAAACGGGGCAATACAACAAACCTGTTCCAGCACACAAAACAGCAGCATAAAAAACTGTATGATCAATGCATGTCGACAAAGTCCATCGAAACTAACAAAAGCACACCTCAAAGCCAGCCTGAACCGACTGAACAAGTATCCGTTGTTCCAGCATTTGCAAGCATCACGCCTTATGAGAAAGGATCAAAACAGCACAAAGAAATTACCGACGCGATCACCTAATATATATATGCAAAGACATGGTGCCTGCGTACATCGTCAGTACAGACGGCTTCCGAAGACTAATACAAACACTCGACAAAAGATACCAAAAGATGCCATCTCTGTTTATCAAGCTGTTAATACAACACAAGTTATTTAATTGTGAAATGTTATTCACTTCTTGTGCACTGAATACATTTAGAATGTAGCATATTTGAAAAAGCAAAAACAACAGCCAAAATCGCAAATAAAATCGCAATTGCAATATTCATTAAAAAAATCGCAATATGATTATTTTGTCCATATTGCAGAGCCCTAGTTTATATTTGAATATATTTTAAAATTTAATTTATTCTCGCAAAGCTGATCCATTACTCCAGTCTTTATTTTACTTCAAATTATTCCAATATACTGATTTGGTGCTCAAAAATATTTCTTATTATTATCAAAGTTAAAAACAGTTGGGCTGCATAATATTTTTTGTGGAAACCATGATACATTTTTTTTTCAGGATTTTTCAGAAAGTTCAAAAGAATAGCATTATTTGAAAAATATGTAAATATAGCATTATATAGCATTAATATTATAATTAATGCATCCTTGATAAATAAAAGTAATCATTTATTTTAAACAAAATTCTTAATAACCCCAAACTTTTGAAAGGTATGTTTGATATTTGAGTAAGGATACAACCTATGAAGACCCTCTTGTAGTGTCTCTATACAACCTCAATGTTAAAGGGTTAGTTCACCCAAAAATTAATTTCTGTCATTAATTACTCACCTTCATGTCATTTCACACCTGTAAGACCTTCATTCATCTTCAGAACACAAATTAAGATGTTTTTGATGAAATCCAAGAGGTATATGATTCGTCCATAGACAGCAATAATCAACACTTTCAAGGTCCAGAAAGGTCCCGTTAAAACAGTCGATGTGACTGCAGTGGATCAACTTTAATGTTATGAAGCGACGAAAATACTTTTTGTGCGCAAAAACAAAACAAAAATAACAACTTTATTCAACAATATCTTCTCTTCCCTGTCATTGTCCTTACGCAGGTGACGCACTAAGCACTAAGTGAAGGCTTCCGTGTTTGCGTCCGAATGCCGGCTCAGGATTGGCCAAAGCTGATCACGTGAGCAGCACGACGCATGCGTGTGATGCTGACGCAGGAGCCGACCAATAATGAGTCAGTGTTCTGACATAGAACCTGGAAGTGCTGGACGTAAACAACTTATGAGAATGACACAGAAGAGAAGATATTGTTGAATAAAGTCATTATTTTTGTTTTGTTTTTGCACACAAAAGTATTCTCGTCTCTTCATAACATTAAAGTTGAACCACTGTAGTCACATGACTGTTTTAACAAAGTCTTTAGTACCTTTCTGGACCTTGAAAGTGTTGATTATGTTGCTGTCTATGAACGAGTCACATATCTCTTGATTTCATCAAAAATATCTTAATTTGTGTTCTGAAGATGAACGAAGGTCTTACAGGTGTGGAACGACATCAGGGGTAAGTAATTAATGACAGAAATTTCATTTTTGGGTGAACTAACCCTTTAAAACTAAAGTTACTCATTTTCCAGATGTTCTAATTGTGTCAACAAATGTTTATGCGTGCTGGCTGTGACTGCTGTCAGGTGAATGTCATAATCCTAATTACAGTTGGACAGGATTATGAGCGCACACAGACGCTCCTTTAAAACAATCTCCAGTAATCCCAAGTGTTTCTCCGCGTCCTGCTGCCAGGGTTCATAGGACGACTATAACACTATATAGAAAGGTGTAACACTTCACTGACAGCTAAGATAAAATGGCTGCAGTGGACAAGGATGTGGCTGAGAAGTTTTTGGACAGTAATCCAACATTTGCCAAGCAGTATTATGACTCCAGGTTCCGGGCGAAGGTCATCTCCGACCTCCTGTCGACCACCAAGAAAACAGAAGTGGACATCAGCGCTTACCATGAGCTGAGCTCCATTGAGGAGTGTGAGATCATTTTCGATATGGTGCGGGACATGCAGGAAAACCTGCAGATGGAGAGGGCCGTGTTCAACCTCATGCGGCATCTCACCTTCATGATGCGAGCAGACCGCATGAGTCTCTTCATGTACCGCCAGAGGAACGGCATAGCCGAACTGGCCACGCGGATCTTCAATGTCCATAAAGATGCCACGCTGGAGGAGTGTCTGGTGCCACCGGACAGTGAGATTGTGTACCCGCTGGACACAGGCATTGTGGGCCATGTGGCCACTGTCAAGAAGACCATCAATGTACCTGATGTCACGCAGGTAAGATTATGGAGGCTTGTTTCTGCCACAGAATAAAAAATTATAAAAGGTTATTGCAACTTTTATCTTACAATTCTGACTCGTTGCGAGTTTATATCTCATAATTCTGACCTTTTTTTATCAGATTTGTGACAAACTCTCAATTCTGTGGAGGAAAAAATGTCAGATCTGTGATATATAAACTCGCAATTCATAATTATGAGGAAAAAGTCGCAATTACTTTTTTATTTTTATATTTCGTGGTGGTGTGCAGAAACAAGCTTCCATTTAGGAATAGGATAACTAGCCATGGCAAGGAAAAGATACCTAGTTAACTTATCTTGGTCCTGTGAGTTATTAAAATGAAAGTGCAATTCACATTATTACCAGTAGAGAGCAGTGCGACGCTAACATTTTATAGTCTTATTTGATTCAAAATCATTTTGATCAGACAGACCAAAATATAATAAAGCATGACTATTCAGAATTTAATTTTTATGAGCAGAATAAATTGTAGTTTAGTCCTACCTCTTTTTTATTGAATTATGTTAGAGGCGACAGTTCAAATAAAACATTTTACTGGCATTAAAAGGAATATATATATATATAATATTCCTTTTAATGCCAGTAATACATATATATATAGGCTAACAAACATTCACTATCTCTAAAATGGGATTTTATGCTAATTATAAGTGCCCATTGCTGTTTTGGCTGATAAACTTGAGAAATGTGCTGGAGATGTTGCACAGACAGATATGTATGACTCAATGTGCTGTGCAGAGACAGCCATGAAATCTCCTTCTCTCTTTGATTATAAATTACTAACCATTTTTCTTTGGCACACAGTCTGCTTCTCAGACAGCAATATACTTTCTTCTGTACTGCTCATAATTACTTTAAAAAAATGGGGTTTCTCAATCTTTGACAAAGGCGTTATGTGACTGAAATACCGAGTGAGTATTTGAAACCCTCAAGGTGGCGACAGCATCCTATCTCAGTTTAAGATGTCTGCCAGGCTGCCGAGTAACCACAAATGTCCACAGATGTGATGATATTTGTAAGCAAACACATATGTGAAAAGTGTTGCCCTCTTTTTGAACAAAATAAATTGGACAGTGTGTGATTTTGTACATTTTGAGAATGATATGTGTCCACTGTAGCTCAGTTATTAATATGCAAGGCTAGTGCTGGTGGATTAGAGCAGGTCAGCGCTCTTCCCCAGTGTGTTATGTTACCGGGTCTGGAGGGGATAAAAGTCTTTAATCTGAGTTGAATTAGAGCGATCCTGGATTAAATCTAAAGGTCAGTGCCTAACGCCATGTTCCACAAGTCAGCAGAATATCAGTGCTTACCTTGACTCTACATTTTATATTCCCTTTCTCTTTTTGATGTGGAACAGAATATGGAGAATTTAATGTTTCAAAGAAACCTGAAAGCAAATGAACACTATATGAGTCTTAATTTGCTTTCAGTTATTAAAGGGTTAGTTCACCCAAAAATAAAATTTCTGTCATTTATTACTCACCCTCATGTCGTTCCACACCCGTAAGACCTTCATTCATCTTCAGAACACAAATTAAGATATTTTTGATAAAATCCGATGGCTCAGTGAGGCCTCCATTGACAGCAAGATCATTTCCTTTTTCAATGCCTAGAAAGGTACTAAAAACATTTTTAGTGACGGGTGATTTCAAAACACTGCTTCATGAAGCTTCGAAGCTTTACGAATCATTTGTTTCGAATCAGTGGTTCAGAGCATGTATCAAACTGCCAAAGTCACGTGAACTATTGAAATTTAGAAACACTTATGACTTAACAAAGCCTCGTTTACTGAAATCATGGGATTTTGGGGCTCTGAACCACTGATTTGAAACAAAAGATTCGTAAAGCTTCGAAGCTTCATGAAGCAGTGTTTTGAAATCGCCCATCACTAGATATTGTTGAATAAAGTGGTTATTTTGTTGTCTTTTGGCGCACAAAAAATATTCTTGTCACTTTATAACATTAAGGTTGAACCACTGTAGTCACATGGACTAATGTCTTTAGTACCTTTCTGGACCTTGAAAAAGGCAATGATCTTGCTGTCAATGGAGGCCTCACTGAGCCACCGGATTTTATCAAAAATATCTTAATTTGTGTTCTGAAGATGAACGAAGGTCTTGCGGGTGTGGAGCGAAATGAGGGTGAGTAAATAATGACTGAATTTTCATTTTTGGGTGAACTGAATATCAGAGAACATTTTCTCTGATATTGGCCCATAGAGCTTTACTTTGTTATGGTGTGTAATTATACATCTCAGTACTGAGTAATATTAATTAACATTATGTACTTAGTACAGGATTAAGGTATGGTTTAGGGTTAGTTGCATGTATTTATGCATAATTTAAAGTGTTACCAAATATTTAAATTAATTTCTTATCTATTATTTTTGTCTTGTTTTCTGGTACAAATATCTAAATTTCTTCTTAAAATTCTTAAATCAAGATAGTTACTTGAGATGCAAAATGACAAGATATTAAGCCTTGTTATCTTAAAAAGTCTTTTAAAAGTAAGTTTTGCTTACAGCAAAAACAAATATCTGCCAGTATGGTCAGAAAAATAATCTTTTTTTTTTTGTTCCCTTTGAATTGAGATTATTTTTTCTGACCACATTTTTTCTTGTTTTAAGCTTAAGCTCACTTAATTTTGATACATTTTTTAGAAAACAAGACTAAGTATCTTCAGTCAAATTGCTTCTTAAGTAATGTTATCTTGATTTAAAAATGTGTAGGTATTTTTTATTGGAAACCAAGACAAAAACACTGAGTAAGGAAACCATTAGTGTTAAAAGTGTTAAAAATATTTTGTATAACACTTTACAGTAAGGTCCCATTTGTTGACATTAGTTAACATGAACTAACAACGAAAAATACTTCTAAAGTATTTATTAATGTTAGGTAATGTTCATTTACAAAAGTACAAATGTTGTATCTATTAACATTATTTAATGGACCTGTGGTTGAACTAACAATGAACTAACATTAACAAAGATTAAAAATACTGTACCGAATGTATTGATCATTGATATTTTTAATAAATGTTAATGCATCTGTATTATTGTAAAGTGTTTTACCATTTTTCTAGACATTGTAACTCAGCAAAAAAAAAATCCTCCAAACTTTTATTCATCTTAAATTATTTAATTGTGCTCATCAGTGATGTTTTAGCTTATCACTGATTTAACGTTAACATTCTCACCATGAATAAATGTGCTTCACTCTCCAGGACAGCCACTTCAGTGATTTTGTAGACACCCTGACAGAGTACGAGACCAAGAATGTGCTCGCGACTCCCATTATGAACGGCAAAGACATGGTGGCTGTCATGATGGCGGTCAACAAGATCGGTGCTCCTCATTTCACTGCTCAGGATGAAGAGGTAGCATTTACTCATATCTTCCTCTGTAATACTGAGTACAGCGCTTTGTGTTTATACTCAACAATAAGCCAGAGTCTTGCTGAGGATGCCAATTTGAAATGTAAACAATGCAGAAAAGATTAATTATATGCATTGTTCTCGCCACACATATTTTTAATCTCAAATGTGTAAAGTGTAATAAGAGGCGTTTCAATGAATATTAATACAGTAAAAGCACTTTGATTAAACTGACTTCTACAGAACAGATTAAACGCTCTATTGAAGTAAATCGAATTCTGTGTATTGCAGACGCTGAAGAAATATCTCAACTTTGCCAATCTTGTGCTTCGAGTGTTTCACCTGAGCTACCTGCACAACTGTGAAACCAGAAGGGGACAGGTAGGATTTCTATGAGACTGAGATTTGAAATTTAAGACATTTACCAATAAACTGCCACTTCACTGGTCATTTTTCCTCATATCTACATTGAAGGTGTTGCTCTGGTCTGCCAGCAAAGTGTTTGAGGAGTTGACTGACATTGAGAGACAGTTCCACAAGGCCCTCTATACAGTCCGAGCCTTTCTCAACTGTGACCGCTACTCTGTGGGCCTCCTCGACATGACCAAAACTAAAGTGATTGTTTATTTGTCTGTTTATAATCTTGCAAGAATTATGCAGATGATTTGTAACTATTTGTAAATAGTTTGTTGTCTTTAGCTACTATGTACTAACATAAAAAAAGAGGGCACAGTGTACTTATTGTGTTCATATTGTATGGCAAAACACTTTTCTGCTATTGTGGTGGTTACGGGTAAAGTCAGGGACAGGTTTAGTGGTATGGATCGGTTTCAAGGGTGGGTTAAGGTGTAAGGGAAGGGTTGATAGTGTAATTACAGCTGTAACTACATACAGTATTTTTTTTTTGGTTACACTTTATTTTAAGGTGTCTTTGTTACACTGTAATTATATATTTAAGTACTGCGTATTAAGTAACTACATGTACTTACTGTTGGGTTAATTAGGTTTTGGTTTGGTTTAGGGTTAGTAATTATGCATCATTTATAGTTATTACTATAGTAACTACATGTCACATTTGTAACAATGACACTGTAAAATAAAGTGTTACCTTTTTTTTAAAAAAAAAAAAAACATAAGTATAATGTAAAAACATCTATGTACACCTATTTTACCGATCTAAGTGCATGGTCTGAAGCACATGGCGTAGGTGCTCTTAGGGCGTGACCGAATCCACTTTTCCTAGTTTAACAACAGAAAAAATGGTCGGCCTATAGACGCATGTTACTAACGAGCACTTTAAATAACAAAAAAAATACTGCGGCATTGACTTTAGAGCAGGTTTTTGTTGGTCAATGACACCGTAGCTTTCAGTTGCCTCAAAATAGCAACACGCCAACAATGCACTTGAACGCTTTTTTTTGTTTTCAGACCAGCACGCCCATGGGCGAACAGATGGGCGCGAATGCAATTGCTATTTAAACAACGTGGGCACTGGATGTGAAAATGATAACTGCGTCGGGCTGAAACTAGCAAAAAAACACTTGGGCCGGGTGTATGATAGGCTACATTGTAGTTAAAGACACTTAATATAAAGTGGGACTGTAAATTGGAGTTTTTATTTGCATGTATATTTACCTGTTGATGTATACTGAAATATGTAACTTTTGTTATTTCTTTTGCCTGTAGGAGTTCTTTGATCTTTGGCCTGTCTTAATGGGAGAGGTGCCCCCGTATAGCGGACCAAAGACACCTGATGGCAGAGTGAGTGATGCACATTGCATAAATAGGAAACGTGTATTTAGTTAATTATTTCAGAGAAACACAAAAGTTCCCTGAATGAATCGTCATGAGTTCTTACTTGCTGTCACGTCTGTTGTGTTTGACTTACGCTATGAATTCTGCTTCAGGAAGTGATTTTCTACAAAGTGATTGATTACATATTGCATGGAAAGGAGGACATCAAAGTAATTCCGTAAGTTAATACATTTTTATTGCCTGTTAAATTTGAGTATGTGCTACCACTTGGCATTTAATTAAGCCCAGTAGTGCCACATGCTTCATCATGCATTACATGCATTGTAAATGTTGTACCTTATAAACATATCAAGAAAGGGCAAGCCTGGCTCTAGCTCCAAGATGCAGGGTGGGCCAGAGAGTTATGGGTGTTGGCAAGATTCAGCCAAACTGGCCCTTTTGTGGAGCCAGATCTGAGCAATAATGATTTTAGTATTTTTTGAGAGAACTCATTGTTATATTCTTAGCACATATACACTACCATTCAAAAAGAAATGAATACTTCTATTCAGTAAGGATGCATTACATTGATAAAAAGTGACACTAAAGACATTTATAATGTTACAAAAGATTTCTATTTCTTTTGAACTGCATTTAATCAAAGAATCCTGTAAAAAAAAAAAAAAAAAATGTATCACAGTGTCCACAAAAATATTAATCAGCACAACTGTTTTCAACATTGTTAATAATCAAAAATCTTTCTTGAGCAGCAGATCATCATATTAGAATGATTTCTGAAGGATCATGTGACACTGAAGACTGGAGTAATGATGCTGAAAATTCAGCTTTGATCACAGAAATAAATTACATTTTAAAATATATACAAATAGAAAATGATTATTTTAAAATTTAATAATATTTCACAATATTATCATTAAATAAATGCAGTCCTGGTGAACATAAGACACTTCTTTCAAAAACATTTAAAAATCTAACAGTCCCCAAACTTTTGAAGTTTTTGTTTCTCTAGACCACCTAGAGTTTATTAAAGGAAAGTTCTGTATTGTTCTGGTCAGATGTATATGCATTGTCGTTACAGTAACCCTCCTGCTGACCACTGGGCATTAATAAGTGGGCTTCCCACCTATGTTGCAGAGAACGGCTTGGTGAGAGTCTAGACCTCCATCCTCCTCTACTGACGCCACAGTAGTCAGACAAGTTGAAAGCCATTATGGTTTATAATGCTCCTGTCATGTGCACAGCGAGGGGGAATAGAATGTGCTCCCACACTGAAATGATGGATAATTGTAATTTTGTGAACAATAATTAATCAGCAAGCAATACCCCTTCTCAGTGAGCGTGACTGCTGCTTTCCCTTCACTCTGTCTTACAGATCTGTAATATCATGAACGCTGCTGAAGACGAGTTCTTTGACTTTCAAGTGAGCTCACCTTAACTTGTGTTTCTGTGAAAGCCCTACATAATCAATTAAATTAAATGAACAGTATTCCAAAAGCTGTATATGTACAAACTAAAAATGTTTATTTTTATCCTACCAGAAAGAACCTCTGGATGAATCTGGATGGACAATAAAGAATGTGCTCTCTTTGCCCATCGTTAACAAGAAAGAGGAAATCGTTGGCGTGGCCACATTCTATAACAGGAAAGATGGAAAGCCTTTTGATGAAATGGATGAAACACTAATGGAGGTATTTGAGGCCACAGTATAGACCAGTAGTGTGTCATAGCTAAATATACAGTAATGGATGGATCAGCAGACTCTGCATTATTCATTCATATTGTGTTTGTTGAAAGTTTACCACGTTTTCAGTCTATTATGCTCAGGTTGGTTGGATTTACTAAATTGCTAAACCAAAGCTCTAAAGAATACAACTACTTAATGTCTCTGTTTTATCTTAGAACTACAGTCCACAGAGGGCATTTTAATGGTGTTCAACCATTTTTTGTGGGCATGTGACATTTTTTGTAGTTTTTTTTTTTAATTAATTTCAGATTTTTTTAATCGTGTTGTCAGATTTCAGTCAGATTCAGACTCTCATAACTTTATCTCAATGTGAATCTGGAATGTGAATCTGAACCTGAATCTCATCCTAAATGTGAACCTGAATTAATCTAAACCCGAATCTGAAACTGAATCTCAACCTACAGTAAAAATGAACCTAATGTAAATGTGAATCTGAACATGAATCTGAATAAAAACGTGAATCTAAAACTGAATCTGAATGTCAACCTGAATCTCAGCCTACAGTAAATGTGAATCTAAGCAGTAAATTCCCCAAAGTGAATCTAAACCTGAATCTGAACCTGAATCTCAACCTACGGTAAATGTGAACCTGAATGTAAATGTGAATCTGAAACTGAATTTCAACCTACGGTAAATGTGAACCTGAATGTAAATGTGAATCTGAACCTGAATCTCATCCTAAATGTGATCCTGAATGAATCTAAACCCGAATCTGAAACTGAATCTCAACCTACAGTAAAAATGAACCTAATGTAAATGTGAATCTAAGTCTAAATCTGAATGTGAATCTGAATCTGAATAAAAACATGAATCTAAAACTGAATCTGAATGTCAATCTGAATCTCAGTCTACAATAAATGTGAATCTGAGCAGCAAATTCCCCAAAGTGAATCTAAACCTGAATCTGAACCTCAGTCTCAACCTACGGTAAATGTGAACCTGAATGTAAATGTGAATCTGAATTTCAACCTACGGTAAATGTGAACTTGAATGTAAATGTGAATCTAAACCTGAATGTGAATCTGAACCTGAATCTCAACCTATTGTAAATGTGAATCTAAACCTGAATCTGAACCTACAGTAAATGTGAACCTGAATGTAAATGTGAATCTAAACCTGAATGTGAATCTGAACCTGAATCTGAACCTATGGTAAATGTGAATCTAAACCTGAATCTGAACCTACAGTAAATGTGAACCTGAATGTAAATGTGAATCTAAACCTGAATGTGAATCTGAACCTGAATCTCAACCTAAACATGAGTCTGAATGTAAATGTTAATCGAAATCCCAATCTGTATCTATTTCAGTCACTCACTCAGTTCCTGGGCTGGTCAGTGCTGAATACAGACACTTATGACAGGATGAACAAGCTGGAAAATCGCAAGGACATCTTTCAGGACATGGTCATGTACCATGTCAAATGCAGAAAGGACGAGATTCAGAATGTCTTGGTGGGTTTCTCCAAGTTGACATGGCTTAGTCATTAGTATGCACTAATTCAAATAAATTACAGTACATTGGTAATGCTCGTAATAGCAGGTAGCAGGACATCCTATTTGTTCAGTATGTACAAATGTAATTTCTGTTTGATCATGTGGTGGAGCAGTGCTGTCATATATGACACTATGATTGATAGTCTGAATAAAAGGGGTTGTATAAACAGAAGAAGAATCTTGGAATATCAGAAATGTGAAACTAACGGTGTTTTTTGTTCAGAACACACGCGAGGTGTACGATAAAGAGCCTGATGAATGTGACGAGGACGAGCTGGAGGATATTCTGGTATAACACAAAAATCATACTTGGTTTAAAGTCTTGTTGTTTTATAGCTGTGTGTCTTCATGCTGTTGTTCTCTACAGTGTGAAACGCTGCCAGACTCAGAGGACTCCGAGATCTTTGAGTTTCACTTCTGTGACTTTGAGTTCACTGAGCTGGACCTAGTGAAGTGTGGCATCAAGATGTACTATGAGCTGGGTGTGGTAGACAAGTTCCATATTCCACGTGAGGTGAGTGATGGTGCCAGGTAACCTAATAAAGATAGAAAAACCTCCAGCTGTCTTAAATCCCCAAAGGTAAAATCTTTAACAAATTTATTGGGTTGTTTCAAATATTAAGTATTGCAACATAACACTAGCTACATATAATACATATTAGTATTACTATGCATGTGCACAAGTACTCTGAAGTGACACCAATGATCGATAACGTAAAAAAATGATTGGTCATGATGATGCATTTTGAAATTTGAACCTCAGTAACAAGTTCAAGTTCAATTTTATTTATATAGCACATTTACAACAGCCACTAGGCTGACCAAAGTGCTTTACAGCAGAACAAGATTAAATATTTGAGAACATCTTTTTTTTTTTTTTTTTTTTTTACAATTTTTTCAAGAATTGTACTTCTCAGAATTTATCTTGAGAAATTTCTTGACTTCTTATTTAAGGAGATTTTCATTAGTCAATCCCCTGGTCTCTAGATATGGCTTGGGTCTCTCCTTTAAGTGAAATTTTACCCATTTTATCATTTGCTAAACAAGATATTTATGTCCACAACACAAATGGTGCAGGGCGAGATATGCACCAAAGTTTAATATTAAAAGTTATCATCATAAGTTAACACAGTTTCAGTGCAGCAATTCATATGACATTTTGACCAGACATTGGTATTAACTTAAAAAATACACACAGATAAAGAATTATAATATTACAATCCATAAATCAAGTTATATTTGATAAAGTGTAATGACACAGGAAAAAAGTATTGAACCAACTAAGAAACTAAGAAAAAGCAGGACACCAAGGCAAGTAATTCTACCAGTGAATATTAATCAGTTGGGTTACTGCATGTTGATAGGTTAGAAAAAGGCTTGCCCACTTCTGAGTGCAAGTGTATAAACATCTCATTAGGGGCAGAGGCAAAGAACTCTCCCAAGACCTTCACAACAAGATTGCGCTACATAACAATGTCACTGGTTACTCCTAAATGTTCCTGTAAGCACCATTGGAGCCATTTCTGATCAGGCAGTCACAAGGTTAGTCAGAAGAGTAGCCCAAGAGCCAAGGAGCGCTCGGAAAGAGCTCCAGAAAGACTTGGAGGCAGCAGGTACAGCTGTCACAGAGAAAACAATAGGCCATGATCCATGCTCGCTCACCCTGGAAGACTCCATTATTAAAGAAAAGGGATGTTGAAGCTCGTTTGAAGTGTGCTATACAACATTTGGAAATGCCTGTGAATTACTGGGAGAATGTAGTCTGGTCAGATTCAATAAAAATCAAACCTTTTGGCAATAATACCACCCACAATGTTTGGACAAGAAATGGCTCTGCATATGACCCTAAAAATACCATACCAACAGTGAATTTTGGAGGTGGAAGCATCATAGAATAGAGCTGTTTCTGTTCTCATGGTACTGGCAGAATCCATAATATTGAAGGGAAGATGAATGGAGCCATGTACTGAGAAATTGCCATCCACCAGAATGATGAGATGCGGGTGGACCTTCCAGCAAGACTAAGATCCAAAACATACTGCAAAGCAGACTCTGGACTGATTCCAGAGAAAGAAAATAAAGTTGTTGGAATGGCCCAGTCAATCACCAGTCTTAAACCCAATAGAGCATTTGTGGAAGATTCACAAGAGGGAATATTCAAGATTTAAAGACGGTCTGTTTTGAAGAATTGACCAAAATCCTACCTGAGCACTGTGAGCGATTCATTTGTTCATTCAGGAAGCGTCTTGAAGCTGTCATTGCAAACAAAGGCTTTTCCAACAAGTATTTATTTAGCGTGTTCAATACTTTTTTCCTGTGCTATTTAACTTAATTACATATAACTTTATGGATTGTAATATTATGATTTCTTTATCTGTGTGGATTTCTTGAGTTAATACCAAGATCAAGTTATTTATAACTGTTTAATAAAGAAAATGTTGACGTGTTCAATACTTATTTCCCCGACTGTATGTACACCCTAGTGAGAACCACTAACTATTGCTGCGACAAGTTGTTAAAGATACTGAGTTGTCTTTAAGATACTTTATTGCACATTGTAAATACAGTATTTCCAGTGCCTTGTAAGACTGAAAGCTGACATTGCTTTATCTCTAGACCCTGGTGCGCTTTGTGTACTCAGTCAGTAAAGGTTACAGGAAGATCACCTACCACAACTGGAGGCATGGCTTCAACGTTGGCCAGACCATGTTTACACTCCTCATGGTAAGAGAAAACTCTCATAGAATAAAAAATTGAGCTCTAGGCCTTATTAAGAGGGCCCTAAAAATCTCATCTCAGTACCCCTAAAATCTGTGCTTACCTCAGTAAAGGCTAGTGAAACCCACGAACACATGTACTTTACTAAACAAACAAACCAGCCCTGTTACTCTTGTAACTAAGCATTTGATAAATTTGCCCCTCTGTTTGGTGGGTGCTAGAGTTGTGGGCCTTTTTTAGGCAATATGTTTAATGATATGGCTCACCTCCAACTCATATCCTCTGAAATGGCTGACAGCCCCAACTAATTAATCATCCAAGTGTAAACCTGCTCCTGGTTAAGTCATGTGCAATCACAGTGAGCTGGCCGTACGTCAGGAAGGATGGAGTGTTGGAGCGCTGGAAGAAACGCAGGCCAGGCTGTTAATGAGCCTTTCTCAGCACTACTCCCATGCTTCACTGAGCCTAATGAGCCCTCACTAGTCAGCCTCTTGCTCTACAAGAGTAGGGGGTGTGTCTTAAGGAGGCTCCGCCTTCAAGCCTATTAAACTGGTTCTCATGTTTCTCAGACAGGTGACCTGAAGCGCTACTATACGGACCTGGAGGCGATGGCGATGGTGACCGCTGGGCTCTGTCATGATATTGACCACCGCGGAACTAACAATCTCTACCAGATGAAGTATGTACTCATTACTGTTAGAGTACCACTGCTCTTATCAAAGAAACATGTGTATGTGTAACAATATTCTGAAAAAAATTCTGTTTGAGACTTTCTCTCTTTTAAATCACGTATTTTTGAGGGAAAATCATGGGTCACGTGGTTATCAATGCAGGATAAGACATAACTAAAAAAAAGCCTTTTTAACATATTCTGCTAGACAGGAGTTCAAATCCTGACCTGATAAGTTTTTTTTAATTAACTAACCAAAATTTCAACTTTGAGAGGTACTGATTAATATTTTAATTGTGTGCAAAAGAGCAACTTTAACATTTTGATGAAAACATGTCTTGTACTCCATGAAGGAAAAACGTGACGTGTTTGAAACGTGAATTATCACACCTACAACAATCATATAATTCAGTGGTCAAAGATACATTTCTGAATGCAATAAAAAAAATACATTTTTGTCAACTCTGAGGACGCAACATTTAGATTTGAATGAGCAATATCACACTCGTAGCCATGCAATATAGCTGTATAGCAGCACAGCTGTGTTTCGGCCTTAGATAATAACAGCGTGCTGATATACAGCCATATCACATGGCTATAAGTGTGATACAACAGTTCGACGGCATAACACTCTTTTGTGAGGAGCTACTTCCTTCTGCCACGGATTTAAATCTCAAGTTGACAGTTTAACAGTTAAGCCCAAGCCTTCGTTACTAATTCTAAAACATCACATTAGAACTATTAACGGAGGAACGTTGAGTCGCTTCATTGAAACTCATTCTAATATGTAGATTATTATGAGAGACAGATTGCCTGAGCGAGTGCATTACCTGCATCTAGCTGATATTCTTCAGGTCAATCTTATATTCCTAATCACAAAATCAGTTTGAATGTTCACTGAGGAAAGCGACATCTTTGTCTTTGTCCTTTTAACCTTTAAGACATTCCCATGACAGCGCTAGTCAATGCATTTGTCAGTTGCATCTCATAAGACGTTTAAAGTAAAAACAACATCCTTCTGTCCTTGTTTCAGTCCATTTCGATATAAAAGTCTTTGTGACTGAGGCTGCATTTACACTGCAAGTCTTAATGCACAGATCCAATCTTTTGTCCAGTCTGTTTACATTCACTTTAGACGCGACTGGTATCCGATATCTGTTCCCGCCCAAAATGATTGTCATTGATAGCTTTACTATGCACATGTTAGGCCCTCAGGTTTTGAATGGCCGTGCTATTAAAATTATTTATATATTTCACATCGGGTGGCCATGATTACCTGCCAGAATGGATAAGTTAACAGCTGTCAGTGTCATGGATGTTTTGCAGTGCGAAATCTGACTGAACAGATATAGACCTGAAAATTAAGGTAATTTGCATTTGTTATTTTATCTACGGTCGTTAGATCTATAATTCTTAAATGAAATAAAGTAGCAGGTAAGATTATATTTATTTGAATGAAATCGAATATGGATGATAATGAGAGAGCGAGGGAGGGAGAGAGCACACGCTAGAGAGTAGCATACCCAGTGAAGCTTTTGGTTTATTAAGAAAAACAAACAAACAAACTGCGCCTGCGCAGTTTCTTTTTAGGAAAAGATATAGACATATAAAGTTCCCACCTCAATAATAAAGCTGTGAATTTTTAGTAAGAGTGCATACAGGCACGTCTGCTTCATAATACAACATAAAAGCTACCTTTTAGTGAGCAAATGTGTCGCCCTCGACGTGTGGTGGCTTGGATTTAGACGTAGGTCGCATGTCCAGAGATCGGATATGTATCGGATTTAAAACCACATTTGGAAGTGGCTCAGATCGGATGCAAAAAATCGGATCTCGTGCAGATTTTTGTGTTTACACGTGTGCAACTAATTCCGATCTGTGTCAGATGTGAGCAAAAAATAACGCAACCTGACTGACTCACTCATAAAGACAGTCTTTGCTGCCATCTAATGGCATATTAATGTAACTTTCACTGAAGTTAAAATCACTAACGGACTCTTTCTCAATACCAAAAAATATGGCATGTTATTTATATAAAATATTATTTATTGAACAATAATATTTAAATAAACAACAATAGCCATTATAACAGTATAAGTAAAATAGGAAATAAACACAAGCAAACAGTCAAGCGTACAAAAGGAGCGCTCTAGTAAGTACAGGATTTAATTTCAATGTAAATATAAAGTTATAAAACTTAATATAGCCCTTAAGCTAATCTATTAGCCCTGGAACAAGTAATAGATTAATAAGACCAAAGCGAAGATATACCCAAAACGAATTATACCTCATGTTTAAACACTATCTACATAATAGTCAGCAGCAAATTCCCAAAGGACTGGCCCAAGATGAAGCTGTTCTCTGCGGGTACATGAGCACTGAACGGTCGCTGACGGCCTGGAGCTCTCATCTCTAAAAGCGTCTAAACAAATTTTAAATCAGGCGCTATGTTTACATATAAATCGCTTATCTGAGGTCCAAACAACTATATTCTCGCCTAAAAAACTGTTAAAACTACATTCCGTTACAAAATAACAGTAGTATCTATAAAAAAATGGGTTTGCTCGTCCGCCTTGACACTCGCTGTGAGAATGCTGACAGCGGAGTGATTCAAATGGTGAAAAGGTTCCCGTGGCGATACTGGTAGAATATCGCATGGCTGGAAAGACCTCTTAGCCAATCAGATTCGAGAACCAGAAAGAAATGCTGTATAAATGGATATAATCATCTTAAATTTGTAAACTGTATATCAGATTGCATTATGCTTATTTACATTCAATTTTATTGAAAGTCTGTGACCTCCTGGGTTTTAAGAATCATTTTCTGTGATGATTTTGCCAGGTCTGGCAATCCACTGGCAAAGCTGCATGGTTCCTCCATTCTGGAGAGGCACCATCTGGACTTTGGAAAAACTCTGCTTAGAGATGAGGTAATACTGAAAATTAATTACATTTCTAGGCATTTTTCAGAAGGCTTCAGGCATCATTACAATTTTGAACTCTACAGACCATTGAGAATGTGCTTTTAGTTGATAACCCCTATAAATAACTGCCTCCTCACTCACAGCCAGCAGTTTCTTCACTGAAATAATTTGTTTTCCAAGGCCTTGAATATCTACCAGAATCTGAACCGAAGACAGCACGAATTGGTCATCCATTTGATGGACATAGCTATCATCGCAACAGACTTGGCCTTGTATTTCAAGTAAGAAATTTATTTTCAGCCCTGTGAAATATACTTTGTGAATTATTTATTCAGAGTTAAGGCCTGTTCACACCAAGGACTATAACTATAACAATAAAGAAATACTTCCAAAAATCGTTCTAAATATAAAAGAATAGCCACACCACAACTATAACGATAATGGCACTGAGAAACAATATTGTTGGGATCATTTTCTGAACTTTTTTTTTTTTAACTGCAACGCTTAGAATAAACAGAACGATATTGTGCGTTGGTGTGGATATTAATAGTTATCATTATAGTTATCGTCCTCAGGTGAACAGGTCTTTACTCTTGCAGTTAGAGGCTGTCAGAGCTGCGTGATTAACATGAATTTAATCATGATGCGCTTCCACAGGAAAAGGACCATGTTTCAGAAGATTGTGGATCAATCCAAGACCTACGAGAGCTGGGATGCTTGGACCAAATACATGATGATAGAAACAACTCGGAAAGAGATTGTCATGTAAGTGCTGTGAGAAAATAAATTTAATGTCACCCATAATATCTGTTTGGCAAATACTCTGATTTATAAACTTGCAAAAGAAAATACGCAGCAGCTTGAATTTGGTGCCATTTAGGGTTCATAAATATGAATTCACAGCATGGTATTTTGGTTTTCCTCACCGCAGGGCTATGATGATGACTGCCTGTGATTTGTCAGCCATTGCCAAGCCGTGGGAGATTCAGAGCAAGGTTAGATATTCCTAATGCATAATGCAATGTCACATGCAAGGCCTGATACTGCAGCAATGTATTCAAACATGTAGGGCAGCCAAGGATGTGACTGCATAGGAAAATGAAATCGCCGGGCTCTCAGCCGGCATAATGAGTCTGAAACCCCATTCATATGGTAATGTATCCATGGATGGGTTGTTTACATTCATTGTTTAACACTCATTATTGTATGCATTTCACAGCAGACGGCACTGTAGATCATCTCACATGCGTGAGATTATATTGGGCTGGATGTCATGCATTTTTTAAAAATGAATATTGCTTCTTTTCGATGTTTTTTTTTTTTTTTGGTTATGATATTATTATATTCATGAAGTAGATCCAAGAACAATGATGATAGAGCCAGATTTCATAGTTGCAAATGGGACATGTGCCAGGTCTGTCTCAGTGGAGATTGTTTTGGAGCTATTTCTGCTTCTCATTAATGGTCTCTAATGCACAGTTAATATATTTTACACATAAAATCCATATTTGCTTCTCTCCAAATGCATCTATAATGGCTATAAATCTATGTTTAATGTTGACCGTAGCTACTTGCGTTCTGTCCTCCAGGTGGCGCTGTCTGTTGCTGCTGAATTCTGGGAGCAGGGTGACCTGGAGAGGACAGTGCTGGAGCAGCAGCCCATTGTGAGAGAGCGCCTGGAATGAAGGGGTGGGAGGTGTTGAGAGGGGGGCTGAGAGAAAAGGAATAAGAATGAAAAGTTCCCATGGGTCAAGTCGTGATGTACTGCCTATTATGCGGTGCAGTGAATCAGAAAGAGCGGTCACAATGGCCCAGTCAAACAGACCGCTCCCAAACTCCCCATTTTCTTTAGTTGTGATTGGAAATGCAGGAATATAATGTCAACTTTTGAAAAAAAAAAAAAGTGCCATTGAACTTTCTACCTTTGTCGAATGGCTCTTCTCCACCGCTATGTATACAGTTTGCATCAATAGTTTGTGGGGTTTCATTTTGATACAGAATTAAGCACGTGCTGTTTCACTTACAGCCCATGATGGACCGGAACAAAGCGGACGATCTTCCCAAACTGCAGTGTGGTTTTATCGATTTCGTCTGTGCTTTCGTTTACAAGGTGAGGTCCTCCATTTCGATTAGTAAACAAAACGACATATGGGAATTCATTGATCTACACTTCTAAATGTTCACAGGATCCAGATGAGAGTCCATCAGGAAAGCAGATACATAATCATCAGCATAAATGCACAGTGATGGTCTTGATCAGATGTCTGTATACTTGACTTTTATTGACTGAGTGTGAACGTCAGAATGCAGGCCCGCTGGAAGTAGAGAATGTGAAGTAAATAGTCACAGAAGTAGGGGTGGAGGGAAGTGCTTTACATACTACTGATTCAAATCCTTTACCAATTTCAATGTTAGTTAATAACGTAATGTTGTTGGCGCAAAAAAGTGGTGTGCAATATCTATCAATTCTTTTTTAATGATGTGTCTGTCACATTGCAAAAATCAAAAATACGTCTTGACAGTGCATGTTTTCACTGTGTGATGTAGCTTATTTGAATTCAGTGAGAATGCAATTGGCATTAAACTAGTTCCAGACAAAGCCACAGCAGCACCGGTGCACGTCTTTGAGCAGCACACAGCAGGATTTTGTTACTGAATCAGTCTGTTTTTGAACATTATTTGAGTGAATGATTCAATGACTCACTCATTAAGACAGGGATGTGCTGCCACCTACTAGCTGTTTTAGTTTCATATTTAAAGTATAATTTCATGTCTTGAACGGAGTGTCTATTTACACTAGTGCAAAAAGTGTGCCTTGTTGGTAAACACTATTTACACTAGCTCCGCCCACCAATGTCTGGTTGGGCCACTCAAGTTTTATAAAGGATGCAAGGATGCATTGGTGCAGCAGTAGCAAGCAAGGTTTGCAGACCTGGCTTTTAATGTGATCGACGCGGGTTCGAATCCACCTTTTGCCGAGCTTGCATTTATTTTCAATAAAAATGAAAATGATGTTCTAAAAGTGGAAATAAACTGCGAAAGAGAGTTTAATAATATTAAAAGTGTTTATCGGGTAGGGTTAGGGGAAGGTGTAGGGAGGGTTTTTATTCTCCCAATAAGGCAGCATCTATAATAAATATAATCATAAACTTATAAATAAACTTTGTGTTTTGAGCCGTAGATTCTGTACTCTTTCAGAAGATGTGTAATAGCGCCCCCTACCGTATAACAATGAAAACACGGAAAGCCAGAAAATTCTGTCAAAAGTTAATATGTTTAGAAAAAAAATCTGAGAACACTATCAAATGATATAATCCAGACCAGACACAGAACACTAAAAGAACATTTCTACCCACCTACAATACTCCCCCTTTACTCATGCCCCATCCCTCTTGCAGGAGTTCTCTCGCTTCCATGTGCAGATCACGCCCATGCTAGAGCGTCTGCTGAACAACAGGAAAGAGTGGAACGCTTTGAAGGAAATACATGAGGCCAAGCTAGCAAAGCTGGAAGAGGCCAAAAAAGCTACAGAGGAAGCAAATGCTGCCACATCAGCTGCCAAACAAGGTAAACAGTGACTCACAGTTTCTTAATTGTCATATTAACTATTCCTTTTTGCTCATTTACATGTTGACCTGTCTGACCTGTACAATTTTTTGTTCCTTCTGTGGAACCCAAAAGAATCTGTTTTGAAGAATGTTTACACTGATCTTGTACATAAAGTGAGCGCAAAATGATAAATTGAATCAGAAAAGTCCATACGTCTACTGCGGAATACAAGATTTTCAGTGAACAATGGCTTAAATTTCAGTGTGTTTTCTCCCTCAAAGCTATCATATAACTTTATATGGACTACATTTTTGGTGTTTTTTTTGTCTTTTTGCTTTCAATGTAAGGAAAAAAAGCAACATAAACATTCTTCCATATTCCTCCTTTTGTGCTACACAGAAGAACAAAACTTTACATGGGTTTGAAACAACATAAGGGTAACATTTTTGTAAAAAAAAAAAAGAAAGGGGGGTAAATATGGTTTCTTTTATGTGTTAACTGTTCGCTTAAAGGGATAGTTCACCCAAAAATGAAGATTATCCCACAGTTTACTCACTCTCTAGCCATCCTAGGTGTATATGACTTTCAGACGATCACACTATCGGAGTTATATTATAAAATATCCTGGTTGTAAATATGGATATGGATATTTTTCTTACAAAAACCCATCACTTCAGAAGGTCTTTATTAACCCCCTGGAACCATGTGAATAACTTTTATGATGGATGGATGCACTTTTTTGGGCTTCAAAATCTCGGGTACCATTCACTACCATTATAAAGCTTGGAAGAGCCAGGTTATTTTTTAATATAACTCTGATTGTATTTGTCTGAAAGAAGATAGTCATATATACCTAGGATGGCTTAAGGGTGAGTAGATCATTTGAAAATTTTTGAGTGAACTATCCCTTTAAGGATTCATTTTTACAAACAACTGACAACTGTCATTTTTCTGCTTTTCCATTTCCACATTTTCTTTCCTCACAGAAAGCGCAGCCCAATCCTCATCTCAGTCCAAGACCTGTGTAATTTCCTAGACGTCAAACTGTGGAAAAGCAAACAATAAGAATGTATGACAATGTACCCATCATTTGGGCCACTTTTATTATTTCTCTCTGCAGGAAGTCCTTTGGCAAATATTTACATTAGTCTCGAGCTTAAAGCTAAAGAAAACCCTTTAGTGCAAATAACAGACTATTGCAACATTTCCCACACCAGGTTAATGTCATCAACAGAAAGTTTTTTTTAAAGCTAAACTTTAGTGAATATTTGCTGAAACTGTACAGAATAGAATTCTTACATACTAAATAACATGTAAAAGAGAGTAGTGTGAATACACTTGGAAAGGCCACATTATTTTTTCATATTAATATGTATATGTAGAAATGTATAAATAAAAGATCAAATGAGGAATTGTTAAACCTAGCCTCGTTTTTTTTTTTAAAGCTTTGTAACTCTGTTGCTGTGCAAAATAAGACTTCTGCCCCTAGGATGCAGTATGCTCGGTTGCATTTGTGTGTGTGTGCTAGTACTAACTGTCCCACTGGGACATACATAACAGTCTTACAAAAGCATTGGATAACACCTAGGGGGTGTTGGCCTAATCGACTGCGAAGGATGAGAGCCGATTGGCAGGACAGAAAATAGAGGCGGACTCGATGCTAGCATTTACGTCATTGCCACAGACGCAGTCACCGCACGTCAACGACTATGATGTCACGTCTTCTGCTACATTTACCTCACTCCCACAGCAAAGAGGTGGAGTCAAGAAAATCTGCAACCACTGCAAAAGCCAAAATAAGCTCTGACGTGACAGCAGATATACTCGCCTTTTCAGATGGATGTGCTGCATCCTCATACACACACACACACACACATAATGCCGTAGGGAATGATTATTCTGACATCTGAATCACAAATCAGCAGAGCGGCAAATTGCCACCAGCTCTCCGAGTGGCTGCTTTAACAGTGGTCTCATTCAGCATGTTCTGCTACATGCCCTCAGTGAAAGGAACCGCCACAATTAGCTTCCCAATCTAAAATTCTAGGCAGTCTGCATGGATACAACACAGAACGCCATTTGCTATTGGCTGCCATTTCAATGCAGTAACCAATCAGACTGTTTCCAGCTGAGCTGGTCTGTTTATACAATGCGTAATGTCATTTGGAACATGCTGTTTTTTTTGTCAAAATCCTCCCTTAAGTTGCTATTCAGCACTAGTGTTGGTTTCTGCATCTTACTGCATCATTCAATGGCTTAAATAGTAATGCAGTACACGAATGAATTACAAAGTTGAATGTTGTTCATTATGGATTTTATTTTTTTGGAGGCAAAACAATGAATATATGTACTTTTTTTTACAGTATATGAGGATCAGTTTCTACAGTTTAATAATGTAAACGATCTCGGAAGAGAAATGTGTTCAGTTTAAAAGGAAGCCATCATCTTTTTTAAAACTATTTACATGAATTAAAATATAATTTATGACATCAAATAGTTCCACTATATAGATTTGATCTAGGAAACTAGATTTTAACAATTTAAAAATACTGAAATGCTTTTGTCTCCACATTCTCAAGATGTATGAAAATCACACAATACCGAGAGGAAAAAAAAAAAAAAAAAAAGTTAAAAATAAAACCAACACCATTTCAAGACATCCAAACCAAGTGACATATAAATAAAAAAACTCAAAATGAAACAAATATATGTAAAAATATAAAATCTTACTAGCAGTATTTACCAAAAACTACGTTAAAAAAGGAAAATCATAGCGAATTTGATAGTCATTAGATGTAAATAATCATTAAAAACAATACAATGAAAAAAATATATGCCCTTTGACTCAAATTTTGTTTCCACAAAAGACAAGGTCTTGAAGCAGCAAAGTAATGCGACATGGATGTGTGATTCATTAACTGATGCTCCGGCACCGTAATGACGAAAACGCTAGATTCACTTCTTGATAAAAAATGACCCAAGGTTTAACACAGACAGTATAAACTTTCCCAGAATATAATCAAGGCCGATTCAATTGGAAAATTCTTTCCAATCTTGCAAGAGCATGTACTTTGTGAACAACAAATTGCAGGGCCACGGATGTAGTGAATTAAGTGACATTTTGTATGAACTAAAAAAAAAAAGAGAGCGAGAGGAAGAAATCACATGCGCACACAGACTCACAGGGCCAAACAATCATGACATTCGTGAAATGGATTTGATGTGATACCGCACTTCTCCTGTATCCAAACATCAAATGTACTTTTTGGTCAACTTGTCTAGCGACTGCTAAAATGAGGGCTGGAAAAATGTATTGCATTGAAGAAGGTTCCCTTTGGAAGTTTTTTTTTTTAATCTTTTTTTATTGTTATTTCTTATTTGGATCTGTACATTCTAGATTGACAGTGTTGAAATGTATTGAAGTGTTCTGAAACACTGAATAAAATGGTCTATAACAAATTATATCATCTATATATTTATCTACACAAACACACAAATATATATATATGTGTATATATAATTATATATATGTATATACCTTTTATAATATGGCTGTATTGAAAAAGTTTACTCACTTCAGTAAAGAAAACACATTGGATTGTAAAGGAGATCAGATAGGACTGATAGCTTTGTTTCCCCCTAAGGTTTAAGGCTCTCCTTGTGAGATTGGGCTGTCTGTGTATTTTCCTTTTTTAAAAAAAAGTCCCTAAACGTCAACCTTCTTTTTGAACGATCTGAGCCGTCTACAACATACAGTACAAGATCCGATTTCCCCTATAACCCTAAAACAACCGATCTCTTCAATGAGAAAGGATCTCTATTGCATCTCAATTGCATAAAAAAAAGAAAAACATATTAAAGTAATTAAAGAGAATCATTTCTAAAGGGACACTTTATACAACAGTGTTTGACTTATGAAGCCATTTCAATTAAAATTCCCTTCTGGATCTCCCTGTATTGCTTAGCGCTGCATCATCGGGTTCACCAACAACCAATCAGACCCACCATTGAAAACCACACGTTACCACATCGCTGTACAGCACAGAACCATACATCTCATGTTTACACAAGACACAGTGCTATATACACATTATATACTCTCTATTTATATATATAATCATGTAAACCAGCACATCTCTCACTTGTTTAGTAGTATACATACTAAGCACAAACACTCATTCAGTTTGTTTTCTCAAGATCTTATTGGGCAAATTGGTCTGTAGTATTCAGAGGCCGTGTCCAAGTAACAGCTCAGTACCGTAAAAGGGAAAGCCGAAAGGCACGTCCTGATAGGGTACTTTAACACTGAATAAGGCGTTCTGTACTTAGTGTGCGCTCTAGTAAAAGTCGAAAGAGAATTCAGTCATGTAAACATTCAGGTTTGGGGTGTGTGTTTCGGGATAAAGGGGAGAGGCAGGGAGCAAAGAGGACTAGCGCGCACGCTCGCTCGCTCACAACTGCACTAGATCCACAGGCCGAGGGTTTGAGGAGACCCCTGCAGAATAAAAGCAACGGGTCCCGGCGTATAATAAGGGACAGACCCATCCCTAGACCCCATAAAAGACACGGACGACACGCAGTACACTGGTACACGTTTAGACTTCAAAAAACACACACAAAGGACAAATAGAGAAGTAGCCACAAGGTAAGAGTTAGAAAAAACCCGCAGATCTTCCCCTGTCAGAAAGGAGAGAGTAAAAAAAGAGTGTTTGAGCTTAGAGAGAGAAAGAGTATGAGAGAGTGACATGTAAACAAAGCAGAGATACGACCGTATCTCTAATGAGATTGAGCTCTGGAAAGATCTTCCTCATAGTTTACCGCCACCCTTCTCTCAACCGATGACAGGAGCGCTCCAATGAGTCAACCGCCTGCGGTGAGGGCTGTGCTACTGGGGGAGTCTAACCACTCAACTGTACTTTCAAATCAAGACCAATCGGATGGGCGTTACAATTGCATTTGTGATGCGTACATTCTATTTCTGTCAGATTTGGAATTTTTGGGAATTCTAAACTGGATTGGGTCGCGTTCTGGCAACTGAAACAGTAATAGAAAAACTGGTAAGTTAAAGGGTTAGTTCACCCAAAAATGAAATTTCTGTCATTAATTACTCACCCTCATGTCGTTCCACACCTGTAAGACCTTTGCTCATCTTCAGAACATGAATTAAGATATTTTTGATGAAATCTGATGGCTCAGTGAGGCCTCCATTGACAGTAAGATAATTAACACTTTCAAAACCCAGAAAGCTACTAAAGACATATTTAAAACAGTTCATGTGACTACGGTGGTTTAACCTTAATGTTGTGAAACGACGAGAATACTTTTTGTACGCCAAAAAAACAAAATAACGACTTTATTCAACAATATCTAGTGATGGGCGATTTCAAAACACTGCTTCATGAAGCTTTACGAATCTTTTGTTTCGAATCAGTGGTTCGGAGCGTGAATCAAATTGACGAAGTCATGGGAACCATTGAAATTTCTAAACGTTTTGAAACATTTATGACGTAACGAAGACTCGCTTACTGAAATCACGTGACTTTGGCAGTTTGATTCACGCTCCGAATCACTGATTCGATACAAAAGATTCGTAAAGCTTCATGAAGATAATGTTGAATAAAGTCGTTATTTTGTTTTTTTGGCACACAAAAAGTATTCTTGTCGCTTCATAACATTAAGGTTAAACCACTGTAGTCACATGAACTGTTTTAAATATGTCTTTAGTAGCTTTCTGGGTATTTGAAAGTGTTAATTGTTTTGCTGGAAATGGAGGTCTCACTGAACCATCAGATTTCATCAAAAATATCTTATTTTTGTGTTCTGAAGATGAACGAAGGTCTTATGGGTGTGGAACGATATGAGAGTGAGTAATTAATGCCAGAATTTTAATTTTTTGGGTGAACTAACCCTTTAAAGGTGGAGTAATTTCTGCATTTAAAAAATGCAAACCGGTTTCCAATTGGTCAGCCAAATAGATAGCCCCGCCCCCAAACTCACACCATTGGCTGTGTCAGGCTGCTCAAACAAACAGAGCAGTATTTTGATACACTTTTCAGGATTTGTGTTTACTTGAATCTCTTCAATTTTAAGCTGGGATAGGAGAAACATTTTTTAATGTAAAAAAAAGGTAGTACAGTCGGGTTCGGACTTCAGCAGCAAAAGCTCCTTCCACAGCAGAGGAGGGTAGAGGCCAGACCAAAGAAGCACTACCTCGTTTGAGTGCATAGATGAAATCAAGGAAGCACTAAAATTACAAAAAGACTACTTTTTTCTTGACTTTTTGATTTGTAAACTCTACCTTGTAGGATTTTTTTGTTTGTCGTTTTTTTTAAATCCACTTTTCATCGTAACACACACACGCACGCACACACAGAGTTGAACATCCACAAAGTTTCGCTAATACAAAGCAGTTATTGTTTATATATTTGTACGACAAAATGGTGAAAGCACCTTGCAGGTCTATGAAGAGAAGACAAAAGGGGTAAAAAAAAAAAAACAAAAAAAAAAAGCACACGCACGTCACAACAACCAATGGAAAAGAGTGCGGTTTGCTACGAAGCCCGAGCCGCTCGCGACGTCATGAATGGCATCAAACACACAAGAGAAGCAGCACTTGTGTCCGGTGTGTCAGAGCTGTTTCTGTTCATTTGTAATCCTCCCGCCCCAATGTCCTCCGATCCTCAGTTAGAAGTGACAAGGTCTATTTTTTTATTCCAATGTTCAAAATGTAAACATGAAGAAGTGCCTTGGTTGAGGTGCTGAGGAGAGTCTCGGACAGGGCGTGACGCTGGAGGTGTGGTAAGGCGTGTCAGCGATGCAGGCTTCTCTGGGCCTCTTTCAGCAGAGCGTCAAAGTCCAGTGCATCGTACTTGCTCTTCACCGGACCTGGACCCGCCTCATCTGAAGAGCAAAACACTCGCATTTAGTTTGTAACACTAAAGAAATCTGCTAATATCTATTTTAAAATTATTTTTTGGTTAAAAATGAAAAAATACAAATATTAAAATAATTCTACATATTAGAATTATATTATAACTATTAAAAAGGAAAAAAATGCTTCTCATACTTTTTGGTTGGTGTTTGAATTAGCTTATACTATTACTAATACAATATTTGGCCCAGTGTTTGTTATATATTTTAGGATTGTAAATCACGCTTGTGCTGTTGTTTATTTATTTACTCAATTAAATTTAACAAATCTCAATTTTAATGTTCAGTCCATACATGTTACTAATTTGTATTCCATCCATCCAATCCACCCAAACATTCATCCATCCGTCCATTCATAAACCCACTCACCCATTCATCCATCCAAACACCCACCCACCAACTCACCTTTCCATCCATCCACCCATTAATCCACCCATCCATCCAATCCATCCATCTACCCATCCACTCACCCATCCATTCATCCATCCACCCACCCATCCACTCACCCATCCATTCATCCACCCAACCACCCATTCATCAATCAGTCCACCCACCCACCCACTCATCCATTCATCTATCATCCATCCATCTACCTAACCATCATCCATCCACCCACTCACCCATCCATTCATCCACCCAACCACCCATTCATCAGTCAGTCCACCCACCCACTCATCCACCCACCCACCCACACACCCATCCACCTACCCACTCACCCATCCATTCATCAATCCACCCACCTACCCACTCATCCATCCATCCACCCAACCATCCATCCACCTAACCATCCATCCATCCACCCATCCATCCATCCACCCACACACCCATCCACCCATCGATCCATCCATCTACCCACTGACCCATCCATTCATCCATCCATCCACCCACTCTCCCATCCATCCACCCACTCGCTCACTCACTCACCCATCCATCCATCCATCCAACCCCAACCACCCACTCATCCATCCACCCAGCCATCTACCCAACCACCCATCCATTTAATCCATCCACCCACCCATCCATCCATCAGTCCACCCAACCACCCACACACCCACCCACCAACCCATTCATACATCCATTCATCCATCCATCCAAACACCCACCCATCCAACCCCAACCACCCATCCATCCATCCATCCATCCACCAACCCATCCATCCATCCATCCATCATCCATCCATCCAACCCCAACCACCCATCCATCCATCCAACCCCAACCACCCATCCATCCATCCATCCATCCATCCACCAACCCATCCATCCATCCACCAACCCATCCATCCTTCCATCCATCCATCCATCAATCCACCCACCAACCCATCCATCCATCCATCTATAACATATAATGACCACTACTGTGGACAGCATTTTTGTAATATTTATACCCTTACCAACCAAACTTTGATATAGGTTATTTTATGACTCAGCAGATTGGATTGGACAATGAGTTAAATTTAAAAATGAACAAATCAAGCAAGCTGCTTTTCATTATCATTGTCTGGAACTGACTTCACACACTGTTTAGTCCCTCGACTTGATGTAATAGCAAAGCACTGCAGTGTACTGGCCTGACTATAATTAAAACTGCACCCTGCTTTTTCAAGTGGGTCAACCAAGAATCAAAAAGTCTTTTTTGCCCATTTAAATGCAAATGAAGTTGAATTAGGCCGTTTATTAGCTTAGAAATGAGAAGACACCTTCCCCTGACTTCATCTGACTCAGAACAGAGCACCAGACGTCTGATGCACAAAGAACATCAAAGAGACAGAAAGCCCTCTGTTCTCTTACCCAGATCTATGTAACGCTTCCTGCCGAACCGCCGGCTGCCGTTCCCTCCGCTCGGACCAAGCGAGTCCCACCTGTGCCGTGAGGTCTGGCCGTTCTGAGTGGGCCTCAGTGTGATCACTCCACAACGCTCCCTACACAAGCACACAAACACAGAGAAACATCAGCGCTCTGTTCTCCCACTCACTGCTGAGGGCATGATAAGGTCAGGCAACTAGACGGAAATGGAACCCACTCGTTTTTGACGACCACTTTACAGTCCTCTGGACGGCCAAATCCCTCGAAGCGCTTACGCAGCATGGACTGAGTGACGCTGCTCGGAAGGTTGTGTATGTAGATCACTTGGCACTTGTTCTGGAAATGCACAGGTAATTAGAACAAATACGCTCCACAGCACTTAAAGGAAACGAACAAGACATTAGATGCATCTACGCCTTTGATAATAAAGTTAGTGCTGCAGCTACTAAAATCGGATTAAAAACACAACCTACCACATCATTCTCTTGTCCACACTTTGTCTTGCTCCTTTTTTCAGTTGCTTCATGGCATGTCTCTGAGCTCTCATCACTGAAAGAAGGATAACAGGGCTGAGTTATTCAAAATGGCTAATAAATGGAAAAAGAAAGTAGTGTTAGCAGCTTACTAATAGCAGAGCAGCTCTGGGATTTGTGCTGCATTTCATTTAAAGACCTCCCTCATGACTTCCAAACAGAAAGAAAGGTGTTTCGTTCCCTGACACTCAAATGATGACATATAAAAAAACAAAATGGAAATGCTAACATTAGCTTAGCAGTTGTTTGACTGTCAACAAAGTCTTAGCAAAGAATAAATGATGCTCTGGAGGTTGATTTTTTTAAATTATTATTTTTTAATTTTTTATCACAGGAAAACATGTAATGCTGGATCTGAAAGTGATTCCATCGATATCGTTCACCTGTGTTGTTATCGTAATAGCTGTGTTTTGGACTTCCCTATTCTCAATTTAGAAATTAGAATGAATTTATAGTTATTGTTATCATCCTTGCTGTGAACAGGCCTTGAAACAAGTAACGGTCTTTATGCAAAAGCCTTATAAATAAATTAATGCTTATTAATAAAAGTTTATTTAACAGATCCAACTCTGTGCTAGCTACATTAAACTGCATTGTATGGCTTTTGTTTATTTTCAGATTTATCTTGCATTATTAAGACACTAACAATAGTCGATTATAGAAATTATTAAATTATTACTACATGACATCTTAACTACATTTTACTGCTGAAGCCTCTGCTATTTTGAGTGTCTTATGACGTTAGAAGTTGAAACTCTCAAAAAATAATGAGTTCTACATGGACGTAAATGCTTTTTAGAAGTCTGAATCTCATAATTATGATATTTCTGCATTTGTCAATCTATCCATCATCCATAAACCCACCTTTCCATCCATCAAAACACCCACCCACCTTTCCATCCACCCACTCATCCATCCATCCATCCATCAATCCACCCACTCACCCATCCAATCCATCCATAAACCCACCTTTCCATCCATCCATCCATCTATCCATCCATCCATCCATCCATCCATCCATCCATCCATCCATCCATCCATCAAAACACCCACCCACCTTTCCATCCATCCATCCACCCACCCACCCAGCCATCCATCAAAACACCCATCCACCCACTCATCCATCCATCCATCCATCAATCCACCCACTCACCCATCGAATCCATCCATAAACCCACCTTTCCATCCATCCATCCATCCATCCATCCATCAAAACACCCACCCACCTTTCCATCCATCCATCCACTCACCCATCCATCCATCCATCCATCCACCCACTCACCCATCCATCCATCAATCCACCCACCTAACCAGTCATCCATCCATCCATCCAATACACCTATCCATCCAACCACCCATCCATACACCCACCTACCCACTCACCCATCCATCCATCCATCATCCACCCACTCACCCATCCATCCATCAATCCACCCACCTAACCAGTCATCCATCCATCCATCCAATACACCTATCCATCCAACCACCCATCCATACACCCACCTACCCACTCACCCATCCATCCATCAATCCACCCACCTAACCAGTCATCCATCCATCCATCCATCCAATACACCTATCCATCCAATCCATCTATCAATTCACCCACCCATCCAATCATCCACCCATACACCCACCTACCCACTCACCCATCCATCCATCCATCAATCCACCCATCTACCCACTCAACCACCCATCCATCCACCCACCCAACCACCTGTCCATCCAGTCCACCCACCCACCCAACCATCCAACTCTGTCTAACAGAGTTGGACATACACATGCATTTGGACTTCAAATGGCGATCTATTGCACTTTTTGAAGTCAGACATTTCAGAATTTCCGAGTTCTACAAAATGTAGCAATAGAAAAAGCAGTATTCAGTACCTGAAGGGGAGTTTGCAGCTGGGTGAGGGGGGTGAACAGGAAACTGGGGACTGGGCGTCCAGCTCTGGGCTGGGAGAACGGACAGGTATGGGTTCACTGGGCTGCTCTGGACTGGGCGTGGTCAACACAGTGGTCGAGTCGGCCTCAGTCCTTTGCTGGTAATCAGGGACCTTTGTTAGGAGCCTCTCCTCCTGTCCCTCAATCTCCCCATTCCTCACATCCATCTCATCCTCCTCCGCCACTTCCACATGGCACTGAGAGCCGAACGCCGCTGCCATTCTTTTGCGACTCTCTCCCAGTCCCAATAGGCAGTAATCATGGTCCCCGTATGCACGTTGCGTCTCACCCTTAGAGTCCGTGTCACCCGTTTGGCCCATCCTGCGCAGCTGGGCGTACAGTTCTGTCTGCTCTGGGAGCTTGCGTATGTGCGCCCGCGCCAGGCACGAGCTCTTGGTGGTGAGCTCAGCTTTTCCGTCTGGTTTGAAAAGCTCATCCTCCACTGGTTTATGAGGGGGGGTGGTGGGGGGAGTCAGGCCTGGAAAACACAAACTCATTAATCACTACGACACACACATGAGCTTCACAACCACATGCACTAGAATATCACCAAACATTCTGTTATTAGTCACAGTGAACAAGAGACAATAAACATAATTAATGAAGCTCACAAAATGAATCATTCTTAATTGTAAGCATGTGTAATATATAAAAATGACAAATTACCTTGAATCAGTTATTATTTGTAGTGGTTGTTAAGGCAATTATCACCATTGCTATTGCTCATACAAACCTCTAAAACTAACTATTAAAGTTCAGCAATCTATATAAAATCACTACAGTTCAAAAGTTTGGGGTCAGCACCATTTTTTTTTTTTAAGAAATTAAAACTTTTATTCAGCAAAGGCACATCTAAAGATACAGTAAAGACATGTTTAATCTTACAAAAGATTTCTGTTTCAAATAATTGCTGTTATTTTGAACTTTCTATTCATCAAAGCATCCTGAAAAAATATCATGTTTTCCACAAAATATGAAGCAGCACAACTCTTTTCAACATTGATAATAAGAAGAAATGTTTCTTGAGCAGCAAATCAGCATATTAGAATGATTTCTGAAGGATCATGTGACACTGAAGACTGGAGTAATGATGCTGAAAATTCAGCTTTCCATCACAATAACATTTAAAAAAAGTTATTTTCAAGTTTCAAGAATTTTTTATCAAATAAATGGAGCCTTGGTGCATTTCAAAAGCATTTTAAAAATCTTACTGACCCCAAAGTTTTGAAAGGTAGCATAAATATAATTTTCATTATGAGAATACTCATTGTTTGCTATGTAAATTGTACAAAAACTGGCTAGCTACTAGCATGCGTGAGAACATATGAGGTGAATCAAGTGCTAACAGCTCACACGATGCCAAAAATGGCACACTTATAAAAATACCCCTGACTAAGTGCGTAATATTACCTGCTGTGCCGCACAATTCCACACAGAGAGTCTGCTCAAAGGGCTTGTTGGCATACTGCGTGTCTCTGATCAGAAAAACACGGAAAGAGAATACAGAATCCATTAAACTCTTACATGGACAAGAAAAAGGATAGAGGCTCAAAAACACAATGCATCAGATTTACTGCTTTAGAGGTTTATGTTTGTAGCAGGGTTTGATTGATCTGGGTTATTTTACTTCACATCACATCTGAGCTATGTGCAGGCACAGAACAACAAATGACTGTAATTGGTTGAAGAACCTCAGGGCTATTTATATAAAAATTTTACTGTGAGAAACTGAATGTTTTGTTATGTAAAAACAGCGACTCTACAAGCCTCCTCTAGGCAATTTTAAAGATGGACGGAGTCCAATGGTGGTCTTAAACTTCAGGCCTGGAAGTGTTCCAGGGTTCTAGTATAGATTAGATATGAATGGAACACATACCCATTGGATTTAGACGCCAGCGGCAGACAGAGGCAGGAGCGTTTCTCTACAATCAGAACAACAGAGTGTCATTGTTAGAGATCAGCACATACAGTTCCTGAACTGGCTCTCTGAAGATTAAAAATGTGCTTGATGGTACATTATAGGTTTTTCAGATAAGTGTTTGGCTTCTGGGCTCTTTAAAGCACCAGTAAATAGATGGGTTTCTAAAGAACTACAGAACAAAAACATTCTTTGAGGAATTTAAAAAGATAAAGGAAAAACCATACTGTATTTTCCTTTTGAAATGTTTTAAACATATCAAGGTTTTTAGAGTTCTATACTTACCTAATTAACCTTCATATATATATATATATATATATATATATATATATATATATATGTATGTATATATATATATATATATATATATATATATATATATATATATATATATATATATATATATATATATATATATATGTATATATATATATATATATATATATATTAATGCTGTCAAATCGATTAATGTCATATTGCTATTAATCACATGTAACAAAAGTTTGTAAATATATATATGTGTGTGTGTGTGTATTTATGTAATATATTATATATTTACAAACTTTACTTATGTTAGATGCGATTAATCGCAATATCGATTGGACAGCACAAATATATATGTGTGTGTGTGTGTGTTTGTGTGTGTGTGTGTGTGTGTGTGTGTATAATTTATTTATATATTTTTAAAGTTATTTATTATTTATTTTCTTGCATGCATCAACAAAATGTAAATTCCTAAAGGTTACACCACACTGACAGTGTGTCAGCGTGTTTTCTAAATATTATTTTAATATTTATGCATATTTATTTTATTTTCTTAGCCATTCAGTCACTTTTTTATTTCATCCTCAAGACAGATAAATATCAAATTTAAATTGATATTTTATTAAATCTTGAATTTAGCAACTGAAAACATGTTCATTATGAATTATGATTTTTATACTGTGTGTGTATATATATATATACACAGATATATTAACACTCTCAGAGACAAAAGGTCTTTTCATGTGAACCTATAGTTTAAGGAGTGAATGTGCAGCATTTTTCCCACATGTGTTTTAAGGTGACTAATTTCTTACCGTCCTTGCAGCATGAGTTATGGGCTTCAGAAGCCTTGTGATAGTTGGTCTTCTGGCTGCTATCAGAAGGAGGCTCAGTGGGAGGATGTTTGACTATGTTCTCCTCTTCCCTGGATTGCCCAGCAATGGGCTCCAACCGCCCACAGTTCTCACGGACTTTCTTAGCGAATCGGCTGGGGAAGGAGGCTAGCCGGCGAGAACGCCTGACCGAAAAGGAGCCTTCCTCTGGCTCAGGGCTTTTGGGGCGCTTTGCGGCCTTTTGCGAGCTCTCACAGTCTGAGTCTTTAGCTTCAGCTTTGGGCTGACGTGCAGGGGAGGAAGAAACGTCAGCGCCGGGCCGAGTCACAGCCCCTCTGCAGTGGATATAAGGGGGGCTGTGCATTCTGTAAGGCTTGCTTACGTCAAAGGAGCTGACTGCCTCTAACAGCTCCTTGAGCAGGGAGTGGGCTTTGATTTCCCTGCGGCGAGTGAAGGGCACCCTGGGCCTGGTCCCACTGCTGGTCTGGGGGGGCGGTTTCTGAGTGTTCTGAGGAAGGCCACGGGGGACCTGCGGGCTCTCAGGCTTGGTCTTTCGCGCCAAAGCCTCACGCTCTTTGCGATCCCAGCTGGCCTGTTTGCGTATCGGCAGGCAGTAAGTGTGCATGTATTTGATGAGTTCCACTACCGAGTGCAGTTCCTTCTCTGAGGAGAACTGAGGCTTTGCTGGCTCAACGCACACCATGCTCTCACTCTCGCTGCTGGAAGACTCCTCCTCCTCCTCCTCCTCCGAGTCACTGTCCTCTTCATCCTCCTCATCCTCTTCCTCTGTGTCAGCGGAAGGCGTGTCCTCGGCCTCCCGTGCGGTGGTGAGGTGGCGGTGGAGTTCAGTGCAAAGACGACCGGTGGGCCTCACTGGTCGTGGCTTACGCTCCTGTGTGCTTGATTTGTCCTTCTGTGGAGGGAGAAGGAGACATTTAATTTAATCTTATGATATTAAATACAGTACAAATATAATAAAGCAATAAGCCTCAAGAGGCTGTCCATAACATGATTTTATTATGCTTGAGAGATTCTGTTTTTCATTGCGTAATGCAGAGTGTATTTGAGTGTAATGCAGAGGCTAGCGTATTTTTCCAATTGTTTTCAATGGGAGTCAATTGTTTTTTACCAGTCGCCAAGAGTTGAAGAATGTTCAACTCTGGGTAAAACGCAGTGCTTATCACTGTCACTTTTCAACCAGCCATCCAATCAGAGTGGAGGAGGGGCGGGACAATTACAACGCCGACCAACCACCACATTCTGCTTGTACAACATCAACAGATGACAACAAAAAGCATAATAACAGAACAAAATAATTTAAAAGAAGAGCCAGAGCAAATACTTTTTAAAAAGTGCTCTCAAGCACTCAATATCTAGGTGTTTTCAGCAGAGCGCCTAGCATTTTAAGCTGGCTAAAAATGCTTTGGTGGACACACAACCTTTATGAAAGGCTGTCAACAGCGATATCATATTAAAGACAATATTCTTCAAGGAAGAAATTTTGTGTTGAAGATACAAAATAAGAAATTGGCACATAAATGTGTTTCACAAAGTTTGCTGTTGTGTGAACTATTACAAAAAACCCAGTTTTTTAGCCCTCACACAAAATGATCAGCTAACATCATTTCACTAATCATATCAGCACATGGGAAAGTGTGAACCAGTACTAGTCAGGTGAAATCACTCTATCATTATGATTGTATTATAAGAGCAGGTTGCTATAAAAGGAGGGAAGAAGTGTTTCCAATCATTGTGTTCTTGTGTTAGCAATGGTTTCCTCCAAAGAAAGACGTGCAACCATCATCGCTTTGCATCAAAATGGCCTCACATACAAGGAAACTGCTGCAAAGAATATTGTACCTGAAAGAACCTTTTACCAGATCATCAAGGACTTCAAGGACAAAGGTTCAACTGCAGTGAAGAAGTGTCCAGCAAGTGGCAGGACTGTTTCCTCCTGAGGAGTCGGCTATGGAATTGTGTCACGACCAGTGCAGAGCTTGCTCAATATTGGCAGCAGAAGGGTGTGAGCGCATCTGCACGCACAGTGAGGAGAAGACTTTTGGGCAGTGTCCTAGTGTACAGAAGGGCAGCAAAGAAGCTATTTCTTTCCAAGAAAAACATCAAGGACAGACTTAAATTCTGAAGGAGGTACAAGGATTGGACAGCAGACAACTGGTGAAAGTTATTTTCTGGTGAAGATCAGGGGAGTACGTCCGTACCTACGTCCGTTACACTCACCCCACTAAACCTCACTCCCATCCGGGTCACGGCACCAATATATGTCCGAACCGCCCGCTCTAAGCGGGACTTGAACCCTGGTCCGCCGGCATGGGAGTCGGGCGCTCTAACAAGGAGGCTAAAGACCGCAGTCTCTAGCGTCAGTTGCTAGAACTCCTCTAGAGATCAGGGGAGTGAGGTTTACACGCACAGCTCTTACCGGCCTACGTCCATTACACTCACCCTCCTAAACCTCAATCCCATCCGTGTCACAGCACCAATATAACCCCTCCTGTCCAAACCGCTCGCTCTAAGCGGGACTCGAACCCAGGTCTGCCGGCATGGGAGTCAGGCGCTCTAACAAGGAGACTGCAGTCTCTAGTGTCAGTCACTAGAGCGCCTCTTGAGATCAGGGGAGTGAGGTTTACACGCACAGCTCTTACCGGCCAACATCCGTTATACTCACCCCACTAAACCTCACTCCCATCCGGGTCACGGCACCAATGTAACCCTTCCTGTTCGAACCGCCCGCTCTAAGCGGGACTCGAACCCGGGTCCGTCCGCGTGAGAGTCGGGTGCTCTAACAAGGAGGCTAAAGACACGTGTGCACAATTCTGCCCAAAAACACTGCCAGGAATAAAGAATGGTATCAAAACGTCCTGCAAGAGCAACTTCTCCCAACGATCCAGAAGCAATTTGGTGATGATCCATGCATTTTCCAGCATGATGGAGCACTATGTCACGAAGCGGGAGTGATAAAGAAGTGGCTGAGAGATCATTACATTGAAAATGAATATCTGCGGCCAGACATCTCCCTGGATCATAATCCCATAGAGAACCTGTGGTCAATCCTCAAAAAGCGAGTGGACAAGCAGAAGACCACAAATTGTGATCAACTCTGAGCAATAATAAGGCAAGAATGGGTCATTATAAGTCAGGTTTTGCCCTAGAAGCTTTTATCCAGCAAGCCACAGTGAATTGCAGTGGTTATGAAGAAGAAGGGGCAACACTGTAAATACTGACTCTTAGCATAAATTGAATATTTTTGCCAACAAAAGCCTTTTAAACTTAGGAAATGCTTATCATTGTCTTCCAGTATACCATAGAAACATATGAAGCATTCCAGTATACCACAGAAACATATTCTACAAATACTGAAACAGCAAACTTTGCAAAACACAAAATTTATGTCACTGCCAATACGTTTGACCACGGCTGCATACTCAATTATTAAAGCAACAACAAATCGGCTTCAATCAGATTTTACAGAAATCCAATCAGAATTTAATTTGTTTTACACATTTTACACAGTTTTGCTGTTACAATAAATCAAATAAACCACATGTGCCAAAACAGTTTTAGCACTGTACTGACAGAAGTAATAAACTATAACCATTATAGTGCTAAGCATGCTCATGGCATTCATCTATGTGGAATGTAGTGAGCCATCTTTTGTAACACCCTTATGAAATGACCAAACATGCGAACCACGCAGGGCAGCTGAAACCCCCAGAGTCTATTTCAGAGTGTATTTTGCTCTAAGGTTACTGTGACAAATGTGCCAAGGTTAGTTGCAAGATATTCTCTTGGTATCTGAGGAACTACTGCCTGTTCTTTTTAAGTAATCTCAAATTCAGTGAACATTGCCCTTTAGGCTGGGTAGAGGCTGTGGCTTCGGTATGACAGATGGCTGCACTCAACTCTAATACGACAGCGGCCTTAGCCATGGTGCAATGTGCCAAAACGGAGGGAGTGAATGAGGAACCACAGGCTTCACAGGCTTTAAAACTTTGAAGCGCAAATCCTCAGTGTGGTTTCTAAAGGCTGGCATAAGCTAATTAGGCATTAGCATTGCATTGGGAATACGCTGAAGCGTAAACAGGTAGTGAATGGCATACGCGCTCACACTGAGGATGTTAAATCCATTTCCTATTATGCGTCGTCTTCTTTTTTTCCACATGTTCTGAGTTTATGCTGTAGTCACAGTGGCTGGAACTTCCTCTCACCTTCAGCACAGGCCTCACGGGCTTGACGTGCTGGTTCCTGCTGCTATGGCGATGCACGCTGCCGTCTTTGTGCGACTCGAGGCCCGCAGGCACATTAGGGGGCGACAACAGGAGCTTTTTGAGCTGTGGAGGGAATAAGAGGCGAGACATTAAAATTTGATAGCGCACGATGCATTTAAAAATAGTACTAACACAATCAATCTCTGATGTCTTATCAACAAAGGTTTGCATTTTGTCTTTCAGTACTCAAACACAACACCAAAAGCTAGTGTGTAACGTTTAAAGCACTTCTGTGCTCTAGCCACTGAAAGAACAGTTACGTACTGGAGATTTAAGAAAATCTTAAATGGAAGTCTGCCAGTCCTAAATGACCAGCGCAACCAGAGAAAGCAAAGTAAGAAGCGGCAGCACTGTGTTGTTGAGTCCCTTAAGCGATTGTTAATGTGCCAACTTGGCAGGTCTGTCCATGCCTCTCAGTGTCCATTGAGGAAACTGAGGGGGCGCTGAGGGTTTCAGCTTCTGTGTACCAAACCGTTTTGGCATGCAACGACCATCTATGCCATGAAAACATGTGCTTCACTATCCCTGTTCCTGGTGCTTCAATGCATCCCTTGTTTCGCACACAGACTGGCCTCATTTAGGGGTTGAGGTGTAAATGTGACCATTGCCAGCAGAGGGGGCTCTCAGCTCTTGGGTAAGACACTAATACCCAGACTAAACCCTTACAATGAAACTCCAGGAGGAAGCTAAACTACACTGGAACAATTCTATTGTTACTCAATCATCTAACATGGAAATGCCTTTGTCTAGACTTGTGATTTTCAGGCACTGTTTTAATGAGAATGCAAGAATCAAAAGTGTCTGGAATGGTTGTAAAAAGACTAAATAATTGAAGAGAACTTTACAATGTTTTGTAATTTGAACTAATGTTAACAAATTGAACCTTGTTGTAATACAATAGATAACAAAATAACTATAATAATACTTTATAGAATTTATTAATCTTGGTTTAATGATATATATATATATATATATATATATATATATATATATATATATATATATATATATTTTACAGTATATACACTACTGTTAAAAAGTTTGGGGTCTGCAAGATTTTTTTAAAGTTTTTGAAACCAAGGTTGCATTTATGCGATCAAAAACACTTCTTATTATGATCAATTTTGAAAACGGCTTAATATTTTTTGTGGACACTGCAATACTTTTTATTTTTCAGAATAGGAAGCTCAAAAGAACAGCATATATTTGACATAAGTTTTTGTAACAATATATTGATCAATTTAATGCACCCTTGCTGAATAAAAGTAAAAAAAAAAAAATAATAATAATCTTATTGACCCCAAACTTTTAAGCAGTAGTGTATAAATGATGCATTTCAAGTTGTCTACATTAACATTAGTTCACGTATACATGAATTAATAATGAACGATAGTATATTTATAAATTAACCCATAAAAAATTGTTGTTTGTTTTTAGTTCATGATAACAAATGCATTATTATTGCTATGTATTACTTTTGATAATTAACAAATTCTGTGAAATGTTTATTCAGAACATTTTTCCCATTGCCTGAATGTGAATTACAGTTTTCATGAGCAAATTAACAGGCAACTGGTATTTTTTGTCCTAGTGGCACCACAAAAGTACTAGTCTTATTCCCAGATAAATTTAGGAATAATTTGTCCCTCCTTCAGACATTTCTTATATAATTTAGTCCTACGCCCTGTAAGTTAGCCTTTTTTGGTAACTCTGTAACAAGTCCAAAAAAGAGGAAACATTATCTCAGTAATCAGATGGTGCCCTTTCATGGGCACCAAACAACGTGATACTAGAACAATGTGAATTGTGAAAGGTATTGAGTGAAATGTAAGACAGACATTACTTTAAGTACCAGTCTCTACGGTAAAAAAAAAAAAATCACAAAACACACGTGACAAACTGGAAAAACAGGCACATTACAATACAGGTCATGCCAACCAATTGTTTAGCATTACAGGAAAAAGCAGAGAAAAAATGAGGGAAAAAGAAGAGAGTAGAAAAGAAAAGCTGTCCAACGGGTAATAACTGTTATAACTGGTTTTACAACGTACACAGATTAAACTGCTGGGGTTTGTGAGCTGAGAGGGACAGATAACAACGCAGCATCTTATTCCAGGAAGTGGCAACTTAAGAAAGAGATGAGCAAAAGAGAACAGCGTCTTCTCACAAAAGAGAAAAGGGAGGAAAGAGAAGTCCATTCTGTAGAAGTCCATTTTGTCACCTGAAGGATTTAGAGACCTGGGAAGTAGACATAAGCATTTCCTTAAAAAAGTACCATGGTTTTGCCATGTTTTTTGGACACTATCATGATGGAAATGCCACGGGATTCGTTGAAGTACACTACTGTTTAAAAGTTAATAACATGTCTCACCAAGGCTGCAATTATTTGATCAAAAATACAGCAAAACAGTGATATTGTGAAAGAAGAACCATCATTACTCATTACTCCAGTTTTCAGTGTCACATGATCCTTCAGAAATCATTCTAATATGCTGATTTGCTGCTCAAGAAACATTTAGTATTATCAATGTTGAAAACAGTTCTGTTGCTTAATATTTTTATGAAAACCGTGATCTATTTTAGGACTCTGATGAATATAAACTTCAAAGGAATAGCATTTATTTATTTGTAACATTATAAATGTCTTTACTGTCACTTTTGATCAATTTAATGCATCCTTGCTGAATAAAAGTATATATATATATATATACATAGCCATGGAATATATCAAAGTATCCATGTTAATGTCCACCAGATACCGTCACTGTACCATGGTACCACCATAGTACTTTCTTATAAGGCTGAAAGTGGGAAAATGAAAGGCCAGAAAAAAAGTCAAAGCCAAAAAGTCCATATAAACTGTGTCCACGATCCACATCCCTGCCTGTGAAGAGGATTCTTGTTAGATTGGTTGCTTAAAAAGAAACAAAAAGCCCAAAATGAGAAAAATTCAGACCTGTGTTGCCTATCATACCCATGCTGTGGGGTAGTCAGAGGCCCATCCAAATCCACCTTAAACAGGAAGGAAGGGTTCTTACTAGAGATGGTTCTTCTGTCTCTGGGCTCAGTGAGCCAGGGAGAGGCTCACTGTCCAAAGGGAGGTCATCTTCCTCCTCCTCGCCCTCCTCAGGGTCGTCCCCTAGGGAAGGGAACACAGATAGACCCTCGACTCCGTCCTCAACAATGCCGTCCAGGCTGTCTGTGAGGGCAGCGAGCAGTGCCGCATTTTCTTCCTAAAAAAAACAAGAAAGAAATGAAGGCAAATGCTCTGCAAAGCAAAGATCAGGAGAACCCACACGTACACAATCCTTTTTTTTTTTTTACCTCTTTAAAAGACAGAACCAGTAGAGAATGACAGAGGCTATTCATAAAAGAGGGGAAAATCAGGATTGGGACATGTTGCAGGCTAGACTTGAACCTGCAAAACCCACATGAGCACCATTGCTCAATATATCATCACAATGCATATGTGCACTCACCACTATGCTGTGGCTTCGACTAGCAGTGAGTTTTAATCTTACAACAGTGTCATTCAGTGAAAGGTTTACTAAACTAGGCTTCAAAGGATTAATTCACCCCAAAATGAAAATTCTGTCATCATTTACTCATCCTTCATCCTCGAAACACAAATGAAGATTTTTTAAATATTCATTTTTTTTCTCCATTCATTGAAGTTGTACGCAAACAAAACACACGTATCAAAAAAAGTAAAATGCTTTTATTAACATATAATCACTGATCAACATACAGTACATAGAGCACATCAAATATGGTAAACAGAAGCTCAAACCTGTTTGCTTGATGCGTGATGACGTTTGTTCTCTTGTCAGGCAAGTAGGGTTGAGCTTCCATATACCATATTTGATGTGATCTATGTATGTACATACATCAATGTTTATAAGTGAATAATTAAATCTGTTCTCTCCATATAAAGCAAATGTGTCTCTTCCAAAGCCTTGCATTAAATCGCACAGTTCATATGGACTTGAACAATGTCTTTCTGTAGTTTTTGAAGCATGAAAGTTTTGGTTTGATTGACAAAAATGATGAAAAAATATAAAAAATATATTCAATTTGTGTTTTGAAGATTTTGGAACAACATAAGGGTGAGAAAATGATGACAGAATTTCCATTTTGGGGGGAATTCAACCTTTAAAACTAATGTTTTCCTTATAATCTTTCCCAAATTGCGCCCTCCAGCCTTCAACTTGAAATTCTTAATGTTTTGTCGGGGAGTGAACACACAAAGGCAATGAGACCGCAACATAAAGCGCACCATTTGGGACAGGGACCTACTATTGTCCATCTAAAAACAACCCGAGGGCAAAAATACTAGATTCTGAATAACCACTAAATTTACGTATAAGCAATAGTAATAATGCTGTTTTCCTGATCAAATACCACTCATCAGAACAATCTTTATGTGCACAATAAAGGAAGTACAGATGATGGTTCCCACCTCAAATAGCTCTGGGTCTCCGGCACTGTACTGTATGGATGCAGGGGATTGATCTGAGTGCTCGTTGCACCAATGCAGCTCACTGAGGCAGTTCACTGAGTCAAAATCACTGGCGTCCAGCTGCGAGAGGTCAAAGTCAGGGAAGTCAGCATCCAGGCGGTCTGAGCAGACCTCCTCTTCCCCATACTGAGAATAAAAAAAAGAAAAAAATGATAAGTCAAAAGGCTAACATCTAAAAAGAATGCACTCCGCTGTAAACGCTGGGAAATCAATAGACATGCCATGACTGTGGAGATCCTGAGCTCGTCATCTGAATTAGTACTAACCCTCAGCACAACTTCATTACGACTAATGAACTGAGAGTTGAAAGAAGACGAAAAGCTGACCCTGGATTTAGCCACGGTTGCACATCCTTGAATTAAAATCCACAGCTATGGGTTTACTGTGAGAGGGAACTGCTAAGATATACGTTTCAAATGTGCATATTTTAGGAATAAGTCACGATGGTAGACTAGTCACCCGACAACAGACTAGTTTTAGTTTTGATATTTAGAGTAGCTGCGCTTTATTTAACCAGCTGACTTTAGCGGTTTTCACTGTAAAACCTTCTTTGCAGGAGTTGTGCCTTTAAAGCAGCGCCGGTTTGTGAGTCTTTCATGCTAAAAATAGTTTAAAAATCACTTTTCTCAAGACCCCTGCTTTCTGTTCCATGATGCTACACTCCTTCGAACCGCTTTTGAACATGTGTGGGGTCAGGTGAACTCAAACCAGTTTCATTTAGTTTAAAATAGATTTAGTCGATTAGTTGTTGAGGCAACCCACAGGCCAGTTGATTTTAAATATATATATACAGTTTCACACATCCTCAAGATGTGTGAAGAGAAAGAGAATGTGTGTGTGAGTGAGAAAGTTACAAAAAACCCTGTGCGTGTGTATGTGTGTGTCTGTGTCAGTAAGTACTGTGAGAAGGGAAGTGGTCTAAACCCCAGGGGTACAGCAGAAAACCACACATGCCTTAAGATCTCCATGTGAGCGATGGAGCTTTGCATTTTGCACTCGGATCATTTGGCTAGTGCCTGTCTGTTTGTAGAGAGGATACCTGGAGGACACCTGGTGTGATGCTGCTTCGGTTTACAGGAGGACGTAGCATGAATATTCTACAGGACGGCTGCGATGCATTTTTGATGATTGCTTGCACAAATTCTCCCCTCTCTGTTTCACAAAGCTGATGACTACACTTATTCAGTTCCCTTTATTTTCTTACACTAGGTCTGGTCAAGCGGGTGCAAAAATGAGCAGGCAACATACAGGGCGCCCTTTATGTCTGTTCACCAAAATGCTGGTTTAAAATTCAGCAAGCCACATGGAATCAAACAGCAAAGATTTTACAAAGAGAGTCTCTAAAGCACCCATTACCAGCTGCTGAGCTCTGATGAAATGAGGTCACATACTGTAGCTCATACCTCTGCATCGTTTTATCCCAATCTTATTATATCTACAGCATTTTAATCTGCTTCACTAAGCTATTGTTGAAAAATTCTTCAGATGAAATCTGGTGTTGAAAACAAAAGAGGCTAGACAATGATACTGATACATACACCTATAATTTATGAGTTTAAGTGATTAATAAATGATATGCAGAACTGATTTGAATCTTTTTTATTTTGATAGCATTTTTATTATATTGATTAGTCAGTATATTTTACACTACACTCTAAAAAAAAAAGTTGGGTTTAAAACAACCCAAGTTGGGTTGAAAATGGACAAATCCAGCGATTGGGTTGTTTTAACCCAGGGGTTGGGTTAAATGTTTGGCCAATGTGCTGGGTAGTTTTATTTAACTCAACTATTGTTTAAAAATTATTATTTGGTTGGTTTAAAATGAACCCAAAATAGGTTGAAAATTAAAAAAATCTGACATAATTACAGATGAACATTTATTAATAAGCAGTTTAATAAATGTTGATTGTTAAATTATTCATTAAACTTATTAATAAATGTTCATTCATTAAACATTATTAACAAATGTTAATTTCCAACATATTTTGGGTTCATTTTAAGCAAGCAATACATTCATTTTTAAACAATAGTTGGGTTAAATAAAACTACCCAGCAGGTTGGGCAAACATTTAACCCAACAGCTGGGTTCAAACAAACCCAATTACTGGGTTTGTCCATTTTCAACCCAACTTGGGTTGTTTTTAACCCGGCATTTTTTAGAGTGCACCATTCCAGATTTTGGTTTTGGTACGATTTTTTTTATGTTTTTGAAAGAAGATTCTTCTGCTTACCAAAGCTGCATTTATTTAATCACAAATACGGTAAAAACAGTAATATTCTAAAATATTATTACAATTTAAAATAGCTATTTATTCCTGTGATGCAAAGCTGAATTTTCAGCATCATTACTCCTGTCGTCAGTGTCACATGATCCTTCAGAAATCATTCTAATATGCTGATCTGCTGCTAAAGAAACATTTATGATTATTATCAATGTTGAAAACAGTTGTGCTGCTTGATAATTTTCTGAAAACTGTGACATTTTTTTCAGGATTTTTTTGATGAATAGAAAGAATAGAATCTTTTGTAACATTATAAATGTCTTTACTGTCACTTTTGATAAATCAATTGTGTCCTTGCTGAACAAAAGTATTACTTTATTAAAAAAGAAATGTCTCTGCACAAACTTTTGAACGGTAGTGTATAATAATAATGATAATATGTTATTATAAGTTGTTTTGCAATCTAAATGGTCATTTTATTTGCAATTACAAAACTGATTTTGAATATCGTCAAGTCTATTATTAGTCTGTCTCTAATAATACAGTAGGATGTGGTTATGAAAGCAATGCATGTTTAAATCAATGTCAAAAGAAGCCACAGCAGTAAGGCTTCTGCAAATGCAAAAAAAATAAAAATAAAAAATCCATTCCTACCTGCAGCGATTTAAAGGGACTACATGAGATGCCCTGAAGGTGTTGTGCATGTGCACACGTGTGTGTGTGTGTATGAATGCGTAAGTGTAATGAAGGTGTTCGCCCATCATCCAACACACATACAGAACATGCAAACACACACTTAGCACTCTCTTCACATCCCCCTCACATGCCACTGACTCATCTCCGTCCTTTGAGACCCCCTCCCCAGGAGCACTAGAGCTCTGGCTAATCAATCTTTTTTTCCCCCAACCTTTTTATTCTCTCTTGTCTCTTTTTCTGTGTTATGGAGAGTCTCAATATCAATCAATAAAAAGCTCCTTGGGCTCTGAAGGTTTAAGGTCAAAAGCGCGAGTGCGGCAACGTAAGGGCTGGGCGGTATGATGGTATATACCACGAAACAGTTGAAGTGACTTTGCTATTCCGGTTATACTGTCAGTATATCAATATGAGCATCAATATATACTGTACATATACATATCAATATATATATATATATATATATATATATATATATATATATATATATATATATATATATATTGTAGGCAGTGTTACAGTGATATAAAATTACATATATTGTTATTATCTGGGTCATTCCTCCCATCCTTATGCAAATGCAAACAGAAGCCAAAAAAGCAGCATATGTGACCTCTTATCGCATGCACACGTTCCATGAAAAGAGCAGCAGAGGTGTTGTTCACACGTGCTGGAATCGTCTGCATAACGCAGATAAAACCACCGGTTCACCCCACTAACAGAGTCGGCTGTACCCAGACCTCTCTGCATGATCATGCTATTATGAGGCGACAAAATGCAGTCACATTTTCAACGCACAAAAAAAAGATATGTCCCACCAGTTAGTGCTGGACTGATGCTATTAAATGAGCAAAAGTTAATGAGCGTAGCTGACCTACTCAAGGCAAAAGCGGTAAGGACTAATCAGTGATCTGTGTAGTTAAGAATGACCTTTCCATTCACTCTCCGTTAAAAAAAAAACTGTTCCACGAATCTCATAACAAGAAAGGTCATTACACAAAATCAGGCAGTGAGGGGTGATCTGCGTATAAGAGTATCCACAGCAAGCCTGGGTCCAAGGGCACACCAAGATAACTCAAAAACAAGCACGTAACAGCATATAGGTTTACTGCATCCCCTGCATGTTACGAAAAGCAACTCAAGCCATGTGATGCAGGAGTATTTGATCTCCAAAACACAACCATACAAGGTTGACCCACTGTTGACAGTGTACTGTCAGTCCTTGGGCATCTTTTCAAGGTATCTGGGGAATTTCATGAATACATTTAAGGATAATTAGAGGCAAAGTATGTATGAAAAGACACAAACTGTGACCTTTAGTTTGTCATTTCCTACTGCAGGCCAATCAAAGGCAGCACGGGTTATCTGGGATTTCTGTTATGGATGCACAGACTGATCTGAGCGCAATTCAGTTACACCGCTATTCTAGTAAAGCTGCAGGTTACTCATTCATTCCTTGCATTTACGAGCTAATAGGCTCTTATCTGGGTGCCCTGTCCCCTCTGAGCCTACTGCTATCTAAGATGTGTTATATATAGCTGTTATCCTCAGTCTCATGACTGGCTCTTGCACAAGCTGCTTGTGACGGGCCAGGCTTTAAATGCTGCCCATGCCAAACGCAGATGGAACTAGTGGCTCTCTCCTAAGCCTCCCTCCCCAGAAACAAAGACACAGACACGCACACATGCGGCCCTTTGAGACACATCCTGCCTGGGCTGTTAAATGGATTCCCTCACGACTCAATCCATAAAAAACGTAGGTGTAGTAGCTAGCCGGCCTCAAACAGGAAGGATTTTGTAGCACAATTTCTCCAGAAGCAACGGGTTCACGAGGCGCACAATACATCTTGCTGACCTGTACATCCTCACTGACTGTTTGACCTTTGCCCACATGACGGTAAATTAAATAAAGATGTTAGACCGCAACTCTCCTAAACGAAACCCCAAATTGGTGGCTAAACTGAAACAGGAGCAATTAAATTAGCTCTTCGCCTAGTCTTTAAAGGAGATTTCCGCCAAGGCCCTTACTGCAAACCCAAATTAACAGCGGACCGATAGAAGTAGGGCAGTTAAAGGGAGATCTGGGCCACTCGTGTACAGTTGAATGAGACTGATATGAGGCAGATTCATGACACCTCATTGGCCACGTCTCAGGTCTGGTAGGAACCTTTCTTTTCTATCCCTCTAGGAATTAACTGTCTGCAGTGCACACAACCTTGCTATCCCAGCAGGCCACCTTTATCTTGCCTTTTCTGAAACCAGCCTAGGCCTTTAAATTTAGTGCTTATTGAACCCATTCATCCTTCAGACCTTTGCTAACAATTCCCATGTAGTAAATTTCCTCACACTCTCTCTCACGACTTCCTATAGTCAGAATTTCGCAATCAACTGTTGAGACAAAAATTCAATTCACACCTCATTTTACTGCAATTTCACCATGTTATCACCCTTAACCTTACTGAGTCAATGAGACTAACAGTATTAGATTTGGATTTAGACAATTCATGGCTGTTCTGATCCTACTTCTTCTAAATTTCCTAACCAGATATTCCACTTCTCGAATCTGGTTTCATTAGTCGCCTTCTTTCATTGGAGACATCCGCAGCAAATCTGCATCAACTCTCACTGGATAGATTTCATCTTGAGCTGTTATTCTCTAAAAAAACATTTCAACATTAACTTTGACAAGTTTGAGGCTGTGTACTGGAAGTTTTCTAAGAGGCAACCTAACAGCCATTGAGCCCAATTTTAATCCTACGTAATTGTTTTCAGATTAGCTGTCAAACTCAGTCTACATCTTCTAGACTGAGACAGGTATCAAGTGCAAACCAAGGACACTGCACTGGTCCGAGTGAGATGCTATTATGCAGAATGTCTGAGAGCTAGTGCCCTCGAACGCAACCCCACTTCAGCCAGGTAGGACAGTAATGAGATCTGATTAGAAAGCGGATTCTGTGCTTAGAGACAGGACTTTGATAGACTGCCAGTTGAGTTGTGACTTTAGATTCACATAGGAAATGGAAAATAGGCTTAAATGTATAAAAAGCTCCATGTCCAAGTCCCAACTGGACAGAAGATCCATTAAAAGCATTACTATATATACACATGCATCTATGTTTTGTTTGAAATAACTCCCTTATAAGCAATGATTCATGGTAGTCAACATGGAAGTTATATCCTTTGATTCTTCTTTTTATTTTATTATCATTTGAACTTATCACAGATCTATATGCTCTTCCTGTCACATGTGATGTCTAAGGCATGACGGCCATTATTTCAGCCTGATTATTCTTAACTGACATCACTTGATAATCCATAGACACTAAAGGCATGTTTGTAAGTCCTTAACAAGATTAAGAGGTGTAATAAGGAACCTAGTTAGAAGTTAGGAGAGACCAAACATCACAAGGGTTAATTTAAAAAAGTGGGATTTTTGGCTGTAGTACAAAAAAAAAAAATCTTTAGAAATATTTCTTAAGGTCACTCTGGCTCAGTTTATAAAGTCGGTCAAGATCAGTATAACTTCCGTAAGTCAAGAAAAAAAAAATGTTGTAAAATGTAATCTTTCTAAGGGATTTTTCCAGTTTTTCAGGTATGGTTCATTATAATGCTGCGTATATCCTCAGACTGACTCAGTTCAGAGCGCAGCAGTGTTCTCTAGAGTTCAGTCTGTGAGGGACCCAGGTGTTATGTACTTCTGTTGATATATTAACAAAAATTGATAACATAATGTTCATAACACTCTTAATATGATCCTCTGAGAAGAGTTAAAAGATGTCTCTTTTAAAGACATTTAATATGGTAATGCTGCACCAGACCAATCCTATGGCTGGAAAATGGCACTTCATTTATAAAGAATGCATGAATTGCTTAATGTATGTGTGTGTGTGTGTGTGTGTGTGTGGGCATGGTGAGAAAGAATGTGTTTGCTTGTTGGTAAAGAGGCCATGAGTGCATAACTTACTGGCATTTTCTGCCTTAATATCAGCGCTGATGTCTAATTCATTCAAGCCCACTGATCTAAAAATAGGTGTTTTGGTTAGAAGACGATCCTAATAGGACAGGCTGCTGCCAGCATTCATTCTTCCATAAACTCATCTCAGAGAGTGAGCGACCATGGGGAAGAGTACAGGGATGCACTTAATAGAAAATCACAGCAACTGTTATTAATTTACAGCTACTCTCATGCTGAGGAAATTTGCTATTCTTATCATGTCAGATCATCATTGTGTCTCAGATTCAGTGTCCAAGGAATAAATCTGTTCTCTAGTCCTGCAATCAAAAAATAGATTAGGGATTTGCAAAATGACATTTATAAAAAAAATAACTTGAGGTTGACTAAACGGTCTTAAATAAGCACTGATTTTGTCTGGTTTTGGGTTCATCTGACCCTGATCAGATGAGTTATTGTGTTTAAAAGAGCTAGACAAATCACAGAATTTATCCTTCTGCAGGGATCAAGAAAAAAAGAACAAGATGCAACAATAATCAAAGACATCCGTCCCTATTTTACATGTTAACTTAAAAGACAAGAGGATACCTCAGGCCAAGATGCAGAAAAAAATAAGTTAAAAAAATAACCCGAATATCCGAAATACATGCTTGTTTGTAGCTGTGGTAAACACTGTGAGAAAACTTGAAAGGAAAAAGATTTTATAAGTCTTGCTTATATCATTTCATGAAAGCTATTTATAATGTGCCATCTAATCTACTGCAACACAATACTGCAAATCCACCTCTCTTCCTCAATTCATGAAACAGAATTATACGTATAATAATTATACATTAAACTGCATATATGCACATAATATTCTTGTCTTAACTATGGCTGCTAATAGGGACATAATCTCCAGCTTAAATATCTGACGTTCAGTCACTGTGAAACCAAAGCTCTCAAGGTCACGCACAGTTCAATATGCACACCACAGCAAACATGAAAGCATACCCAGCACTGATGTAAATATAGGCACCAGCGCATACATTAGAAGTCAATGCATGCCTGCAGTAAAAAAAAACATAACTGAGAAATCATCAGGAGATCCAAAAGGTAGTCAGCAATTCTCTCCTTTGCTTCTAACCTGGATCTATTTCACTGACACAATGAGAGCACCAGTCTCGGGTTTCAGAGCCTTGTATAAGGTTGTTGACTGGTGTCACATTTTCCTGCATGACTGTGTAACGCAATGCAGAGACTTTGTCACAAGACTGTAGGTGAGCAACCCCTAATTATCTCCAACGGGGGTCCGCCGCTCCTCAGACTGAGGTAATTTTACCTGCAGTCACGACTGTGGGTGAGGGGGGCTGCAGGACAATACAAGCACTGTTTCCAGGCAGAAACCAGGCAGCAGTATCTTAGGTAATTTAAACAGCCAGAGAGAAATATCAAACTCACCTTGATTACAAATTACCAGCTGAGTTTGATAAAGACGTGAAAGTAAAACAAGGCAAAGTGCTCTCATTGGATTACGGGTAGAGCTGCTCTCATTGTGTCTAATGCATTCAATCTGTCCAGCTGACACAGACGGGATGAAGGGAATGATGTTCAATTATACCTGAGAGAGAAAGTTAAAAGAAGGAAGATGCAGGGAGACGAAGATGCAAAATGAGTCTTTTCAGACTTGGGTGGCCACAGACAGATCATGATGCCCGAGGAAGATGGCATCAACCCAACTTGTTTCTAATTCACTGGGAGCAGTCGGTGTCTGAGCTCTTAGTAGACGTGCATGGCTGTAATTAAATCAAAATGCTATTCTTGCTCACTCTGCTTGAGCATGAGGGCAGAAGACATTGTTTGGGATATAAGGAGTGACCATTCCCCGCAAGCTGGGAATAAGGTTAACCTGAGGCTGTGATGCCCTTGGCATTGCTCTCCATTTTTATTCCACTGTGTTCCTAGACAGGTTTGCTCCAGAAAACACCAACCCCCATTTGGGAATCACAGTGGGAAAGCCTTATTGCACACACTACTGCAGCATTTCATGCAGTTCTGCAGTGACCATACAGAATACAGATAATGCATGCTGCATTGATAGGTGTTTGGGGTGAGATTGGGATAATAGGATTACAAGTCCCTTGTTTCCATCTGTCGCGAAGGTCATGAGTCTGGGTCAAACAATAACAGCTCACGACCACCACTAGGGGCCAGGCGAAACCCCTAAGTCTTCTGTAAACAGTCCCTCCACATAACCATGTAGACAACATGTGCCTTGACATGATGGAGAACACTTTATAGATGTTATATATAGATGGCTGGTATTTATTTCAGAGCATGCACATAAACCTGCATGCAGTGTCAAGGAGAGAACCATGGCTCATAGTAAGTGGCACTTTGCCGTAGGACTTTGCCTCAGATAAAGAACCACCAATTCTCCCTTCGACTGCACCAATAACTGCGTGTGCATCTCCAAGACTAAATATGGGAAAAAAATTTCCACTGCAGTGATACAGTGGTTGCTCTCCAGCTGTCCCCTTAGGAGAATGTTCCAATGCAGCGAAGTGAAAAAAGGCGAGAGAGTTAAACATTAGTTCCTGAATTCCACCAGGCTAAGCACAGCATGGTGGTTATTCAAAGGGGACAAAAGAACAAGGCTAAGAGTATTGGTGCTAAAACACTGTCGTGCAGAATGTCATGGCTACCGCTATTAATCTTGATCTCCAGTTTCTCTCGCCGCTGGCCAAGAAATCAAGGTAAAGAATATTCCCATCTCTATTTTAGGGGGGTCACTCAGCAAGCACAGGGTTTGTTTTGAAATCCAAGAATAGACCGAAATGCAGAGATGACCTTTGCTTCTTGCATCCAATGGTTGAAAGGACAGTGCTCAGACAACTGTTCAAGTCACACACACAACTACGCGGCAGTGCCCTGATGTGAGTGGTCATGCAAAATACAAACAGATCTAGCTTCAAGTAAACCTTATGTCCTCTAAAGATATGTATGATGGAAAAAAGACGGTCATGTTTTGAAGAGAATGTAAATGCACAAATATCCACCTAAACAAGGTACCATGTTGTAATTTGTATTTTAAAGTAAACTGAGACTTCAAATACGAAAGAGATGGAGCTTTGCAAAACAGGATGTAGACACAAGGGGTAGCCAACTTTGCTCCTGGAGCGCTACCTTCCTTCAAACTCTGCTCCAACACACCTGCCTTTTATTTTCAAGTAATCCTGAACAACTTGATTAGCTAAACTCTTCAGGATGGTATCCCACTAGCAGCAGGGTTGGATACCCCTGCCATAGACAGGCAATATATAACTGCTCTGCCACCAACAAGTGACCTTTGAGAAAAGTTCATCCATTTAAAACCTGTCTGGTAATTGCATGTATGTGCTTACTTTTCTATCCAATGAGGCAGTTTAGCAAGCTTAACTTTCTCCCCAAATACTCGCCGCTGGCTTTCTGAGTCAGCACTGCTGCATGTGGTCTTCGGGCAAATCTTGAGTGGTCCACAGGACATCTCTGCATTGGCTTTCTGGGTGAGCTCTGAAGCGGGAAGATGACTCACCCTGAATTCCTAATGCTCAAACAGAAGGCAAAGCCATCTGCCAGCCCTCATCTTTAAGCCATTGCTTTAGCACCAAGCAGAGTTTGTTACTGTGCGATGTTCTGACATGAATTGTAAGCTAAGTGTGTTGTCTCCTGGCCTTTACGTGCTGCTCGTCTCCAAATCTGAGCAAATATTAAATAGTGATGAAAAAATTTAACAGAGATTACCACTACCCAACTCACCGATAGTGATGCTCACAGCATTGCAGGTGTTTAACGGGTGAAAAGGTTTAGCGATCACAGCATGCTGCATTCGGACATTTATGTATTAAGGTTATTAAGGGTAATTATGGTGCGGTGATTCTTCCACTTCAGTTTCCCCCTGTGATAATGTGAGGGAGCTGTCATGTCAAGGACATTACACCAGCATAACACATGTGCTAGGCTCAACCCTCAAACAGAGGGGAGACTCAAGGTTGTGACAGATTGGCTACAGACCATAGAAATACCACTGGCTCCTCACTGTTTTAGCTGCATTCTTACAAGGTGAATTGGCAATTTCACTATCCACACCCCTTTGGAGTTGCAAGGTTAATCGGTTTCCCAAAGGCTTTCCAAATCCTGTACTGTACTACACAGGATACAAAGGATACTCTTTATCTGACAGTTCTGACCTGGAGAGGTTCAGGGGAGCAATTTCATCTCCTTCATTGTTTTCTTTCCTGAAGACAAGAATTACGGAATTATGTTTGTGATGGCTAAAATTCCACAATTTTCCTTCCTCTATGACTGCAGGAAAGCCTGAAAATATACTATGACGTATCCAACATCTTTCGATTGTGTGTCCTGTATATGAAGTGTATCAATATTGTTTCCTTTCTTTCCTTGAAACTCATTATTTGGAAGAGCGGCTATGTGAGTAGCGCAAGGTTTGAGGCCCCTCATTGCATTTACACAATGTGCACTCAACCATGACTGTTCAAAGCCACACTAATTCCAAGTGAATAAATTGCTCCCTTTGACAAATTGTTAATAATTCTCCTTTTGGCAGCCCACCAAGATAAACTCTTCCACCACATTTCTAGGGAGATTTGTGTAGCATTGTGCAGTTCATGTTATCGTCCTTGTTTCTAATCCAACACTTTAGTGACCAGATTTATTTCAAATCAGGAAACCCAAATCTTTTGGGTAGATGTATCAACAAAACAATATGTTAATGAGTATAAATTTAGAGGTCCCAAGTCTCTGATCCATGTGCTAAATGCTTTAGGTGTTTGTTAGTCTATCAAAAGCTGCCAGGTATCATTCTGAAGCCAAACTGGCGGTCCGCTACCTGCACTCTTTCCTCAGCGTGAGTGCGAGTACATCGGATTTGTACTTCATATCCCTTGACAACTCGCAGTGTTAGTGTCAGCATTCCTCCTGGATAAGGTCAGGTCTTATTGGTGCAAATATCAGGATCTCTGGCTTGGGACTACATGAGTAACAGATCTCTCCAAATCTGTTGGCACGGAAAGGAGGAAAATTCCAGTACTGAGGTAACAGTACCTGACTTCAAGTGCAAAACCCCACCAACCACATCTTTAAGTCCATCCTTGGCAGTGTCAGATTAATGTTATTTCCTCCTCTGGCAGTACCCATTAATAATAAAGACTAGAAGAGCAGGCACTGAATGAAGGTTTATTTCAAACATCACAATCTTCAATGTATTGTGCACCATTCGAGCCACATAATAAAAGCCTTTAATAGCTCCTAATGCCCAGCTGATCTCAGACTGTGCTTTAATTCAGCACAGGCTAGTTTGTACTGTATAATCCATGGCCTCACTTTCTCCCCCAGAATCCTCTATAGCTTTTGTTGTGCTGCTGTGATAAGGAACATGAAAACACAGAGGGAACTTGTTCATCTTTGAGGATCTAACATCAGTGAAGTCAGGGAGCAAGCACTCAAAGGCCACCAAATGAAAAAGGAAAAACTTTTAATTGGTTTTGATTGTGGTCTTTGCTTTTCAGTTTGGATGGCTTTGCGTGTTGTAGTGTGATGAAGGACTGACTATGAGATTTGCTCATCGTGCCAAAATGCTCTGACCCATTCATTGTCTCATAGTAATTCAATGAGGTTTGGTGTGTTTAACTACTGATGCCTAAAGCCGTTGCTGAGAAACTAAAGTGGGACAAGGCCAAGCCTGGTAACAGATTTACAAACAAATCCACAAAGGTTCTTGAAGGTGATTAATCTCAACCCATTCAGTACTTCAGCATTCAATTCACAGCAGACAACGGAACTGGCTTTTACATACTGTATGAAAAAAAGGGGAAAAAAAGTCTTTCTATTCCAAAGGTGCAAAGCCTATTACATGAAAAATAAAGGTTATGTCACACAGGTTATAAAACACACTAAAAATACTATGCTGTCACAGTGCAGTGATCACACTTCACTTCATTTGAGTGCTGTCGAGCACACGCTGAATAAGTGAAAAACTATTCGGCAAGGTTCGGGCCATTTCTTTGCAGCTTTTCTGTCACAGATGGAGGAAGTGACTACAGGTTTACAAGTCCTTCCACTGCCATCTGACCAGCTGATTTGTAGAATAACTGATTAATTCTTTTAGTGGTCAGTTCCTGCCTTTGCATCTTACCGGGGCCCTCGATTAAGATGCTTTGGTCTCAAGAGAATGTAAGAGAATGAAAGGTTAGAGGAGCTTGTGTCCTTAGCCGACCCACGTACACGTGACTGAAGTGAGAGCTGCGTGAGGCAGGAGTACAAGGGAGTGAGGGGCAGAGGGAATTGGTAAAAGAGCAAATGCTAAAAGGAAACAGAAATCAGAGCATCAGCAAACAGCGAAGCAAGTAGGCCAAAGCAAAAGCTGGATGCTTTCTATGGACAATTTTTTCCTCCACTTCTTAGCCTCTCACTGCATCTCGGCACCACTGCAAGGTGCATCGCGTTTCTTCTTTCACAGCTTACTGCTCTTGTTCTCTGGCTTTTCCTTTTTTTTCCCCACATCTCCAATCCTTTTCACTCTTTTGCATGACAGCAGCAGCCCATGAGCTGCTAACAGACAGCTGTCGCCTGAGGTGATTTTAGATTCCCTTTTGGGCTCCTAGCCCAAAGTGGGACATCACCTACCAAAATTCTGCTGATGCTCGCAAAGCAACGAGGGCAAACTCAGTGCAAGGACGCTATGTGCTCTGTCGTGCGGCAGCCAGATCTGCATTACCTGTCCTTCCGCCGTCTGGTAAGAGGCCTTGAGAAAGTGTTCCTCTTCTCCCAAGACCTATTACACTTGTACGGCCCAGATTCCCTTTATGAGGATCTCACAAACACGCCATCTCCTCTTCCACTTGTAGTTTCTCTGGATATAAGCCAAAACAAATCCATTGTTGATGCCATTCTTTAATCTCACCCTCCATCATGATTATCAATTACTCCATTGAAAGTTACTTAATGAATATTAACACATTGTTACACCTGAAAAATGATGTTAATTGGACAGTGAAATGGATGGTCAGTGCCTGGAGAGCCCTTAATAGAAGAAAACAGAACTTAAGGCCAGAATATGCATTAGAGCAGCTGGTAATGCACCAAATGACTCTGTAATTACCGTAACCATAAATGACTGAAATGTAGAAATATGAACTGCTTAAGACATTAAGCTATGATCAAATTACTCAGTATATCCTCTGTGTTGGTTTGAACACCCATCACAGTGTTATGGTTGAAAGGACAGTGTTGTAATGCCGAATGGTCATTTCATTATAGATGCATCTAATTAAACAAAGTGCGCTTCCAGACATCTGAGGCCTGCTGCTATCCCCTTGCAGCCATACGACCCCTTCCCTTAAAAAGCCACTGGTGATCTTCATTACTTCATCAGCTCCCAAGCTCAGTTAAGTGATGGCAAAGTATTCATTTGCTTTCACTTTCTACCCCTTGTTCATGTTATCTCAGGGACCTTTGGCCACTATCGAATCCATATCTTCAAAGTAGGAAGCAATAATTCTGGAACAAGTCAGCACTTTTTTCTAACAATACAAGGCTGGCTTTGAGGCTCATGATGCAGATAACACAGACTGTAACACAAGACACAAAAGCAGGGATAGGAACCAGATAAGTTCAGATTCCTCTTAATAATTTCAGTTCCTTCACGGTTCCATTAACAATTCTCTTAGTACTTGTAAGAAATAAAAATTTGGCAATATGAAATTTCTTTGTAATGAGATCATTTAAAAGGTTGTTTAAATCCAATCCAGTAACTGGCCTAAACTATTTATTGAAACAATACTATACAAACAAAACTGTGTAAAACTTCTGCATAAGAATAATTGTTTTCCAACCCTAGACATAAGCATGCACATATAAGCACACAAAAAGCAAAAGCCTTAAATACTTTGTGTGCAATAAATCCAGCGGCTGCCATGTTTAATGAATGCCACGAGGTCATAACAGATGCTCTTCCTCCCTCCTGAGCGCATGCTATTTATGCCTGTCAAGGTCTGGTCCGTTGACACGCAAGAGAAGCTATGACTCTGCTCACACTCACACTCCCTGTCCACAATGAATCCTGTCACTCACACACAATGGCAAACTGTAACTGCCATTTTGAGAGATCCTAGCATGTATCTGCACTGGTATCTGGAGCTTCTCATAGTTTTCTATAAACAACAATGTGAAATCTTTTCACTATTTTACTTTAATTAAGTGCTAGCTGGGTGCAAACATGAATCACAATGTGCCGTTGTGTCATTTGAGCTTGAAACTGCGCACAGTTTCAGTTGAAGGTGTACTCAAATGACAAGCCCTCAAACACAAACCCCCTGTCTACTTGCCAACGTCTAGCTGGACTTCTGCCAGCACAATCAGCAGAGATGTCCTTGGAAGCCAAACACAACTTGAGGAATGCCTCTGTGACACATCATCACCGAGCCGCCAGGTCATTACTCACCTCTGCTAGTACTGCACTCATCTCAACCTGGTAAATCACCACCTGCCCACAATACAGCCCACATTTACAGCCCTCCACCTGCTCGCCCTAAGACCCTCAACGGTCAGGGTATGTGGTCAACATGTAAACAAATTCACACATAATTTACACACTCGCGACTTGAGTTACAACCCTAAGATTCCCAGCCCAACCACAATGATTCCTGGCCACAGCTTGCGGTGTCTGTATCTAAGTGATAACGGATTAAATGAAACACGGCGGTTGACAATCTGCCTGTTTCAGGAGGCCGTTGTGCCATTCTCGATGGCGATCGACCTGCATTGGTTTATTTTCAGTGGCTGCGACTGACATTTGGGTGCTTTTCATTACCGAGAGATGCGCTCCCAAAGGCTTGCGGCACCACAGACGCCTGGGGGAAGGGAAGGAGAGGAGGGCTACCTAACCCATCTTTACCTCAGACAACACTTCCACCGAAGAGGAAGTCAACGCAGCATAGAATGCAATGCAATGCAATTCAATGCAATGAATGTATAAAAACAAAGCGGATGGATTTAAGCATGCTTGTTTGGCTTACTTTGCAAAGTGGGTAAAGGGTCAAGGAGAATCAGTCAAAATAGAAGTTGTAAAGGAAGATTAACCAAATATGAGGAGATAACCAGTGCTTAGTAGTTAAGCTTTGGCAGTTCACAGGGTTAGGAGCACTAGGTATTACACTAGTCTTTGCCTAACTTGGCCTCTTCAGTGCTGTTATCCTCTCTGAGCAGGTGCAAAATGACTTTTAAATTGTTTTTAAAATTCCTTTTAGACCATTACTACAAGAGGCTAAAGGTTTAGTACAATCATTAATCTAGTAAAAAAACACACTTCTGTCTGCAAAAGCAAACTATCTATTAAGTTAGTGTTAAAAGTAGGGGAAAATGCCTGAGGGAAAGAGATCAGTGCCGAAAACTTGTTTATACAGTCAAACAGTCCTGTTGAAACTGCAATGTCACTGATCTGTGTGGTCTCTGTGCATGTGACATTGGAGTTCACAGTACCATATTAGGAATAATGCTGGATTGAGTCAAATAGAGACAAAGTACATTTGTTTCTCAAAGCAACAACTCCAGAGCCTCACGGGACAAGGTGAAATCTAAGAAAAATTGCGTCAATGGGGCTTGAAAAACAGATGCTGATGATAAGCTTTATGTTCTATCGATGCATCTGCTATCTAATCATGTGCAAAAGCACATGTGCTGTTCCGTACAAGCAGGGGTACTTTGAACTTCACAGCTGTCTGATCAAAGGGGACTGTCTTTTGAGTTTCCACAAACAACCAATTCCCTGCTCTGTTGTCCCAATCCGCGCCTTCAAATTCAATCACGCCAGATTACATCCTGCTATAGGGAGCCGTAACACATGTAAATATAATCTGCCAGACAAAAGTCTAAGGGCTATGAAACACCTGTTCTTTTTGATGGATCTGCCCCCCTCTTTCAGTGACGTCCCTTTTTATCCCAAGCTTGCATCTAAAAAATGATGATAATTTGGCCTTGAAAAACCTGACCCTGGTGAGAAAGGGAAATGTCCATCTCCCACTTCTTATAACCATGAAACTGTGTAAAATGAGAGAGAGCTCTGCAGTAAATCTCTGACAGGCAGGTTAAAACTGGATCAGGCTTTGCAACGAAAGCTGCAGATGCCCCTGAAGCACGCAGTAAATAATACAAGATGTCTGTGAGGTGCATCCCTTTCGTCTAATGACTGACTGTCCTCATGTTCACCTGATTGGACATCCTGTGGATGTTTTTTTTCCCACACAAACCTAAACCTGCTGTCATCTGCTCATACCGGAGTAATTAGAGCACCGGTAAGCGTCAACGTCTGAATTTTCCAAATTCCAAGATCATGTTTCTTCATATAAAGGTCTCGCGTAGCATCTATTCTACTGTGTTTACAACTCACAGCTTGTGTTTGAACATGTAGTAACATTATGAACTCATTCCTGTGTTCATATAAGAGATAAGAGTGGTTGCAAAGCAGTGCCGTGTTGTGAAAGTCCTTTGGGACTTTGTGCCATGAGACTAGAAATGGCCTCTGAGTAATTTATCTCCAAGGCCTCTTTACTAGATCACTCCACTCATCAGCAGATAACCACACCCAGACGTAGGTCCCATCGTCACCACACAGACTAGTCATCCTCTGTGTACAACCCGCGTTCCGGTTGGGCCCAACTGAGGTGGACCTCTAGGGCGCATCTTCTCTGGCATTAACAGACAAGCCATTCTACTAATGGCTCCCTCAGGCACCTTCCACTGACAGCAGTGAATTCTGTATGTCAATTCTCTGCTCCATATGTGCTTTTAATGCAAGAAAAGCAGTGTCTGATACCAAACCCCTGCATAAGGCTTTACATATTAATGCGTGTTATACACTGTAATGAAAGCAAAACAGCCCCTCCAGCGCCATGGATGCTCCACCGAAAGGTGCCGCTTAAATCGGGAAAGCTCTGTGTCACCTTAAGAGCAATGATGTATTTGTGGAAGCGAGTGGGAGTTTACATCTTTAGGCTTTCTGTCATTGTGAATTAGTGGGCGTCAGGGATTGTAGGATGCACTTATACATGTCAAGAGCTCTGCAATTGGAAAACAGGGTGACGTTTTTAGCATTCATTTGCACACAGACACTTCCTGCCTATGCAATTAGACCTACACTTTTATACTTGAATTATTTTAGTTTTGTATTTAAGTCTGTAAGGACAACCGGTGTTGATGTGTGGGTAACTGTCTGACGTTTGACAGCTCTGTGAAGGCAAGAACGAAAACAACTTCAGTCCCCAACAATCCCAGCTTTATTGGAGTTTTGACCAAACTTGAAGAAACAAACACTCTAGTGTGCCTCACCCGTCGTAATGACGAGACGCCCCCAAAAACATTCCGGTCACTCCAAGAGCAAAAGACAATTCTGTTGTGACGCTAGCAAAACAAAGCCATACACTTCACATGAAAGACCATCACTACAACCCCTCCATGACCCGACTTCTAAGTAGGCAGTATTACATGAGCTACCACCAGTTGGCAACTGTCCGTGTCATGTGATTGGCCTTTTGTAGGCCATCATGCTGGCTGCCAGAGTCTGTGGGCATTTAAAAACTCGGATTTCCGCTTTTAAGCTGGGAATTTGACTGGAAAGCACAGTCTTCCATTAAAATCTGAGATGTAATGTAGCTTGATTATTAGAAAAGCGTGAATCTGCAACACAAAGTTTACAACTTGCATAATTTTTTTAACACAGCTTAGTCTGAAGACTGAAAGTACACAAGAGAGGAAGAAAACACATTTCTAGAGACTTGTCATAAAAAGACTGAGGGTGAACTGTTTTCTTTGGGTGAAATAACCTGAGGGAAATACATTCAAAGAAATCAATAACCCATCACGGGCAGGTTAACATCCTCAATGAACCTCCAGCAATCTTCGTCTTCCTCATGAGGGTCTCTTTCTGAGAACAACTGACACTTCTACTTCATCCATAATGACATGTAAACTTCATATTTCTGGATTCAGGTCTGGTTTACACCTGATATTTCACACCTAGGGCCTAAAATGACATGGGTTTGATCTCCTGTAGTGACTAGATCCTGTTAGATGTCTTCTAACCAAATCCTACAGATAAATCTGGTGCAGAGGTATCATAAAGTCAAGGCAAATATTCAAATGACTGTAATGAAAATGCTAATGTAACCCATTGAGATTACTTCTGCATTCGTCCAGGCATAGAGTCTAGAAATAGGGTCACATACAGCTGTGCCGCATCAGGGGAGACTCTGAAAAGAACATAGAGTTCTGCAAAAGTACATGAAAGGGCTAATGGAAGAGGGAGAAAACACATTCTGTATAGTGGGTAGAAATCAAGTGTTTGACATAGAATAAAACTGACTCTGGGATTTTCTCTAGTGATTGCTGAAATTTGCCCTGTGGCAATAAACAACTACTGTATCCAGAGCTTGTCTTAGACAGTTTAGCTGACTATATTTGAGAAGAGCTGCCTAAGCCACAGATGGACACTGCACTGTTGCATAGACAATCACAGTATTACTGTGCATGTAAATGGGGATATAGTGAGTGAATTTAAAATTCATATCAGAGATCCATACTGCAAGTCAACATTTAAGAAAAATCATCTTGTAGGCCTCTAAAATCAGCCATCCCTTCACTAATCTAAGTACCACAGTAGTGCAATATTTTAGACATGGTGCCATAGTAGTACCAAGTACTTCATAAGTTTCATAAGTTTCTTTTTGCTCTGCCCCTGCGTTCACCTATATTGCCCAGATTACATCATAACACTCCTTCCTTGTTTAGACATTTCCGACATCTATTTGGGAGTGTCTACAACCCAATAATTTGCAAGTCCTCACTAGTAAAAAGAATGCTAGTGTTTCAAAACCGTCTTTGTAACCATGTTTTGCACGTTCTAAACAAACCGGAATGTGGTGGAGCGTGGGTACATATTATTTTACCAGTAAAACAACAGAAAGGAGTGCTAAAAAATTACTGTGGCATCAGAACAAGATTTAGAACCAGTTCAAGATTCAATTCATTTCATAGAGCAGGAATGGAAAGGTGAATGAAATGGACAGTGTATAATTCAGTCCAAAAGCAAACTACTAACACAGCCAGCTGAAATTGCCCAAGACCGACAATCTCCAGAACAGCAGTCAAACGTTGGCAAAGCTTGCCAATTCAAAGGTTCATTGTTGAATTAGGTCAGAGTCACAGAGTGCACATTTAGAGATGCTGGTGAAATTGAGGTTTTCCTATGGGGTTTTCAAGAGAGTCAGGTGCTCGCTGAATTACAAGAGAGACAGAGAGTCGATGAACAGCCTCTTTTGGTTTGGTTACTGTCCCGAGCCAGAACATTCTGTAGAGGAACACTGTGTATCGTCGTTGTTGTCACAGGAGCCAATAGTCTCCTTGGACAGATCTTTTACAGCTGAATGAAAGATTTTTGTAGTAACAAACATAGTTATTTTTTAATTGCTAGGAGATTATCCAACGGCTGTTATGTCAAATGCTTATTCACGCAACACCGCAGCAACACTGCAATTCATGATGAGTTTGTCTTCTGTTATGCAAGATTCTTGTCTAGAAAAAAAAAACTGCAGTAACATTCCATACATGTAATTACACTATGACACAGCAAAATCTCAGACAGTTGCTCAATCAACACATTAACACTTAACAGACCAGGAAAGGGGTCAATTCGGTCCATAAAATTCTGGGGTCCATTCCTGATGTATAATCACTAGGGCTGGACGATATGACCTAAAATCAAAATCTTTAATTGAACATTTTACCTCGATTGCGATTAATGAATGATTATTTTGTTTTTTTGCCCTCATAGTTCACTGACAAGGTTGGTACTGTAAATATGTTTGACTATTAAAGGTGGGATTTTTTTTTCTTAATGAAAGAGTGCTCTGACATAGCTCACTTTCAGCAGTTATTTTTATCTATGGTTTGTAACATTTCTTACAGATTTCTACTCGTTGTAAATCAGATAAATTAGCACAGTACCAGTACATTTATTTGAATGCATTAATGAGAGAGCGATTGCGTGTGTGAATTACTCACTGTAACTATAATGCTATAACTTTTGAGTCTCTAAGCTACTTTAGTGATCACTAGATAATGAAACTTTGCGCTCCTCTCTGCGCACACAATATTCACGTGATGTACGAGCTACTGTCTGTATGAGTGTTCGTGTTCCACAATGCATCAGCACAGTAGCTTAATATGATGATACACATACGATGGTCAAAAATCGCTTGAATGTCCAAACTGGCAAGCCTTAAAGGGTTTATTCACCAAAAAATGAAAATTCTGTCATTAATTACCCACCCTCATGTCGTTCCAAGACCGTAAGACACCCGTAACACAAATTAAGATATTTTTGATGAAATCCGATGGCTCAGTGAGGCCTCCATTGACAGCAAGATAATTAACACTTTCAAACGCCCAGAAAGCTACTAAAGACATATTTAAAACAGTTCATGTGACTACAGTGGTTCAACATTAATGTTATGAGGTGACAAGAATACTTTTTGTGCGGCAAAAATAACAAAATAGCAACTTTATTCAACAATATCTAGTGATGGATTATTTCAAAACACTGCTTCATGAAGCTTCAAAGCTTTACGAATCTTTTGCACAAAAAGTATTCTCGTCGCTTCATAACATTAAGGTTGAATCACTGTAGTCACATGAACTGTTTTAAATATGTCTTTAGTAGCTTTCTGGGCACTGAAAGTGTCAATTATCTTGCCGTCAATGGAGGCCTCACTGAGTCATCAGATTTGATCAAAAATATCTTAATTTGTGTTCTGAAGATGAACGAAGGTCTTATGGGTGTGGAACGACATGAGGATGAATAATTAATGACAGAATTTTAAACCCTTTAAAACACATACAACTGACAAACTTTCGTGAGGACGCAAGCGAAAGTGATCGCACTGTCTGTGTGCGTTGACTCGGCGTTTGAGTTCGTCTCCGTGTTGCTTCCATGCCGCTGACTGGATGGGGCGGAGTCACGTGACTACACGGTAGTATGTTTTTAAGGGGAACGTTTTAAGAGGTTTAAAAAAATGAAATAACCGACATGGGAAAATTATGTTAGTTACTTTTCGATTAATCCACCAGCCCTAGCAATCACAGATAAATGTTAGCCCAGACTATACACTTGTAATTAAAAGGAAAGTTTCTTCAAGTGTCTTGGAGATGTTGTCATAGTTCTTCTAGATTTAGTGTGTCTCTTTTTTTTTCTGTTTCTTCATGTAATCCCAGATGGACTCAATGATGGTGAGATCAGATCATACCGGCTGTTGTCAGACTCCTTGTGCATACAAAAATCCTACTTGATTATTACAATTAATGGCAAAAGGAATGTTTGAATTTTTGGTGATAACACTAATGTGCCTAAGACTTTTGCACAGGACTGTAGGTGGAGCACTGATCTAAAGATAGAGCACTAGTTTTCTCCTGGGTTCTTATAATCCATCTTATTCTTTTGTATACTTGTGTCATTAAGTGCTGCTTAGTAACAGGTCTTATTTATTATCATATTTTAATTAACAGGAACACCAATTAGTGTCCACCAATTAAGTCAAACAATCATAAATCAAAAATGACTAAATAGACAAGGAACAGAGTATATGCCATATTTGAAATACATAGGCTGGAAGCTAGTAGGAGACACCTATGTTTGTATGGTCTATGTACCTGCTGTTACGCCACAGACTTGCATTTTATGATGCTTTACATGTTCCCACTGTGAGTCCCTGCCAGTCTGAGCTTGCCCTCCCCTGATGTCATGTTGCTATGGTAAGCCTGGTACGCGCCCTTCTCATTAAAAACATGTGGAAATTTCCTTACCATCACCTGCTTTCACTGCTGTATCTGATATAAGACGATAAAGGACAAAGGACTTAATACTCAGTTTCAGAACAACAATGTGCCTAAATAATAGGACAAGAAACTCACTAATTTAAGAAACTCAATATAATCTGAGATTTCAGAAATTAGTTTAGAAATGTAATTACTGATTATAAATATAGAATCCAAATATATTTGGAATAGGGCTCATATATCTGAAATATTACAAATGACTTTTCTGGCAATATAAAACTTGTGATTAGGGATGTGTCGATACCGATAACCGATAATTCTTTTATTTGAAAGCCGATAACCGATATATTGGCCGATAAACCAAAATAAAAAATTTATATATAATTTTTGAGAGCCTGATTACAAAAACAAAAGTTTCACTGTTAAAAGCCATGTCCCAAGCACACAATTATAATGTTCTCAATATAATTTTATGTAGCTTATATGACAGACTTGCGTTGCACAATCATATTTCAAGCAATTCAAAACCATCTAAAGTATCTGAAGTGTCTCAGCTGAAGGAAATAATCCATTATTTATCAGCTTTAATATATCGGCCAAATTTTCTTATCGGGCCGATAATGATAACATTAAAAAATGAACATATATCGTCCGATACCGATATGGTGGCCGATATATATATCTTTTTAGGCAGATCACTCACAATTAGGATATGTGTATCATCTACAAGATCTAAAGACCTGGACCCGATAATAAAGAACATCCAGAATTTTATAGTCAGGAACATTTGATCTAAAGAACACTGTGTGCGTTATATAATCCTCAAATGTACTCTCCAGAGGAGAAGCTGAATCTAACACAAAGAGCTTTCTGCGCTTTTATTTTCACAGAGTGTACAGGTGGGGGATGATTTGATATTAGAATAACACACCTGCAACTTTGTTTAGCTTGCAAATATACAGGCCAACCTGCAAGTATGCAAATGCTAAACTAATGCCCTAGTAAACTAATGCATACTACATTGATTTATACCACTTAAATTGAGACCAAACAAACATATCACGCTATATTGTACCATGTGAGTGCTTCAGAGATTAAGATATAACCTTATCTCCCAGAATACAAAGGTTGCATCAGCTTCTTTTTTCAGCTGAGGTTGAATTAGGACACCTGAACTTTAATAAGTGTGTGCAACTGCTGCGACCTAATGTCTTAATATAACACAACAGCAAAATGATAATGCTGGCATGAAGCATTTCTCCAGGATACCTTATAAAAATGAAGTGAACGCTTTAATTTGTCTCTAAAAAATGAGAGCTATTAACCAAGACATATCCAAGGTGATTACAGTGGACTGAGAAAGTATAGCATAAAACTAAATGGCCGCTAAGGATAGTTCATTCAAAAATGAAAAATCTGATCATTTATAAGTTGTTTTGAAACTTTATAATTTTCTCTATTCCAGGGATTCTATGAGAATTGAGAAGTCCACACCATACACTATATTGTTGGAATCAATTTCAGGATAATTTTTCCACCTGATGAAAGTAAAAACTTTGACAGCCAATCAGACTTTAAAGAGTCAAGCAAATAAGTTTACCTGCAGCATGCTTATAATAAACAGAATAATATTGTCCCTTGGTGTGAACACTAAAACAGTTATCGCCATAGTTATCTTTACTCTCTTATGACTGAAGAAAAGTTTTTTGTAGTAACAAACATGGCTACCTTTTAATTGCTATGACTCATCAAACGCTGTTGTCTAATGCTTATTCATCCAACACTGCAAATCCCATTGTCTTAAATTCCTGTTGCGCAGCATTCTTTTCTAGATCTAACGTTTTAACATTCCAACATTATGGCACAACAAAAACATCTTATCTCAATCATTACACCTAAAAGTCCAGGAACTGGGTCAATGATGTGTAACGAAAACTCCAGGACCTATTCATGGAAATGAGTGACCAGCACATTGTTCAAAATCTCTCCTTTTGTGTTACGGGTCATTGACGAATAAGGTTTTTAAAAGTGTAAAACCATAATGGAGATATAATTAATTTTGAAGTTTTATTAAGTGTTAACAATGGATTATGTGGTTTTTATAATCAATTAATGCTACTTTTGTTATTTTTTACAAGATGGACAAAATTTGTCACCAAAAAAGTCATTCGGTTTAACCAAAATTTCGGTTTTACCGAATGACACTTTTGGTTATACCAAATGACGATATTTTCAAACCGCTAACAGGCTGATATCTAGCTAGCTAGCAAAAGGACAATCAAACATTTCATATTTAGTACAAGTTTTTAAAATATTACAGTATTTTCCATGTTTTATAGCGGTTGTACCAAATGACCTGATGTTTCGGGACATGCGTGTGAGCAAGTGAAAACATGAATTTTTCAAATAGCTAAGAGAGAGTTAGTTACTTTGCTTCACGACCATGTGGTCCTTTGCAGGTGTCTGAATGATGTCACATCCTGTCACATGATATTGACTGCATGACTTGAACCAAAATGATCCCTTTATATTGGTTACTCCGAATGACATCAATGAAATTCATTTTTCCGGACATTCTTTTTCAACAATGCAACGACTTCTACACATAATTTTACTAGCATTTTGCACTTTGTTGATATATGATGTTATAAAATCATGCCAGAATAAAAAATATATGTCTGAAAATGGCTGTATTGGACGGTTAAACCGAATAACACTTCAAAATCTTTTCAAAATACCTTTATATGTAGCAAAATATTATTAAAACCTTTTGCATTCAATAAAAGAGATCTAGTTGTACTACCTTACATTCTTTGGATGTCATATCTTTGTATTTTATTATTATTATTAAAGGTTAAGCCCTTTGGACAAAAAAATGACCCGTCACGTCATTGACCCGTTACACAGAAGAAACCAAGCCATTTTTGAGATAACTACTCCTTTAAACAATCATTACTGCAGAACAGTGTAAATAAATGCTGACGTAATGAACACGGGCGTCATTTACAGAGCACACGAAAGTGAATGTACAATGTCCTCCAGATAATCTATAAAAGAGAGTTTATGTTACAGCAGACTGAGGACTATAGTTACAGAAAATAGCATTCTCTATACATCCGATCCTTGGGTTTTTAACCTTTGATGCCATCTGAGCTCTTATCTGATGATGGATTAGTATGGGTACATTATTGATATCAAGGCCCCGTCTTTCCACAGTCTATCCCTTTCAGTCCAAAATTGACATTGATCTGTTACAGAGCGTTCCCAGACTTCCTCAAGTCCCCAAAGAGAGATGGAGGAGCCAGATGAAGGACCTCTTGGGCTTCAGGAGAGGAAACAGCCCTGCTAATAAATACAAGTGTGCCCTGAGCAAGGCAACAGACAGTGCTGTAAAGTAATTGGAGTGAAAAGAGCAAAACATAAACTGACGATCTAGAGGCTGCAGCCAATTTATTGAGCCACATTCAGAGCTCAAGCCTTTCTGTGAAAACCAAATCAAATTATATTCCTGTGATGTTTTATGGTATCTCATTTTATTCTCGCTCTCAGTGGATTTCAAATGAATGCACAGTTTCTTCAAATCTGATGTCAAGTGAATTCGAACCAGCAAACTCCAAACTAGAACATCTAAAACATCATTTCATTGCCGCTGATTTGATTTCACGGTTCAACTTCACAGCGATAAGGCAAATGATACAGAAAATGCTTCAGTAAACAAGCAGACACGGAGCCAATGGTCTGAACTCACTATAAAGACCATGTCAACCCTGCATATTTATGATTTCGAATGAGCATAAAATTATGAGTGGAAATGAGGGGAGGCACAGCTGACTGACACAAGCTGGTGGGTGGGGTGTGGGGGGGGGGGGGGGAGTCATTTCATGGTGTAAATACATTTGCCTGACTCTGTCAAGTTAGGTGACTCAGCCCATATCATGCAAGCTGAACACATAGTACTGCAGTGCATGCCGCACATCACGACAACTACGAGCTTGCCTTAGAAGTGGTGCAGTATATAATGTATATGAAATCATTAAAATGTTCAGATCTTGTGCAGTGAATGTGTAAATGTCAACAGCAGCATATAAGGATGCAGTGAGGCGAGGAAACAAACATGCACTGAAGGTCTTTTTTCCCTTAACATTAATGATAAATCGGCTGATACTGGGCCATTTTGAGATTATCAGCATCATCATTATGTTTCAACTTTTGGACTCTTATATATATATATATATATATATATATATATATATATATATATGTTTGCATCTTTGAATGCTGTCTCTGGCAACCCGCTTCACTGTTACTCATCTTAATCTCATGATAAATCATTTCAAATCAATATATATTAAGCAGCCATGTAATATAGTGGTCTTTATCGTGAATTAATGTGGCTCTCTAATAAAAGATTATGATACATTGCATTCAATAATTTAAATATTCTACGTCAATGTAATTAATACTCTGTATGTGACCCTGGACCACAAAACCAGTTAAAATTAGCACAGGTATATTTGTAGCAATAGCCAACCATACACTGTATGGGTCAAAATTATCGATTTTTCCTTTATGCCAAAAAAACGTTAGGATATTAAGTAAAGATCATGTTCCATGAAGATATTTTGTAAATTTCCTACCGTAAATATATAAAAAATATATTTTTGTGAGTGGATATGCATTGCTAAGGACTTCATTTGGACAAATTTAAAGGCGATTTTCTCAGTATTTTGATTTTTTTGCACCCTCAGATTCCAGATTTTCAAATAGTTGTATCTTGGCCATAATATTAACAAACCATACATCAATGGAAAGCTTATTTATTCAGCTTTCAGATGATGTATACATCTCAATTTAAAAAAAAAGACCCTTATGACTGGTCCAGGGTTACATAGGCTATACCTTTTACATTTCTCCACATATTTCAAAACATGTACTAAAGATTAAAGATAAAGTCTAAATCCAATTCCTCGTATGAATCACATGAATACAAAATGCTAACGCTCCGAGAGTGGATGGTGAATTATTAGTCGTGATCTGAACTGCTCCACTTTGCGCAGCGGCAGCAGCAGCAGTCAGTCAGTCAGTCACATGCACGCCCGGAGGAGGGAGTGTGTGGCTGTCGTGGACGCGCGTCAGTGGTCCCGCCCCTCTCTCGTTCTACTACGTCTAACGGTGGAGAGCACATGACTGCAGTAACTGTGTTCTGTAACTCCAGTCACGAGGATGGAGTACTATTACACTGACCAGACTGCGCGCTCAGCCCTATAACCCGAAATGAGCACATTTACAGCGCGTACACTATTCCCGCTGACACAAGGACAAAGGACAAACGCCACCGAGCGCTTCCTCACCTTGTTCAAATGTTTTAAGTAGACTGAAAATCGAGTCGTCGTCTTTCAGTGACACCTGACACACAGTATACTTAGCGCGCGATCTGTAACCGTGCACAATTCGATTCGACAGGAAAATCATACCCTTCTTTAACAGCACGTGCCACTTTTAGAATTTAAGATAAATTAATGACCGTGTTCTAATCTGCGCCTCATCCATGTCTAAACATCTCTGCGTAGGCTATAATTTCAGTGATGTAACGTAAAAATATCAGTATGTTTCATAAGCGTCATATTGTAACTACGTATATTGTATCTATAAATAAACACTTTGCAGTGCGACCACAGCCTGTTTGACATGACAAGCACGAAAGTGCAAAATGCACAGCGTTTATTTATTAATATCGACAGCACATAGGCTACTGGCACATGATGCAAAGATCGTTTGACTACTTCTAAATGGCATCCAAGCTCTTGTTTTGTAACAGTTACGCAAACGCTTACGAAAACAATACATTTTTCAAATGAGCAGAGTTCCGATATACTCCTATATATACTCCTATATGATAGCTATTTGTAAACATTTTGTATAGGGCCTACAGTGCTGCGTATTAGTTTCTCAACTTTATAGCCTACATTCAATTTATAGCGTTTATATAGTTTTGCTCAAGCAAAACAGGTCATTTATGAATATATATTATGCAATTATCCTGTAATAACTGCATCAATATTATTAATATCTGCACCGACTGAAAATTACACGTGATGCATTAGACAAAAAAAAAAAAAAAGACTGAAAATATATATAAAAACAGTTCTCCTGATCTGTGCTTACTTTTCATCTCTCACAATGAACTGGTATGAATCAGTGCTCTTTCGATTTTAAAACTACACGATCACATCAGGAAACTTAAGTCAAGTTCACCAAAGTCCCACGTGTCACACACACACTCACACACACAGACCGGGAAATTGGTATGATTTTTGGCATACCGACGAACACATTTTGAACTTGTTCTAAAACACTTGTGAAGTCATGAATCGTCCCCTAATCGCCAATCCTCGAAAGCAGAATGAAAAAGAACGATTATTTGAACGTTATTCGTTTATAAGTCACTTTTCTCAAATATGCATTATTTCCTGTGAACTCCACGTGAAGCGCAGACGTCAGGGACTCCAGACGCCGGCTGAGACGCTCTGACAGCATCGATGAAATGATGGAAGTATATCGTGCCACAGACAGTAACGTGCAAAAATACACCTGGGGAATAATAGCCACGATTCTGTTCTATTAGAAATTGTGCATAGCTTACCTGGCTTCCGGAATTTTCAGTCAAGTAATTGAAGACGAATGAAGAGAGCTCCTCATCTAACAGTGAAGCGCAGTCCGCCATCTTCTAGAGAATGAGATGAGAGGAGCCAGAGAGCGTAACTATACTGGGTCTTCCAGCATGCAGTACGAATCTCTAACCAACCGAGGGCAGTGTGCTGAGCTCCCTTAGTGCTTCCCAATAATTGCTGGATTAAATAAAACAGCAGAAAGTTGAATTATTTCAAGGTGTAGGTGGGTTAAACACAGGTTGGTGGCTGAAGAATGAAAGGACTAGGAACAGGATGCATGTTGCTAACTGCAACTGAAGCTGGTTCTGCTGCCTATTAGAGTGTCTATGACTCATTTATGATGCTAGTTTGTTATGTTTGAAGTCCATGTCAGCTCTGTGCATCTAATATATAACAACCACAACCCACCAAAGGATGTATATGGTTGGTTGCATGCATCCTTTACTACAGTATGCATGCAATGCAGTACACAACATACCATTTTTGGGCTTTAGCATGCTTAAAAACCTCAGCCAATAACTCTGCTTGTATGGTTTGTTAACAGAAAAACTATTTGTATCAGCTCTAAATTCTTAAGACAGCTTTGTTAATCATAGTACACTCTGTTGTTGGGTTAAAAACAACCCAGCGATTGGGTTAAATGTTTGCCCGATGTACTGGGCAGTTTTATTTAACCCAACTATTATTTAAAAATTACTGTATGGCTGGCTTAAAATGAACCCAAAATAGGTTGGAAATTAAAAAAAATCAGACATAATTACTAGAGGAAACAATGATAATCAAAAGGTGAACATTTATTAATGAGCAATATAATAAATGTTTGTTGTTTAATTATTATTCATTAAATGTATTAATGTTCATTTATTAAACATATTAATAAATGTTCATTTCCAACATATTTTGGGTTCATTTTAAGCAAGAAATACAGTAATTATGTGTTTTAAACAAAGTTGAGTTAAATAAAACTACCCAGCAGGTGGGGCAAACATTTAACCCAACCGCTGGGTTAAAACAACCCAATCGCCTGGGTTAAAACAAGCCAATCACCTGGGTTAAAACAAGCCAATCGACTGGGTTAAAACAAGCCAATCGACTGGGTTAAAACAAGCCAATCGACTGAGTTAAAACAAGCCAATCGACTGGGTTAAAACAAGCCAAATCGACTGGGTTAAAACAAGCCAAATCGGCTGGAGTTAAAAAAAGCCAATCGCTGGGTTAAAACAACCCAATCACTGGGTTAAAACAAGCCAATCGACTGGGTTAAAACAAGCCAATCGACTGAGTTAAAACAAGCCAATCGACTGGGTTAAAACAAGCCAGTCGATGGGGTAAAACAAGCCAATCACTGGGTTAAAACAACCCAATCAACTGAGTTAAAACAAGCCAATAGCTGGAGTTTAAAAAAAAAAAAAAAAAAGCCAATCGCTGGGTTAAAACAAGCCAATCGCTGGGTTAAAACAAGGCAATCGTTGGATTAAAACAAGGCCAATCGTTGGGTTAAAACAAGCCAATCGCTGGGTTAAAACAAGCCAATCGTTGGGTTAAAACAAGCCAATCACTGGGTTAAAACAAGCCAATCGTCTGGGTTAAAACAAGGCAATCGCTGGGTTAAAACAAGCCAATCGCTGGGTTAAAACAAGCCAAACACTGGGTTAAAACAAGCCAATCGGCTGGGTTAAAACAAGGCAATCGCTGGGTTAAAACAAGCCAATCACTGGGTTAAAACAAGGCAATCGTTGGATTAAAACAAGGCCAATCGTTGGGTTAAAACAAGGCCAATCGGCTGGGTTAAAACAAGCTAATCGCTGGGTTAAAACAAGCCAATCGCTGGGTTAAAACAAGCCAATCGGCTGGGTTAAAACAAGGCCAATCACTGGGTTAAAACAAGCCAATCGGCTGGGTTAAAACAAGGCCAATCGGCTGGGTTAAAACAAGCTAATCGCTGGGTTAAAACAAGCCAATCGCTGGGTTAAAACAAGCCAATCGCTGGGTTAAAACAAGCCAATCACTGGGTTAAAACAAGCCAATCACTGGGTTAAAACAAGCCAATCGGCTGGGTTAAAACAAGGCAATCGCTGGGTTAAAACAAGGCCAATCGGCTGGGTTAAAACAAGCTAATCGCTGGGTTAAAACAAGCCAATCACTGGGTTAAAACAAGGCAATCGTTGGATTAAAACAAGGCCAATCGTTGGGTTAAAACAAGCCAATCGCTGGGTTAAAACAAGCCAATCACTGGGTTAAAACAAGGCAATCGTTGGATTAAAACAAGGCCAATCGTTGGGTTAAAACAAGCCAATCGCTGGGTTAAAACAAGGCCAATCACTGGGTTAAAACAAGCCAATCACTGGGTTAAAACAAGCCAATCGGCTGGGTTAAAACAAGGCAATCGCTGGGTTAAAACAAGGCCAATCGGCTGGGTTAAAACAAGCTAATCGCTGGGTTAAAACAAGCCAATCGGTGGGTTTGTCCATTTTCAACCCAACTTGGGTTGTTTTTTAACCCAGCATTTTTTAGAGGGTAGAGATGTTTTTTATTTTTTATTTTTGGTGAATTTAGAGTGCTTGTTTGACATCATTATAGACATCATTAAATTTAATCATACACATTAGCATTATATAATTGGCCACACTGTAATTATTAGCAAAATATGATTTGCTCTTATCTACCGTACTAGAGAGTCTTTGGACTTTTTATGTTGAGGCACTTATCTTTGACCCTACTGTATACTACAATAAATAAAATAATGAATAAAAAATCAAAGCTCATGGTAATACAGTTTGATATATGAGCAATGCATTAAAATCTATATAAACAATTAGGGTAATTACCCTGTAATCAGTAGACTCATTGATTGGCTGCTCTTGTCAAGTGCAGTTTTCCTACAGTCACTCACAGGCTCTCCCTATGATTTGGGGATTCTGACAGCTTCAAGTAACCTCAATACTTTATCATGAATCGAGCTACTTAATTGATTGAGACATTTCATTCAGAGTGACATCCCAGAGATCACCAGCTGACTCTTACTCAAGAGAAGATTAAGAGTAAGAGTCACCTGCCATTCACATCTAACTCATAAATCTTGTAGATGTTAAGATAAACTGTTTACAAGGCGTGTAAACCAATAAATCTGAATCGACAAGCCCTATTATAATTCTCAGTCAAATCAGAAATGACCCCAAGGCCCCATCCGTCTATTGAACTGTGTGCTGACTATATAGCCAGCTATCGACCAAACACATGCTGTTTGAATGTTTGAGGTCAAAGCAAAAGTTTGATTCCAACCATGCCTCTTTGAAAACACACTGTATATAAAAAAAAAACCTATAAATGCTCTTAGAGGCTTGATCGATAAACCGTAGGTTGTGCTAATTCTTAGAGCAAAAACAAATGAGACAACAGATGCAACAAAAAGCAAACATTCAGTGACATTCTTGGCTTAGAGGGGAACCTCAAGATTGTTGCTTAAGCCAACTTCCATAAGAGTGTGAAAGGTCACTGGAGGGATTTGACAGCCCTGAGCGTCTGGTAGGTGTCTCTGACAGCTGTCAGACTGGAGGAGTTTGTTCTCAGTTGGAGTTATCAGTCAAGAGAAGAGTCAGTTTCATTAGTCATATCATTTCATTGATTATGCCCTGATGTATGGAGGTCAACAACATTGTGCCTTCAGCTGCAGTTGTCCAAGGACAGCAATCAATAGAATTCACACATTGTTTTCCGACGCTGAAGCACGCATGACGGTTTTTCATGTTTTTGTTTGCCGTGATCAATGAGACAGCATGTTGCAGGTGCTGGTGTTACAGCTTATGCATACTGCAGACATCTCTCACAGTGTTTTATGACTGGAAGGTGATTTAATGGGGACTTCCATGTGAATGGACAGGGCACTGAGAGGAGACAAATCAAAGAGCACACTTGCTTATGCACCAAGGGCTGTTGCAACAAATTTATGAAGATTGTCATGTTGGAACTTTGGGTTCAATTTCAGAATGACACTTTCAGAGTCCTGAAATTGTGAAAAGCCCTGTTGGGAAATTCATATATGCACTAGATGTTCGTTGTGTGGTATATTTTGTACACTCAATTTTAACTGCATCTTGCATCAGTGTTTAGTGGCCTTCTTATGCCCAATCTCATTAATGTTTACTTGAATACAAATCTAACTGCAAAAGAAGAAATCTTTTTTTTTATCCAAATAAAAGAAAATGCTTGCAACTAGAGTCAGCACGATTCCTGACAGCATGTAATTTCTGAAGACAACATCAAACACTCACTCTAATTCAGTTCAGACAGAGCTATTTTAGTATCTTAACAGTTGTGTCCATGTAAACAAATGGACCATACTCACACCTTATGTGGAGAACGGTCATCAGCTGGACAGACATGTCACAGCAAACATCCTGCTGAAATGATGTTGCGCTTCAAACAAGAGTGTTAGAGACAAAAAATGCAGTGTTTATTCAGTCTTGTCAATAGAATCCATTAATCAGTAATACTACTGTCAGCTACAGAAGATCTGTTTATTTATATTACATATATTCAAATTATATCATGGTCATACTCGATTCAGATTGACTGGAAGGTGTGCATTAAAACCGTTCTACATTAATGCGCTGGATTCATTGAAGCTTTTGAAGAGTTCTTTGCCTCCATGTTGTGCATTAAAATCCTTTAATGCACAGCTAGCCTTGGATTATCCTTTACATATTTTCCAGTGAAGTATAACTGGAACTGAAATGACTTAATCATATATATATATATACATATATATATATATATATATATATATATATATATATATATATATATATATATATATATATATATATATATATCCAAAAATTACATTAAATAGTTGATATTTTATATGTGTATTACTTATGCATTTTCTCTTTTCTTTTGATGGCTGATGGGTAATGTTCACTCTAACCTTGAGCATTGCTAGGATTATGCTATCAGCCCCTCAGAAGAGCAAGCTGATCCTGTTTCAGACCTACTGGAGCATTTAACTACAGAAATATGTGACTTCATTATATTCTGAAGGTTGAAGTCTAACTCGCAGAACGACTGAATCACAACATGCCAGTGTGTATGCAGCAGTTACAAGCAATTTGAACTACAAGGCATAGTTCAAAAAAAGCCGAGCCATGATTGGAGGAAATGCCCGGGACACTACAGATATGCAAAGCATGCAAGGCAGAACACGCTGTGATTGGCTGGGACTCCTCCTGTCTCTGTGCATAGTAGGAGAAGGAGTGAGTAGAGTAAAGCAGGCTGCATTAGAGACATGCTTTCCCGAGCAAACACGTGCATGCTTGTCACATGATTCCTTTTTCCATTGCCGGCGCCTGACCGTGCATAGTGCTTACGCTTGCCATGTTGGTTAGATGAAAAGATAAGGATGATTGCACAGGTGAAAGTTGAAAGCAAAATAGTCAAATCTTACACAAACACAAAAGTGCAAAGGTGACAGACAATTTGAGAAGGCTAATGCCATATTTATCCCAAATAAGTATTTTAAAAATATATTTTTTAAATATATAAGGAATAGGGAAAGAATGCCAATATAAAGTGTAACATACTACCTATGTGCAACTGCATGTAGATATATATATATATATATATATATATATATATATATATATATAGAGAGAGAGAGAGAGAGAGAGAGAGACCTAAAAAATAGAGAATTATTTTAATGTGTAGAATTATATGTCAATGTAAAAAGCATATTGAAAGGGGAACATAATTATATAAATATAATTAAGATTTAAAATATATACTAAAAATACTGAAAAAAATATTAGAAATAAAATAACTGAATTGGTGTGGTGTCTGTATCTGTACCAAAAAGCAGCATCAAATACCATATTATGTCTTATTTGATTAACCGAACCTTGGTTGAGTGAAATATGTTTGAAATATTGACTTAAAATGATGCAGCATCTCTATTGTGGTGTATATTGATCTAGGGCACACACATATACTTATGCACACACACAAAACCCTCTACTAGAGTATATGTTTCAGGGAAGTGGTTCTCAACTGGTTTGGCCGTGGGACCCATATTTTCCCATGTTCATGAAGTCGCGACCCAAATTTGTAGGAATTTGAACCAAGCAAATTTATTTCTCAAAAATGGACAGCAGGTACACAAGTACTGTCCCTCTTAACATACACATAAATTGTAAGAATGTCACCAACACTAATGAATAAACTGACTACAATTTGTAAATAATCTATACCCTAGCACTGCGTAACATTTACATAATTTATACTGTTTGGTAATGTCATAACTAACTATGATGTTGCATGCTTTTGATTTCAATCGCTCTTTATATATAATGATTTACAGTGCGCACCTCCACATTTACGTCTGACAGGACAGGAAAGTTTGGACTACGTGTTTTTCTTAGGCACTATTTACTTAAACTGTCTGACGCATCAAAAAAAAGGTCTTGTATCAGAAAAACATTTACAATTACGTTGTTTGCTGTTGCTGTTTCTTTTAGACTACATACTCTGCGACTGGTCGTGACCCACCAGTTTTAGGGCACTTTTACACTTTCACATTTAGATTGCCTGGTCTGAACTCAGATCAAGTTTGATTGCTTCCTCTCCCCCTGCTGAATTGTGATGAGTTTGTATAATTTTGGTCTGAACCGCGGTGTGGTTTGCATCATCAAAGGAGCAGCTGTTTACTCCTGCTGCATGATAACGAAACTGCAAGAGAAGGTAGCAAAATGCAAAGTGTTGCTCACCACACTCTTATATTTTGGTTTTTGAATCTTTGATTTTGTTTTCAAAGCATCAGCACATGCGAGCCAAACTTTAACATCAATCGAAGCCGGGCGCGCAACAAAAAGTGCTAGTGAAAAGCATTCAAAAGTTAAACTGGGAAAAACAAGATGCTTCTGGAAATAGGTGAAAGCCAAAATTGGAGGTTTGACCAATAAGCTCAAATCCTCACTTTTATCTTTGACCTGAACAATCTGGAATTTCCCATTATTCCAGTGCATATCAAAACAAGGGGTTGCTTTGAACAAAGGATAGAGGCCTTTTCTGTCAGGGGTCTGTGGGCGATTGACCTGCGGGGCCATGTGCAATGGTTTGGGAGTGCCTGAGCTTTAGTCATCACAGCATGTGTGTACACTGCTGCATGTGTGGCATTCCATCACTAAACCTACCAGTGTCTTCAAAGACACACCCATCAATGCTTTCACAATCCCAACAACTTTTTTTGCTATTCCAATGTACTGTGTTTGTGAACTAGGCTGTGTGGCAAGTGCCTAAATTCAACATCAATTATGTATTTACCAAACTTGTAGCAACTGGCTTTTCCCCATCTGCAAGCTCTATTTACACTCATATCCACTGGCAGGAAAGAAGGTAGCCGTTATTGCAGCTGATTAATTAACCATGCAGTAATTATCAATATGGGTAGGAATGGTTGACGCCATTGCTGCAAACCTTCTGAAAGCAGTGTGCTATGTTTTTGTAGTGACACTGAGATGCTGGTCTCAGGCCTGGAGTCCTTTAAAGAGTTGTTGACATGTGACTGTCACAGTGTTGGACAGCTGTGGGGTAGAGACCAGAAGGAGATGCCCATCATGGTCTATCAGGATCTAACAAACTCACTGTCCCAACACGCCAAGAGAAGGTGCCAGCTGAGTTAGCTACATGCTATATGGCAAGGCCATCCCTTTCAGTCATCCCTTGGGTCTCTTCTCCACCCAAGCATTTAAAAATTGATGAGTACGAAATCTCCCAAACAAGGGTTTCCTTTCCAATGATTATAAGTGGCTGGAACAAGACCCTTCTGGACTGGATTGCTAGTTTGTTTTAGTGGCAGTGTTGTAACAATGATCCATTTGGCAGATGGCTTTATCCAAAACAACTTACAATCCATTCATGGTATACATTTTATCACTATACATGATCCCAGGCACTCATCTCCATAACTGCTAGCCATTTTGAAACAGTAACATCAGACAAGGTTGATTTGGGTCTCAGCTGGGTCTTTGTTTTGTGAAGGATCTAGTGTTATCAGGGCATGGGAGAGGTTGAGCTATAGTCTGTGCTGATAGCCCACCTGCTGAAACGCTGAGTGCACAGCCAGATGCCGCCCAGCCAAAGTAGGCTAGTACTGGAACAGTCTAGTGCTCCTCCATTCTCACTTTGCACGGCCCAGCGCAACGTTACTCAGCCTCCCCTGAGACATGCTGATTTATGGCCATGAGCACCAAGAGGGACAAATGACTCTAATCCCGACAGCACCGTTTCATAAGCTCAGTGACAAACACGTTTAGAAATATTGGAAAAATGCTTAACAATCAAAGTCATAAACATTGATCCTGTTCAATGAGATGGAAGACCTTGAATTGCAAGCTCTTGGAGACAAGAGTATGAGTGCATCGCATGAAAGAACCCACATCGAAGTGGAAATCTCTATAAATCACAAGGACACAATAATGTGCTTTTTGAAGGACATTATATGAGTTCAGTAGACTGTCACCTTAGAAGGGGAACAGATGGAAAAGCAGGCAAGAATGGGAGGAAGATGCATTTTTTGCGATCTTTGGTAGCCCGGGGGCATATCTGGAGATATCGTGGGCATATCTTGACATTTACACGATGAAGAATTATCAACAGAGCAGAGCTTGAAGGAAGGTTAAACAGTGCAAAGGGAGTCTTCTCTCCACATATGACATTCACACCAATTTCGCTCAGCAGTAGGATCACATCACTCACAGTCTTTCAATATCCACCACCAGACCGACACCTTCAAACACATTTAGCATAACTGACTATGCAAATAAATTCCACACAATAGCCTGTGATTACCCAAATGCTTGGTCGCTTTGAGCCAGTCCCAACAGGATAACTGCAGATTGATGGAAGGAACTGACCCCTAGCCTCTCGTTTTCTCTTCACGTCTCTGCAATTCTGGAGCCAAGAGACACGGGCCCTGATAACCCTACCATCTTATCACAGAAGCACACTCCCTTGGTGCTGAATCCGTAGGTAATTGAATCATGCACAGGGCTATTTGTCTGATGGTATTTAAAAAGGGACAGACAGGTGGTGACTGGGTATGCTGGCTTCCTCACACTGAAAGATACTATTGGTCCAGTCCTTGCTGCAGTGGTTAGTCATATGGGGATTATACAACAGCTACAACTCACTTTATTCCACCTTGTGCTCACCAAGCAGGAAAATGGAGCTAAATATAAATGCAGTTGGCGGCATCTCTGGAAAGGTCAACAATACATTTGCACCATGAAGATTATTGCATGTAAACGTGACTTACTTGCAGCATTTAACTCAGACCAAGGATGGGAATCATGGATTCTTTAATAACTCTGTTACATAAGAGGCTTCGCAGATTAGTTTTTTCCCTAAAGATGATCTTTTCTCCCGTTCACATCAAAGAGCTTGATGTGTAAATTTCCGACTGCTAAGACTAGCTCTTTTGAAACCCCTTTGACTGTGATGATGAAACAGGAGAGTTTGTCTCTTGAATTAGGCCATTAGGTGAGCACCTCAAGATAATGTTTGAAATATCTTATAACTTACATTTAGTGACTCCCATGTGACTCAGATAATCCTTGACAACCAAAACAAAGCTGTTCATCTATTATCAGTATGGAACGGCTGGGGGCCTCCACCTCATATGCCCACATGCTGTCAGTGTTTTCACCAAGTGTCCGACCCTCAGCAACTTTATTATCACAAACTAGGTCTCCAGCAGACAGATTCGCTTACCGGGGCACTTATCGAACCAAAGAGCTCCACTGGTTGAAATGACAAACTTATGAGTTTTCCATTGGGATTCATGGTATATGCTTGTCCCTTGACTGAAACATAAATGTTTTGCTTTGACCAGAATATTATTGCATTTAGGAATGGGTCACAATTCTCGCTTGTCCATATGGGGAAAGATGTCTTATGCAATGTCAGTGTCTTTGATTTCCTCTGTCCATCTCTCTCAACAGCTGTTGTTGGAGATGGACCAGAACACTAGCTTACTAAGTCTGCTTAATGTAAGCACAGCTCCGCAGGGTAGGGGGAAGGTCTTTGGATTTAACCATCGGTTCATTCTGCCCAGAGGACGTCAGCCATCGCAACGTAATTAATGTGTATTTGCTCATCTGTTAAGGTACATTCGTTGACCTTAAACCTCTTGCTGTTCTCCCTTCCAGTTGGCCAGAGAGGATGGGCAGTGAAAGAGTGAGATGGGATGAGAGGAGAGGAACGGGGAAAGAATAATGCTAATAAAACCAAAAGAAAATGCTACCTATTGCATACTCCCATTGAAACAAAGCCTTACCCAGCAGAACTCTTTGTGAGCTGCTGCTATGAGATGAGAGCTTTTGCAATTACACAAAGATTATCCAGCACATGACCCACTGAGAAATCCCCAACCCCACAAAATCTGCAAAAAGTAAAAAAAAAAATGCACAACTTGTCCTGGTTTGAGGACTGAACAAAGCAAAGCCAAAATGATGAAATAAGGGAAGTAGGAATTTCCCTCCTGAGGGGAGTATGAGGAATCAATCAGGCTGAGACAGGTCTATGACAACACATTCCCACAAAACAAGGAAGTGAATCCTGATTCATTGGTGGAGGAGGAAGCGCAGCAGGCTCAGGCAAGATCGCCCCTGCAACACAGACATGGTCATCTAATACTTTACTAGATACATTCATCTTCCTGTCTCTCTCTTTTGGACATAACAAGAATAACACAGAAAGCAGGAACATAATTCTGCAGTCCCTTGTTTTGTTCCTATGAAACATGATGGCTAGAGATTTGATATTCAGCATTGAAATAGGAGTTTTGTTATTACTGCAGTACTTCATACACGTCTTTAAGCAGGTTAGTTGAACTCTGGTCACTGTGATAGAGGGTGAGGCCCAACCTTTTTCAAGAACTGTAAAACTGGAGATTATCTACATTGTAATTGAAAACTTATCAAATTTCAAAGGACTACACATTCTTAGAAATGATAAAATAAGTATAAAATAAGGTTAGAAAAAGGGCAAAGGGTAAAGAGCATGTGTGCCAGTAATGACTGTGTTTACATCACCTTTCACTAGTGAAGCGTTGTGATGTTTCAGATATCTGCAAGGAAAAAAGGAAAACCAAAGTCTGTTTATAAGTATTTCATTCTTCTTCGCTATTGTGTTTTTTCTGTGTAAGATGCTTTCTGCATCTTATAACCAACCAGTATTGGAATAGCCCATGTGAATTAATTATACACTCTAAAAAATGCTGGGTTAAAAACAACCCAAGTTAGGTTGAAAATGGACAAACCCAGTGATTGGGTTAAATGTTTAGTCAGCGTGTTGGGCAGTTTTATTTAACAATAATCACTATATGGCTGGCTTGAAATGAATCAAAATAGGTTGGAAATTTAAAATCAGACACATATCAGAGGCAACAATAATAATCAAAAGATGAACATTTAATAATAAGCAATTTAATACATGTTTATCGTTTAATTATTATTCATTAAACTTCATTAAACATATTAATAAATGTTAATTTCCAACATACTTTGGGTTCATTTTAAGCAAGCAATACAGTCATTTCCAAACAATAGTTGAGTTAAACAACAGGTTGGGCAAACATTTAACCCATTCACTGGGTTAAAACAACCCATTTGCTGGGTTTTGTTCATTTTTCATCTTTTTCTTTTTGTTATTTGAATTAATAGTGGGGTGACTGGCGTTGTCATTTATTTATCATTCCTCTGAGAGGATCCAAGGACAGCGTAAGTATGGCCAAGTCCCGTGATATTCAAGACTGCCAAGTTCTCTGCTGCCCTCCACACCGTGCAACCTCTGTGACTTATAATGTTTGCATTCATTATCTTATCTACCCTGACTAAATCAATCTGCTGATAAGTGTTAAGGCATTGAGGAAATGCTGCATACTTCACAGGGAAAAAAAAGCAAGTCATAAAAAACGCTGTTGGTTATTGTCTACAAAAGAAAGTGGAGCGCATGAAATGATTCCAAGATGCTGCTCTAATTCCTTTTATCTGCAGATCATTATTCAATAATGTTTTACTGCTTTCTGGGTGAATACCTCAGAGAATGTCTGATTAAGAAATCATTTCACATGGAAGTCTGGAGCTAGTAGACACCTGTGAAGGTACTAACAGGAAATGTGGATTGTTTGAAAGTTCTGTTCTAGATGAGGAATTGGGTCTCACAATAACTGTGTTAGTTTTTTTTCTTGACGACAGTTCCTAATCACAACTGTCAGATTCTCTCAGTTCGAAAAGGATCAAATTGAGATTTAAGAAAGCTTTTTTTGTTCATTTAGTAATCCGCCCCGGCTGAGATAGGTCAAAGGTCAGTTGGCTTGGTCTTATGGCACAAGAAAAAAAGCATCTGTCAGCAACCCAAGCTCAAAACACTTTCATTACTCAAGGACAACTGCCACAAGTGGAAGGTTAGTTCCACACGAATGGACTGGAATTCCAGGGGTGTCGCTCCATGTCTGAGAGTCAGCTGCTCTGCCAGGGTGACCTCCAAGCACCATTTACATCAGATCGCCGCCCGCTGCCTGGGTCACATGTGTCTGTCCCATTTCAGCAGCGTCTTGAATCAGGAACAACCCTCTCCATTCCTGAAGTTTCTCCCCGGGGAAAAGCACTGAGAGAGACTCCCGTTTAGGTCAATGGAGAAGCGGCCCACAGATCAATGGCTGTGCTCGGTCACATGGGGAGGGGGATACCAGTGTAGATGATACGCTTCCGTCTAATTACACTGCAAGGCCGTTTCAAGGCCACTTAGACCCTTACTCACCGCACCTCTGAAGGAATCAGCATTCATTCTGATGCGCTAAAGCAGAACGCTGCTGTAATACAGGAGAATCAAAACTAAGAGCACAAAACATGACCATGTTGCCAGGGTGTTCTGGGATTGCTCAAGTCAAAAGTGCCTACCTCTAAAGTTTCAATGATATTTATACATTTACAGGGTTAGTGCATTAATTACTCACCCTCATGTCGTTCCACACCTGTAAGACTTTCGTTCATCTTTAGAACACAAATTAAGATCTTTTTGATGAAATCTGAGAGGCCTGTCCCTCTAAACTGAGAGTTTAACCCTTCAAAAGGTCATTAAAGCGATCGTAAAACTAATCCTTATAAATTGAGTGATATAGTCCAAATTTTCTGAAAAGACTTGATAGCTTTATATGATGAACAGATTAAATTTAGGCTTTTATTCACATATAAACATTGATCAGCGAACATAAACAGAAGCTCAACCGAACCTGCTTGACGTGTGAAAACAAACCTTATTGGTTGTTGAGGAAGCTCAAATGTGCTGCGTAACACGAGAATGAACCTCATTGGTTCTCTCACGCCAAGCAAGCATGCTTGAGCTTCCATTAACCACAACTGATGTTTGAGTTTGTGTATATGTGAATAAAAGCTTTTCATCTTATAAAGCGATGGTGTCTCTTCAGAAAATTTAGACTAAACTGCTCAGTTCATATGGATTAGTTTTACGATCCCTTTATGAAGCATCAAAGCCTGTCTCAGATTTCATCAAAAAGATCTTTATTTGTGTTCTGAAGATGAACAAAAGTCTTACGGGTTTGGTACAATATGAGGCTGAGTAATTAATGTCATAAATAATATTTAACATTAACCTATTTTAATAAATGCTGTAAAAAATGTTGTTTATTGTTAGTTCATGATACATAATGCATTACAAATGTTAACAACCCTTAGTTGTAAAGTGTCACCAGTTTTTTAGTCAGATCTTTATGAAATGTAAAATTCCATTTTTCCTCTGGTCCACAGCTGTACTTTTCCTACCAACCATGTGACTAACCAGAACCAGTTGCCAACTTCCCAGGATATTTGGACAGTTGGAGCAGAGGAATTCAAAACAAAAGCGTAGCGTACTCTTACCAAAGCACTGTGGCCACGCCTTTTGGCCACTCCCCCTTCACTCCCACTTGTTATCATAACGGCATGTAAAGGTTAAATTCAACATTGTTTGTTTAAAATATACACATGGATGATAGAGCAGAAAACAGACCTCACATGATCTTTAACCCTTTGCAGGTGCAACAAACTCGCGCTGGTGACGGGGTGTGCGGGTAAAGCCCGTCTGAAGCAGCTGTGCTTGTGTTGGGTTAATACGAGGGCCTTATGGTGGTCCCATCTTGGTGCAAGGATGAAGTTCAACTCACCCCGAGCGTCCCAGTGATTTTAGTTGTTTACTCTCTTGCCGTATGGGGCGAGTGTGATTGTGAACTGTTTCCCTGTGAACCCAGAAGAACAGAAAACAAAGAACATGGAAAAGTTGTGCACACATGCACACAGCAGGTGTAACCAACAGATGCAGCTACATTAGATTAGCTCATAAAACAATGCGCCGCCGGTAATGTGAGGAGTTCAGCACGTTCAGCTCTCTCGATCGCACACATGTGGAGGGTGGAAAACACTTAACATTTAACACAACAAGAATAGAGCGGCCCGAGCAGCTGGGCGTTTGGTGAGCGAGCGCATCTCACGCTTCAGGTTCTGTTTAAAGTTTAAACACATCCAAGTGCATGCAGTTTGGCTCCAGTCTGGCTGTTAGTGTGTAGAGAGCAGAACAGGGGGGTGGTGTCAGTAGGGATGTGCATGCTTGCTTATTGTCATGTCATGTGATCTGCTCTGGAAATAGCCGCCTGTCACAAAGGAGGAATGGATCTGTGTGCCCTCTCCGGTATGACGGAAATACAACTCTCAAAGGTGAACCTCAACCCCCTCCGTTCCCGAAATAACCAATGTAATATCAATGTCCCACAAACAGCGCAACAGAGAAAGGGAAAGGAGCGAGTGAGTGACGTCCCAGGAAAGAGCAGGAGAGCTGATTCTGTGAGAGCGATATGCTTCAGCTTTTGTTTCAAGGGGATGGCAGCAAATTCAGGCCTTGAATCATGCAGTATTGATGAAGCAGATGATGGAACGCGGTACTTCTCTACTGCATGTATGTTTGCCATACAGACCTGGAAACATGTGTGCAGCTGTGAATGTTTAAAGTGATGAGAGCAAAGCACAAGAGACTGGTACATCAAACCAGAGCAGAACATATTTGCTTAGCAGCAGATCACATCATATTTTAAATGAGGTTCATATCAGATACTGATCTCATATAAAATACACTGTAAAAAAAGAATTGTTGGTTTAACTTAAAAATAGTCACCTGGTTGCCTTAAAATTTTGAGTTCATTGAAATTAAAAATTTGAGTTAATACAATGAATGTGATTGGTTTAATCAACAGAAACTCAAAATATTATGTTATCTGAACCACAGCAAGTTGATTTGACAAAAGAAAAAATGTTGTGATAAATCATGAAAATATTTTTATACAGTGAATTTAGAAGAGGTTTTAATATTATCAGTATTAATATTATTTTTGGTTCCCTTGTAACTTCAATTATTGCGTTTTATTTTTAAAATATTTCCATTTTTTTAAAATTCAGTTTAAGGGGCAGTTTACACAACGCTGTTTTGAACTAAAACTGGAAAACTTTTTATGCGGTTTGGCCGTTCATTCAAACGACAATGGCATTTTGGGGACCTGAAAATGCAAACTTTTGAAAACGGGTTTCAAAGTGCAAGTTTTTGAAAACGATAGTGTTATCATCTCTGTACAAAAATGCAAATTTATGAAAATGGTGATGGCATGTACATGCTTATTACATGTTCAGTCTATAGGTGTGTAGCATTTCTTTACAAAGTGACATCGCCATCTACTGGCCTGGCAGCAGAATACAGCGTTTTTAGTCATTTTCGTGGATTGTTTTGACAACATTGTCCTCTGTACAAGTCCAGTTTTAGTACATCATTGTCGTGAAAATGTACCGTTTTTAGACCTTCATATTAAACATTTTATTTCAGTTAGTTGCCATATTTCCATTTTTTTTAAATAAGTTTTTATATTTTATTTCAGCTGTATTTCAATCAACAAAACATTTTAGTTAAGAATAACAACAGTGATGTAAATTTTGGGATATTCTAGATGAAAACAAATAAAATTTCCAGGCAAATTTCCAAAAAACAACATAAAAAACATACATATGTGCTTGGTTAAGATTGAATAAATTCCTTCATGCGCATCAAAAAAAAAAAAAAAAAAAAAATCATTTCATGACATGATGGTAAGATGGGCCTAGATACTGACATTCAAAAAAATCATAGCAAATAAAACCAAAAGCTAAGGATATTTCTCATATGTAATGAAATCATCCAGACTCACTGCAAGAGTCCAGCTGCTGAAAATGGCAACATCTTGTTAACACTCCTCCAAGTTTTCAACCTGCTAGATTCAATACTTTGACTTTGCAGCCGAACAGCGGGAGTGATGATGAGCCAGACAGACTGTGAGTGAAAAGTATATTTTAGAAGACTTTGAGTGTGTGTGTGTGTGTGTGAGAGAGAGAGAGTTGGGGGTGCAGTATCTCCATCTTTTCCTTTGCCCTCCCTATGGAACTGTTCCTGTCAGAACAGAGTGTACCTGCATTAGCTCAGCGCTATACGCTTCCAGCTAGCTCAGCAAGGTGCACAGCGTAGCCCAGACAACCCCAGTCACTTCAACACCTGTCTGAAGGCTTCTCATTAGACACAGTGCATGCTATGCACCTGTAAATCAGGAGGGAACGCTTGCTGTAGGGCTGTACATGCATAGAAAGAGGTTTGATTAACATTCAACTATGGCACACCTAGAATCACCTAAGCATAGAAAGTCACATGTACTTTTAGCCTGTTAATATTTATGTACACAACAGTTTGGGGTCAGTATTTGTTTTGGTGTGGGATTGTGCATAATTTTACTTAGATTTTGTTCTCACACCCAAAGTGCGGCACATAAAGCCGCCTCTCAGTACTGAATTGAGTTCTTTTTCGCTGCTTATTGAACTTAAACAGTCGAATACACACAACATAATGTCAAATGCCGGTCTTGGCAAGTATTCACATAAACACAGTCAGTTATGTTTGAAGTGAACGTAAACAGTTGAGAAAGAAAACGCAACAGTATAATGGATCTGTGCGTCAGGTCTTAAAGTGACAGCAGCCTAATAAACCTGCTGCCAAATTATAAGATAATATTATAAATATCTATATGCCAGGTTTCCCCATGGTATCAATGTCTAAATTGTGGCCAGTGAAAATGCTGAGTGGCTAGTAACTTTGGAAAACCACTAGCCATAGAGGCTGCTGAGCAAAAAAGTTAATGTCAAGCCCTGATAAAGACAATAGGTGTGTTCACGCCATATTAATTAAAAACAACTTATATATGGCACACAGACATGTCATAATCTCTAACAGTAAATGTATTTACATACCCTGCTTCCTTCTAGCTAAGTGACACATCATATCCAATATAACTGGAAAATCAAGGAAAATATTCTTGCCTGTTAGTTTGTAGAAAAATGATTTGTATGAAGACAAACATTTCAAGCGTATTTTCATAGTGATTCATGCAAGTACATCCAATAAAGGAGTGACTATTTCTTTGTCTCTAACCTCTGGCGATTAAACGCGGATATGTATGTGAATATGTGGGGGGTTTTTTTTAGGCGAGTGGGTGGTACGGCTACACTGACTCACTGTAGCAGAGACCAAGATCAGCTAAAACGCTGATGACTAATGGAGGGAGACGCTTGAGGCCTTAAAAAAGAAGCAAAGAAACAGAAGAAGAGGTGGGCTTTGAAAAATGCATGCACCCCAAACCCAACACTGCTGGGTTTACCTCAACTGCTGCATTTCTCATAAGAACATGCTGATGTATTATTGAGCAGCACAGTTCCGGCCCGGGACAAAGAGGTCACCGCATCAATGCCATCAGCTGAAATAGCCAGCAGTCAGCGGACAAACATCATGCACATGTGCAGCATGTGCACCAAGCTCACAAAATCTTCATTAGCATAGCCCTAGAAATCTGTCCTCTAAATAAAACCAGCATTAAATATGCATGTCCTGTCTGAGATCTTTTTAAGAATGCGAAATTGAAATGTAAACAGGGTGAGGCAGCCTGGGTTTCATGTCAAAGCCATGTAGACTCCGTTTATGACAGGGCGTTTCCTATTGCAGTAAGGGATTTTTTTTTTTTTTTACTCAAGCTCATTGTAGTAAAAGGGTTTGGCTGTGTTTGTACGAATCTTCTGCAGAACTTTGGAATGATGTTAAAGTATAAATGGAGGCAATAAAGAAGACTTAGTTGCCACACACTTTTTACTCTAGTGAATATTTCTCAGTGATTTATTTTTAATTTCTGTATAGGCACCTTAAAATCTTGACAACAGAAAAGCCACAAAATATTTCCACCATTATCACCCAGGAAAAAAAAAGAAAGTTAATTTAGCATGATTTAAATGGATCGTTTACCGTGAAAAATAAAAATTCTGTCAACAGTTACTCACTCTCAAAACACAAATGAAGAAAGTTTTAATGGGGACCTATAATGCCCTTTTAGTCTCTGGTGTCCCCAGAATGTGTCTGTGAAGTTTCAGCTCAAAATACCCCACAGATCATTTATTATAGCTTGTCAAATTTGCCCCTATTTGGGTGTGAGCAAAAACACACTGTTTTTGTGTGTGTCCCTTTAAATGCAAATGAGCTGCTGCTCCCGGACCACTTTCCAGAAGAGGGCGGAGCTTTAAAAACTTGTGCTTCGTTTGCTCAACAACAACAAAGCTGGAGAATCTCACGCAGCCAAAATGAGGATTGTCAGTAACGGTGTTCAGCCTTACATTGTTCAAACCGGAGTCAACACTGATGGAGAGACTCATGAAGAAGTTACAACTTTTAGAATGAAACTGGACGTTTCTGAATGGTTAGTGGATAAATTTATGTAGTTGCATCGACTAGCATGTGCCGTCATGTTAATCTTTTATGCAAATCCAGCTTTGAATTGATCCTCGTTTGTATCATCACTGTGAAAAATTGTAATTTTAACTGTAAAAGACTGAAAAATGCTACAGTAAAAGCCTGTTAATTGATTATTAGTAAGTTTCCTTACTATAAAACGGGGGGAAACTGTAATACATGTAACCTTACATTTCCTGTACTTCTACAGTAAAACACTGTTAAATGTACCGTTTTTGAGGTAAAAAGAACAAATCATCTCATAATTTACAGTGATAAACTGACATTTTCAGAATTTCCTGTTACACTTTTATAACATTGAAGTTATATATACACTACAGTCAAAAGTTTGGAATCGGTAAGATTTTTAATGTTTTTAAAAGAAGTTTCTTCTGCTCACCAAGGCTGCATTTATTTAATTAAAAATACAGTAAAAACAGTAATATTGTGAAATTTAAGATAAGTGTTTTCTGTTTGAATATATTTTATAAAGTAATTTATTCCTGTGATCAAAGCTGAATTTTCAGCATCATTACTCCAGTCTTCAGTGTCACATGATCCTTCAGAAATCATTCTAATATGTTGATTTGATGCTCAAGAAACATTTATTGTGTACAATTGTACAAAATATTTGTGTACAATATTTTTTCAGGATTCTTTGATGAATAGAAAGTTCAAAAGAACAGCATTTATTTGAAATATAATCTTTTGTAACATTATAAATTATATTCATCAAGGAATCCTGAAAAAAAAAGTACACAACTGTTTTCACCATTGATAATAATCATAAATGTTTCTTGAGCAGCAAATCAGCATATTAGAATGATTTCTGAATTTTATTTTTAATTAAATAAATGCAGCCTTGGTGAGCAGACGAAACTTCTTTTAAAAACATTAAAAATCTTACCGTGTCCAAACTTTTGACTGGTAGTGTATATATATATATATATTATATATATATATATATATATATATATATATATATATATATATATATATATATATATATATATATATATATATATATATATATATGTTGTTAAATGAATATTTATTGCATTATGTTAGCGTCGTGTATTACCATGATTTTTTTGTATTTGTGTGTATGACACTGTGCACTTTCTATATATTAGTATTTACCTCAACTTGTGGAAAAGCTACTTGTGATGAACTTTGATTCATCATGTGGTTTTCTTATAAAGTTATTCTGGCAACCACAAGTGCCAGTTTTTTCCCCAGTAAAAACGTCAAGATTTTTTTTACAGCGATCGTTAAAGTAATCTAGAATCAAGCGGTTTAATCTAAGTCTTCTATAAAGACACAGTCGCTTTATATGATAAACGGATTTAATTTAGCCATTTATTCACAGATAAACATTGATCAACGCACATACATAGAGCACATCTGATATGGTAAACACAAGCTCAAATGTTTGTTCTTGTACATTTGAGTTTATCATATTTGATGTGCTCTACACGTTGATCAATATTGATCAAGTTTTGGTGGATCAGACTTTCAATGGAGGAACAGAGACCTCTCAACTTTCATTAAAATAGCTTCATTTTTGGTTCGAAGATGAACGAAAATCAGGTTTGGAACAACATGAGAGTCAGTATATGATGATAGAAATTTCATCCTTGGCTGAACTATCTTCTAAACGCAACAGCAAGGCATAATGTCACACCACTTAAAGCAAGCTATCACAGTGTAACTTGCCATTTACTGTACACCCATTTACATGCTTTTCAGCAAATGTTAAACATGTAAAACAATCATGAATCAGGTTATTTTATTCAGCATTGGAATAAAATAACTTGTTACACCTTTAATTTGGAGGATGGAATCAACAAATTATCCTAATTCAAGGCCTAGGTGTTTGAAACCAGCTTACAAAACCATTAAACCATTTGTGAAATGGACTTTTGACTCCAAATCTTATAGTTACTGAGATACATGTGACAACTAGAAATCTCACCTCTTCTAAACGAAAAAAAAAAAAAAAAAAAAAAAAAAAACACAAACAAAAACAAAAACAATGCTAACTGCTAATGCTTGTAATTTTAATATCCAGAGGTCACAGCAGTCTTATCTGGGAGATAATCATTTACAGATTGTGCTGGCAGCTACAGACTCACCTTTATCCTGATAACAGCGTTCACTGTTTTGTTAATAGTTGGCTTTGAATTAACAATGTGTTCTGCTGGTTGACTTTTGCATGAAGGGCAAGCGGGTGATAAACAGGTCGTGGAAGTGAGACGGGCCGAAAAACAGGACCTGTACACATTAACTCCGGTCCTTCCTGGAATTACAGGGGACCGAGCAAACGGTCTCTTGCTGGAGGCTGTGCTGTCATAACAACGTTATGAGCTACTCTAGCTCACGGGATGGAAAAAGAAATCATCCTCGCTTTATCCTTGCACACAGCACGCGAAACGGTGTCTGATGTCACAGTGGGATACACTCTGGGATTACTTCGTGCATCAGCTGGGAGGATGAATTAGGCAGGATAAACATCTGCCTGCTTACTTATCAGATTAGAGGCCAGAGATGGAGGTTTGGAAATATGGAAAAGGGGTATGGCGTTACGTGATTACGGTCAACTTGCTACATTTAAAAAGCATTTTTCTATGAGTTGAACACATCTGCCCAGTCAAGTATTAGATGCAAACTGCAGGACATCAGTTTGCACTGTCAGGTTTTTCCCAAGCTGTGACCTGTGAGGTTGGAAAGCACAGGAAGACTGTCCTGTCCTTGCTGAGCTGTGGATTGCTGGACCGCTGAAGCGGGCATCCATTATTCAGCTCGTGGGGATGGGCAGCTCTATCTCCTGGGATTAAGAACTCAGCTCTGATGAGCACATCACACTCTCCACTGACACACACACACACACACACACACACACACACACCAGGGAGCCAGGAGGCAGGGACACGGAAAACACACCTCCTCCGCACGAGTGCATCAATTCTGGAGTGAAAGCCTGGATATCTGGATCGGAGCATCTAAACCTTGGCCATATCTTGAAGGCTGCTATTGAACGCATATAATTCATAACACAAGCATCTGCAAACTCAGGCATGAAATCATGATCAAAATATTGCAATACGTCCCGGTACAAGTCAGCATGAAATGAAAATTCACCCTATGTATTGTCTAAATGCATATTACAGTGAACAATTCATCCGTGGATGCCTAATATTTTGCATAATCATATTCTACATCCCTTAATCCTACCCAATACCTAAACTTCACAGCTACCTTACTAACTATAAATAAGCACTAAATTAGGAGTTTATTGAGGCAAAAGTCATAGTTAAAGAATTAGTTCACTTTCAAATGAAAATTAGTCACCCTCAAGCCATTCTAAGTGTATATGACTTTCTTCTTTCTGATGAACCCAATCGGAAATATATTAATAAATATCCTGATGCATCCAAGCTTTATAATGGCATTGAACAGGTCCAACAAGTATGAGCTGAAGAAAGTGCATCCATCCATAATGAACGTACTCCACACGGCTCCAGGGGGTTAATAAAGGCCTTCTGAAGCGAAGCGATGCGTTTGTGTAAAAAAAATATCCATATTTAACAAATAAAATATCCAGCTTCCGCCAGACCGCCTTCTGTATTCAACATTACGAAAAAAGTGTAACGCCTCTCGCAGTTCAAAACGCTTACACTAAGTCCTTCGCCTTCCCTATTCAACTTACGAAAAAAGCGTAACTGACACTAGATATTTTACTTTATAACAACTTGTTAAATATGGATGTTTTTCTTACACAAATGCATCACTTCACTTCAGAAGCCCTGACAGCAACATAGTGTCGGCCCAGATCCGGTTCGCGTGTAATCCACATGTACCAGATGTGGGCCGGATCTGGGCCGCATTATGTTGCTGTCTGGGAGGCCTTTATTAACCCCCCGGAGCCGTGTGGAGTACGTTTATGATGGATGGATGCACTTTCTTCAGCTTCAAACTCTTGGGTCCCATTCACTGCCATTATAAAGCTTGGATGCGTCAGGATATTTATTAATATAACTCCAGTTGTGTTCATCAGAAAGAAGAAAGTCATATACACCTAGGATGGCTTGAGGGTGAGTAAACCTTGGGGTAATTTTCATTTTAAAGTGAACTAATCCTTTAATAGCGAACATATGTTTCCATACTAAAGCGTTACCATAATGTTTAATCAAAATGTCGACAGACTTCTCTCTGGTCATGTGTACAATGACCCTCATGTCATTCCAACCTTGCACAACTGTTCTTGTGTGAAACATAAAAGGAGAAAGTGTTTTTTGGACACCAGTGACTTTCATAATATGGACAAAACAGTTCTTTTTGTAATGTATTTCAAATAAACTCTGTAATTGAGCCTTGTGCCTTATATCCTACACTTTTAACATTATAAACAAACTCAAACCAGTATGTCATGTCCATATATTTACTTTAAGTAGCTGTGTCATTAGAGAGATAATGTACAGTCATGGTCATTAATCAAAAAACAAACCCCTTCAGGGTGAAACTGATGGAAAAGTCCTGATCACTCTGTCTGGATTTATTTTGCGATGACAGCTGACAGTACATTATGCCTTAGTTGTGAGGGGGTGGTTTTGAGCATCATGTTACCTCCAGGAAGAGTTGCAGGAAATCAGCACAAATATTTTTTATTTTTTTTGCATCAGCATATCAACATTGTTCCACCTTAGATCTAGTTTAATAAAGGCTTGGGCTGTGAGCAATCGATCGAGTTATGCAACGTTATCAGATACAGATAGTGTTCCACGATCAATAGTAAAAGCATGAGTCACAAATGCCAAAACATCTTTGGGAAAATATCCAGCACTTACTTTAACCTAGAGCAGCGTTAAACCTGTAGTGTATTCAACAGCAGTGCTGATCAGAAGAACCATCTGTTAGATTAGAGCCCAGCCTACAGGTGTTCCAGGAAGGTGTTCTATTCATGGCATCTCCACATCACTCATCACATACGCAGATGTAGAGAGGGCTTTTAGAAATCCCAGACAGCAGCTTTTGTTAAATTACACCTATATTAAATTTAGATCCTATATTAAAGTTAGTTCGTCATTGCGGTTTTGGAATGACAAACAGCCATGGGTTGTACCAAATGGGTGATATCTCTGGCTATGTTCAGAAAAGAAGCTTCCATACAGCATACTGCATGTTATAAAAGTGCATACAGCAAACTACTCTTTTAAAGGTAGGGTATGTTTTTTTTCCAGAAACATTTTTTTGTTATACTGGTTGAAACTCTCTTGACATCCTGACAGCAGTCAATATTAGAAGTGGTCTAAATATTTCGTCCAATCATTGCATTTGGTCCGAATCTCCGAAAAACGGAGCGAGGCTGGTGGCGCGAGTGTTAAATGAACATCAGTCTTGCCAAGTCCGCGGTTTTGCCGCGGAATCGGCCTACTTTGACACTGTTGCAGCGTGTTTTTTTTTTTTTTTTTTTTTTTTTTTTTTTTACATGTCCGCGGGTTGAAGCAACCCCAAACAATATGATATTTAGACCTTGGAATATGAGATTTACCAGGGGAACCCTGCTAAAATGTGGATTTTATCCCTCGGAACGCGATTTTTGCTCACACAGACCTGACACGTCATCAACGCGTTTCATGAGGATATGCAGTTCATCCCCTTGGAATTATAAGATTCTATCTGCATTCCGAGTAGTTTTGAGATATTGAGCTTCAAAGTTTTTGCATTCCATTCAACTGTGTAGATAGAACCTTTTTGTTTTTTTAAATAAAAAGTCCTAAAATGTACACAACATTAAAAAAAACATAACAATGTAAATAAATTATGTGAGTAACTCAATTTTGACAGAAATGTCAGATAGAACCTTATAATTCCAAGGGGACGAGTTGTAGACAGACAGTCACTGAGCACCACAAACAAACAGCAGCATCTTTTACAGTTCCTGCTGAACCAAAACAACGAGCTTATGCTGCGTTCACGCCATAACTACTGTAATTAAGAGATGGAAATGCATAACGTTATACCTGGAGCTGTTTACATCCTCAGACAGTTATGTTTCTCTAGCAACACTATTAAATGCTGAAATGAATCTGCAACAGTCAGGTGGTACAACTAGAGCTCTGTAAGTTGTTTATGTTCATTATTATTGTAATGTTATGTGCTTTGAGACATGAGGTTATTTAACGCAGTCTCGTGACGCTTTGCAGACTCTGCTCTGCCTGTACGCGTTCATGTGTTTTGAAGGAGGCGTGGCTTTGGAAAGATTGCTATTGCTATTGCTAGCCTCTCCAAAATTACTTACCCTACCTTTACCTATGTGTAAACAGTATGGTAAATAAATATTCCAAAACATAGTGTATGTTTAATTTAATTCAGACTAGTTCTTTTACAGTTCTTTTGTATTTGTACTGTAATCGTGTGTAAAAATGTTGTACTTTTTGGCAGCTTCAATAAATGAATTAAAATGATTAAAAATAAATAAATAATAATAATAATTAAATCGCTGATGGATACTTTGTCATAATATAAATAAATGTCAGATACATTGCATTGTAGGACAAAGTATGCATATTTAGACATTTTGGCAAATGTAAGTCATAAAAAAAAAAAAAAAATTTTTTAAATATTACTGCTTCATTGATGCTAAGCAGCAACAGCAACATTGATAATAATAATAAATGTTTTTGAGCACCAAATCAGAATGATTTCTGAAGGATCATTTGACGGTGAAGCCTGGAGTAATGGCTACATTTTAAAATATATTCAAATAGATAACATTTATTTTAAGTTATAATATTTCACCATATTACTGTTTTTAATGCATTTGTGCAGCCTTAAGAGCTGAGCATATGAGACTTGTGAGAAAAAAAAAACACATTTGAATGGTAGTGTACATTTTGCACATTTGCTCCAATACTGTGTAAGAAATGTCTTAATTTTAACACGTTGAATACAGAAAGAAACCACAAGATGTCTCAAAGTGTTGCAATCACTGCTGGCTCATTCGTCACTAGACAAAAGATAAAGTGAAGCGTGTAAGAAATTATATTCTGCCCCAACCCAGATTCCACTTCAAGAAGGTGGTTTGATCAGGCTCATTCACAAAAATGGCCTAATTATCATAAATAAGAACAAAGGCAACAGTTTTATTGTTACTGCACCACTTGAGTGGATCACATCGTGAGCAAATGGTTATTAATTGTAGAATGGGAGCAGGTGAGAGACCCTGTGAACCATTTTAGACAATGGGGTGTCTGAACTTCCTTAACATACAGACCACAGCTGTTCCAACAGGAGCAACTTCATTTACAGTAGGGGTGGTAAACTGTCATGGGATAAAAGGCTTGAGATTTGGATGTTCTGGCTTCATTCCAACTCTGTTGAAAGGTGCTGCATGTACTTTGTCACTGTTACACTACATTAAACTTAATCAAGATCTTCAACGTCCTCATCAAGCGCTCTGGATGTACTTGGAAAAGGTAAAATTAGGATAGTTGTAGTATAAACAGTAGAAAGTAAATATAAAATAATAAATACAAGATATATAAAAACAGAACAATACATGGCCAAGAGAAAGTGCCTCCATGGGGAATTTGCTCAAAATATTTGTGTAACATTCAGACAGGTGATGTATAGTCATGGGACCAAAAAGCTTAGTGTTGACAAAACTAAATTTCATCATCCTTTTTCCACAGTGTCAATGTTTCACCGGACCGGTTAAAGCTGAGGACGGAAAATCTCTTCTGGGACTCTGTCATGTCAGACGTGAGTGCTGTCGGTCATGATGTAATCAAATTAGGCTTAAGACTCTTACCGGAGGCTTTATGAAAGGACTCGGTTTGAAATTGACAGAGCAAACCTGGACGGCCACAGGCATCTGCAACGCAAGGGAGGGAGAAATGGAAAGCGGTTTCCTTGCAAGCCATAATCTGATGCAAATCCCAGCAGGGCAGCAGGGAACAGAGGTCAAGCAACTGTGGGCACTGAGATGACCCTGTCTCAGTTTATGAAAACTCGCCAGTGCTTCAGCACTGCACTCATGCTGACCTGCCCCTCTGTTTCCATATTGACAGCAATAACAGTAAACCGAAGCAGAGTGCCGTTTGATGTCATTTCACGCTGATAACATTTTCCTGAAGTTCCTGGTTTTTAGTGACACTGTGCTCCACAAAACGGAATGATTTCAGAGTTCTGCTCGCGGATATCAACTCTGATTTTTCATTGCTTTGCCTCGTCATTTCCCCCCCTATTTAATATCAAAGGGCTGTTCAGAAAATGACTGGTTAATTTAAATCTCTATTCGCCACAGGCGGGAAGTCGAGGACACCTTAACCTTCAGATATGGCGCGCTGCCTCAGCAAGTGTGTGGAGCGTTTCATTACTGCCACTATGGAAAAGCATTATCTGCTTGTTGTGATTTGCAGGCAGATTAATACAGATGGAGACACATAAAAAGCAGGATATTTATTTGTTTTGCTGCAATGGCAGACAGAGCAGCACAAAACTCCCCCTAGTGGTCACATTTAACATTAGTAGTCCATAAATACAGCTCCAGACAGCAATAGTAGCAATCATTCACGTGACTGAGGATGAGAACGTCGCCTGAGGGGATTCACAATTCCTGCTTCAGCTCAAAGGCCAGTCGGTTATTACACAAAAATGGCACATTTTAATATAGTATTATTTTATATTCAAGCACAATAAGATTTACACCTTGACTCTTTATGAAAATTCAAATGGAGCAAAAGGACTTTGAATAGTTTAAAAAGAAAGTTAATTTTCCTTCATGACTTTTGGGATTAGTTTATGTTTTAATCAACACCGGTTTAGATGGTGTTTTCATTTCCAGTTGTCTCCTGCAGATTATTTACACTGAAAACAGGGTTTTGTTGCGGGCTGTGTTTACACATAAAGCATATTACAGTAGGGGCAAAACAATAAGTCTTGTGTTTGCAGTATGCTGTACATCTGTGCAGAGGGGCCGGTTTTAAGAAAAGGCAGTAAATGCCAAAGATTAGACTTCGAAATCCCTTCATCTGCACTAAAGATTATTTTGGCGAATTGAAACAGGTGTTTCCGGCGAGCGTGATTACTGAGTGATGAGCCAGAGGTGACCCCATCAGCACTTGAGCATAAACGGAGAGGTCTGAAAGAGCTCCATTGCAGTGGCATGTGATTTTCGCATGCAAGCCCCTGGGCTGCAGGCTGCATGGAGCTCTGCCCTCATGCCTGGGACCAACGACATTTTTTAATCGCAGTTGCATTCCTGGCCTGTCAGCGCAATCGTGCGGCTGACCTTGGGCTCCTAAGTAACCTTGACCAAGAAGCAGCAGGGCAGCTGTTACAGCGAATGTGAAAATGAAAGGTTATTTAATGAAATGGACAGTAACGGAAGACAGAAACCAGACCTACAGTGGGGAAATGAGATGATTAAGTGGTTTAACAAATGTGTGAATTGAGGAAGCTGTTCTTGGAACGAAGAATGATTGCTGGTGCTTGCTAAGGCATGCTTCACTATTACTGCTGCTCATACTTAACTTCACTGTGTAACTCGTCCCACTCCATTTGTGCTACAGACTTGAGTGATACCTCAAATCATGTGGCTTGATGAGGGGAACTACTTATGATGTTCACCCTGTGGACATTAAAACAAGAGAGATAGAGAGAGAGAACACCCCAGCAACTACCCAGAACTACCTAGCAACCACCAGAACACCCTAGATACTACCTCGTAACACTCTAGCAAGCACCTATCAACACCCTAGCAACTACTCAGAAGAACCTATAAAGACCTTAACAGCCACCAGAACACCACATAGAACACCACTGCAATGCACTAGCAACAAGCCAGATCACCCTAGCAACCACGCAGCAACACCTTAGTAATCACCAGAATGCTCTAACAATCACTAGAACACCTTTAGCAAACATATAAAATGCCATACAGAAAACCCTAGCAACCACCCAGCAGCACCTCAGCAACCCCAGAATGCACTAAACACCACCACAACACATTTAGCAACTACCCAGAACACACTTGCCATTACCAGAACAGCCTAGATACTACCTAGTAACACTCTGGTAACCATCAATCATTGTCATAGAACTTAAGTTGTTCTGGGTAATTCCTATCTATCAAGACCTTAACAGCCACCAGAACACCCTAGATGCTACCTATTAACACCCTAGCAACCGCCTATCAGTGCCACAGCAACTACCCAGAACAACCTAAGAACCATCTATAAAGACCATAACAGCCATCAGAACACCCTAGCAACCACCAGAACACCCTAGATGCTACCTATTAACACCCTAGCAACCGCCTATCAGTGCCACAGCAACTACCCAGAACAACCTAAGAACCATCTATAAAGACCATAACAGCCATCAGAACACCCTAGATACTACATATTAACACCCTAGCAACCGCCTATCAATGCCACAGCAACTGCCCAGAACAACCTAAGAACCATCTATAAAGACTATAACAGCCATCAGAACACCCTAGCAACCACCAGAACACCCTAGATGCTACCTATTAACACCCTAGCAACCGCCTATCAGTGCCACAGCAACTACCCAGAACAACCTAAGAACCATCTATAAAGACCATAACAGCCATCAGAACACCCTAGCAACCAACAGAACACCCTATATACTACATATTAACACCCTAGCAACCACCTATCAATGCCATAGCAACTACCCAGAACAACCAGAAGAACCATCTATCAAGACCTTAACAACCACATAAAAATGCACTAACAACCACCCAGCAACACATTAGCAACCCCAGAATGCACCAAGCACCACCACAACACATTTAGCAACAATCCAGAATACATTAATGATATAGCAACACCTTAGCAACCAACAGAAAGTGCTAAAGTGCTAACAACCACCTGAATAAACTAGAAACGACCAGAAAACATTTAGCAACCACCCAGAACATCATAGCAATGGCTTCACCACCACCTAGAACAACCTAGCAACCACATAGCAACACCATAGCAACCCCAGAATGCACTAACCACCACCACAGCACATTTAGCAACCAACAGAAAGTGCTAACAACCACCAGAATAAACTAGAAACAACCAGAAAACATTTAGAAACCACCCAGAACATCATAGCAGTGGCTTCACCACCACCTAGAACAACCTAGCAACCACATAGCAACACCATAGCAACCCCAGAATGCACTAACCACCACCACAGCACATTTAGCAACCAACAGAAAGTGCTAACAACCACCAGAATAAACTAGAAACAACCAGAAAACATTTAGAAACCACCCAGAACATCATAGCAATGGCTTCACCACCACCTAGAACAACCTAGCAACACCATAGCAACCCCAGAATGCACTAACCACCACCACAGCACATTTAGCAATCACCCAGAATGACCTGTTAACCACATAGCAACACCTTAGCAACCCCATAATGCACTAACCACCACAACACATTTAGCAACCACCCAGAACACCCTATTAACCACATAGCAACACCTTAGCAACCCCAGAATGCACTAACCACCACCACAGCACCGTAGCAACCAACAGAAAGTGCTAACAACCACCAGAACAAACTTGAAACCACAAAAAACATTTAGCAACCACCCAGAACACCCCTGCAATGCCTTCATCACCACCTAGAACACCTTAGCAACCACCATAATGTGCTAGCAACCACATAGCAACACCTTAGCAACCACCATAATGTGCCAACAACCACCAGAACAACCACATAGAAACTTCCTAACAACTACTTATCAATACCCTATATATATATATATATATATATATATATATATATATATATATATATATATATATATATATATATATATATATATATATAAAAAAAAAAAAACTCACTGAAAACATCTTAGCAAGACACACTGCAATGCATTTGCAATCGCCCTCAAACACCCTAGCATTGTTGTGGTAAATGTTATCTTTTGTTAACATATGCAAAATTCTAGTTTACATTTATAACACCATAATGTTTCCCAATAATGCTAAACAGATCACATTAGAAACGGTTAAATGCTTTTGGACAGACAGGTTTACTAATGTTTAATGAAAGTGTGTTAGGACCAGCTCCATAGAGTTTCCATGGCAGACAGTTCAGTGTTTATACTCTGTTCTTTGTTAATCTCCTCTGAACATTCTCAAAGTTCCTCCAAGCAAGTTCTCAAAACATCACCATGTGTGTATCTAAACAAAACAAAACAGTCTACCAACAACAGCTAAACCCAAATAATGTCCATGCATTTTCCCAGCAGGCCCATTAAGGTGAGGATGGGAAAAGCTGCTAACTCAAGAACAGGGAAATGACAGATTTGGGATAACAGGACTTGAGCACATGATCACCGGGTCTCAAAACAAACAAACAAACAAACCGTGAGATCGGACTCCGGCTGGGTAAAGACATGGGATCCGCAGCAGCAGTATTCCCTCCCCTCTCCCGTCTGGATACTTTCCCAGCCACCCGCCTTTGGGAAGGTGAACGACAGGGCTATTTTCCTCACACTTGTATGAAAAGATTGCGCGTGTCATCTTTCAAAGAATGATGACTGCTGGTCGAACTGCCAGAAATAACAGCTCTCCATCAGCACTGAGGGGATCGTCATAAAGACAACAGATATAAGTGGCACACAACCAGTATTATTAGCATGCATTCCTAATTAATTCACAGTCTAAATATCTCTTAATTAATTAGAAGATTATAGTTAAGTAAGTAATGATTTGACAAGCCACAAAACTCTTAAAGGAATATTCTGGGTTCAGTTTAGCTCAACATACAGTGTGCCACTTATATCTGTTGTTTTTATGACAATCCCCAACAGAAAGATAAAAATTATATATATGTTTTTCAAAATGTTACCGTTTTTGCCATATTGTTGATCAAATAAATGCAGTAAATGCCCAAAACGCAGCAATCCATAAACTTTAAAATGACTAAAATTATTTAAACAGTGTTCCAGCTCAAATAATATACAAGTTTTATCATAATAATTGAAAGTGCTTTTACAAGTATTTTTGATTTTAGCTCAACATTAGTTGAGAAGTGTCAGCCTCAAAGCGCCTAAAACACATATAAGAGCACTTTCTTCTCAAAGATAGACTACATCATATGTCCTTGTGATGATCAGAAGAAGGACAGGCTTCCATATAACATGACAACCACAGGAACATTGGACAAGAGTGCATGAAATGGACTCTGAAATGTCAGCAGATCTTACCTGCGTGGGCAACTGCCAACTGCCATTAAGATCCGCATTTATGGCTATAGCTTCCTTTATGGCTATGATCTGCCTTATGTGTTATAAAAATAGATAGGATAGTGTCTCTTTACAAACAGCATTATCATGCAGCACAAATACCGTCTGCAAAGCTGAGTGGCTCCTTCAATCAATGCTATTAGGCGCTAAGATACGTTGAGCCTTGCCAAGTTTTCTCGCTGCTTGACAGCCCAAAAATATGACACAATATAAAAGTTTTAAGATTACTGCAATCAGAAAACAACCTTGAGGGGAATCTAACAATTACTAGATGTTTTTAAAGAGGTTTATGTGTTGGTAGACTAGAATCATTAGGGCCGCACGATAGGGGGGAGAATTTCTGATTGCGGTAGGTGAGAAAGCTTGCATGCAGAAATGTGTTTCAGATCAAAGCAATCAGCTGCGATGCATTTGAAATTCACATAGTAAAAATGAGTGACAGCCTGTAAGTTGAGCGTCGGACAAGAGCGATTAAGTATCCTATCAAATTTCCAGAGGGCACATGCGCTAAAAACTAGGGCACTCATGAACATGACCCCTAAACATATACAAACCCCGTCCCACCCTTTACTCTGAAGATCAAAGTTTCTCACCCCCCTGTTGACGCCTGACATCATTGGCATTCTAGGCCAGCACTGTTTACAAGAGCTTGCAAGGGAAGAGCAAAGGTGAGGAGATCTGAGAGAAAGAATCTATAGAGGAGGGTTACATATGATGGGTTTAAATAGAGGTGGCTCCAAAATGAGGCAGGTTTGATGGTTGTGGCGCTCAAGCAGTCTTCTCCAGAACTCACACATAGAAAAATCAAGGAAAATGGCACTCCGATGCAACATTTCGCAGGGCATGGGAGTGTGTTTTTCGATATCCAAAGAATACATCATGCCAACCTCTCAGGGAAAATCAGAGACCACTGCAAATGGAAGCCTCGTTTATTGAGCTGATTTATTGAATCTGTTCTCGCCTGCTTGTGTTGGACGGGCCCCATGACTACCTGGTCACACACTAAAAGGCCAATAGGATTTATGGAAGTGAAAGTTCAATGGCCCAGCGTGCATGTAGGTCAACATGTAAACCAGCCCAGAAAGTTGAATAGAAGTACACATTCATCTCTGTTTGCCAATATGATGTTTATGTACACATGACTTGAACATGATTGCTTTTTAACTTGACAAGATTTACAATTAATCTCCATGTAAAAATGCCAAGACTTTCCACATCATATCCTCTATAAATACACAAGCCTCTAATGTCAGATAGGCATGACCATGACCTCTAAACTTAAGAAGCTCAGAGTTCAGTCCTATAAACAGCTGCGTGATCTGTTGAGTCTACATTCCCTCTCACACAGACAAGCTCAGAGGTCACTGACGGAGGTGTCTGAGGAGCGTTGCTGTATTTCACATTGGGACCACAAGTGACGGACTTGCAGTGTAAACTGTGCACTAAGTCCTCTGTAATGAGGGGGTTTAAGATCTAGCTAGGACAAGCTTCGGTGTAGGTTAAAGTTAGTTGGTTGTGCCACAGGTCAGTTGACAGCCCTAACACAATCATGACACCAGCGCCAAAAAGTTACTAAATGCATTCCCCGCATTAAGCCGGACAAGGCCAGTGTCTATTTCTACACAGCAGCTTTTGACAGGTCAACTTACTCAAGCTGTTCTATGCTGACCTCAGGCTCTTTGGCAGCAAGAGGATTCCTGATTGTGCCGGGGAAAAAAAAAAAAATCTTCCTGGATAATGAATAAAGATCAGTTACCAATCCCTCACACCCACTGAGAAAGAGAAAAAAAAAAAAAAAAAAAAAAAAGTTTTTTTCTTGTTTTCATCCTTTATGCTTAAAATGAGAAAACAAGTATTTGCTGTTATATATAAGATATATTCTCAGAAAACATCTTAATATGTTATGCAGTTTTGCTTCTCAAGTACTGCAAATGCATCTTGTTTTAACACGGTTTAGATATTTATAATGGAAAACGCAATGAATTGAGACATTCATATAATAATAACAACAAAAATGATAAATATAGCTGCAAGCAGCAATTATGGGGTCAAGCCGAATAAGGGCGGAAAAGTAAATATTTGTGGACATCTGTGATCATGAGGTTAAGCTGTTTAAATTGCAGTTAAAGCACATAACATGGTTTATAACTTCTGAGCAGTAGGTGGCACTATGACGAAACTCTGCATGTACCGTCAAGTCATGCCTGTGATGACATGTACCAAGTTTTGTGTCAATACATAAAACCTTTGCAGAGATACAGTCGCATATCTATTTTGGCGTGCTCGCAGTCAAATTTGTTGACGCAGTATAAAACAACGGTTGGGTCTATCAAAAAATCTTTTAAATTACTTTTTGTCATGTGTGTCTGTAGATGCTACATACCAAATTTCGTGCAAATCGGACACTTTTTGTAGGAGGAGTTCGAAAAAGTAGGTTTTGAATAAAATTCAATATGGCGGACAGTAGAATATGGCAAATTTGGTATCGTAGGACTTGGCATAAGCCAACAAATCTAATGATGTAAGTTAAATGACAATAAGTTTAATTTTTCATGTTATAAGCATTTTCATGAATTTAATTATATCTCTTGACCACTTTACTAAAACTTTACAGGTCCTCTCAGAACATGACCTCGATGAATCATAACGAGTTTTGTAATGATACGTTCATGCATTCTTAAAACAAAATTCAAAATGGCTGACGCCCAAAATGACCGACCAAAGAAAATTGGTTATCGTTCAACTCGACATGCCTCAAGGAATCTAAGGATCCTCCTAACCATCCTCATGATTTTAGGACAAGGGATTCAAAAGTTATAAGCAAAAATAGACATTTTTTTCTATCTCGGCACCAGTAGGTGGTGCTGTGATGATGCTGTGCATGTACCCCAAAGTCATGCCTGTAATGACATACCAAGTTTGGTGTCAATACATCAAATCATTGTGAAGATACAGCATCAAATCCATTTTTACGTGGTTGCCGTCAAATTCGTTGACGCACTATACGAGAACAGTTTGGCCGAACAACAATCTTTTAATAACTTTTTGCCTGGAGTGTGAGTAGATGCTACATACCAAATTCGGGGGCTTGACCCCTAATTACTATTAATAATATGATATAAACTTATTTTACGTGAATATATCATATACCAGAATTAATTTTTATTACCCCATTAGCTATTTTTTTCTTGTTTTAACCATAAATCCCACTAAATGTTGTTAGCTTTGTGCCATTGAAATACTGACAAAAATATTTGAATATGTCATGCAATTTTACTTTAAGTAAATCATTTTTTTGTTTTAAAAGATATTCAGATATTATTTCTGTAAAACAAGACAAAAATACAAATAATAAGTTTAGGCTTTGCGCATGCGTGTATATGTGTATATGCAGTGCCACCAAGACAGCCAATGTTTACAGCAGACTTATAAACCCCTACTGCATGGCTTATCGTCCCTTCTCTGTCTAATACATACACAAACAGACATAATACAGGGAGCTAGAATAGGGGTGTAAGGTTTGCTTGCTCTCCCACTAGGAAATGCTTCATAGTATGTAGTGTTGTGAGAGATACATAATATATCTAATTACCGTAGCATTTTCCCATGGCTCTTCAGTGGAGACGAAGAGTAGGGCCAGGGCACGATTAGATGTAATGTGAGAGACGCCACCTCCCAGAGGAGGGAGAGGAACCGCAGCTGCAGTCCCCAACAGCTCCAATAGGGTGAGCCATAGAGGGATCCTGCCGACAAGCAGCTATTTTTAGACCATTGAATAGAGAAATTTATTTATAGAGCTTCGAGTTCTGTCGCATAGAGGAAGCAGTAGCTGTAGGGGTTCAGAGGATCAAAGCTTTGCTGACAAGCAGCTCTTAGCAGAAGTAGGAGCGATTGACAGGCAGAGCTCTCTCGGACAACGAACCGCATGTCTACTCTGCCTGCAGCATGACAAAACACAGTCATCATCAGCCCTGCAGTGACATTTGCACATTCTCAGAGGAAAAGCAGCACTTGTCTTGGGCTAAAAGCAGCCTCCAACCCAAAGCATATCTCCAAAATAAACCTCTGCAGTAGACAGAAATAATCTGCCTCATTCACGTCAGTGTTTTAATCTGCTGGTCACAAATAGAGCATTCAGAGGTCAGGCAGAAGACTTCAGCCAAAGCTGCTTGCTGCTTTCGACGAATAACAGCTTCTCATAATAACAGCAGAAATGTGAAGGTATGAGATGGATTTCAACAGATCTGATTGCTGAATATGTTTAATTTTAGAGTGGACATGAGGAATAAATAAAATAAATATCTCTTCAAAGTGATATGTACAGATGATGCCATACTCAGGGGGTACTATCACCAGGAGATGAACTGCCTCTCAATGGATCCCTGTTAAGGCCATTGTGAGGATCAGATGAATAAAATATGATTCTGTTTGGGGGATTAATCCAACACTGAGTAAGGTAACATGACAGAGGGTGCTCGGGTGCCTCTAGTGGACATCAGATGCAACTGCAGGCAGACAGTTGTTCATGACGGACACTGCAGCAACTCCTCTGCACCTTTGAATCTTTCAGTAAGTCCTTCATCACAGAGGTTATGAAGTAACCAACACAAGAACAATGCAGTCCTGAATATGCATCATTACAGTCGATATTCACCACCACCCAGTGGCTCCAAAGAGTATTTGGACATTTAAGACACAATTAAAAATGTATGAATGTCACTGCATTAATAAATAAATGTCAATCCAAATAGCATCTGCAAACAAATGTTTGACAACTAGAAAGCATCACTATTCTTTTTTTAGTAGTCGACAGATATAGATATATATATTTTTTTTTTTTTTGATGGTTGATGGCAATGCTGTTATCTTTGAGAGCAGGGTGGCTAATGGTTGATATAAAACCAATATATTTAAAGATATTTAATATGAAGATTTTATTTTATGTAATATTTACTAAGTTAGAAATAATTTGAAAATTAATCAATATGGAAAAAATGTAAACCTAGATAGCAACTTCTTGATTCTGTAATCAAATTATTGTATTTTTTCACAAAAAAGGACGTAAGCACTGTAACCTCGCTCAGTAATCTGGCAAGTCTGCGCGCACCGGGAATCATATTTTCTCAAACGCTAATTTTATATATAGCACAGCATAGTTTGAAGTGAAGAATTTAAAATTTCATGTGTTTCCAGTGCAAGTTTGCCAGGTTTTCATGACAAAACCCACCAAATTGCTACTCAAAACTAGCCCAATCGTGTTTCGCGGTGGTGGGTGCACGGTAAAAATCGTGTTCTGGGGTAAAAGTCCACTTTTTGGTGGGGTTCCTCCTGGAAAAATTTGCATTCCAGGGGCTAAATATCATGTTATTTGGGGTTGCTTCAACCCGTGTACATAAAAAAAACCTGTGGCAAAAGTGTTAAAATAGCCCAATTCTGCGGGAAAATCGAATTCTCCTTTCCGCGTACAATTTGGAGAATTATGCGTCTGCTTTTAGATGCTGACATTCTCATCATTCTCAAAGTCTGGCAACATTTATCAGGCAAACAGAAAAACGTTTCATCTGTTGCAAATATATATACATAAAAAAAAAAAAAGAGCCAGTTATCAGCATTGGCAATATATTAGCAGACCACTTTTTTGACTTAATTTTTAACCAATATCTATTATTTAATAACTTTCAATCTAACAATCTTCTCTACGTGAAAAGTTATGCTTGGAAAGTGTATTGGTGCTGTTATAATGTTACTTGGATTAATATTTTATTACCAATGCATTATTTTTTTATAAGACATTAATTTGTGTCCTTAATGTCCAAATACTTTTTAGATCCACTGTACAAATTTAAATAACTATAAAACTGTCCATCAAGTATAATTAAAATGCAAAAGCAAGAATTATGTAAGAATGTTTTGTAAGATCTTTTCTTTAAGTTTGCATATTAGTCATCTCAATAAGCTGGGAACCAGTGCAAAAGAGCTTTGACTCATAAAACAAGTAAAACTCCAAATATTCTTAGTTTCTTCAGTAGTAAGACAGTGAAGCAGGCAAGTAATACCAGGGCTGCCCAAATCATCATTTCGAAGGACAGCTGAGGTGTTGATCCAAGTGGTAATTGCAGGAAACAGTGCACTCCAGCAGTAGCCATGTGTCTGCCTGCCCCTGCTACTCTTCTCTCATTGGATAAAAAGATCTCCAACAGTAACAGCCCTGGGCGAAGTGGAGATCAAGTATACGGACGACCACTCCACAGCAGGGCCCAAGCACCACTCCAGTACATACACCAGTCAAATGACGCATCAAACAGCAGCCATCCGCCCCCCTCACATATGAAGAGCCCTTCAGGGAAAGTGCTTCTTATGGTCTGTTTGTGTTTGGGTACTGGCTAGAAGACTCATATCAGCAGGAGAAGATGTTCTTTCATGAATATTATTCACAGCTAGCGATAAGGGAAGGTGGGTGAGGCGATCACAGAGGGGAGGATGGCAAGGTAGTTGGAGGGGACGTATCCTCTCTTGCCACGCGACTCCACCAGACTCCATTCCTTGTTTCCACGCTTATCGTGAGGCTCCACCACCCGCACCGGCTCACCAGCCCTCAGAGAAAGCTCCTGACTGCTCCTCGCCGTGAAGTCATAGCCTGCGTACACCTGCAAATAGAGAATAGAGAGAGTTCCAGTCTGGTTTGGAATGAGTTCTTTTCTGTGAGTCATTGGCAAAACCCACACAAACAACAAAACTGAACAACTGAGACTGAAATCTGTCTAGAGAATGAATGTGTTTGAGTGCTCTGCTCTGCTGAGTACATGTTTTTAGATTTGAAAGTTAAGTGGTATTCAGTGTTACACAATGTGCTTGAGACATGTTCAAGTGTTAAGAGTGGGAGGTTTATGATATTATAGCTTATAAAGGGAATAAAAAAAGCTGGGTGGAAAAATAAAAACTGAAAAGAGAAATTAGATGAAGTGCTCCCCCCTGTGGCTAATAGCGATAATGCTTTATGAATCATGTTCATTAGAGGTGTTTGTTAAGGCTAGCACTTTCTCACAGGGATTTGAACACATCTCTCAACTCTAAGGGCCCTATCATACACCCGGCGCAATGTGACGCAAGTGTTTTTTTGCTAGTTTCAGCCCGATACAGTTTTCATTTTCATGTCCAGCGGTGTCCAGGTCCAGGACAAGCGCACCTGGCTTTTAAAGGGAATGGGAGATGAGACTCTGATTGGCTATTGCACGTTACCAAAGACTATAGAATAACACAAGACGCGTCACTCTTATAGTTTTGAATGGGAGAAAGTGCAACGTGCAATATGGCAGAATGAGTCCCGCCATCTAAATAAGAGCCAATCGGCAATTGGTAAAGTCACTGCGTCACTGCAGCGGCCGTTAGAAGCTCCGGTTCCTATAGAAACAGTCAGAAGCGTGCCTCCAAAATGAGACGCGAGACTCGCATTTAGGACAGCGCATCACGTTAGCTTGATCTAGCCTGAAAAATACAGTTTTTTTGTCATGATTCGGGCGTTTAGAAACAAAATTTATGAGATAGTTGTTGTCAGAATTCATTGGTGATTTCAAATATGAAATTTAATGGAAAGCTTGGCAAACAGCTTTGGAGAATTTGATGTTTCCCCGTTCAAAGAGATAGGAGCTGCACTTGAATGCCCGAGAGGCGTTTCAAAGATGGCCACCGAGTGAAATGACTTGTCTTAAAGGGACTTTGATGTTACACCCAAAACACACCCATGACTCATAAAGAGACTAGATACAACCCTTCTAGACCAATTTTATCGTTAAACTAACAAAAGTGGATTCGTACACGCCCTAAGTGCACCTGCGCCATGTGCTTCAGACCATGCGCTTAGGCTACGTTCACACTGCAGGTAAATGTGGCCCAAATCTTTTTTTTTTGCCCACATGTGACTCGTTTTCCCCATGAAATAGTGTGAATAGTGTGAATAGTACAAACCACATGGAATTGGATCTTTTCAATTCCGATTTGTGCTACTTCCATATGTGGTACTAAATTCGATACAGATTAGATGTTTTGTAATGTGACTGCAGTGTGAACAGTTATATCGGGTTTCGTGCGATTTTTACATCACACGATTCTGCGCTCATGGGAGTCTATTCAAAGATTTTACATACCCAACGTTATCAAAACAAATGCGAAAGGTAGTCAGTAGAAGGAGTGATGTGTCAGAACTCGTGTATTACAGAGACAGCTCTATAATACAAGCAAAACATGAGGGCTTGTATCAAAGTTTCAAAACTCTGCTCTCTTTATTTTTCATATTTCCTGTGCATAATTTCGCTGCCTTCCTGTGGCAGATCACACTATAAATAAACGTGTAATCGCTTACTTTAATGCCCTCGGTGTTTACTTCCGTATGACAGTGCACTGTGTGTGTTGCAGAATTGGGTTACTTTTTCCACTGTTGCTGCAGGTTGTTTTGCAACTCTGTGGGTTGAAGTGACTGCATTAACGCAATATTTATCCCCCGGAGTGCAATTTTTACCAGGATACCCCACGGAACGCAATTGGGCTAGTTTTGAGAAGCAATTAAGTGGATTTTGTGATTAAAAACCTGGCAACCCCAAAATTTTTTGTGCATGCAGGTCAGTTCAGAAACATGATCTGTTCACACTGGAAATCTGATATTGGCCATATTTAAAACAACGATGTGAACAGCTATACAAAAAAAATTGAGCATTAAGGCTCGCAGTGTGAACATAGCCTTAGATCGTTAAAATAGGGCCCTTAATGTTGAAGTTGCAATAAAAAAGAAGTAGCGGCAGATCTATCCTTGCATAGATCTCACATTTTCTTCAGAAAATATTGTTTTTGGAAAACAATGCTTTGCAAATGCAAAGTTATATAACTTGAGACTACAAAAACTGGATATATAACTCATCTGGGAGCCGTAATTTTAGCCGGTCATGTTTTCTCACAAGCTGAAAGAGAATTTCTGCACTGTCACAATGATAAACAACCCGTCAAGGTTTAGAAAACTCAGTCACATTTTTACAGTCACAACAGCAGTGTATCTCCCAGAGTCAAAATCTACCTCTGACATTCCTGCTTTCCTAAACATGAAGCCACAATGATATGGAACCATTTGACAGTCAGATCATGCAGATGACTGAATCAAAGTGTATGTGTGGGTGCCGTGCGCGCGTGTGTGTGTAGGTGGCCATGATAGAGTTCTGCTGACAAGGAGCGGCAGTTCATTTCTGTTCTTCCAATACTGAATTCACAAATGCTGAAGTGTGTGATTGATGATCATGAGATACTGCAGACCTGCCATCAATCTCCAAAGGTCCCGTTCTGTTTGACACACGAATCAGACCGAGTAACTAGGCGGCCTTATGACCTGTCAGTCAAAACGCATGTCTGTGCCGGTGAGTGTCACTCACTTGAAAACAGGGCGTGGTCACGATGGTTGGGAGCGACTGGGCTCCGGGTGTGAAGGAGTGTCTTCGAGGTCCTGGACCGGTGGGCATGACGTTCAGATGAGGAGACTGCGGCGGGTCAACGGTTAACTGGTGGTAGCGCGTCAGTTTTGAGGCGGGCACATATCCTCTCGGGCCTGAAGAAAAATACAAATTAGAAGTCCTATCAAGACACTCAAATCCGCACATTTAAATGTCTCTATTCTGCAGATTGATGAGAGCTGATCTGAAAGAGTGCTTTAACTCTACTTGACCAGCAGATGTCAGTCATAGCATTACCAAAGGCTTTCACCAGCAATTGTTGTGCTGGTAATATGCAAGAAATTATATATACATATTTTACACATATGAACATTTTCAACACTCAACATTTTCCCTTTGTTCAGTTGCAATAAATAAATTAATACATTTTTAAAAATCAGTTTATTAGTTGAACCTGGCTGTTAGAAGGGTCGCTGTGATTTTGCCAAGACAGGCATCAGGGTTTCACCGTTTTAAGACCAATTAAAGAAAATATAAGGAATTATTGAAGGGAAATCAATATGTTCTCTAAATGTAAATGTCAAAGGAGAAACACAATGAGTTGTATTAGCAAAACAGTGATATTATTCCTCAATAAGATTCTCAAATCAAGAAGCATTTACTGGATATACAAAATGATATAAAATATTAAGTCGTGTTTTCTGTGAAATTGATCAAAATGAAGTGAGTTTATGATCAAAACAAGAACAAATATCTGCCAATGGGCTAAACTTAATTCAAAGGGACATTTTCTTAACTCATTGACAGATATTTGTTCTTGTTTTAAGCATAAACCCACTAAGTAAATGTATCTTAATTTAAAGGTGTTAAGATATTTGTTTTGGAAACAGGATGAAGGAAGAGGAAGATATTAATTTTTTGCCATTCATGCAACATTTATTTGCCATGACTTTATAAATTTAAGTCTTTCTGCTCTGATTTAAGACCTTTTTAAGGCCTTAATTTTTGTAAGGGTGAATTAAGATTTTTAAGACCTTTTTAAGACCCGCAGAAACCCTGGACATGTTCCTGGATCAACAGCTATTCTTGATCCTGGAACAACATTCCTGTCTAAAAACATAGTGCTAACCCATAACTTACCACTAAATCCAGAGGGAAATAATAGGTGAATAAGAATGGTGTAGAAGCCCTTGTAAGCCTAAACTTGACATCAATTGTAAACTTGTTCCTGAAATCTGATTAGTTGATTGGAATGGGTCCAAGGAACATATAAAATTCAAAACACTAACTACCAAGCAGTGCAACCAAAGTTGCAAATTATGAATGTTTAAAATGCATTTACACCATTATGTTTTCTAGCAACACTTTATTTCAACAGCTGAACTATTATTACACCTCCATTACTGTCATTAGACCTAATCTTTACATTTTGCAGACACTATCAAAATGCAAATCACTGCAATAAAGTGTAATTAGCATCATCAGATGGTTATATTTTGCTTTAAAGCAAGTTTAACCAGGTTAATCAGATGGATTTTATATTGCATTAGAGCAAGTGAAATCTATATTGGCAGATGGGTTGAAATGAGCATAAGAAAATACCTTTTTTTTGCATTTGCATAACTATTTTTTTCCAGTTTCTTCTTGTTCTTAGGCCCATATGCATGCATTATATGAGAGAATGATGTGGATCAATCTTGTTCACCTAATAAATCTGCTGGTATAAACTGATTCCAGCTCAGTTGCCTTTAAATTCTCCACAGGTTTCCACATGCCAGTTTTACCTCCTGCATCAACCAGCCAGCGGCGACGGTCTCCTCGCGTGTCCATCTCGCTGACGACAGCTACCAGCTCTCCCTTGCTGAGGGTCAGGTCAAGGTCACGGGTGCCCACCACAGGGCCTGTCAGCTGGTAGATCTTCTCTGAGCCATGCTTAGCGGTCAGAGCCTTGAGACGCTGCTCACAAGTGGGACTGAGGGCCTGAGACGTCACAGATAGGAAACAGAAAACACTGATTTAATTAGTACCTACTTAAATTTAACACAATATTACATACAGCAGCATTATAAAGTAAATGTACATGAAATAAGGCATAAGTACAGTAATTACAGTCCTGGATCAGTGAACATGAACATTAGAGGAAGATACTCCAAGAATTTACATCTGTGATCTACATTTTGAGCACACAGTACTTCTGAAGATTACAGAGCACCTCTTTGTTTGATCCTTCTGCCTTCTCTATAAACTTATCAGGACTGATGTCTTAATGATGGCAGACATGATATTGATCAGAACCTGAACGCTGAGACTCTGGGTAATAACAACTGTTTGTGTCATTAGCTGTAGTGATGGTCTAATGCCTATGACATGACATCACAGACAGAGAAGTAATACCCTAACATACACACAACATTAATACGGCTCTGGGCTCTGAAATATGAAACATGACAATGGTGCCGTCTCTGCTTATGCTGTCAAAAGACGATGAGATGCACAACATGAAATCAAAATGGACCCTATTTAAAGGGTTAGTTCACCCAAAAATGAAAATTCTGTCATTACTTACTCACCCTTGTGTCTTTCCAAACCCCTAAGACCTTCGTTCATCTTCGGAACACAAATTAAGATATTTTTGATAAAGTCCGATGGCTCAGTGAGGCCTCCATTGACAGCAAGATAACACTTTCAGTGCCCAGAAAAATACTAAAGACATATTTAAAACATTCCATGTGACTACAGTGGTTCAACCTTAATGTTTTGAAGTGACAAGAATACTTTTTGTGTGCCAAAAAAAAACCTAAATAATAACTTTATTCAACAATATCTAGTGATGGGCGATTTCAAAACACTGCTTCATGAAGCTTTACGAATCTTTTGTTTCGAATCAGTTGTTCGGAGCGTGTATCAAACTGCCAAAGTCACGCCCCCCAGTGGTGAATAATTGAAATTTCAAAACACTTATGACGTAACAAAGCCTCGTTTACTGAAATCACGTGACTTTGGCAGTTTGATACATGCTCCGAACCACTGATTTGAAACAAAAGTTTTGTAAAGCTTTGAAGCTTCATGAAGCAGTGTTTTGAAATTGCCCATCACTAGATATTGTTGAATAAAGTCATTATTTTGGTGCACAAAAAGTAACATTAAGGTTGAACCACTGTAGTCACATGAACCGTTTTAAATATGTATTTAGTAGCTTTCTGGGCACTGAAAGTGTTAATTATCTTGCTGTCAATGGAGGCCTCACTGAGCCATCAGATTTTATCAAAAATATCTTAATTTGTGTTCCGAAGATGAACAAAGGTCTTATGGGTGTGGAACGGCATGAGGGTGAGTAATTAATGACAGAATTTTCATTTTTGGGTGAACTAACCCTTTAATGTAATAAATGCTCCTGGTATTAATTTCCTTGATTCATCAGTGAGCATTAGGAAAAATGTTAATAAAAACATCTCCTCTCAAACAGTTTCTGATAATAATTCTGATAACTTTTCTGATAATTAATCTTGACCCATAAATGTCATAGCTCACTTTTCCCAAACTAATCAAGTTCCGATGCAAGGCCTGATGCATGATCAAGCCCCGTCCCATTTTGACCGGTAGTATATTTTTACTGTAATTTGCATTTTAATAAATAAAAAGCAGCTGTTTAGGGCCACCCATAATACAGTAACCCCAGGACATAACATATTTTACTACGGTATGCTCTAAATTAATGAATGAATTTGATGTAAAACACATGAGGTCTAAACTATATCAAGATGAATGAATGGCTGCGTTTAGCTATGGTTGTTTTCCAGCACTGTCCACAGGCACTATTAAACTTCAGTAAGGGGGCAAAGTGTCCCATAGGAAGACGTCTCCACCCAGCAACAAACAATAGTGCATCTTTGTGTTGGAACTGACCTGCACAATGGGAGCATTGAGCTCATCTTGAACGCTCTGACACAGGCTCTCCATCCTCCTCGAACCCTCCAGCACCGAAGTCTCTGCCCACTTCCAGAACTCACCAGTTTCCAAATAACTGTGTGGGAGCTGCCAGGAGACAGAGAGCAATTCATAAACACTGCTAGCCTGCAAAAAGCTAAATTTAATAACACTTTTCCAACCACATGCTTGCCGTGTCGTTCAGTGGTGGATTATTGCACAGAATGTCCAACAGTTGCTGAAATTGATAGGTATTCGAGTGTAACTGAAATCATGAGGAAGACGTAACTGCATGACTGTGAAGGTGAATCTCATGAAACCTATAAAGAACATTTCCAGGTTAATTTACTTCAAAATCAAAAGAAAAAAAAAAAAATCATATAAATAATATTTTGTGTGACAAAACATGTTTTGCACCATAAAGATTTTTTGTATTGTGAGATTATATTCATGTGAAATAATAATTATTTAAATTGTACATTTATACTTGGTAGTATATGTAGTGCATTTAATTTATGCTGATACTTTTTGTGGTTGATCAAAAAAATAAATATAATATCTGATTGAAAGTACTTGTAAGTGGTAAGCGCATTTATAAACTTTGATTCACCCTAGAATTGGGCACTGTACAAATTAATAATTCACTTGGTTATCTCTAAGAATGTGTTCAGAATTGGTGCGATTAAAGGGTTAATTCACCCAAAAATGAAATAATGTAATTTATTACTCACCCTCATGTCGTTCCACACCTGTAAGACCTTCGATAATCTTCGGAACACAAATTAAGATATTTTTGATGAAATCCGTTGGCTCAGTGAGGCCTGCATAGCTAGCAATGACATTTCCTCTCTCAAGATCCATTAATGTAAAGTACTAAAAACATATTTAAATCAGTTTGTGTGAGTACAGTGGTTCAATATTAATATTATAAAGCGACGAGAATATTTTTTGCGCACCAAAAACCCAAAATAACGACTTATATAGTGATGGCCGATTTCAAAACACTGCTTCAGGAAGCTTCGGAGCGTTATGAATCAGCGTGTCGAATCATGATTCAGATCGCATGTCAAACCGCCAAACTGCTGAAATCACGTGACTTTGGCGCTCTGAACCGCTGAATCGACACAAAAGATTCATAACGCTCCGAAGCTTCCTGAAGCAGTGTTTTGAAATCGTTTTGAAATTATTTTGTTTTTTTGGCGCACCAAAAATATTCTTGTCACTTTATAATATTAATATTGAACCACTGTACTCACATGAACTGATTTAAATATGTTTTTAGTTCATTAATGGATCTTGAGAGAGGAAATGTCATTGCTGGCTAAGCAGGCCTCACTGAGCCAACGGATTTCATCAAAAATATCTTAATTTGTGTTCCGAAGATGAACGAAGGTCTTACAGGTGTGGAACGGCATGAGGGTGAGTAATTAATGACATTATTTTCATTTTTGGGTGAACAAACCCTTTAAGGGAGTGTTCACACTTGTAGTTCAGTTCTCTTGGTTCTTTTGGTCCAGACCAAAAAAGAAAATGATACATTTAGTCTTGGTTCATTTAGCGTTGAACCCAAAGATACAAAACAAAAAAATGGAGTATATTTTGCAACAGATTTCTGTTGTGCTGGGCTAAATGCACTCGCTGTATGTGCGTACATATGATGGTATATGACTGAGCTGATAACTCATGAAGAGCTTATAAAATGTGTAAAGGAGTCAAAACAGTGGCAGGAATTCCTTCAACACAAATGAAGATCTGCTGCAAGAAGACGCGGCTCTGTACCTAACCAAAATAGAAAACATCACTACTACGATGAGAAAAAACAGGTTTGTTTACATGTCTTTAGTCTGTGTTAAGTACATATTTTAGTCGAACCGCATCAGAAACTCTGCTCTATTAGTGTGGTTCATTTGAATAAGTGTGAACACTGCCATCCGAACCCTGCTGTGCACCTAACAAGTGGACCGAGATTGCTGAAAAGGAGGGTCTCGGTCTGCTTCTAAAACTCTGGTGCAGTTCAACTGAACCCTTAAAAGGTGGATCTTGGTCCGTTTCCAAAACAAACTCTGGTGTGGTTTGACTGAAATATGAAAGCAACGCGGACCAAAGACATCTAAACGAACCAAAAACAGGACGTGATGTCACGAGATGCGACCCTGAAAAGCTTAAATATACCTGTTTTTTCTTGTATAGGAGCTACGTTGCCCACTATAGTCTGGTACAGGTGTCAGAAACACCCTCTCCTTCCAGCAGATCTTTGTTTGTGTGTGTAAAGGAGGAATTCCTGGCACTGTTTTGACTGCTTTACACATTTTATAAGCTCTTAACTAGTTCTCAACTGGTGAAAACACCATTATACTGTATGTACACACATACAACAAGCGCATTTAGCCCAGCACACAACATTGTTTTGGATGTTCGGTAAGTTCCAAAATGTACTTCATAAAACCTGTTTTTTGTTTAAGGTTCGGTGTTAAAAATGACTGCGACTAAATGTACCATTGTCATTTTTGGTCCAGAAAAAAAGAACCAAACTACAAGTGTGAACTAAATCTCACTGTATTTTGTCCTCAGCATTTTAGCTTTTTTCTATAAAAAGTACCTGATGAGTGAAGCTGGTGGCCAGCTGCTCCATATCCGCCGCCAGGTCTCTCTGCAGGCAGCTGAAGGCCTCTAGCGTGGCCCACAGGAGCTGAAGGGCTTTCCCGTTGAACTGCGGCAGCTCGGTTAGCAGCAGAGTGTTCATGGTCTTGTAGGTGTTAGCTATGGCTTGCTCATCGAAATTCAGGTTACTCTTCTCCTCGATTAGCTCATAGTCCAGAAGCTTGTCTTGACGTTTGCGGATGAGGTTTCGTGGTCCTGCCATCAGTTCCTGCAGTGAGCACAAGGGCTTAAAGACTAGAGTCTTCAAACGATCCTCCTGTGAGTAGCAGAAAAAGTGGAGGAAAAGAGATGTACAAATTAAGATCAGAAGGCCAGATGCAGTACTAGAAATGTAGATGGTTAATTTAAACAACAAAAGTACATATGTCTTCCTCTCAAATATGTAGATGGTTAATACTGCTAAAAAGGGTGCTGTGCGCGAACATAATTTCAATGGTTGGTGAACAGTTAAAAGATCTTGGAACAATTTGTATTCCTACATGATACATGGTGTTTTTGCAGCAGTATTGGTTCCAGCAGGGTTAGACATTGATAAATGGAGAAAACTAAAATGGCGAAAAGAGGCACCGCAGTGAAGAAATACTGTGTTATAGACAAATGTTGGTGTTCCAGACTTTAGTCAAAGATGCCATATTTTTGACATGTACAAAAAAAGAGGAAGTGAGGGATACAGTGTGTAACAGAGTGCTGCAGAAATGAGTCCTAAAAACCCAGAAACGAGTTAACATATTTTCACTTTCAGTTCAATTGTCCTGAATTCAATGGTTTTTTTTAATACGTTTTTTTTTTCGGATAAATGGCTGAAATAAGGTCTGTATTTAACACAAGCTCAAGATATTTTGACGTTTTATCCACAACATAAACCCCCTTCTGCTTTTTCGAGGCGTTATGGGTCTTGAAAAAGGTGGTTGCTAATGGCTAAATGGGACTACAGAGATTGTTGGTAACATTAAATGCCATCACGCTGAACAGGTAAACTCATCTACTCACTAGTCCGTTTTCTTGCGTTATAATTCAATAAGTATTATTACAAAAATTAAAAAAAAAATTAAAAAAGTCAGTTTGAATTTAAATAGGCAAATGCTTAAAGGGTTAGTTCACCCAAAAATTAAAATAATGTCATTAATTACCCACCCTCATGTCGTTCCACACCCGTAAGAACTTCATTCATCTTCGGAACACAAATTAAGATTTTTTTGATAAAATCTGATGGCTCAGTGAGGCCTGCATTGACAGCAAGATAATTAACACTTTCAAAACCCAGAAAGCTACTAAAGACATATTTAAAACAGTTCATGTGACTACAGTGGTTCACAACCTTAATATTATAAAGCGACTAGAACATTTTGTGTGCCAAAAATAACAAAATAGCGACTTTATTTAACAATATATAGTGATGGGTGAATTCAAAACACTGCTTCATGAAGCTTTACGAATCTTTTGTTTCGAATCAGTGGCTCGGAGCGTGTATCAAACTGCCAGAGTCACGTGAACTATTGAAGTTTCAAAACACCTATGACGTAACGAAGCCTCGTTTACTGAATCATGGGATTTTGGCGCTCTAAACCACTGATTCGAAACAAAAGATTCGAAGCTTCATGAAGCATTGTTTTGAAATCGGCCATCACTAGATATTGTTCAATAAAGTCTTTATTTAGTTTTTTTGGTGCACAAAAAGTATTCTCGTCGCTTTATAATATTAAGGTCAAACCACTGTAGTCACATGAACTGTTTTAAATATGTTTTTAGTAGCTTTATGGGCATTTGAAAAAGGGAGGCGATGCAGGCCGTACTAAGCCATCGGATTTTTATCAAAAATATCTTAATTTGTGTTCCGAAGATGAATGAAGGTCTTACGGGTGTGGAACGACATGAGGGACAACATTTTTGGGTGAACTAACCCTTTAAGAATCTATGACTGGATCATTATTGCAGTGATTATTTTGTTTCTAGCATGTTTTATGTTTGACAACAGTTCTAAACCTAACTGATGGAGTGTGTAGCTTTTCATTTCTTAACCATCCACGTAGGAAGACGTATCATGACTATATTGCAGGATGACAAAGCTAAGATTCATCAGTCTCAAATTGTAAAAGAATGGTTGGGAGGGGGCATGAAGAATCATTTTCACATGAATTGACACCTCTGAGTCCAGACCTTAAATTCATTGAAAGTCTTTGGGATGTGCTGGAGGAGACTTTACAGAGTGCTCACCTCTTGTATTGTCAATACAAGATCTTGACCAAAAATTGATGCACCTCTTGATGGAAATAAATGTTGTGATGTTATTTCCATCAAGAGGTGCATCAATTTTGGGTCAAGATCAAGACATGACCTAAGAATGTTTTTTAAGGTACAGTACAACATATTGAACGGTCATTCTGTCCCTTCACAGCCTTGTTTCTTTCATGCAAAATTAAATGACTGAAGTCTTGTACTCATTTTTGCTGGAAACTTGAAGCGGTTCACTAAGGATTTTAAGTTCTCCTCCCAAAAAACACAAATTAATTTGGAAGATTCACAAGAACTGAATCTCTCTGAAGGATGTGAATTGTAATCTTCTTAAGGTCTTACATATGAGGGGTAAATCCACTGTCTGAGTGCCACTGTTATTTCTTTAGAGAACAAGGCAGTTTTCTCCCCTTCCAGATCAAGATCTGCGTCCTCTGGGCTGCAGCTGAGGAACTTCTGAACACAGAAACAGAGCTCAAATTGTTAAATAAACCTTTACAAACACTCAAAGCACACAGCCATAATCTCAACTTCACAACCTGACATTTGCCCTGGGATCAACCCTCATACATTATTTTCCTTTCATTAACCAGCTAGAATAACAATGGAAAATGTTGAAGAGTTTGATCCATGGGTATTCTTGAGGGAACACCAAAACAAATGAGATGTTAAATTGTAACTATAGTCATTAAGAGAAAGAACAGTAAAACCAAACCTGTAGATAGTGAAGATAGGCCTCCATGTTATCGTGAAGCTCTGAGACGCCCCTCTCCAGGACAAAGAAGAAGCCAGCAAGAGCATCAAATTCTTCATCCTTTAACTACGATAGGATTGATTTACAAATCATCATTTCAGAATGCATTGTGAAAACATCTTATGTGGCAATGATGTCTGAGGCTTTTTGGAAACAATGTGGTTCTTTCAACATGACAAAACATTTCCGTTCCTTTGTTAACATGAAGCATTGTTCTTCGCAGGGCTCTGAACCGGTTCAAGGAACAATAATGGAATGGAAATTTACAAACGTAAACATAAAAACGAACATAAAAACGAAGGTGAAATCAAGTTTAATCGTTCTGAACATTTGAAATTACCATTAACTAATGTTATTTTATTGTTCTGTTTCATTTGGCAGCCAGCCAATCATGAATTCAAATAGTTGAAAGGTGATTTTCTCAATATTTTGATTTTTTGGCACCCTCAGATTCCAGATTTTCATATAGTTGTATCTCGGCCTAATATTGTCCTATCCTAACAAACCATACATCAATGGAAAGCTTATTTATTCAGCTCAATTGACCCTTATGACTGGTTTTGTGGTCCAGGGTCACATATTATTAGCATTTTGATTGATTGATGGATTTATTGATTGATTACTTTATTAATCAATCAATCAAAATGCTAATAATATGTGACCCTGGACCACAAAACTAGTCATAAGGGCCAATTGAGCTGAATTTACCAAAATCAAGCTCAAATGGAGCTATGAGGTGTTTCACCAGCGAATGTGAGAGTTTAGAACGGACGAATCTGAGGCAGAAAGTGCACTGCATTACATTTTTATCAACTTACAGTTTACAAAGGTTATTGTAGTTATATGTGGGTGCTCGTTTAATATATTTGGCCAAAAGCTTATGTTATAAAAGACGTAATTGTTATGCACAGCATGTATTGACTGTGACTAGACAGCAAATACCAGATTAAGACACTCTGCCCTGCTCCTCAAATACATAAAACATTAGCCTTTACATACATCATGTTTTGAATAATGAATACACTGTACTTATTCAGAGAACCAGTTTTTTATTTGCCATTGCATCACTTCATTCATGATTGAGGCGGGTGGAGCTTCTGTATGAGGTTTGCTGACAGTTTGAGGATTCACTCGAGTTACGAGGTTTATTCACAAGCTCTTAGTATAAAGTTCAATTTAAGCTCTGGCATAAAGTACAGGTTATTAACTGATGTTTTTTCTTCTCTAACCATTTTCGGAGCGATAATGTTACAAAAGGAATGCATGAAAAGAAATGTTAAAATACTGATTCTGCTCTGAGTGACTGAATTTTTTTTAGTTTTTAAAGGGTTAGTTCACCCAAAAATGAAAATTCTGTCATTAATTACTCACCTTCATGTCGTTCCACTCCCGTAAGACCTTCGTTCATCTTCAGAACACAAATTATGATATTTTTGATCAAATCCGAGAGGTATACGATTCGTCTATAGACAGCAATTTAACCACCACTTTCAAGTTCCAGAAAGATACACAAGACATCATTAAAACAGTCGACGTGACTGCAGTGGTTCAACCTTAATGTTATGAAGAGACAAGAATACATTTTGTGCGCAAAAACAAAACAAAAAGAATGTCTTTATTCAACAATCTCTTCCCTGTCATTATCCTTACGCAGGTGCCGCAATAAGCACAGTTAAGGCTTCTGTGTTTATTTCCGAATGCCGGCTCAGGATTGGCCAAAGCTGATCATGTGATCAGCACGACGCATGCGTGTAATGCTGACGCAGGAGCCGGCCAATAATGAGTCCGCATTCTGACGTAGAACCTGGAAGTGCTGAATGTAAACAATGTATGATAATGACATATTTTTGAATAAAGTTGTTATTTTTGTTTTGTTTTTGCACACAAAAAGTATTCTTGAAAGTGTTGATTATATTGTTGTCTATGAATGAGTCGTATACCTCTCGGATTTCATCAAAAATATCTTAATTTGAGGTCTTACGGGTGTGGAACAACATGAGGGTGAGTAATTAATGACAGAATTTTCATTTTTGGGTGAACTAACCCTTCAAGCCCTGGTTCTTCATTGTAGCATCACTGTATGGAAGTTACCTTTGGCACCATTCCCGTCTCATGCTTTATGTACTGGCTGAACCGGGCCGTCTTCTTGGCAATGCTGTGGCCACTGAGTCGATTGATCTTATCCTTGATGGTCAGGTTCTCCGTCTTCTTGTACTTGTCAGCTGGGACAGTCAGAGAATGAGAATAATTAAGCAAATCAAAACCTCAAGCACTTGATTGATGTTACTCTGCTATTGTTATCAATGGATTTCCATACTTTGGTTCAGTCAGCTTTGCTTTCTAAATTGAGAGCCTGTTCTCACCCACTTCACGGAAGCGTTTGTATTCATTGATCCTGCAGTTGATCTGAACCGCAGTGTGAGCGGCGTGCTCCACTATGAGGTAGGCAGGATGTTGGGGGTCTGTGTGTTTCTGGATGGTCTGGAGCAGCAGGGGGTAACGGGCGATTCTCTGAACCGGCATCACCAGGAAGAAACTCAGAGTGGACGCATTCACATCAGGACTGAAGACAGATAGGGTCAGGGGTCAAAAATGAAAGGAATGTTGGGTAATACACTGGTGTATTTGTCATTCGGCTCTCAATGAGTTGTTTGAGTCATACACAACCTCAGTCAGTTGTTGTTTATGAACTTACGCAGTTGACTTGATGGTTCGGACCATTTCTGCCCACAGGGCCTCTTTCTGTTTGTAGCTGTTCTCTAGAGCTGTAATGTTGTTGTAGTTGGCAAGATACTCCTTATAGGCCATCTCTATATCTTGAGACAGACTTAGGAAAGATTCACCTGAGAGAAAGAATAAGATACTTTATAATATAAAACAAGATTTACATCTTTTTTCACATACAACATACAGTACACTACAGTTCAAAAGTCTGGGGTCAGTGTGATTTTGTGGTCACACTTTAGTTTAGAGTCCAATTCTCATGATTTAACTATTAACTATGACTTTTGCCTCAATAAACTCCTAATTACTGCTTATTAATAGTTAGTTGTTAAGTTTAGGTATTGGGTAGATTAAGGGATGTAGAATATGATCATGCAGAATAAGGCATTAATATGTGCTTTATAAGTACTAACAAACAGCCAATATCCTAGTAATATGCATGCTAATAAGCTACTAGTTAATAGTGAGAACTGGACCCTAAACTAAAGTGTTACCGATTTTTTTTTCCCTTTTTAAATAAATCAATACTTTTATTCAGAAAGGATGCATTAGATTGATCAGAAAAGTGACAGAAAAGACACTTACAATATTTCAAAAGATTTCTATTTTAATTAAATGGTTCACTTTTGTATTTTGTTCATCAAACAATCTTTTAAAAAAAAAATCTCATGGTTTTCACAAAAATATTAAGCAGCATTGTCTTTAATACTGATAATAATAAATGTTTCTTGAGCAGTAAATCAGCATATTAGAATGATTTCTGAAGGGTCATGTGACACTGAAGACTGGAGTAATGATGCTGAAAATTCAGCTTTGACATCAAAGTAAAAAAAAATACATTCTAAAAATTATTAAAATAAAAAGTTATTTTACAATGAAATAATATTTCACAATATTACCGTTTTTACTGCCTTTTTGATCAAATAAATGTAGCCTTGGTCAGCATTAAAAAAGAGCTCCAAAAAGATAAAAAGGAATTTACACAACATTCTAACCCTTATACATCATTATTCTCATCTTGAAATTCAAGTTCTGGATTCTTCAGCCATTAGCTCAAGGAAAAAAACAAAACTATTTTTATCCATATGACACGCATACAACGTGACTGTGAAAGAACTGAGAAATCGAAAGTAAACTGGAAATTCCAGTCTGTCCGGCTGTACTCACAGAGAGTTTCCAGGTATTTCGGATCGCTGTGATGCATCTGTGTCTGGTCTAGGAGGCTCAGGAGTCTGCTGGAAACATCCATCACTTCATCAATGTTCTGGAACATGTTCTCTAGGTTCGGTGGAGGAGGCTGCAAGGGACCCAATAATTATGATATTATTAAAGCTTGTTTACCTACAATGGTATATACATTTCAAATATGAAAGAGGAACAATCATTTAGTCCCATTTATGATGCATAAAATAACATAATTTAAAAACATGACTTCTGCTTTTAGTCCCATTTCCCCCTGGTTTGATTAAAATATTAATATTAGTATTATCCCAATTTGATTGATTATTCTATGGGAAACACATATTCATTATTAACTATGACTTCCCTCAATAAACTCCTAATTTACTGCTTATTAATAGTTAGTAAGGTAGTTGTTAAGTTTAGGTATTGGGTAGGATTAAGAAGGAAGAAAATGGTCATGCAGAATAAGGCATTAATATGTGCTTAATAAGTACTAGTGAACAGCCAATATCCTAGCAAGCTAATAAGAAACTAGTTAAAAGACCCTAAAATAAAGTGTTCCCTTATTTTTTTATTTACCTTATTTCCTTTATTTTACTTCTTTGTTGGTTATTTATGTTTGCTTGGCTTTTGATCATGTCTGTAATAAGATCTCGTTTTTCTACACCTTTGCTGTAGATTTATTGCATTTTTGACAGTTTAGAGGCTATATTTTAAATACAGCTTTCCTAGAACTAATTGTTGAATTATCTAATTAGATTATTAATATGTTTATAATAACATAAAGAATGATATCAGAGTGCTTCAGTTGCATTTTAGTGGTGGTGGAAGCAATATGTATACAACACAGAAGGCAGTTGGTCTGTTGACACCTTACCGGTTAAGTTAAACTGGGACATTTAATGTGTGAAAATGACTACAAGAGAACGTGTGTACCTGGAGTTTCTGCAGGTTGCTGTTGATGGTGACCGTACAGAGCTGCAGATTTTTCAGGTAGTTCCTCTCAGTCTGCACCAGCTCTTCTACAGTCATGTGCTGCCTCTGAACGGCTCTCTCTCTGGCTGCCGCCTCCTCCGCTGCGGCCCGTGCCTTCCTCTCTTCTTCATCCTCTTCTTCTTCTTCTGTAGGCTCTTCCAGGGTGTCATCCATTTCTTTAGCTTCTTCTTTCTCCTCTCTGATCTCGTCCTTTGCCATCAATCTTACATTTGCCTTCAGCGAATTTGCCATAGCAGGAATGCCTAAAATGCACATAAAAATGGTTAAACAGCTTTTACATTTCTAAAGAACTTAACAGGTAACACTCACAGTAAATATATTTACTCGTCCGATTGTAATGCACAATATGTATATTGTGCATGCCTAAACATCAATATACACAAAAATATGTCAAAATGTCCGTCTTGGCGAGTATTTACTGTACATAAAGACAGTCAGTTATGTCTTAAGTGAATAAACAGTTGGGAAAGAAATCGGATTAAGAAATGTCATTATATTAGATCCATGCATTCGGTCCTAAAGCCTAATGAAAATACCTGCTGCGGTCTGTCATTAATGTTAATCAATGTATATTTAAGTCATACAGTGAAGACTATGCACTGTTTTAAAGCACAGGGTTTAATGACTATTTTGACTGTTTAATGTAATAATTGTGCAATAAGTTTGTTCCAGTCTGGATATTCTCGATAGTACATCTCAAAATTGGGAAGATCGCGATTCAGATCATGATTGCTTGTTATAAGATTGCGATATGAAATTTTGGGAAGACCGCCCACCCCTATGTCATGTGTACTTGGACAGCAAAATAAAGACTCTAGCTTGATTCAGTGTTATTTCAGTATTTTTAATATACTAATATAGTATATTAATGTTCTGAATTAGCTTTAAATTTGACCATTTATTGCCATTTTTATTCTTTTTTTATAAAAAATATAATTTTTTTTATATATATATATATATATATATATATATATAATTTTTTTGTTATATTGCAACTTTATTTTTATTTCAGTTTTAGTAATTACAGTACTTAAACAACAAAATTAACTGACTGAAATAACTTTTTTCAGTTTTTCATCTAACATTTATATTTTATTTCAGCTTCATTTCAATTACCAGAACCTTTTAAATAGCAAATTTTAAATAGTTTTAGTTAACAATAACAACAATGGCTTGATTAGTCAAAAAACCCACTGTAAGTCCATAATAACTGCACATGTAAACAAACTTACCGGACTCCCACCGATAGTCATAATCTGAACTCAAATAGCCAAGTCTCACTGACAATAAATGACTTCCGACTGCTCTGTAGCTGCAGCTAGTTGTCAGTGAAAGAATGCTGATCTTAGATTGCATGAACTTGGATTGCATCAATCAAGACTATTACACATAAACCAGACTCTGCCTACACATACTATAAGGACCACCCATAAAGGGCCGAGTGCTCTGTATTGTCACCTACCCAGAGGGGGTGAAACACCATGTGTCTGAAGACCCTTACACTTTCAGAGAAGATGCTATCAAAGATTGCAATGCACTTCATTGTAATAAAACATATATATATACAAAAAACAAACAAACTCAATACAACTAAGGTCAGAGTCTAAGCAAACTTTTATGATATTTGTGCAGTCACTGAAGATGATTAAAGATTCATAGACCACAAACACCTTAGTTACAATTCCTGCTACACCCACATGCACACTGATCTGTAAGCACATCTATGTATACAAAGAAAAACTTTAAGCACAAATCTCACCACATCCGTTGCCATTAATAAGGAAACAACATACTTGTAGCAAGTGCTCAAGACAAGGACACTCAAAGCGAAAACCACAAACTCAGCATGTAGCGCAGCTCTTACACTCGCTCATTGAGAGCTTTAACAGTGGTGCACTGCAGTATGACTAACCCCTACTTAAAGGAGTGAAGAAATTACAGGTTTACTATAAGAACAACCCCAAGAAAACAACCAAATGCATCATTACCTTTACAGCAAGGGGAATTCTATCCCTTGGTGTCTCTAGTGCTGGAAAAACGACGTGTGCAGCTGGGTAAAGCCTGGGCCAGACTCTCAGACTGGTGTAAGTTTGTCCACTGAGTCACACTGCAGGGCCTCATGTGGCACGGGTGTGTGAGGGAAAGGGGGATGGGTGGGTCAGCTGGCAGGACTAATCTGGGGGGAGGTGGGATTTTAGCAGTGGGGATCCGGAATGGACCACTGCGGATACACACACTTTAATAAATACACAGAGTGACCGCAGGAGTCATTGGGAAGGAAATGACGCCTGCAAAGGATGAAGCTGATTGGATGGCAAGAGTTCAAGAGCTGGTGCAACACACTCAGACTCAACTGTGCAGCAACTGCAGTAAATAAAAGCCCCATGTGGTCAGGAAAGAACTCGCTGAGTTGATGGTCAATGGGAGTTGTTAAAAAGCCAACTGTTTTAAGCACATCCTGACAACTTCAGGATGTAAATAGACACAAAGTGTTGTTATCATCAAGATTTTAGCTTCAAATTTGCATAAATTGAGATCATAACATTTATCCAAGTTTGAAACTACATTAAAAATCTAGGATATTTTTAGACCTTGAAATAGACAGAATTTAAGGATTTCAACCAGAAATGAAATTTCTGTCATTACTGACCCTTATGTTGTTCCACACCCACAAGACCTTCAGTCATGTTCAGAACACAAATTAAGATATTTTTAATGAATGTGGTAATTTCGTTGCTGTCTATGGGAGATAAAAAAAAAAACTTGGATTTCATCAAAAATATCTTATGTTTTGTGTTCCAAAGATGAACGAAGGTCTTACGGGTGTGGAACGACATGAGGGTGAGTAATAAATGACATAATTTTCATTTTTGGGTGAACTAACTCTTTAATAAACACTTCAAGTATGGTTTACATTAGCAAAATTTCACGGCAAAAAAGGTCTATTATTGTTTATTGTCAATAGAGTAGCAAATTATACCACAAACCACAAAAAAGTAACTTCCAATTCAAACCAAACTGTTTTCTGGTCGTCAAAGCCGCAAATTTGCATGACCAACTTGAACCTGTTGTGAAATCTGTGTGGGGAAATCTTTCACCTTTATTTGACATTCTTAATCACGTGGATTCCTATTAAAATGTGAAAATTCATCGATCAACAACATTAAATGTGACCACACCATAAGACATTCAGAAATGCATGTTCACTTAATATGCTATTAATGTAATTTATAATGAGAAAAAAATATTTAATTGTTTATTTCAGTATTAAATTGTATAGGAGAAAAAATAGGAAAAAAAGAACTTTTAGAGGCTGTAACACGTCTCCATTTGTTTTTAGCTTTTTGTAGTTAAATAAAAAAAGGTTTTGCATTGACATTATTTTAAATATAAATATACAGAGTAATTTCTCAATTAACATGAGGTTTGTTCTCAAAATAAATGTACATATATACAGTACATATAACATAAGTATCAGAAAACTTTGTTTAGTCACCATGAAATCAAAATTGACAATTCATATATTTTTATGGAATACTGCATTATATTTATTATAAATTATTTATTCGTGAATTATTTTTATTTTTTTAAATTCATGTGCTCTCATAATCTTCGATCAAAATAACTTCCCCTCCCTTTTGCAGTGACATCTCTTCTCTGATGATGTTTACTGGTGTGAGGGCGGGACATCCTGTCACTCACATGAGATCGACCAATAGCAAACCACAACCATCCAATCAAGTCCCGCCCTAAATTTTTTCTTGCCTGAGAAGCCATTTCACGCAGATATGTCACAATAGGTCAGAAAAGACTATCACAACTTCCGTTTCATACTGACTTTTAACTAGTTAAAGATGCAATATGTAAGATTTTTCCAGTAAAATATCCAAAAACCACTAAGCCAGTGTTATATATTTGTTCACTTGAGTACTTACAATATCCCAAATGTTTCCAACTATTTGTAAATCGTGAGAAAATTGCAATTTTAACAAAGGCTCTGGGACGTGTGAGGAGTCGCCTGTCAATTGCGTCATACCCGCGTTACCCTCGGTTTCCGGTTTTATTTTGTAGAAACCATGGAAACACCAAAGACGCTTTAATATATTACATGTTTTAATAGGCAAGGGAACAACTGTTTGGTTATGTTTATAGACAGAAAACTAATTGTTGTTATATAGCTCAACACGTTTAGTCTTATTGTTTAAATCTAATTTTCTTGATTTTTTGCGAGCATACTTTACCACGCCTCAGAGAAAAACACTATTTTGTCAAGTAGCTAACATAGCATAATCAGATGCAGCTTTATTTTTAGTAACAGTAATACAGAATTTTCTCCATCATACAATACGTTTTAAAATTAGTTCCATGCCATTTATCAACACAAGCCATCCAGCATTTATTATTATGATATTCTAAAATCGATCTATCTTACTGCAGTGTGCAACAGTGTATCACAGAAGCCGCCGAGCGAACGCACAGAGTAACATTATAACATTTTCAACACACTCAAATGTATCTAATATGATAAACAGAGCTGTGTTACCTCATACTCATGACCGGAAAAGCGGAAGCAGCGCCGGCGACTGTGGCATAATAAAAGTCCCGCTGCTCGTGAGGCGTGTGTTGCGCAATCGCTCCAGCGTCCTCGTTCAGCTCCCACAACACTCGGTCCTGCTCTGCTTCATACTACAGTAACGTTAATAATCGCATCCATTAACATGATTTCTTCCCGAGTCCTATCCCGATTGTTTCCACCAGCTGTGATGTGACGACCACATGTCCCAAGATTCCGCGCTCAAACTTGACGTCATCAAGCTACGCCTTTGTTTTGAATAGGCCTCTAGCGGACAGAAATCTTACATATTGCACCTTTAAGGAAGTACAGCATGACGCACTGCAGGACAATGCTTGAGATGTCTCTGACTGCAGCCTTACAGTATGTGGAGGTTCTGTGTGCGTTTCTTAATTTAAACAAATTAACTGAATATATTATACTTAAATTGATTTGCATTTATAACATGATACATTATTTAGCTCTATAATAAAATGCTTTTAGAAACTCATTAATGACATCTTATCAGTTACTCAGGCTATGTTTATTATATATTTAACTGACAACAAATGGACTCAAGGCAACATGTTCTAGGAAAACTGTCTGACATAAACATGAAAAACCAGTGTTGTATGATTACGCTGCGATTTATTGTCTTTCATAACAGAATAACTATCTATGTTCACAATTATTCAACAAATTCATTCACTCAATCATCAGTCACTCAATCATCAGTAAAAGGAATAGTTCACTCAAAAATCATTTACGAGTTACAGTACATCCTTTTCCAGACCATTAAAGTAAATGATGACTGAGACTGTCATCCTGTCTCTTCTTCATTCGTTTTCCACATTAGAAAGTCAGTCAAACGGGTTTGAAACAAAACGAGGTTGAGTAAATAATGTCAGGAGTTTCATTTTAAGTGAACTGTCCCTTTAATCTCACGGTTGACGCGCAGCGTGAAATCTCGAATGTAGAGATAAATATACGTTTGCATCTCACCTGTGTTCTTACCTGTATGTGTTGTGTTGTTTACAGCGGAGATTCCTTGGACGCAGAACACTGAAACATCGCAACTACAAGCAGTGTACAGCTCTGTCAAAGTTAATCTGACCTCGAAAGCGAGACTGACTAATGTTGCTTTTAAAACCTTCAGTACCACCTGTTCTTACGGTTCTTGGCTGAGAAACAGGTTCACGTACCAGGCCTCGCGTCACGCATTCCGATCATGCCGCGCGAGGTGAGCTTAGTCATGAAAAGTATGACATACATTGTTTTCCTCATTAGCATATTAAAACGGATGAATGCTGCAGAGTGGCATCTGGTGCGTTGATTTCTTAAATAGATCACTTGCGATATCGATTACCAGTAGTGGTAAACCAGAAGACACACACCGTTGTCAAGGTAAAAGGGCGCGTGCTGCACTCCAGGGTTGTGCACGAGCTGTTGTCTGGGAAACAGAGACATCGCGTGGGCGCCTGGGGTACAGCTCAGTGTTTATGAAATAGACCTTATTCAGAGCAGCGCCATGACAGGTATGAGAGCGAGGCTGTGAGACTTGGAACTTGGAAGGAATGGCATCCGCTGTGTAAATCTCCTTTCCACAGCTCATGTTGTCTGTAATTTTCTTGGAAATATATTTTGCAGTGTTTCATCAGCAGAACGATCCAAAACACATTAAATAACAATACAACCCACTGAAGAGATGTACACCAATCAGGCATAACATTATGACCACCTTCCTAATATTGTGTTGGTCCCCCTTTGCTGCCAAAACAGCCCTGACCCGTCGAGGCATGGACTCCACTAGACCCCTGAAGGTGTGCTGTGGTATCTGACACCAAGATGTTAGCAGCAGATCCTTTAAGTCCTGTAAGTTGTGAGGTGGAGCCTCCATGGATCGGACTTGTTTGTTCAGCACATCCCACAGATGCTCGATTGGATTGAGATCTGGGGAATTTGGAGGCCAAGTCAACACCTCAAACTCGTTGTTGTGCTCCTCAAACCATTCCTGAACCCTTTTTGCTTTGTGGCAGGAGCATTATCCTTCTGAAAGAGGCCACAGACACCAGGGAATACCGTTTCCATGAAAGGGTGTACATGGTCTGCAACAATGCTTAGGTAGGTGGTACGTGTCAAAGTAACATCCACATGGATGGCAGGACCCAAGGTTTCCCAGCAGAACATTGCCCAAAGCATCACACTGCCTCCGTCGGCTTGCCTTCTTCCCATAATGCATCCTGGTGCCATGTGTTCCCCAGGTAAGCGACGCACACGCACCCGGCCATCCACGTGATGTAAAAGAAAACGTGATTCATCAGACCAGGCCACCTTCTTCCATTGCTCCATGGTCCAGTTCTGATGCTCACATGCCCACTGTTGGCCCTTTCGCTGCAGCTATGCAGCCCCATACGTGTGTATTCTGACACCTTTCTATCAGAACCAGCATTAACTTCTTGAGCAGCGTGAGCTACAGTAGCTCGTCTGTTGGATCGGACCACACGGGCCAGCTTTCACTGAGTCTTGGCCACCCATGACCCTGTCGCCGGTTCACCACTGTTCCTTCCTTGGACCACTTTTGATAGATACTGACCACTGCAGACCGGGAACACCCCACAAGAGCTGCAGTTTTGGAGATGCTCTGACCCAATCATCTAGCCATCACAATTTGGCCCTTGTCAAACTCGCTCAAATCCTTACGCTCGCCCATTTTTCCTGCTTCTAACACATCAACTTTGAGGACAAAATGTTCACTTGCTGCCTAATATATATCATACACACTAACAGGTGCCGTGATGAAGAGATCATCAGTGTTATTCACTTCACCTGTCAGTGCTCATAATGTTTTGCCTGATTGGTGTATGACTATCCCCCAAAGATATTTGGACGAATGTCAGTAACCAAACAGATCTTGCACCCCATTTGCTACCATACCAATACTAATGGGGGGTGAGATCTGTTTGGTTACTGACACTACAACACTAAAAGAAAACTGACATTTTTTAATTTTGTCAATTTAAATATTTGTGCATTTTTTCCCCGATCTTCTCATTACCAATTCCCTAATCCTTGTTTAATTTTTACTATTCTAATTCTAAAACAGATTAATCAGAACAACAAACTAAAGACATTCAAATACAGAACAAATACACAAAACAGGCTTACAAGTCATTTCTGGTCTGACATGATATTTAACCTAAAGTTTTATTATACATGCTAATGAATGGCTTGTGTGAAATGTTGTATTACGCATCCATTAACATTATCACAAATTTTTTGTTTGTCCTGTATAGTTTTATACAGAATCTCCTTCTTCTGTGTTATTACTGACTGTGTCGCTCCCTGGTCTCCCCTATTCTGTAGATATTTACCTTTATGTTAATAGCCATTTATTTCCATCTGTCTTGCTTGTCATTTACAGAATAAGGCTTAACAGACTAAAAAGCGCACACACAAAGCTATAAAAGAAATGTTCCCTGTACATGCTACTTTAGATTTAACAGTTTCAGAGCTACTTTTCCTATAATAGCATCACAAATCTTCTTAAATTGTTCTTAGAAAGACCTATTTTTTAATCCCTTTTTTTGCACAAGCAATTGAGTAAGAAAAAATAAGGTAAAGTCATCACTGGTGACTATGCACATGTTTTATTTTCTGACATTTAGTGCATTCCATACATAACTCTTCCATGAATGCATGCTGAAATCCAACTCAGACAGGAAACCCTGCTGTGGTTTCCTGGTTATCAATGTTGGTGAGGTAAATTGCAGCTTCTTCCGAGAAAAACAATTCAACACATGAGAATGAAGGCTGCACACGCATTATAGGTCAGCTTAACAGATAACAGCCCAACCCTATCAAACTATAGCACACAGAAACAGCAGCCTGTCATTATGTCCTCTCACCACAAATGCACACTGTAAAAAAGAATTGTTGATTTAACTTAAAAAAGTAAGTTACCTGATTGATTTAAAATTTTGAGTTCATTGAAATAAAAAATTTGAGTTAATACAATGAAGGCGATTGGTAACTCAAATTATTATGTTATCTGAACCACATTAATTATTGAAGTTGCTTTGACAAAAGAAAAAATAAATCATGAAAATAATTTACATACTAAACAAGAGTATGGGGTGTTAAAAATCGCTTTTTAAAATTAACATGTTTTCATCTTTAAAGAAAAATACTGTATATAATCATAATATGTTCCAGGCCTGACATGTAGAAATTACTGTTTTCTTTCGGTAATGATATCACCACTTTCCACATATTGTATATATTTGGTGGAAACATCTGTCTCTGGACAAAGTTAAGCAGAAATCCCTTTAGAAGGGATATTTTCTTTAATTTAGTATCATTCATTCAAAATGAGTCTGGTTGAATCACTCGCTAAGAGACCAGAGGCTAATTTAGTCCCCCGTCTCCTGATGATCCCCATCATTTGTAGAGTGATAGCCAACAGCATGAGTCACCTTTGTCATTTATGTTAAGTGCTGACCATTATGTACTTTGAGCACTGGGAAATTAGTTTCTCATCAGGGGGTCAATTTAGGTAAGAAGTCTCACTCTGACAGCCAATGAATGACAATAAATGTAATACCTGTATTACACCAGGAGGGGGCACTATGAACAAGTAAAAGCATTTGGAAGCAGCAGCTGAACTAAAAAGGTGATTCATTTTATTTGGTGTTTATGTTTATAAAACGTTTAAGGAATATCATCATATACAGCCAATAGACTGAAACCTATTCTCTCTCCCATTCTCGTTTTAGTTAGGGTACGCCAGGTCCAGTGAGTCAAGAAAGAATCGGCTACCTTTGAAGTAAGTTCAACTTAAAAAACTAGAGAACCTGGACTAATACACTCCAGGGCTTGTTCCAGCTTTCCCACATGTTTTTGCCCTGTATTTCACTATACCACATACAGTATAAACAGAGACTCATGCATATGAATTTGCGGTACATAAAGTCCCTCGAAACACCCAAAATAAACACCCTCTATAGAGCGAGAGCGTCACATTGAGCGGGTTGTCGTTGTTAATATGCATATTTCCACTTTCTTTTTTGATTTTGTCATAATATGTGCCCACACACATAAATATAGTGCATGAGAAGTGACCGATGCTAACTCATTCCCAGGATTCGGTAATATTTCAGCCCCCCTAGACTTTTTAAACTGGTGATTCACTAAGCATTTTGTCATGTCCCTGAGGCAAACAAAATTTACACAATGTCTATAATTTTTGGCAATATTGAAAGTATTTATTTGTGTTACTTTCTTGTAAAAATTTTTTAAATTATTTTATTTTATAAAAAGATAAACTATAAAGTTATGTCCCTCAGTCTGAACTCAACCCCGTCACGCCAACCATTCTCCGCCAATAATAATTTAGACTCCACCCATATGTGACATAATTTACCAGAAACGACATCATTCAGGTCTCTTTAACGGTGGTGCAGAAGATGGTAATAGTATCATACTTTTTATTCATATTTTTGAGGCGTATTATAGTCAGCGAGGGTACAGCACAACCCCATCACATAAAATTAAGATGGAAAATTATTATATTTCAAAATTTTATTTTAATCCATAAGTATAAACAATGTACTTATTTCTTTGCTGCCATATATGGCCTAAGAGGAACAGTGGCCATTTTGAGCAAAAAACCTCAACCCCATCACATATCTGTATATTTCTCATTGTTTCGGGGTTGAAAATTTGTGACAGGGTTGGGTTTTTCACTTCATTTACGAATATATTAAATGATATTAATAAACAATTGTCATGATTTCAGTAAAGATATAGTTACTAAAATCATGACAACTCAATTTGGTTAAAAATAGAATATTTTACATAATGTGTGCACTTAAACATTGACAAGCATCTTATGTCAGAAAAGGCAGCCAATATTAGAGACAAAATAAAAAAATATATATATAAAATTGAAGGCAATAGCTGCATCCGAAATCGCACACCGTTGAATAGATTCTACATTTGAATTTAAATTTACTTCATGACAGTTGAAAAAGTACATTCTATATAGTACGAATGCGTGTAGTATGAATGAATTCGGATGTACTACATCCGCCATGTTGTTACTGTCACATGACCTACCAGCGTCAGTTACATCCCTTCAACTCCATTCACAAATCCTCTCCCATGGCCTCATGGGATAGTGAAGTGTCCATCGTATGCGCACTACAGAATCTCACCGGAAGTAGTAAGTCATCCGGGTACTTTTCGCCTACTGTTTTTCGAATACTATGAATTCGGACATACTACTCTGTTTGGATACTGTTTTTTGCGTACTATCTAGTAGAGAAGTATTCAATTTCAGACGCAGCGAATGTCTCCCTTCAAAGTCTCTCAGACTTCAACCCCGTCACATCTATTATTTTGGAAAAAAAAAAAAAGGATGATTAAAAATGAAAGCATTTCTTGCTGATTATCACCCGACATGTTAAGAACACAATAAAATTGTGGTTTTAGTTAAAAATCTAAATTGAAAACATTTTTTACAAAATTAAATAGACCGGACACACACAATATGTTTATGTTTAATCCATAAGTATAAACAATGTACTTATTTCATGTACTTAATTGGCCTAAGAGGAACAGTGGCCATTTTGAGCAAAAAACCTCAACCCCATCACATATCTGTATATTTCTCATTGTTTCGGGGTTGAAAATTTGTGACAGGGTTGGGTTTTTCACTTCATTTACGAATATATTAAATGATATTAATAAACAATTGTCATGATTTCAGTAAAGATATAGTTACTAAAATCATGACAAATCATGACAATAAAATTGTGGTTTTAGTTAAACATCTAAATTGAAAACATTTTTTACAAAATTAAATAGACCGGACACACACAATATGTTTATTTTTAACTTCGGTCCCATAAAAATGTGAAAATTACATTTGTAGTTATTAAATTGTAATGAGGGACACATGAGCAGTAGGTAGATGTATGTTTTAAAGCAAGTTTTGCGTAAAATCCTTTTTTACGGGGTTGAGAATAAAATGTGAAAATAATAAAAGGTCTTTAATGCCTGAGGTGGGAAATATGATTTGTTGGAGGTTTGATATGTGCCTTATGATGTGGGGCATTGAGAAAATTAATTCTATGTATTTTAAAAAATACAAAATCCAAGCTGAAATATTACTGAATCCCAGGAATGACCCAAGTGAGCTCATTCCTCCAAGGGGTGTGGGTGTTCAGATTGATTGGCACTGCCGTATCGGGACATACATCAACAGAGGCCGTTTATTCACCTGCCAGACAGAAGCACGGTCCACAACCTCCTCCTGGCTGTCTGATTCCTGTGCAGATGTGCTTGAAGATTGGTAGAATATCCCTGGCTCACAATTTCCTTACCTGAGTGATTTCTCTGTGAGTAAGACTTGGTCAGATAGGAAGTAGGTCATAAGTGAAAGAGAGAACTGGAGCAGGAAGAGTTAGGGGTTGTTGGGTTTGAGAGAGTAAGGCTACATTTCATTTTACCACAAGCAAAAATAATCTCCTGGCTGGCAGAGACACCTTCACCCACAGCCCATTAAAACATGTCAACTGTGTCATTGATTTTGGTTCAGCCCGCCATTGATTGGCATCTAAGCCCAGTCAGCCTGCATTTGCATAGCTGCGTCCCATAAGCTGCTAATTGGTAGTTCGCCAGCAATCATGGCTGAATGATGAGAATGAGCAGTCTGGGTTGATGTGAGGCTATTGTGGTTTGTTTGCAGCTAAGGGGTATCCATGTCAAATAAAAAATTGCTGGTCTGCTTGCCATGGTCTTTGCTTATATAAGTTACACGTTTATTGCCTTGTCTAATTGTATAATCGAGACTCAGCACAACACTCTGTCTCTTAGTCCAAATTTAGGTTGTAGGGAAACGTGGTCGTGCATATCATGCCGCACATTGGTTTGGCAGCTTTAACAAACATGTTTTCTCTAATAAAATCAGGGAACAGATAAATAGAGTGGGGTTCAAAAGTCTGAGTACTGGTGAAAATACTTCTATTAAATATGTTTGTTTTTTACCAGTCTTAAATATATAAGGGATAAGCCGTTCATTACAGAAAAATAAACACCAACTGGGTGATCAGAACCTCGATGCAAAACTAAATCTCTCGTTATGCTACCTTATCACCAAATATTGGATTCGGTCTTTTTGTCAACTTGTTTTCTTTCAATAAGGACAGGTTTTGTTTTTATTTTTAAAGCTGATTGATCGTAGGCCTCATTGATCTGAGCCTCGCTGATTTGAGGATAAAGTTCATCCCTGTGCAAAAGAAAGCCTGTAATACTCAAAATAGTTTGTTTGTGTACATGAACATGTGTGAATGTGCACGGATGCACGATTATGCATGTATCCACATGTCCGAGGCCTTTATTTTTGCAAGCCCACATGTACACATGTGAACATGAACATGATGAGCACGCTCCTGAACACTAATTGTTTCTCTGATTTTTGACTCTTCCATTCATTTTCAATGGGTGGTCATTTTTGACCAATTTAAGCTCGGATAAATAAGGCCTACGATTGATCAATTCCAAAAAGAAATATAAAACCCATCCTAATTGAAAGAAAACAAGTTGACAAAAAGATTGAATCCAAAATTTGGTGATAAAATAGCATAACAAGTGATTTATAAGCTATTTTTGTAGGATGGTAATTTTTGACTGGGAACACCACGAGTGTGACTTTGTGCCATTTTATAATAAATAAAAACCAAAATAAAACCATTTCATTTACTGCTTAAACATTAAAGCACACTAGTATGATAAACAGTGCAAATTTTTTAAATATTTTTTGTAAAATTGACAAAATTATCCACAAATATCCCTTTTTTTTCCTCTCAAGAATTGAGGTACATAAGCTCAGATATATAAGGCCTATGAACGATAAGTTCCAAAAAGAAACACAATTGAAAGAAAACAAGTTAACAAACAGATTGAATCCAATATTTAGTAATAATGTAGCAAAATTTTTTGTAGGCCAGTCATTTTTGATGTAGAAAAAAAAAAAAAAAACGACAAAAAGTACAAAAAGTATCAACATGGCCTTTTTTGGGAAGTTGTTAGACTCTGGGTGAGTAAAGTCAGTAAATTTTAGTCCAATGCAATAACATTTTCGGGTATGGGAAAATCCTCTTCGGGTCAAAATGACCCGAACACAACATGAGGGTTAAAAAAAAACGTACTAACCCCAAATTTTTAAACAGTAGCATAAATTATTTTAAAGCTTCGGCTAAGAAATAATATTCCGTTAAATGCAATGTACAAAACAATAGGCCTAGTGACAAGATAAACATGGCAACAACACAATGACTTAAGAATATTAGGAAATATTCACAGACGAACGCCAGCATTGACCGATCAGACAAAAAGTATTCATTTTAAGTCATAACGTTTCTTTGTTTTATTATTTTTCTTTTTACAAAAAAACCTTTCCAGGTTTTAGATTAGATTTAGATTTTGAATTACATTTTTAATATGGCCTTAGACTTTTGAATCCCATTTTATAACATAATGATTTTTCAGAAGCATGGTTGTTTAAACCAATCCTACTAACATCCTTCAATTTTGAAATTGAATGTAAATCTGAGCTAATTTAATTGTGTTTAAAGACATGGTGGTCAGTTGCTATGCAATATTTTCATTTAAAGGTGGAAATGGATGTCCTGTAGCGTAAGAAACAAGGCACACACCAGCCAAGCCACTATTGCGTAATGGTGCAGGCAAGAACGAATGTAGGCATTTATGAAAGAATTCAGTAATTTCTGCTGTGGTTTGAGCCTTTTTCTTTTACAGCATTTCTAGGGCACAAATAATCAAAAGCGGCTGGCAGCACAATTTTCAGGTCCCTTTCAAAGAGTTTCTCAGTGAGCACATTTGACCTTTGAGAGAAACAGTACAGAGGATGCAGAATGAGAATAGATAAAGACGCAGCCATACACATCTGCACATCTGGATCTGAGTTGGATTAAACCAGGTATCCAGAGAATCGGCCCTGCCAGGTAAGGGGGGCTTGTTGAGGAAGGGGAAGAGATTTACCATTAGCAGGGGAAATAAACCTATATCAAACTGTAATGGGCAAAGTTGTAAAAGCATTACATTTTGCTCAACATAGCCGGAGGGTACCTTGGCCGACCCAGAATTGACTATATGCAGCCACGGCGAATTAACAAACTCAATGAGCAGTCATACACACCGTAATCACAACCGTGTGGGTTTCTTAGTCACCGCTCAAACACCGTGCCACATGTTTTCCAATCTTACACAATGGGCAACTGTTGGGACACTCCACATGTTCACGTGTCATTGTTTAGCTCATTAAAGTGTTTCTTGCTTGTGCATTTGTGCATGTCTCTATTTGTAGGTGTGATTAAAACCTCACTGAAATCTTACTTTCAGTCAGATTCTCCTAATTATGACATTTTCTCAAAGGCCCCCCATGATGACTGTTGCTGATTTCATAGTTTGAGCCTTAGATATCATAAAGCCCTGGGTATTCTTCTTTTTTTTTTTACACGTATGCTAGTGTGCGCGCACAGTCGAACACACAACCTTGGAAAGCATACTTAATTTGACGCGTACGCATACACAGGTGTTTGACGCATGTGCAGTTTTGAGCAATCTCTTGCCACGAGTTACAACCCATGTAAACATCTTTATATTCTTTCATGCTAGAGTTATATAAATGAGGGTACAATCGTACAATCTCTCGTCTATGTAGGCCTCCATCGTCGCTGTAGCTTGCATGCGTCTGTTCTGTTTATGCAGTTTTTCTTTGACTACCTTGTGAATCGACGCCCCCAGGGCACGGTTGCCACCTTGTGGATAAACTAATTACTGCAAAAAAAATTAAATGCGCATGTGTGACCTGCGTGTACAAGTACGTGCGGTTACAAAAATCCGGTACAGTACGCGCATACTCTTCTGATGGCAAATTCGCGTAACACACACTGTACGCTGACCCTCGCATACGTGTAAAAAGTGAACTATACTTTGGGCTTTACAGTCCATTCATTGGACACTGTGATTTTTTAGCCTATTTTCTACCAGTGTTAATCATCATTTTCATCAACAACATTTTTTCACTGACGAAAACGAGACGATTTTGAATGTCAAAAAAAAAAGGCAATGAGATGCATAATTACTTTGATTTGAAATATTCCCTTCAGCCATCTCCAAACAAAACCATTATACCAGCCTACACCAAGCAATGAGGTCACTCAAACTGACCGGCCTGTTTTATGAGTGTTGAAAGATACTCTAACATCAGAGTTATGACTTCATTTTCTACACTTTTCCAGTTCAGTCCAGCTGCACTGGGCCTGCCAGGATAAGTCAGAACATTTCTGCCACCGCACTCGTAAAGATCATGTTTACCGCAACACTCCACACAAGCAAGCGTACAGTTCATTAATTATACAAAACACAAACCCGCCGCTTAAACATTCACAGAAGTAAATAAAAATGGAAAAGACAAAAATAACAAACCATTGAAATATTTTGACTCAAACTGCACAGCGTTGGCAGTGTTTTGCAAGCAGTGGTCTAAAAGATCATTGCAGAGAGGTCGTATTGAAGATTTATAGCTGTGCTGTTCCCCAGTCACACCCGTCAGGCTGGTACAATGCATTTATGGGAGAAAAAAAAAAGCTTAACACAAACACTATACCTGCGACAAGGTGACAAATTCTGTGTAGCATTATCAGAAGTATTATAACTACCATTTGTCATTTCATTTCCAGCCTGATGGTTTGTCTAAGAGGAGAGACACTGAATTTAAAAGGGACATATTATGCAAAATTCACTTTTATAAGTTGTTTGAACACCAATGTGTGTCCACAGTTGTGTGTAAACAACTAGCCTATAATAATAAAAATCCACTCACTAATTTTTTTTTTATAATTCCCATAAATCAAAAGCAGTCTCTTCAAATGAACTGATTCAGATTCCCCCTACGAAGATGTCATCTGAGTGAGAAACACAGAGTCCAGCATTTCTGTATCCTCGCTGTAGCAGCTGGAATTGTACAATGTCTGTGCCAAACAGTCACTGAGGACATCATGGTTAAATTTCATTTTTCGAAGGAAATGTCTTGAAGAAAATCTTAAACGTTTGCGCCAATCATTTTGCCATTCAGAAATGTCCTGTTGCATTCTACATGTTATCACTTCTTCTTGAGTCTCTCCATCATTGTCTAGTTCGAACATATAAGGCTGAACACAGCTACTGACAGTTTCTGACATTTTCAGTGCTTGAGATTGTCCTGTTTTGTTGTTGCCGGTGTTGTACCGTATTTCAACTCCCTGCCAAATTATTACCCCCCTCGTTGATGTCACTACCTGATTGCCTAATCCTAACCCCACCCCTAATCTTAACCCCTCCCCCACACCTAATCCTAAACCTTCCAATACCGGGGGGGGGGATGTAATAATGTGGCGGGGGTCAGAATTCGGCACAACACCGGCAACAACAAAACAGGACAATCTCGCGCACTGAAAATGTCGGAGCGGTGTCGGAGCATAAGCTCTTGAAGCTCCGCCCTCTTCTTGAAAGGGGGCTGGGAGCACCAGCTCATTTGCATTTAAAGGGACACACACAAAAATGGCACGTTTTTCCTCACCCCCAAAAAGTGGCAATTTTAACACGCTATAAAAAATGATCTGTGGGGTATTTTGAGCTAAATCTTCACATACACACTCTGGGGACATCAGAGATATATTTTACATCTTGTAAAAAGGGGTCCCTTTAAAGTCAGAGAAAAAAAGACAGACACTTTGCTCCATATTCGTCCCATGTTGTGTTAGGTTTGCCAACCTGTAAATCATCTGTCATGATCCATACTTATCAACAGTGTGTCCAGCATGAAAAATGTAATAGGTCTGAGCACAGCAAAAGCATTCCACACTGATGTCGTTTCTATGAATTATAAAGCATACCAATTTAATGTGCTTGAGTGCTGATTTAAAGCCCTCTCGTTTTTTGCGCCCTTTTACGTGAGATTACGTTCCTCATGTTTTAATCTTTTATGGGCTCATTTCTGCAAAGAGCCCGCAGTACATAATATTCACTCTCTCACCTGGAATAAAAAATGACTAACCTTTGGCCAGACGGTTACATCAGCCAGTGTTGTTGCACATAAACTTACCGCAGGCCAGGATGGAGTGTGTGTTTTGTGTTTGTTTTACCATATCTCCAACACCCTGGTTTTTCCTGACAACAGATATGGGACAAAAGAGCTCTTTGCAATGGAGCACTAAAGACTTGTTCCTCCGCTGACAGCGTATGGCTGTACAGACTGCAGCAAGGCACGTTTCCACTATCACGAAAGATAATCGGGGAGGGAAGGTGACTATCATCACCAGTGTTCCAGCTCTTTCCTCTTCCTTTCCCTTTTCAGGATGTCAGCCCAGTTCCCCCTGGCTGAACTACACAGGACTCGGCGTGACGGGGTCCGATCTCGATCCCGTCGCCGGATAACGTGCTTGTTTGCGGTCAGATCTCCAGCACTGACAGGAGTCGAGTCAACAAAAGGGCATTTCTTTGCACAACACCTCTGACAATGATCGCTTTTCTCAATGACGACTGTTGCTAAAGCACAAGCTGGAAAAATACGTCTTTGAAGTGCTCGCAGGTGATGAGTGTAATCTACCTGCTTAGAGATTCACAGAAGAAGGGGAGATAAGTTCTGGGAGAGCCCCTCGACCAGCTGATAACACACTCGGCTGTATGTTTTCTGGTGTTGTCATGCGCCCTCCTCTTTGATCCGCCTTGGTCTGTCTCTCTGCTCGAAGGCCATTCATCTATGTTGTCACACATTCGCTGTTGTTTACCCTGTTGCTATTGCTGCCAATGTTGTTGTCGTGGCACTGCATTTTAAGAGCTCTGTAATGAGAAAGACGGAATGCTTTGTGAGATTTTTCAAAGATTACCAGTCCTGGCATGAATCACTGCAGGATTTTACACTATATTCACAGAATCCAGGCCCCATTATGAGAGATGTGATGTTTTTGTTTTCTTTTATGGGGATAATAATAAGGGCACACAATGGAAAGTCACATGCCAATGGGACAAGGTTTGGCTGGTTGGCGTGGTCCAGTTAGGCCTGCTGGTAGATGTCATAACTACACTACCTGGTCATTCACAATGTTTGTGTTTTCTGACATTTTTGCAAGTAGCATATCGTAAATATTTCAATTAATCTGAGACTAATGAAAATGCTAACGATAGCTTTGATTATGCTAACCAAGTTACTGTGCAGTCAGTATGTTTCCATCTAAAGTTGCGAATTTAAAGGGTTAGTTCACCCAAAAATGAAAATTCTGTCATTAATTACTCACCCTCATGTCGTTCCACACCCGCAAGACCTTCATTCACCTTCAGAACACAAATTAAGATATTTTTGATAAAATCCGATGGCTCAGTGAGGCTCCATTGACAGCAAGATAATTAACACTTTCAATGCGCATAAAGCTACTAAAGACATATTTAAAACAGTTCATGTGACTACAGTGGTTCAACCTTCATGTTACCGTAATGTTACGCCAAAAAAACAACAAAATAACGACTTTATTCAACAATATCTAGTGATGGGCAATTTGAAAACACTGCTTCATGAAGCTTCGAAGCTTTATGAATCTTTTGTTTCGAATCAGTGGTTCGGAGCATGTATCAGACTGCCAAAGTCACGTGATTTCAGTAAACGAGGCTTTGTTACGTCATAAGTGTTTCAAAATTTCAATGGTTCACCACTGGGGGGCGTGACTTTGGCAGTTTGATTTTTGATGCGCATCAAGGAATTTATTCGGTAAATGTGTTTCCATCGTAGTTTATGCACATGATTTAAAAAGAAAATAAAAATTCTTTAAAAAAAAAAATGAATCAGCTAATGAATCAGAAGTCTCACTACTGTTTTATGAATGCTGTGAATTCGTACATTCTTTTTTTTTTCTTCTAAGCATACTATAGGGAAGTATGATATTCAGATACAGCAATGTTTTAATAGCATTGTGACATTTACACTCTTTGGCGAAATCAACTTATAAATGACTTATTTGTAGTTGTCTCTGCATTTTAAGCTGTGAGGACAAAGTATTTTTACACACTTCAGCTTTAATAAAAAATAGCATAGTATCTTCATTAGTCTATTCTTTCAGATGTGCTTCTGAGGATCGTAATGTTCAGCAGACATACTCTGCTCATTTCTCCATTATATGGTCCAGCCCTCTGTTTCGTCTGATTTCTTATCAGTCTAAACCACCATCAGTCCTCTCAAGAAAAACACAACTCCTTCTCTCCCTAATTTAGATGTTTTCCAGACAATCTCGTAATTCTCTAGTGCTAAATGCCTCCACCTCACCCAAGACCTCAATTTATTTGGACCAGCTAGTGACAGACTTGTGCAATCAAGCTGTTCAATATGATTTAAACAAAGAGATAATGAAAAATAATGAGTTTATTAAAGATAGGGTAGGCATTTTTTTATAAACACTTTGTTATACTGATTGATATACTCTTCACATCCTGATAGCAATCAATAATAGAAGGGGTCTAAATATTAAAACATGTACATATATCTTCTGTGGAAGTCTCAGGACCAAAAAAATGTTCGTCCAGTCATTGCATTCGGTCCGGCTTGTCAACATACTGTATATATTTCCATACCTGATCACACGTCATCAGTGCGTTTCTTGAGGCTGTAATAGAATTGTAGACAGACAGTCACAGAGCACCACAAACAAACAGGAGCCGCCTTGTACTGTTCCTCCTGAACAAAAACATTGAGCTTATGCTGGTTTTACACCATGTCATAACCGTAATGAGTAATGACAACCTGTTCTACCCGGAGAGTGGGATCTCATGCTTTCAAAGCTAACTTGCTATTGCTAGCCTCTTCGAAATTGCCTACCCTACCTTTACCCAAACACCCCAAATAAATGTATTGATCCCATTCACAAGTTCGTGAGTTTCTATCCATGCTCCTATACACAATGTTTCTGGTAAATAAACAACCACAAGAAGCCATTCACACAAATCTAACTTGTGCATAGCAAAATAAAAAGTAGTGTTTTGCTGAATGAAATACAGAAGCTACATCTGCTGTTTATGATACATCACCTATTTCTTTCGTTTAAGGCATCTGCAGTTTAATATCACAAACATAATAAGTCATTATATGTAAAGCTGTTACTTTATGTTAACTTAAAATGATTATCAGAATGATTTTGAATCCATCTTATTTTCCTTGGTAGTGTATAATCTTGTTCTAAGCTAGTGTCGGCCTCTTTAATCAACAAGCCATATATGAAGTGTAATTTCTCAATCTGGTTTCCTCTGCAGTCAACTGAAAACTAGTAAATGGAATCATTTTTTCCGACACAGTTTGCAAATATTATGACAAGCACGTAATGTTCCACCTTTAATTCCTAAAATATTCAGTAATCGGCTTTTGCAAAGATAAAAATTGGTTTGAGTTTCATGTTTGAGTACGTGCCAAATGTACATTTCGCTCTGGCATCCACAGAAATGATACAGCAATTATTTTTCCCACTCAGGAATCTCGGTAGTTATTCTAGCCATGGAATAGGAATCTCTGAGAAATGTAGCCACACAGGAAGAAATGTTTCACGTCATATAAACTTCAGAAACATGTTATATTTTAACTTGATCAATCTCAGGAAAAGACTAAATGTTTAGAGAGGCTGCATTCCATCAAGTTCTCGAAAAACCATTGAGAAACGATTATAGCCATAACAGCTTTCCGGTTTTTCTAGCTGAGAAATGTTCTGGTAATAAGCAATTCCTTAATAGCCGAGACTATTGCAGCCTGAAAAATAGCTTGCATTCTTTGAGTTATGCCAATCAATTATGCTTTATGTTTCAAGTAGTTAATTAAATCCAGTCAATGTCCTCATTTAATCTGACAGATGTATGATATCATAGATTGTAATTCTCTTTATAAAACTCCAACAAAAATCTCTGAGACGCACTCAAACCATGCTCTTATGGGAATTCCTGATGAGTTTTATTGCTTGATTAATTCTGATTGATTTATATGTAAGTGTGACATACAATAATACATGCAATAAATCAAAACCAAAATTTATATAGGAGTGGTGGAATTACGCAAAACCAAAATAGCTTTGTCGAGTTCCTTAACAAACCAAGGCTCCATTCCAGAGTGGTGTGAGAGATTGATGATCAAGCTTTGGATGGGGGGTGTGTAGTTGGGGGATTCAGAATTATTAGACTGCTGGGAAGGTGCTGAGGAAACAGATTGTGGCCCAATGGCAGACTCTGTGAGTCCGTGGCCTATAAAAGTGCTGACACGTCACTTTTTTCCACAGTGAGCTGTGTGAGGAGGAGCAGGGGGCTGGGAGAGGTGACATCCTGGTCCCCATGCATCTCTCCTGCAGTCTAGATTACTGTTTCCACAGTCTTTATCTTCATTTCACTTCTGCCCATTGTGATTTAAGGGAAGCACTTTCAGCAGAACTGAGCTGCCTTAACAAAACAACTGTGTGGTAAATGGCAAGTGTCTGGGCATGACAGTGAAAGCGTTCTAGACTGTGGCGCCCCATGAGTCCATGATTTATCCTTGAGCAAACAATGTTAACGTCTGCCTGTGTGCCTCAAAAATATCTGCTCGGTTGCCAAATCGAATGCCATAGGTGAAGATCATTATTATAGTCCACAAGGGGGCAGCGTGCTCAAAAATACACACCAGTGATGCCAACACATGGGGCGAACAAGATTTTTTGTCAGTGCTTTGACTTGAATGGGGTAATGAGTAGAGAGCCTTCATCTTTATAATTGGAGTTTAGAAAGATTTTAGAATTCATTTTAAATTCCATATAAATTCCTGAATTTGAACTGAGGTAGCAAACGGTATTGAAATTCAAATTTAATTTTAAGGAAGAAGAACTACAAGTGCACTTTTTATTTAGAAAAGGTGGCCTTTACAGATAGATATACAGACAGATGGACAGACAGAGAGATGGACAGACAGACAGACAGGCGGACGGACGGACGGACAGACAGACAGACGGACAGATAGATAGATAGACGGATGGACGGACAAACAGATAGATAGATGGATAGATAGATAGACAGACAGACAGACAGACGGACGGACGGACGGACGGACGGACAGACAGACGGACAGATAGATAGATAGACGGTTGGATGACGGACGGACAGACAGACAGACAGACAGATGGACGGACGGACGGACGAACAGATAGATAGATAGATAGATAGATAGATAGGTAGACAGAGACAGACAGACAGATAGATAGATAGATAGATAGACGGACAGATGGACGGACGGACAGACAGACAGACAGACAGACAGACAGACAGATAGATAGATAGACGGTTGGACGACGGATGGACGGACAGACAGACAGATTGACAGATGGACGGGCAGACGGACGAACAGATAGATAGATAGACGGACAGATGGACGGACAGACGGACGGACGGACAGATAGATAGATAGATAGATAGATAGATAGATAGATAGATAGATAGATAGATAGATAGACGGTTGGACGACGGACGGATGGACAGACAGACAGATTGACAGATGGACGGGTGGACGGACGAACAGATAGATAGATAGATAGACAGACGGACGGATGGACGGACGGACGGACGGATGAACAGATAGATAGATAGATAGACGGATGGACGGAGAGACAGACAGATGAATGGATGGATGAACAGATAGATAGATAGATAGATGGACGGTAGGACAGACAGACAGATAGACGGATGGACGGAGAGACAGACAGATGAATGGATGGATGAACAGATAGATAGATAGACGGACGGTAGGACGGACAGACAGACAGATAGACAGACAGTTAGACAGACAGACGATTGGGCGACGGATGGACGGACGAACAGATAGATAGACAGATAGATAGACAGACAGACGGATGGACGGACGGACAGACAGACAGACAGACAGATTGACAGATGGACGGACGGACGGACGAACAGATAGATAGATAGACAGACAGACGGACGGACGGAGAGACAGACAGATGGACGGATGGACGAACAGATAGATAGACAGATAGATAGACAGACAGACGGATGGACGGACAGACAGACAGACAGACAGACAGACAGATAGATTGACAGATGGACGGACGGACGAACAGATAGATAGACAGATAGATAGACAGACAGACAGACAGACAGACAGACGGATGGACGGACAGACAGACAGACAGACAGACAGACAGACAGATTGACAGATGGACGGACGGACGGACGAACAGATAGATAGATAGACAGACAGACGGACGGACGGAGAGACAGACAGATGGACGGATGGACGAACAGATAGATAGATAGACAGACGGATGGACGGACAGACAGACAGACAGACAGACAGATAGATTGACAGATGGACGGACGGACGAACAGATAGATAGACAGATAGATAGACAGACAGACGGATGGACGGACAGACAGACAGACAGACAGACAGATAGATTGACAGATGGACGGACGGACGAACAGATAGATAGATAGATAGATAGACAGACAGACAGATGGACAGATGGACGGATGGACGAACAGATAGATAGATAGACAGACAGATGGTTTCACATACTAAACAGTTTTCAGTGTATATTTTACATTGCAAACACAGCCTTTGAAGCATATAGCTCTTAACAACATGATTCTCTTGTTTATAACAAAGATCAATCTACACATTATGTCCATATTATGATACTGGGATGAGTAAAAATACAAGCAGTTTAGCGAAGTTAAAGTTGCTTTAATCACAGAGTCAGACTGGATTTCTACAGACTAAGCACTCTTCTGAAACTCAAGCCCTGAAACACGAACGACGGCAAACAAATCACGGCCAGAGGATCACACACTAAGACAAATAAACGCTGTTTACAAAATAGCAATGTGATCCAAAGATATTTGGAGGATCCAAAAATGACAAAATCATGTCAGCCACTCTTTAAGTGAATTTATAGCGATGGCTTTCATTGCAAGTCATGCTGTATCATTATGTGGTTAGTGGTTACATTTATGCCTCCAAGCAACTGCGCCAACCCCATTCTGTTTAAACAAAAGCCTAATTTTCTCAGAATCTGCAGCTCTAGACCTGCTGCTTCCCTGAGATGAGCAAGAGAAGAGGCCGCGGTTCAGGGGAGCAAAGTCTGAACAATCAAATTGTGTCCTACTGAGGGCCCTTAACATAAGCCACATTTCTTCGTCCATTCATCTCCGCAATGGCCAGTTCAGCACCTCTTAATTTTGGGATGAGGATCTTGGCACGGCTGTACAAAACAACAGCCTTAGGGTAAACCTGAATGACATGTTTTTCATATAAACTATTGAAACCTTTTTGGTCTCTCTCTGCCTATTTTTTTCTACTCCATTTTTTTTTTTTGTCCAACACTAATCTCTCATCTTTGACAAGGTCCAGATGTTGCTTTTGGAGGTGCTGGAGTGAGATTCACTTTCTCTCTGCCTAATAAAATGTCTGATATCTGTTGACCAGGTCAGCATGTCTCCATTGATCATTTATTGCTAAAGGTTTCCACACCACGTTGAAAGAAAACTAGCCATGTGGGAGTGCTGTGCGTTATATATTATAACATATATATACACGACTGTAGTGATCAGTGCGCGCTCACATAAACCACTGCTTAAATGAAGGTGTACAGTAGTTGAAATGACATGCAGGATCATATTGTACTACTGGCTGAATAGAGAGAAATAGGTCCCTTCTTTCCATTTGCACTGCTGAACTGTATTTCTTCCCTCCACAGTCAGTTATGTTTTTGCCATGTGATCCATCACTCAGTTATGTCATCTGGCCTGTTATTTTAAAGAGACAACAGCTGTCTCAGTCTGTACCGGAATGGGATAATTCTCAAACCTTTCAACCAATCCTAAGAGGAAATGCCAAACCAAACACTACCCTCAATGACGTCTTCCTTAGATATTATTAATTTTTAATAATAATAAAATACAATTTTATAATAATAAAATAAAATAATAATTAGCAATAATATGAAGAGATTTTTATTTTATGTGAAATACATTTAAAACATGATTTAACTATTCATTTTGTTGCGTTTCTGGAACAGTTTAATCATCTGTCACTTCAGACTGTAGTTTTCATATTTGGTGATTTTCGATGGAAATGACAGAGCAACTGTAATTTTTGATAAAAGTATACCTCAGAGTCATAAGACGAGTTCAGACCTTTATTTTGAAATAGCGATGCACATAAAAAAAACATGAAAGATCGGTAGAAGCCTTGGTTAGTTTTCGAAAGCTCATTTTTTGATATATCAATCTCAATTTTTGAACAGATACTTGTTCAGATTTATGTTTACATATATTATATATAACATATAAAAATGTAGATTTTGTACATTAACTGCATACATTTTGATAAACTTCATAACTTTTTTTATTTCACCGCCATGACTACGCACACACAGAACAAACACATCCGCATGACTCCATGTTGTATCACTAATAAACAAATTTTAGTGATATCTGATGGTGAGATCTGGTGTAATCATGGCCTTATAGCCCTTTATAAAAATATGCAGGCTAAACATGGCTTTGTATTCCCTATTTGCTGGGAACATTGTTTTTTTTTAGACATAATTACTATTAGGTTTTTAATTTGGATATACATTTAGACATTATTAATCTTTTTGTCAACTTTGAGCAGCAACTTTTTTTTTTTTTTTTTATAGCTAGTTAATTTGAGTGCCAGTTTTTGCATTATTACAGTCAAATCTGGACACGGAGAAAGCATGTTGTTACCCAATAGCTACATACAGGTGCTGGTCATATAATTAGAATATCATCAAAAAGTTTATTTATTTCACTAATTCCATTCAAAAAGTGAAACTTGTATATTATATTCATTCATTACACACAGATTGATATATTTCAAATGTTTATTTCTGATTATAACTGACAACTAAGGAAAATCCCAAATTCAGTATCTCAGAAAATTAGAATATTACTTAAGACCAATACAAAGAAAGGATTTTTAGAAATCTTGGCCAACTAAAAAGTATGAACATGAAAAGTATGAGCATGTACAGCACTCAATACTTAGTTGGGGCTCCTTTTGCCTGAATTACTGCAGCAATGCGGCGTGGCATGGAGTCGATCAGTCTGTGGCACTGCTCAGGTGTTATAAGAGCCCAGGTTGCTCTGATAGTGGCCTTCAGCTCTTCTGCATTGTTGGGTCTGGCATATCGCAACTTCCTCTTCACAATACCCCATAGATTTTCTATGGGGTTAAGGTCAGGCGAGTTTGCTGGCCAATTAAGAACAGGGATACCATGGTCCTTAAACCAGGTACTGGTAGCTTTGGCACTGTGTGCAGGTGCCAAGTCCTGTTGGAAAATGAAATCTGCATCCCCATAAAGTTGGTCAGCAGCAGGAAGCATGAAGTGCTCTAAAACTTCCTGGTATACGGCTGCGTTGACCTTGGACCTCAGAAAACACAGTGGACCAACACCAGCAGATGACATGGCACCCCAAACCATCACTGACTGTGGAAACTTTACACTGGACCTCAAGCAACGTGGATTGTGTGCCTCTCCTCTCTTCCTCCAGACTCTGGGACCCTGATTTCCAAAGGAAATGCAAATTTACTTTCATCAGAGAACATAACTTTGGACCACTCAGCAGCAGTCCAGTCCTTTTTGTCTTTAGCCCAGGCGAGACGCTGTCTGTTGTTCAAGATTGGCTTGACACAAGGAATGCGACAGCTGAAACCCATGTCTTGCATACGTCTGTGCGTAGTGGTTCTTGAAGCACTGACTCCAGCTGCAGTCCACTCTTTGTGAATCTCCCACACATTTTTGAATGGGTTTTGTTTCACAATCCTCTCCAGGGTGCGGTTATCCCTATTGCTTGTACACTTTTTTCTACCACATCTTTTCCTTCCCTTCGCCTCTCTATTGATGTGCTTGGACACAGAGCTCAGTGAACAGCCAGCCTCTTTTGCAATGACCTTTTGTGTCTTGCCCTCCTTGTGCAAGGTGTCAATGGTCGTCTTTTGTACAACTGTCAAGTCAGCAGTCTTCCCCATGATTGTGTAGCCTACAGAACTAGACTGAGAGACCATTTAAAGGCCTTTGCAGGTGTTTTGAGTTTATTAGCTGATTAGAGTGTGGCACCAGGTGTCTTCAATATTGAACCTTTTCACAATATTCTAATTTTCTGAGATACTGAATTTGGGATTTTCCTTAGTTGTCAGATATAATCATCAAAATTAAAAGAAATAAACACTTAAAATATATCAGTCTGTGTGTAATGAATTAATATAATATACAAGTTTCACTTTTTGAATGGAATTAGTGAAATAAATCAACTTTTTGATGATATTCTAATTATATGACCAGCACCTGTATATAGCTTGATCATTCACATGAAAGTCGAAGTCAGAATTGACTCAGTGCGACCAGGGCGATATTTCAAAAATATATAATTGAGTGTTTACATACCATGAACAGAGACGTCGTCTGTGGTCTTGTCTTATTGTCTCTTCCGCTGTTTGAAAAACTCCGATTCAAGGAGTTTCAACCTCCGTCCAGTAACACCAGTAGCCTACTGTAGAAATTATAGATAAATCAGAAAATGTTTGCAAAAACCATTAAACATAGCCCCCTGGGCACGTGGGCCCCTATGCTACAGTTTGCCTATGAGTTAATCCGCCCCTGATTGGAAATGTCATGTTCAGGTAAAGGTATGCTCAAAATGCGAGACTGAGTGACAGTTAAAAAGTTGAAGAGCGCGCGACCCTAGTCACGCTACATTGGTTATGGGTTATAACGGGCGCGCTTTTCCCCATCTCAGTTTTGAAGCGATGTGGTTTTGTCCAACACTCTGCTAGCTGGGAGCCTATTACTGTACAAACAGGCAGTGCGATGTGTGTGCTCAAACGTTTACGCAAACTTGTTTGACGGAAACTTACAAGAGGATGCTTCATATCAGGTAACGCGCGCGCGCGCACACACGTCAAATTTGGTTCTCATTTAGCATGGAAAAAGGAAGCTTTTCATAAATGTCAGTTTATTTTGCTTATGCTTTAAATTGGTTGGTTGTAAATTTTGGTTTTGGTCATGTTGTAATTTTGTTATGTGTTAAATCAGTATGAAAGTACTGTAGGGATTCCTGAAAGTAGGGTAACTTACCTTTCTTACTCACGGTTATTGGTTCAACTCCAGTATTTTAATGGTGAGCACACAAAAGACCTTCATAAAGAGTTAGTTTATCCAGAAATGAAAAAACAAAACAAAACAAAAATTGTCATCAGTTACTCACCCTCATGTCAAACCCGTAAGACTTTTGTTCATCTTCAAAACACAAATGAAGATCTTTTATATGTAATGTGAGAGATTTCTGTCTCTCTATTGACAGTCCCACAACTGACACTTTACGCTTCAAAAAGTTAAAGAGATCGTAAAACTAATCCATATGAATTGAGCGGTTTAGTCCAAATTTTCTGAAGAGACTCGATCGCTTGATCACGTGACCTTTCCAATGTGATTACGTAATGCATGGCGCATTGCAGAGCTAGTGCAAGACAAGCATTTGTGGTAAAAAAGTATATAATTAGTTTTTTTTTTTTTTTGAAAATGACCGATTGTTTCTCTAGATAAGACCCTTATTCCTCATCTGGGATTGTGTAGAGCCCTTGGAACTGAAACTGCAATTTGGACCTTCAACCCCTTGGTAGCCATTGAAATTTGGAGAAAAGTCCTAGAATGTTTTCCTCAAAAACCTTAATTTCTTTTCGACTGAAGAAAGAAAGACATAAACATCTTAGATGACATGGGGATGAGTAAATTGTTAGGAAATTTTAATTCTGAAGTGAACTAATCTATTAACAGAACAGTGCTGCCTTTCCACTGAATATTTTGCATTCAGTCATCTTGTATCATTTTTTATAGCTTGCAAACTTAAGTGTTTGGTTTTCTGTGATGTATTATATGATTTTTGTTGCCAATTCTGGTGATTTGTTTCCATGGTAACATTATCTACCTGGTTAACTTGGATGAGGTTTTGCAGGGATGTCTTGTGATCATTTTGGAAGCATTCATAGAAATGTTAAACTACAGACCAGTCAGTAATGTTTTGCTTTGCATGTCATCGCTTTCCAGCTAAATTGTTGCATATGGAAATACATGATGTATGCATAATTTCCAGCTTGTCACAAAAATTGCTTTTTGTTAAAAAAGCAAAATGTACAAAGGAAAAATAGAAAAGTTTTAAAAACTTTTGTAATTTGTAAACCTATATAAAAATACATTGTGAAATTCATTATAAAATTTGATGTGAAATTTGGCTTAAAGCATGCAGCTCTTTGCTCACTACAAGGAACTCATAAGTTGGTGCATTTATTTAATATCAAAATTAGCAGAAGGTCACTGGAGAAGAGAACTGTTGCTCTGTGCTGTTTCCTTCAAGCATTGTGGCATCCACGCCTGTTTAATTGCGTGAGGAAGCAGCATGCGTTTGTTTTTCACGCTGCTACTTCCTAACTCAAACCAGTCCGAATCCGAAGCCAAAAAGCCTTTTTGTGGGGTTTGTTATTGCCCTTTGGACCCAAAGAGCTGGCACTTGTGGATACTAGAGGAAGGGAAGTCTAAAATGGTCCTCAGGAGCGTCTTAAAAAAAATTTATTGTCATCTTAGAGTGTGTGTTTTGCACTGCCAAATGTGTTTTGGCAAACAGTTTGCCTGCAACACTATTTGGCAGTAAAATGTGTAAAGGAATAATTTTTGGGCTATTGTGGGTGCAAACAGCTAGGCGGGAGTTGTAGAGGAGAGAATATCGACTGCTTGAATTCCTGTTAAACAACAGTAAACAAATAAACCTGTACCCGAAGCAGCTTCTATTCTGAGCTCTTTTTAATTGTAAACAATTTCTTCAAAGAGCCCTGCAAATTAAAAGCCTGTTATTTAATGTATGCTTGTTAAATAATCGTTAAAAAATGCATCCAGTAGGAATTCTAAGATTTATCAGAAGCTGAAATTGCTTCCAGTCTCACTTGAAAACTGACTATTAGATGGATTTAATGCTGGCCCCATGCAGAGGGGCTTTTGGGAAAGCTCAGCAGGTGTGTTGCTGATTATTATCTGACACCCCAGTTTTGGATAACAAGAATCATACCAAACACCGCTATAGCTGTTTCAGCTGACATGATGTTAATACTCCTTTACTTTCCAGATCTTACATTGACTTTCTGCAGTTGTCCTCCACAAGTGGTGTTTTATGAAGCAATTTAACATCGTTTTAGTCACAGATGTTTGGCCTCTTAGTTATCTGATATTTATCTGTTATATTATCTTTTTTATTAGCCACTTTGTAATGTTACCCAATCATGAGTGTAGTAATGTTTATCAAAATGAAAAAGGGGAAAAAAGGATTAGTCATATTTAACTGACAGACTGAGATTAACCTCCACCACCGCACCGCACCAGCTGTTGATTATTTCTTTGTTGTCAATCTTTGGATAAGTTTTACAGTAACACCCAATCTATGGCAACATGGTAGCAGCCTTTCATCCACTATGTAGTTTTTCTCACTTTGATATCTGGAAAAGGGTAGAGCAAGATGGATATCTTATCGTACCTCTATGTGGGGGAAAGATGAGATATTCTTTCAGTTTTCTGTAGTTTGATGTCAGTGGGTTTCAGACTCCCACATCAGTTGCATTGCCACTGAAAGACTGCTTACAAATATCAGCAAACAAGATGTTATCCTGCTCCCCACCCCCAGTGGATCCATCAGTAATAAAGTGGGTAGAATGGCCCTAAAATTGACTTTATCTGTAACGCAGACCAGATGAATGAGGTGAAGCACTGTGAGGGGTTTAGTCTGATGGCTTTGGGACTCGTGATAAAGCCCGCCGTTTGAAGAAAAGCTGAAATCAAATCCGTACGTCTTATCTGCAGTTCTCATTGCCCCTTTGATCAGACTGAAGGAGCAGTGGGACATGGGGATGAATGCAAAGGTCTTCTCCCCAGGACCAATATGTTCACATTCTCTAGCCCTTGGCATGGCTCTTGAACCCAGGCGCTCTGAAGAGCACTCGCCCGGTCCTAAACCACGCTAGATACACTGGCATCCCCCTCTCTCAAACCTGATATTCACATCTGAAAGCAATTCTCGGTCTGTGTGTGGGGGCTGCCAGATTCCAGCAGGACCCCCTCACCGGCAGAAAGGAGGGAGGTAAAGCATTGGGAAAAACAGGGATGGCAATTAAACAATTGCTGGCCTTTTGATGGAATTCCCGGCGGAGTTAGTCAAAGCAGGATTAATCACGGGACTGATCCTGGTTATCCCACCACATATCTTTTTTACAAGCTTGTTCCATTTCCTTATTATTATTATTATCCTGGGAAAGGAAATCTATGACAGGTCATGAAAACTGAAACATTATGAAGGTATAAATGGGTTGTTAACATCCCCATGTGTTACATACCACTCGGATTATGATTCGATAAACTGGCCTGAAATTGCTGTGCAAAGCATTCTAATTAAAATCTTAAAATTAAGTATAAAACTAGTATTAAGAGCCACCACAGAAAAACTTGCTTCTTAGCCTCCCCAGCTATCAGCTCAAGTCAAGCATTGTATTACAACCAGCAATTTAGTTTACATTCTACCCGAGCGACTGGATAATTACATAGATTTATATTCAAAATGACTACTTTGACTTTGTAAAATCAAGATAAATGCATTTTCTCTCTCCATGTCACACAAATTCTGCTAACTGTACATTTGAACATATAATTTTACGCTAACAGTTCCCTGCTTAATGTAACTTTAGTGCAATCTTATAAACTTGGTCAAAGTTTCCTGTTCTTCAAATGCAGCATCATTTATCAACCTCTTAAGATGGTGTGTGTATAATTGTCGGATGTGTTTTCGGTAACACACAGACACATATGGCTGTGATCACGTGTGTGCTTCCTCCATGGCCTTATGCGGCTATGAGTCAGACAAGAGCATTGATGTTTTATGGTACAGCTCACCCAGCCTTGGCAGGAGTAGAGACAGAGCGATACGCAGGATGAATGTTTTACATCATGTGTTTTACGGCCTCATTTGGAGACAACAGCTTGTACTGTGACCTCAAGACAAACACCACTCCTGAGGCACCACGTCTTTAGAGAGTGGGAAGGAGAGAACATTTGAGAGAGAAGAAAGGAGGAGGCCCCAATAAAAGAACATCACACCTGGAGCTGAGACACCCGAAACTAGCCTCGGTTTCCCCAGTCGGCAAGTTAGAAGTTCTCTCAGTGGCCAGACGTCTGCTGTAACTTGAAGCAGGTGGTGAGATGCAGTAGCCCAGTGCCGGGACTCTTCACTGTCATGGAAAAGGACGGTTTCATTTGATAAAAGGGGCTGGAGATTAAAAGCACCTGAATGGAGATCACCCAATGGCAGGCCTTGATTTATGATGCCAGCAGGCAGAGGTGGCAGCATGACAAATAACCTGCAGAGGAATTGGAATGTCATTTCTCTTCTTGAGTCTGGATGCATTCGAAATAAGACGATATGCTCTCAGATGTAGGACTGCAGAGATGAGGTCTTGTGGACTGCAGAGATGAGTTCACCTGTTCAACTTGTATTTTGTGCTTCATCAACAAGGAACCTGTGTGTATGCATGTGTGGATGCGCGAGGGTGTTAAAAGCCTGAACCAAAGCATGATAGTGATCCAGCAACTCTTTATAGATAACCCTAGCTTTCATAAATACAGCGCTGTTGGGGCCAAGGCTATTGCAGGTGCACTGTACTCAATCCCAGCCAACATCACATGTTCAATATCAGTCCAGTCAGTTAAGTGTTTATCTTAAAGCTCACTTGACACGGTGCATTAGAGTCAGCTGAACAGTCCACATGAATTTCTCATCATTCCCTACAGCCTTGAATTTGGTACAAGGACCCATTTGTTGCCCGTTTGATTTACTTGAGTTTCTGTATCACTCAAAGGGTTTGTCTCCAATGTTTGAGCATGTGTATTAGGGCCCCCCTAAGTCTCGTGGGCTACAGCAAGACATCTGGCGGGTTGTGCCAGTTACATTCTTTCCAATCTGATAGAGGCTTTTATCGGTCTGAGATGGAGGTGCTGAGTAGGAGATGCGTGTTGGGCTTTACAGTAACATCAACACATTCCTGCTCACATTCCTCACGGCCAGTGAAAACACTGCCGGTCCGATAACAGAAAGGGCAATCAAAACAACGATAAATCGTGCCGGATATAAAGAGCAGCAAACCAAAACGTAGAGGCTTCAAACAAATACTTTCCCTGGCAGCGCTAAATGCCTGTAATACCCTCGACTGGGACAATTTCAGCTTCACTGACTATGTTTTTTTGTGCCTTTGTCTCTGCTCCCTAGATCGACCATGTGCTGTTTCCAAACCCCAGATGTAAATAAGTGACATGCGAAGGCCAAGTATAGTAACCCATACTCGGAATTTGTCCCCTGCATTTAACCCATCCAAGTTAGTGCACACACATTAAGAGCAGTGAGTAGTAAACACACACCTAGAGCAGTGGGCAGCCATATTGCTGCAGCACACAGGGAGCTATTGGGGGTTAGGTGCCTTGCACAAGGGGACCTTAGTCATTTCCTGCTGGTATTGGGAATTGAACCCGCAACCTTCGAGTTACCAATCTGACTCTCTAACCATTATGCTACGACTGCCTAAAGGCCCGTTCACACCAAGAACAAAAACTACAAAGATAGCTATAACAATAACTATATTTGCATCCACACCAACAAACAATAATGATCTGTTTATTCTAAGCCCACGTGCTGTAGTTTCAAAGTGTTTACAACATGGTTTTGCTGTTCTTGCTGCATTTAGATGGCTTTAACCAGCAGGTGTCCTCAGCATGCTGTTTTCGAGCTAGCTAGTGTAATCTAACATTGAATCTACCTGACGAAGTCAATATAGTGGAATAAAAACAACGCCTAGTCTTTTTCACTGCAACTTCAAAGGAAGCAAGACAATGTTGCCGAAACTAGTGCTGGATACCTGAGGTAATTTTATGTTACACTGTTTGCTAGCCTGGCATAATGATCTCATCGTTAATACTTCTCACCATTTATTCCGATAGTATGACCGATTGTTTTCCATATATCTATTTTCTTTAAAGTATCCTTGAAAAGGGGGTTTGACTTGTCAAACAGTGGTGGCTTTTTCTGGACCTCGGCGATTAACTTCTCCACAATGACGTCTGCCATTAAAAATGCCTGAGCCCTTAAATTAGAATGGATTCTGATTGGTTGTCAGTGTTTTATCGTTCAACAGCTGGAAAAAAATCATTCTGAAAGTGATCCCAACGATATCATTTCTCTATATTGTTATCGTTATAGCGGTGGTGTGGACAGTGCTATTCTTCTATATTTAGAATGATTTTTAGAACTATATCTTTATCGTTATCTTTATAGTTAACGTTCTTTGTGTGAACGGGCCTTAAATGAGAGGACAATACCTTATGACTAAATTACTGATCAAGGAACCATCCATGTGAATGGCCTTTCCAGACTTTCTATCCATCAGCATGGGCTTGTGCCCCCACCCCCTGCCCAACTCCCCACTCTGGGCCACACCAGTAATGGGGATCATTAGGAATAGGTCCATGGCAGAAGAATGGAGGCTTATCGTCGACCCACCATCTACTCTCCCGCGCCACTCCCACTTCAAAGCCACATAATGAGAATCACCTGAGCTTGCCGGCCGGGGAAGTCTTTAGTAAGAACTGTAGATTGAGATAAAGGAGAGGAAATACAGAGTAGCAGGAGCTTTAAATGAGCTCAGCAGTGATCAAGAAGCTTGTGAGATGCACAGTGAAAGCAGGAAGACCGGGAAGACTCATTGGCTCAGTGGAGGTCTGGCAGAGACCTTGCAGAAAGCCTAGTTCAGACACCCACTGAGCCCCTCTCGTTGGCCCCCTGCTCAGCCCCAGTGGGGAGTGTTTGCTATTAGCCACTGACCTCTATCCATTCACTCTTGCCAAGTCTCTGCTCCTGCCTTTAGATCTACCACACTAATCAAAAGGAACTTGGCCTCTTAATCCCAGCGTTTTCTTTTCTTCAGACAGGTATTATGAGGTGGACCCCAAATAATGTGGGGGTTTTAAGATATATATTATAATAATAATATAATAATAGCACATGTATTCAATAGGATAAAAGTCACAGACATTCATAACCTCAATTCAAAATGTAAATACGTACCTAAGCTGATGGGAAATAGGGATTTACTTATAGACTTCCATTTTTTATTTTATTCTAGAGGGAAAGAATGAGTACGTGTGAAAATGAAAGAGAAAGTTTTAGTGCACGTCCTGTGTTTGGGCAAACTTTACAAGCAGAGGTTTTTGTGCAAATAATCATCATTCGTAACTCTGAGTTGTAAAGTTTCCATTATCGTTTTTTTCCCGATGATTATTTTTTTTAAATTAACTTAAGGAATTTACCTTTTATAAAAAAAAATATGAATGTAAAATATTTAGTTTATGTTATTATGAAGCAATGGAATAATTTAACTTTTTTTTTTTTATTAATGTTTCCAAAGTCTTGCCAAAGTCATATAAAGCCACGTGTATCCAATCAAACTCTTGCCATCTGACACCTTTCCACATCTTTCTGTTTACAGCACCTCACAAAACTACATATACTAAACTTTCACATAAACAGAGGAGCGTTGACTTTGCATAGTTGAGAAACTAAATAGCTGGTTCACAATTAGCCTCAGTCATTTGAAGATCATTGGTTATCATGGCATTCTGCAGCAAGACATTTTCAGAATTTGAATTCAAACTTTGTACAGTAACTACGCTGTCTTGCTGTGCAGCTGTCTCTGGATTGGTCACTGATTTATCATTTACAGGATTTGGAGTGATGGTGGACCCCAGAAACAGTCATTGCCTCTGACTCTATTTTATGATTTTATGGGCAGTATCCCATTTACAGACCACACTCACAGTGGTTGGGCCAAGTGCAATTAACATGACTGTAACCTTGACCAGACTGCAACATTAAATCACTGATGTCATCATGTGGGGGATCCAGTATGTAATAGAAGATTGAGCTGTGATGGCCAAGAGCTCCTGAGCAGTTAAAGAGTCATATAATGTATTGTAGCTCTCTACACTACAACTTTTTTTGGTAATTTTTACAGAAACTGTAAAATTTATACTGTAAAAATTGGTTAACTGTAAGTTACCTTAGCATATATGTTGGAAAAACCGTGAATGGTTTAACATCAGATTATACATAATTTTACTGTAAAATACTGTCAAATTAGTTTTTTCTTTCAGCAACTAAAAACACCATGAAAAACAGTTAAAAGGTCATTTCTAGAAGTCAATGCATGTCTCACCACATATGATTAGCCTATATTTAATATAAATAATTTTATATTCATTTTTGTTATTAGTAATTAGGGTGTTTTGTGTTAAGTAAACAGGTTGGTACTTGTGTTTGTCAACCATTTTGAGAAATAAATTTGCTTGGTTCAAATTCCTAAAAATTTGGGCCGTGGCTTAATAATGACCATGCGAAACGTTGACCATTGACACCGATGTTGTAAAATATACAGGCACCAATCTGGCAATCTTTTTTTTACCGTAAATTTAACAGGATATTCTTACAGCGTACGTTTAGTTACACATTTGATTTATGAATTTTGGGTATTACGCAGTGGATTACAAAGGGTAAATTCCACTTAAATATGTAGGATGGTTCCCTGAGATGTTTTAAGTTTGACTGTACATGATACTGAAGGCTGTTCCATTAATTCAGTCAGACCACTTTCTTTAAATAAATAGGATGAATTATGGTAGCGTTAGTGGTATTGTCTTTTAAGCAAACTTACTGCCAATCATGCAGCCATCCTCAGAGTGCAAATCTCTATGGGTAACAGAACAGGTCCATTTTACTTTAAGAAACTTACAACATTATAAATACTATAATGTGTTAAAAAAGGTGCAGTAATAACATAGAAGATAAATTGAATAGATGTAATCCCTGAGAGTGCAAGTTAACAACAGGGAACAAAACTAAAGACCAAGAGGGATAATAGGTGGAGCAGAGGATGGTGGAGGGTGATAAAATATCTTGTAGCCATGCAAAGAAAGGCAGTTAGGAGAATGAGGACAAAAAACAGCTTTTACATATTTGTATTGTGCTGATAGATGTATTGAACAGCTGTGTCTAGAAAATCAACCACTAGACATCTGATATCTTTTAACTTGATATAAGACATTGTGTCATTGAATTCTAATGTCAGTGTCTTGGGTTTACCTGGTAAAAAAAGACAAGCTTAGATCATGAATTTCCATGCTAATTTAAGATTGTAATGCTGGCTTTGTGCTGGTCACAGTGGAATAGACAAGGAGCCGAGCTGTCATTCATCACCATTGCTAACTAAATCTTGTTACCAGACCTGTTTGTGGTGCCACCATTGTGGCTTGTGTTTCTGTGGCCTCCCTGATAAGTGTGGTTGTCTAATTGCTGTGGTTTGTCAGCAATTTAGAGTAGGTGGGCTAGTTTCACTCTTTAGTATGTGTGTTATAGCAGTAGTCCTACACTCCATCACTGACCCAATACACAGGCTAACATAGGAGGTTTAGAGCAGAGTGCTTGGTAACGTAGAGCCTTGCAACAGCAACTCCCGGAATCTTTTTCCATCCTGCATTTGAGGTCAATATGCAGCTGTGACTCTTTAGTATTAAATGACCATGGACTTGATACACTGCACTCATCGAGTCAACACTTTGACTGGAACTGTGAAGCACATCACCTCGGTCTGTCATAGATTTCACTCATTTTTTTTGTTGGAACTTTTACCTAAGTTCTGAGAATTTTTTTTTCGTAAACTAGACTAATACTTTTTCCTCTCTTTGGATTTTGCACCCAGTGAACATCCAAAATCCAGTCACATTCATCACTCAAAGCAATGCTTTTGGGTATAGCATAGTTTGTAGAGCCACTTTGCTGAAAAGGTAGGACACTGTTATTTCAGGACCTAGTAAATGACAGGTGGGCTTTACACAAGGGTCTCTGGAAGCTTCATATCCCTCTGTGGTTCTCCCATCAGTCTTCAGAGAACCTGAGTGGAACTGGCAGTTCAAACAAGGAAAGAACAATTTTGTGCTGGCCCCTCTTTCAACTTGGACAAAGTGACATGTGGAAATGTGTTTGTAAGGCCTCCGTTTTTACTGTGACTATTTCCCTCTCTACTTTGAAAAAGGGATCAAAGACAGCTAGGAGTTGGACGTTAGTGCCCATGCTCCGACACATTGAAGTGTAGTGCTTACACAGGTGGTGCATGTTCAGATCTGGCCTGCAACATTTCCTGATCCCATTTCTCCTTTTCCCCTATCATTCACTGTCGTCCCTTTATGCTAAATAGATGTGGCAGAGAGCTAGATAGACAGATGATAAGACATGCAGTCCATGGTTGTCATGTTTAAATTCTGGCCCTTCAAATCTGATCCTGTTCCTATTATCACTTGCCAATCCAAGTTAAACAAAACCAGTCCAAGAATTTTAAGATTATTTATTTTTATTATGAATCATCCCGTCAGTTACAAGTGGTTATTTATAGTCTCTTTGGATTAACCAAAGCCTGGGCCGGGCATGGCAAGGCGGGGAGGGCGTCCCCTCTCAAAGTGATGATACAAAGTGGTGATATAGTTTAAATCCAGCTATAACACATCCTGACAAGCTGAGGCTGCCGTTGATAATCACTTCCTTCACCTCACCACCACATCCAGAATCCACACGAGCCCTCACTCAAAAGTAAGAGAGGAAGGCAAAACCATTGCATTGGACCAAAGCAGTAGCAGCACACAGCTTAGTGCACATATTTAGGCAGGTGACATAAATTAATGAAATCTGTCCTGTAGAACACACCAACAATAATCAAAAGCATATATCCCATTCAGACCAATGGGGCTCCTTTTATAAGCCACACTTAAAGCACCAACAGCGAATTGGCACATTTAACATCCTATGGAATCCTGTCAAATTCCTGTTTCCACATATGCCTCGCAACACTAGTGCCATTGTTAAAGCGCTGCATTTGGTGGTAATCGCTGTCGAAGTTTCCAAAGAAAGTTACAAAAGCACTGTTATCACCACACAGAGTCATGAAGTAGGCCAACTGATCTGGTTCAATCAGCCTCAAGACTCTTACTTCAGTGGCGCACAATTGCGGTTTTATGGACTGGAGTCCATCCCTAGTCATTTTAGTCACCACACAGTGTTGCGTTTGCTCAGCTCAGCCTTTTTCTCTCATCTGTTTTCTTTTCCTTTGTACAGTGGAGCCGCTGTAAACATAATATCAGGCTGATATAGCCAGAGCCTCGGTGCCCATGTCAGACTGCAGCCCGCTTGCTTGCTGAGGGTTTCAGTTCCCACTGCCAGTTCAGCGCTGAACATTGTTTTCTTTGGGCCCAGTCCACTCAAGGCATTTCCAGCCCATTCAAAGTAAACAGCAACACAGCTGCTAAACTCTCCTGTCAATGAAAAAGTGGTTGGCATTCGACCTCTTCCTTCCAGGGTTCTCCTAATAATGTGCGGCATTTCTAATTTTCTCATGTTGACAAAAGTCTGAGTGAGAAAAGGAGGTCATTGTTCAGCCTTGTTGAGTCTTTGTGTGACTTCACCCTCTCTGAACTGTGAGGCTTTCTTAACCAACCTCTCGCTGCTACCAACAGAGACCCCTTAGCCCTCAGTCCTGTTACCATTCTCTCACGAAACAAAAATCACTTTTTCAAGTCGGGTTAATTAAAATGCCTTGCTTGGGATTTCAAATCTTGCTTCTTTTTTTTTCAATGACTTGTCCTACACACCCCTGTCCTGTTCCCCCCAAAACTTTGTTTCTTGGATTTAAATGCGTGAAACCCTCAAAACCCCTTTGTGTTGCATTTGGCATCATTTCTGTTCCCTGAAAAACAAAACAAAAAAAGCCAGTGGGGGAAAACCATGTGGCCAGCCAAGCAGGAAAGTGATAGTCTTAGCAAAGATTTCATAATTAATAACAATTTCTGGTCAGAAATAAAAAACAGACCGTCAGGCAATCACAGTGCTGTGAGAGATGGATGCTGGCCAGCAGAAGGTCAGCTCTGTCGACCGCAGTCACATAAAGACGAAGGCTGCAGTGTCTGCAGTCCTGGCTGTGATGTCTACAAATAGCTCTCCAATGGCCAATCACTAACGGTCGCTCCCAGCTAAAAAGTACAAGTTCAGTCCAAAATTTCCTAAAGCCTCCCTACAGAGAGTCTGATGAATGCTGGTAGGACGTCACTATGTAAACAGCTCTTGAGTAGCAGGCTGGAGGAGGTGGAGGTCAGTGCATGTGGCCCGCATATGCTGGACTCAATCAGGACGCCGATCTCAAAGGTTGGTGTTAATTACAGATTATTACTGAACCGCAAATGCAGTCCGGGCAGGACCATTTGGCCGGGGAGAATCTTAATAATGAGTGACGGCTTTGCGGTATGCTTGAGACTGTCTATGAGGTCACTGTTGGAGATGTCAAGGTGAAAATTTGATTTTTGTTTTTGATGGTGTTGTTTTTGGTTTCTTGTTTGATTAGATTAAAGGATGCTGAGTTGAGTGAGAACATTAGACTCTTGCTAAGACCTCTACGCAAGTACCCTATAATCATCCAATCACAAAAAAACCTTATTCCCTTGGATGGATATTGGTCTAGCCCCTGAGTGAGTCTCTGGGAACAGTCACGGGAGGAGTGTAAAGTTTATCAACTGCACTGAGAGACTTGCATCTGACCACATGAACATTACTTCTCCATCTCCCTGTATGCAGATGAAATTCCGGCCGAAGGAAAAATCGAGGCAGAAGAGCCAACAGCTGGCCGCTCCTCTTAGCTCTTTTGAGTATTCTGGTCCATGATAACTCCCCAGTAAATTGGACCATCAATCTTCCAGTCATACCGATGGAAAAAGTCTTACATTGTAGCGTCAGGGTTAGCCTCACATATGGAACTGTTTATAGGCTAATCCTGATAGAGGCACGAGGAGCGGAAGGGCACCAGATAGATCCCACCTATCCAGTCCTCATCCCATTCTCTGAAAAAGATCAACCGTATTAACCACTTCCACATAATAAAACCTTTCTGATTTCAGAACTGAGCTAATCTAATTGTGCACTTCCTACCCCTTGAAATAAAAAGCTTGGATGTTGTTCTTGTTGTTGGAGTTTCTCCATTCACTTTCATTCCCATTGTTCCTGGTCCATTACGTAGGGCACACATACTGTAGTTTTAAACATTGTTTTGCCTGCCAGCCGTGAGTAATTGAAAAGGAGCGAGTGAGAAATTCTGTAGGAATGCTTGTGTCCCAGGGCTCAACATCAAATGTTGCAAATTCTGACATCAGAGCCAGGTCAAAGATCAACTTGGCTTAAAAAAACACGTCAGGTTTGGCATAACCAATGATGTCTGCAGGGCTTTAGCAGTTCCCATGGAATGTGAGCTTTTAGAATTACAAACAAATCATTCTACAAGGACTGTGGCAACATCTGGCCATAGTTTTTCCCATGTGTTTGTTTGCTAAAACTGAAGGACAACAATCAAAAAGTGTGTATACACCGCTAAAGCTCTTTTACCGTTCTGTGGATTAGTCCACAACTTGAGCCGAGCGTTTCTGGCTGTCTGAAACTCACGGGGGCCCAGCTCCTGACAGCGTGTGTGTCCGGGGGACCCCAGGCTGTTGTTCCTGGCAGGCCTCTGTCACAACTCTCCACCTCCCGATACTCTCCCCTCTCCGCCTCTCGCGGCCTGCCCGCCCCTGTTCATACAAGCTAGGACAATGTGCATGTAATTAGCAGTTCTGTGTGGCAGAAGCTGATGTCTTGCTGCCTCATGGGCACACGCAGAGTTGGCTCTGGAGACTCGCACACAGGAACCTTAGGCCTCTGGTTGAAATGGCCACTGTTCAGACAGCAGGATGCTACAGAGGGAGGCTGTCTTCCAATTATCACCCAGCAGCAGTTCACAGAGGTGCCAGACAACAATGCAAACTGATGCCTGAGAGAAATAAGCAACTTCCCATTCATGTTCTGTTTGCCAGTCACTTGTGTGAAAGGAATTAAGATCCATAATATGGGTTAACAGTTGTTGGCTGGGATACAAATGGGACAAAGGCGGAAATCTATGAGCCATAAAGTAAATTTTGCTGTGGAATTAAATGTTTGACTGCTTCTCAGTTCTCTGTGAGCTAAAGGAAGGAAATTTCCACCTAGGAAGATGAGAAATCCTTCTCCGCTCTTCTCGGTTACAAAGCTACAGAACAGGATGATGATGTAAAATGCATACAAACTGACAAAGAAAGGGAATATATGAAGTGAAAGAAGATCTATATGAGATTTTCCCTCACCCAAGGCAAACGGATAGGCTGGGAGATTTACGTAATTGCTGAAAAGTTTCTTTTTATGTTCAAGTGTTCCATTTAAAAGCAGTCTCATGTCTCATGGTATGCTAATGGCTTTTTTCCTCAGACAGGTCTTTGGCTAGCCCTTTCTCTTCCCTGCCAGAAGTGCTGGTCTACACCATCTATGCCAAGATTTTCCATAATCTGGCCACTCACTTTCCATTGGGTGCAATACATAAAATGCAAAGGTCAGTTTAATGTCAACTGTCCAGCCTCAACTCACAAAACTTGTATCATTTTACAAATAAGATCCTTTGTTTTGACATTTATAGAGCATTTTTTATTGCTGTGTAGTTCAATGAAAATCCAGGTCAATTCAATTTGATGACTAACCTTTTAACTTATTTCAGCACAGCCAAGTTATGATTAAAATATAAGTCACAATCTATTTTCTTATTCACTTCGTCTTATTTGTAATGCCATGTGCTCAGTTTTTAAACACATTATGACTGTATGTTTTTCTGAAAATGTTCAGCCTAAGGGCAGCTGTTATTTTTCTCAAGCTCTCAAAGCGCACAAGCATCCTGCTTGCAGTCCAGTTCCTCACTCGTCATAACCACAGAGAATTTAAAAGAAAATGACATAATACCCTTCCTTAATGAAGACATACATTTGAGTATGTAAAACAGAAATGCTTCTGCTGCCGTAGAGTCTGATCGTGCTCAAGTGTGCAACATGGCTGTTTGGGGGTCACCGTGTGGATTTTTTTACTTGAAGGTCTGACCCTAGATGAGCTGATAGACAGCTCAGACACATGTAGAGCATCACGCTCATTCTCCACAGAGTTCCACAGGTGGAAGCTCTCTGGACATTCCTCACTCCTGACGTGAACAAGCGAATAGAATAAAGCAGTCTGTAAATCTGGCACATCACCCTTATTGACACAAATCATAGATTTATGGACTCACGGCCATGTGTGTGCATTAAAGGAAGTGTAAAGCACATGTTTTGCAGCTTAACTTCACAGACGTACCTGCAGCCTTCCAGCAAATGCTTCATGCACCTCACTTTGCTTTCAGGAGGAATAATTTAGGTAAACTAATCTGGCATATGGGAGTTGATTCATGCGTTAAACAAGTATTCTTTATACGTGTTAAACAGGTATTCTTTTAAAGTACTCTTTAAGCACAGCATTTAAACAATTAAATTATTGAGTGAAGCTTTAACTTGTCTAGACATCTGTTGTCCTTTACTGTCTGGAGGGAAATCTTTCTGTCTAGCACTCCTCTTTAAAGGAACACTGTGACCCCCTGCTTGCATAGGGAGCATGCCGAGACATTTGTGAGAGGTGTTGCGTAATATCATTGCGCCTGCTGCACCCATGGTACAACAGCAAAGTTCACAAAGTTGATTATTACGCCGGAATGAGAGTATAGTTCCTAGCCATATCGGCCTAGACAATCGCAACTTTTCATTTTCCGTCGGTCTTAGTACACGATGTAACTACAGAAGAGTCAAGTTTTAAATAGGAAAAATATCAAAACTCTTTGGTCATTTTTAAACGACATGCTAACGGTCTAATCCGATTCAATGAATTATGCTAAGCTATGCTAAAAGTGGTACCGCCAGACCCGGAGATCGGCTGAATGGATTCGAAAACGGTAAAACTCAACTGTTTAACTCTAGGGGAGTTTGAAAATTAGCCTATTTTCAAAAAAAGTGGAGTGTTCCTTTAATCTTTTATTAAAAGTAACTTAACCTGTCAGACTAATGTCTTTTACTTGAATGTTCTTAATTTGTTTTTTCTTTCTTTTTTTGTTGATTGAATGATACACTGTCAGAAAAAAAGGTATGGTGCTTGTCACTGGGGCAGTACCCTAAGGTACAAAAGTGAAAAGGTACTAATATATACTTTTAAAGTACTAATATGCACCTTTAAGGTACTATTATGTACCATTTTGGGCAATTCCTGGAGGGCCACAGCTCTGCACAGTTTAGCTCCAACCAGCTCCAACTCACACCTGCTTGGAAGTTTCTAATAATCCTGAAGACCTTGATTAGCTGGATCAGGTGTGTTTGATTAGGGTTGGAGCAAAACTGTGCAGAGCTGTGGCCCTCCAGGAATTGAGTTTGAGACCACTGATTTAGGGGTAAGTAAGGTACAAAGATGTACCTTTTCACTTTTGTACCCCCAGCCCCAGTGACAGCGCCGTACCTTTTTTTCTGACACTGTAAACCATATTTGAGCCAAATTAAACTTCATAACCAACTTCTCAATATGGTAAAACCAGTGGCTTCTCATAGTGAGGAATGAATTTAGATTTAGTAAGATGAAGTTTCTCACCAGATGGGGGCACTAGGACTGCAAAATGGGCACCAAAAATCATGGGGGAAAAAAAGTCATGTAAAACTATCTCAAGAGACAGGACTCAAATTATCTGTACAAAAATAGATAATATGTTGAGGATATTTCTGTAACATCTAAATCTCTGAATCATTGCATGCATGGTATAGTTGAATACATTGCAATTATAAGTAATTTTCTCATTTAAAACAATTGTTTATTGGATAATTAATTCATTATCATTTTGTTTATTTTTAATAATCTCTGTCCAGTAACTCACCTTAAACCTTTCCTGGTGGTGAATAGCCTTATATAGGCAATATAAAATCGCATCAGTCTTGTTTTCATGTCTTGTTTTATGAAGATTTCTAGCTTTGCCATTTCAAAGTGTAGATGAAAAGAGTGCTAACTGCGGTAACTAATTCATAACTTTGTGTTCTTCCCTAACACCACGAGCATTTGGTGTTATTTGAAGCAGTCCCAACAACTTCTCGAGTCGAGACCCCAAATATCCCTGAATGACATCACGTAGATTAGCCAGTAGGAGTGTGGAGCGCAGAGTTTGGGGGCTGGAAATCAAATAGGTACGAGCTCCGCTGAAGTTCCTCAATCACTATCAATGAGGATTTGCATGCTGGACCTAATAAAGCGGAATTGGTGAAGAATGAGAAGGAATCACTTTGGACATTCTGAATGATTTTGCAGGCTTTTTTATGGGCTTTTTCTAGTCAGCGATGTGCTTTTCTAACTTTTGATGCGCATCTGTGTGTTTCAATGGTGTGGAGAGACAGATGCAACTTTACGTTTGAATGAGGAACGCTTTTTCTGATGTATTTCGAGAAGTTTTTAAAGTTGGAACTATTTTACGGTATTGTAGGTAGCCTTATCGTTAAGTTTTTCACTCGTTCTACTTGTAGTTTTTATTTTGCGCGCGGGACTTAATTGGCTCTGAACAAGACGCGGATACATTTTTTTTCATATAGCCTACGCATTAGTTTATTTGATTAGTTTCATTGTTTTTTGAGTTTTTTTCTATTGTTATTAGGCTGCTTCAGCCTCAGAGGATATATGATGCGGTGGGTGAAGTATTGGGGGACAGTGGCTGTGCTGTGCGGGCTGCTGTGCTGTGCTGTGAATGGATGCCCGCATAAGTGCAGTTGTTCGGGCTCTCATGTGGATTGTCAGGGTCAAGGCTTCAGGACGGTGCCCAGGGGAATCCCGAGGAACGCCGAGAGGCTGTAAGTACGCAAATTATCGCGTTATTTGAACACCGATAATATAATGACAGCGGCGCGTATCTCTCCTTATAGACAAGTGACAACGTAGCGATTTCATGTTCTGTGAGCGGGAAATGCACTTTTTATAGCTATTGTTGACTTGTAACAGTGTCCATTTTACACATATTGAATGGTACTATGATTAAACACAATGTAGCATTAATTGTCAAGCAAAAATAATAATTTCAAGTTGTTTTGCAGCTATAATTAAACATATTCTTACCCCCTGGAGACCAGTGAAACAAACTGCATGCCTTTTACTAAAAGGTTTCAAGTTTTATATTTCCCTGATCACAATTGTAACCAGTGAACTTAAAAACAGAAAACAAAAACAAAACAAACAAAAAAACATTTTTAAGTTGTAAATAAAACAAAGATTATTGTAGTATACATTTCACAAGTCTTTCACTTCAAAATTTGTGTTTTGTAATTAACTGTGTAATTTTCTAGCAATTTCTGAGTGAAAATGGTTTCTACAACAATTTTTCTCAGTTGCAAGGATTTTTCAAAGCAACTGCAGAAAATAGAATGCTAATTCAAGAATAAATTTATAAATTTACTTGCAATTATACTTTGAAATGCAATCAAATAATTCATCAGTGCATCAGTTTAATAATGCATCAATGATAGGCCCTTTATCATCTCTCAGATGAAATGAAAAAGCTCTGGTCATGTGACTTGTTACACCAGCCATGTAAAAAATGTTCACATGAACTCTATTTATACTTGACAACTCAAACACATCAGGAACTCAACAGATCCTTAAGTAAATGTACGTATGTTACTAGTAAGATTTAAATGTAATATGGGCACGATTGTAAAATTAGTTTTTCTTATTAAGAAATGTGAAGTTGATAAAACAAAATACTTTTTTATGTTATCTTTACTCAGTTGATCAGACAGTTGGTATCCTGTTATTACAATAGTTACAGAAGGTCAGTTTGTTCTTAGATCAAATATAGATCTAAAGCAGGGGTCAAAATTTGTTGAAATATTTATTTTAACTTGGTGTCATGTTTTTCTGTAGAGGATATGCATCAATTTTAAGTACTGTTTTGTTTAATTTTGCAGTAATTCAATACATCTTATGCATGTCAAATGCATGAGTTCAGTGTGTATTAATTTGAGTGTTAGAAGAGGTTGGAGTCGAGTAAAATCACATTTCATTAATTAGACTCAGAATGTTGTAAATGAGCGTTGAGATATTAACTGCTCTTCATACGTGTCCACATCTGAATGTTGAACAGCATTGCAGCTGATTCTTTCATCCAGTATAATGAGTTTACACAAACATTAACATGATTAATGGCCATATTGTGTGAGTGTGTGTATGTATCTTGGCTGTATTAGTTGGGGAAGTTGGGGAACCACAAGTCCGTTGAGAGGCGCACTGCAGCTGAAGACCGACTCTCTTATGTGTTTAGATTACTTCTAACCACTGCTGAATTTGACTGTGAAAATATCCTTAATTTCCCGGTTTCCACCTGCGGCACTTCTGTCATGATAAGCCATGACAGTTCTTTAAATATCATAACCATCTGTTATAATATAACTTTTTTTTTTTCTTCTGGATTTGATAGGAAAGGCATCCAGTCTGTTCAATGGCCAGAGGTCTGGTTGAACCTTCCAACCTTTAACCTTTTCAGTGGAATTTTTCATGGGGAGAGAAAAATAAATAAGGGTCATGACCTGGAGAATATTGGATTTGTTTTAAAATATACCACACCAGGTTAAGTCTTGCTGAAACTAGAGACGAGTGTGGTGTGCAAAGTATTTGTTTAATGACTTTGCATGTTCTTATAGCATGATTTTATTAATTGAAAGCCAGGCAAATCATCCAAAACATGCACCAAGCTATCTGTAACAGCAGTTTTCAGGACGTCTCCATGTCTCCTGGGTACGATTAACACAGCACTGGGTTTCCCAGAGCACCCTGGAGTGTTGATTTAACTGTAATGACTGCACCTCTGCCCTAAGCAAGGCCCAGTTACCCACAATTCCAGAGTTCAGGCACATTTCCCTCTAATAAATGTGCAATTATTTGAAAGGCTTTTCTTTCTTTGACAGCTCGTATGATTTTGCGCTCATTAGTAGCTCCTGTCGCAACTGTAATATCCCCTTTCATTCACTCACGCTCTGGCTCTTTCATCTCTCACGCTCCAATTTGCAGCAGTTACGCACACACTTTGTAGCGTTTAATAGCAAATTCCCTCTGCCGGAGTCTTCGCAGTGCTTAGGCCCTCTCGCAGTTAACACTTCAGGAACAATGTGGCACTTTGTGGCTGCCGTAGCGTGTTTGGTCTGCTGGATCAGGAGAGAGAATGGCAGCATTCCCTTCCTCTCATCACACTGTCTTAATGAAGTTTCAGTGTGAAACCACCAGCTCCTGCTTTCCCAACTGGTAGCTCCACCCTAGATCGCTTATCCGTTTATCAGCATTTGCTTATGCTGCATGTCAGTTTTTTATTATGGCAGAGAGTCAGTCAGCGGGATAGTGTGTGTGTTTGTTGTGTTGGTGTTGGAGCGAGTCAGGAGGTGGGTTTGTGGTCTCCGGTGCCCTGCTGACCTCAGTGGGCATATGAGGAGCATATGTGAAGTCTCTCGCTCAGTGAGCGTTCGTTCACACACTGCAGCCTGCCAGACAGCTGCTGGCATGGATTGTGGGCAAAGACTTCAGGGAACGATTCGCCACCCAACCTTCATGTTTTCATGTACGGAAAATATTTAATGTGCCTCATTTCAGGCAGTGCATCAAAGCTGTGTCTGGGAGTCTGGGAGAGCCAGTAGACCTCTTGTCACAAACGTCTCGAAGAGGTCACTCCGAATGTCAGTTACCCAGAAGTCTGTGAATCTTCCAAGCTTGTGTCATGGAAGGCTGGATTTGATAATGTGCACGCCTCTGGGCCATTTCAGGTTTACGAGGGCTCTTGTTTTGTGGGCTTTGTCTCCAAAGCAACACATCAAGGGCTTCGTTATTCTCATCAGCACATCTTGTTAGTTATAGCTTAGTGTAGCTAGAAGTGACAGTGTTTATCCAAAGCTGACAAATATGAATAAAACTGTGTGTGGTTTTATGATTTTGTTACTGTGATGTAAGTATCACGGACGCAAACACTGGGTTGCAGCTAGCAACCGGTAAACAAAAGAATCAAACCAGAATTTCTAAATGATTTGATCAGGATTTTACTAGGCTTTTGGTACGCAGAAAGAGAGCGGATGTGACTCTAATGAAGTGTTGGGGAGTAAAAGTAGTTATGCCGTTAACTGAATTTTCAGAAGTGTGACAACTTTTGTAGTAACAAGCTCAGACAAATAGTGATGTACTGTGACAAAACACTACAGTACATCTGTTTTATTTTGTCACATTGTGTTTTTCAGCCATGCAAAATGAGTAATAAAAGCAGTAATCAAATCTGCTCTCTTAAACTGTTTTCTTATATGTATTGGGACGCTTGATTTAGTGAATCATTCTGTTCAGATGGATCATGTAAATGTTTTAAAAACTATTCAGTGATTTATTTGAGTCCCCCTGTTTGCTCTATGCAGTATTTAATTAAAGGGGACATGTCATGAAAATCTGACCATGTCATGAAAATTCTATAATCGGGTCCCCGATGCATCAGCCAACCCAAAAAACATGGAAAAGGACAACCCAGTAACTGTGTTTTGGCAAGCCTTTCTCTGCAAACGTGAACAAAACGAGCCGCTCAGATTTTGGTCCCCTTGTGACGTAGCAAGAGGATCTTATTATAATATTACCGCCCCTTAATCTGCATGTTTCCACCCACGGCGCCGCCATTTTGTTTTCGCAAGCAAAAACGGTGTACCAGTTCTAAAGCCATGGCAAAAGTTTGAGCAAAGCATGCTAACTGTTCTGTCGTTGGCTGCGCAGATGTGCACCTGCAAGTCGGATAGCCTGCAAGTCGATGAGTTGAATCAACTCCACAGCAACTTCATAAATTTATCCACTAACCATTCAGAAACGTCTAAAAGTTGTAACTTCTTCCTGAGTCTCTCCATCAGTGTCCGACTCAATGTAAGGCTGAACACCGTTACTGACAATCCTCATTTTGGCTGCGTGAGATTCTCCTGCTTTGTTGTTGTTGAGCGACCGAAGCGTGAGCTGTTAAAGCTCCGCCCTCTTCTGGAAAGGGGGCCGGGAGCAGCAGCTCATTTGCATTTAAAGGGACACACACAAAAACGACGTGTTTTTGCTCACACCCAAATAGGGGCAAATATGACAAGCTATAATAAATGATCTGTGGGGTATTTTGTGCTGAAACTTCACAGACACATTCTGGGGTCACCAGAGACTTATATTACATCTTGTGAAAAGGGGCGTTATAGGTCCCCTTTAAATGCTGCTGGTCATTCATGTATATAAATTATGATTTTTCTAGTTTCATTGGTTGCATTAAGCTAATGCTGTTTAATGCTTCCAGATATATTATCGGATATGTGTCAAAAAGATATTGTCTCCTTAAATAGATTCACAGTAGTTAGCTACACTACAAGCCACAAATGAAATATAGCAAACTAGTAATGACTTCAAAGTAAATCATCCCCTACTTAACATCAGTTATGATACAAGAAAAACATCAGTCTTCTTTGGAGAAATGTATACAGGAAACGCAACTGGAAATAGAGCCAAATAAAGCCAAATAAATAAACCCATGGTGGCCTGGCACAGAGAGTTTTCTTTGATATGGGGACACTCGTCAGGACACTCATTTTTGACTGCTCTTCCTGGTAATGGCGTCTTTGGAAAGATGGGGGGGGGGGGGGGGGGGGGGACTTGTGTTATTGATGAGCCTTTTGTAGCCTGGCTGTCATATTGACTTTCACACAGAAGTGTTGAAGTTGCCCTTGTCACCTCTCAGCCAAGCGTTACTCTAGTAATTTAAGAAGTCATATACTGTGCAAGAACACCAGGTCGTCTGTGCTATTAACTGTCAGGGTTTGAAAATAAACCATCCAGGGGGTAAACACTCAAAAAAGAAAAATGAAATTAATTCATTTTTGTCTGCTCTGCTTAGTGTGAAGCGAGTCCTTCAGTGGAGAATGCATCCAGACATGGCCATAATGAAAATATTTACTACATGAAACTCTCCCTGAGATGGAAACTGCCAACATTGCTCATAAACAATGAAGAGGAATTCAAAGATGCACTGGTGGCTTCATTTTCACTGCCTTCATCCTGAAATTATCCCAATGCAATGCCAGTCCAACCCTAAAATCCAGCCTGTCCTAACAGTTAAAGTCCCCATGAAGTTTTCTGGCTTTTAGTATGAATATATTAGCCTTACTGCTATCTATAAGCTAGTGTGCTCCAAAACAATGACAAAATTTGCATTTATAAGATATAAGCATTCAAAAGTCTCACTTCCGCCAATATGAATCAGTGATTTTGATGACATCACTCTGCACTTCAGCATCTCATCAGATTTTCTGTCCAATCAAATGCTCTCTAGAATCTAAAGCGTCCCGCCCCCTACATTATAAACAGACACTGAAGCTGCGGCTGAAATCGTTCACTTGTTCACACATTTACTATTTTCTACATGGTGAATGGCACATAGTGCACTATATAGGGGATAGGGAACGATTCAGACAGTATAAATATGCTTTCCATTGGGGTGAATGAAGTCTGGTTTCAAGTTAGTGTCATGTGAACCGCCGCAGCGCAGAGTGGATCATATGCGTGAGACATAAGTATATATATATATATATATATATATATATATATATATATACACACACAAACACACACACACCCACACACATATATATATATATATATATATATATATATATATATATATATATATATATATACCCGTTTGAATTTAGCACAGAATTTTAAAGCGATATGGAGGAGATTAGAAGGAGAAACGGTTAGAAATGAGGAGGAAACTGCGGCTTTAACGAGCTCAATGGCTCTGGCCGAGCTGTGATATAAACAAAACTCTATTGGCTATTTTTAAAAAAAGGGGGAGGAGCTGTTTGATAAGTCCCACCCTGTCTTCTTGTTTCAGTGGAAATAACATCAACACATTAAATAATGTTGCATGTTCCAAGACACTTCAGTGGGCCTTTAAACCAGACTCTTTTTTTTTTTTTTTTTAATCAAAAATGCCGTTTATTAAAGACAATAAACAATCATCACTAGCCATGCTAGGCAATCAAGAATAAGAGATTTTATTTTAAGAATAACATTTTTGTGGTTTTGGTTACTAACATGCAGTTTGTCAGTAAAAAAAAAAAGTTGTGTATGGAACCTTGTGATGATTTCGAGGAATATGGAATTGTTAAGAGCTTTTGAGGTGGTAGTAATATGTCAGGAGGTACAGTTTAGGAATTCTGGGATAGGTCTCTATGTGTCCATTGGAGATGTGTGGTAGCCACATGGCTGCTGACTGCATGGCTCATGGGAGATGAAAGAGCGGTAATAAACCCCCCCCCCCCATTTGATCTCGCACAAGTGCAAACGAACAAGCGTTTTGCTGAAGAACTTCCAGAGAAACTGGGAAAAGGAAAGGGCTCTGTTATGGGAGAGTGAGGAGGAGGCAATGAGGCATCTATCCGTTTGAAATGCACTAAATAATTACATGAAAGTTATTACAATATCCCTATCTGTGTCTAGCCTTTAGCATCTGCTTTATAATTTTCAGTGGCACATGGATGCCTTTGTGAATTACCTCAGTGAAGGAGAAATGTTAATTAATACAGTCATTTAATGAAGAGATAATAGGTGGCAGAAATTGCAGTGTTCTTCCGTTGACAGTTATGATGGCGAACTTGTTAATTCAAATGCACGGGACAAGCGTAATCTGTGCTTATCTCAGAGGCGTTTAGTTGTAATTAATCAATAGACATGAGAAACATAATTTGTTCTCATTGATGTATCGTCTATCTGTTCTGATAATAACTTGTGCATCTTATGAGGAGAATATTAATGTGTTAGTATTGTTAAGTGGGATTCAAGTAAATGAAAAACAGCCATCTAAGGTTCCCAAACCAGAGGTCTAAAAGGAAGAACTCATTTAAGATTCCAAACAGCGATGGGAAGCTTTCAAGAGGAAATGGAGCATACCTATCAGCTATTGAGGACTAGACTAGCGTGGCTTTGAGGAAAATAGCAGAAGATTACGACAGGATACGCATTGAGACGCATGGTATCCTATGGGAACAGAAAAAAAAACAACTCTTTTGTTTTCATGCTCATTTTTCTCAAAAGGCTTTGATGTCTTAGTGTACCTTGGTCGCCTGGCGTGTTGCAATTGCAGCACGACACAGTCAAAATAACCTCCAGCCAAAATCGCAAAGATTCTTCTCTTTGTCCGGTGTCGTTCTGAAAAGCACATTTTCCAGACTGGTCTGCCGGCTTATGACCCGGACGAGTCGGGTTGAGTGGTCTAACGGCGTGCGTGGGTGGGGTGGACCCCGAGGGGGCGCATTGTTAGCGTGGAACACCTGCCGTTTGAATGGGCACCTTATCCCCTCAACAAATTAAAACAAACAAAAGCCAGTAGGGGGCTGGCATATCTGTGAGCTCCACCTTGTCGGTGTGACCGGAGGTTTGATTGAGTTTCTGGAGGAAGTAGGACTTAGTTAGTTCCCCAGGCTGTTAACACATACTGTAAAAAAAAAACTGACACGGTGAGGATTGAAGAGAAGGATAGAGAGAAGAGGAAATGTTATTAGAGGGATTACATTGCAAGCAGGTGAGAGGATATGAGATGAGAAAACTACAGATGAGAGATTAGGACATGTGAAAACGGAAAGAGAGTGACGTGGAGAGACTGGGAATTTGTGATAACATTGTATGTGTAGAATTATTGAGAAGTTAAAAAAATCAAGGAAACATGATGCATTAAGATGCTGAACTCTTTGAATAATGTAAAGATCATTTTTATGCAGTTAAAAGGAATGGGAACTAAAATGTCCAAGCTTCATAAAGGCTGTTCACCGCACTAACTAGACCATTGAGTCAGTCTTAACTCATTAAATATTTGCAAATAAGTCTTTTTATACAATAACTTTATAGACGTCAACACTTAAATCACATACACTACCATTCGTCAAGATTCTAAAATGTTTTTGAAAGTCTCTTCTACAGTAAAAATTGTGAAATATTATTACAATTCAAAATAATAGTTTTCTATTTGAATATATTTTATAAAGTAATTTATTCCTGTGATCAAAGCTGAATTTTCAGCATCATTACTCCAGTCTTCAGTGTCACATGATCCTTCAGAAATCATTTTAATATGCTGATTTGATGCTTAAGAAACATTTCTTATTGTTATCAATGTTAAAAACAGCTTCAGATTTTTGTGGAAACTCTGATATATATTTTTTCAAGATTCTTTGATGAATAAAAAATTCAAAAGAACATCACTTTTTTGAAAAAAGAAATCATATGAAACAATATAAATGCATTTACTGTGATGTTTGCTTAATTCAGTATGTAAATATTTCTTTCAAATGGTAATCTCAAAACCTTAAAAATGATGATAAACTTCAACTCTTTGTTTACCACACAACAAAACACGAAAACAACAGGATAAATAAAGTCAGCAAACAGTAAAGCAATAAAACTATAACAGTAATCACATAATTTATTCATGCTGCAGTGCATGCTGGGAACTCTCAAACTCTTAACATGCTTAATTAGCAGTTGTATAGACAACTCTAAACCGAGTGTGCTGCCTACCTAGACAGCTTTTTTCTACACACATTTGATGCCCAAAAATGCTGCCGCCATCTAAAAGAGGATCATGTTATGGAATCCAGGGTCTGTAAATGGCCTGTCCCCTGTAATATGTTTCCTATATGGCTCATATTAGTCTGCTTGATGTGCGTTTTGTGGTTCTGGGGAAATCTTTTGAAATCCAATATGGCTTTAAATCAGATTTATAAATGTTTATGCATATTATGAGAAACACACCGAGACGGCCCGACGTTAGTGTGTAAGTGTATGCATGTGTCATTATATGTCACTGTATATTTCTCAACGTTAATCTTTTCAGTGTGGCGGAGCTCCAGTAAACAGTGCCCACAGAGGAAGTCCGTTCGTATCCATAGGCCTGTATACTCATTTCAGTAAATGTATACAGTTTTAGACACGCTTAAAACAACTGATAAAATAACAGTCTGGGAAAAGTATAAGATATTGAGTAGAGTGGAAAAATACTTAGTTTGGTAATATATAATTCACTCAGTTGCAAGAAGAGACGTTTTCCAAACAAAAATGTTTCCATGCAATCCGTCTCTCTCAAGCAGTTTCTTCCCACATCTCAATCGCTTTGCTTACATACAGAACAAAATATGAGCTGTCTTTTATTGTATGGAAAAGAAAAAGCAGATAAGCGTCTTGAAAAGGACAGATTTGATTTCTATACAGTCATTGTATAGACAAAACAGAGCAGGTGTACGCTGACGTGACCCCGAGACGTGTGTGCGTCGAGTATGTGTGCATGGGAACGTTTAGAGTCGAGGCAGTTCAATAGCAGCAGGCTGAAAGTGAGTCGCCTCCAGCGCAGTGAATGTGAGAGTGGCAGAGCTGAAGTCGGCCTCTCAGACTCAGAAACCTGCAGCATGGCACTAATTCTCCCTGGCAGACGCCAGCTTTGAACAGCGTTGCCCCGCGGGCATCTGGTGCGAGTCGGGGCCGTCGAAGCTCTGCCAGGGAGCCTCTGTATTTAAATTCTCTGTTTACAGACTTGAAAAATCATGTTTGAAAGCATAAGTGAAATGAAAAGCTTTTAACTTCTTTCTCCATCCCCTCTCCCTTTCTTTTTTTTTTCTTTCCAGGGATCTGGACAGGAATAACATCACTCGGATCACCAAAGTGGACTTCACTGGCCTCAAGAACCTACGCGTGCTGTAAGATGTCACTCTGTATCTCTCGCTCTTATGGTTAATCCTTCCTTTAACTCCCAAGTGCCCCTCCTCTTCCGTGTTGTCTTTACAGTCAAAGCCATCAAAGGGTTTGAGGCTGAAAGCCGGGAGGATTACGGCACAAGTCATAATAAAACAAACTGACATTTAAGCTGAGTAAATCTGACACGTTTAACGTGACCCTTTGACTGAACCTCGTATGAAGTCATTGCCTTAGATGCAGTCAATCTTCAAACTTGTTCTTGAGTTTGAAGAATATGTAACAATATGTTCCATACCAGAAACGTGAACTTTTAAAATAAAAAAATGACGGACGGCTCCTTGGAGAGGCGCAGGGCAGCTGTGATCCGTTGGGTTCCTCTAGAGAAAGTGTTCTTGCAGCTTAATGACTGTAATCATGTATTTCTCCGTGCTGTTTTCTTCCTGAATGAGAGCCCATAAAAAGAGAGGAATGGAGATAAAAATAAACAAGTGAAAAAAAGAGGAGTAAAATAAACGCCCAAGAGAGCAGTCGTAAGCAGAGGCAGTGGCTGGCGGGCAGCACGGAGGCAGTTTAAGGTGGTTTGTGATTAACGGTCATGGCATGCACCAAAAGCAGCCTCTCCCTGGGACCTGTGAGCAGCCTTGGCACCCCCTTATCTCTCTGGAAGACTTGCTCTGTCTGAGGCAAGCTTCCAATCTCAGCTATGCACAAGCTTCACCCTGTTAATTTTGTTGATGAATAATTTCGTCTATGACTTTTTTCCACTGACAAAAATGAGACGATAACTAAATAAAAAAACAATTTTGAATGACAAAAACTATGATGAAAATAATCTATCGACATTTTCACCAACAAATAAAAACGAGACGAAAATGTTAGGGAGGGACGATTTGGGAAGAGATCCAGTCGTGGTAGATGCGCACATTTGAATGAATTGTTACGTGCTGATCTACCCAGCGGGACATAACTTGGCATGCACTTGCTACATGTCTCGTAAAATGTTAAAAAATGTTAACATCTGGGAGAAAGAGATGAGCAGACATATGGATAAATGTGGAAAAAGCCTGATGACATGAAGGAGGGCTCAATTCAGTCCGGTTACCTGTGCGCACACAGACAAATATATGGAGTCTCGCACATGACATGCAGGAAAAAAAATAGTAGGCTAAATCGTGTGCATGATTTAGAAAATCGAGGGAACGAAATAATAAATAGTTTAGGCGATTTAGCAAATCAAAGGAATGAAATAGTAAATACTGCAGGCGATTTAGTAAATCAACAGAACTAAATAGTAATTTGTGTGCACGATTTAGCTAATCGAGGAAACGCAAAAGTAAATCGTGCACACGATTTAGTAAATTGCAGGAACTAATTAGTAAATCGTGTGCATTTTTTACTTTTTTTCTTGCATGTCATGTGCGGGGCTCCATACAAATACACACAAAATTATGTCAAAATATCACATAAACACAGTCAGTTATGTCTTAAGTGAACGTAAACAGTTGGGAGACTATCGGATGTGTATCAGTGGATTGGATCCGTGCATTTGTCCTTAAAGTGACAGTCGATCAGATCACAAGTGGACGTCTCTAAATATAAGTGTAAACAGAGCCTCTCAGTAATGGGAAACAAGTGTGCAGGAATCAGTCCAGGCATGGGGTCATGTGAAATGTAGTTGAGAACAGGAGAAACTTATATTTAGGTGAGGGTGGTGATCGAGAAGAGTTTCTGGAGTAGCCTTTTTAACAAACAGCTTCTCAAACAAGAAAAAATGTAGGGTGGGACTTTGAGAATTGATTTGATTGTTGTGGTTTGCTATTGCAGCGATTTAATGTGAGTGACAGGTTGCCCCGCCCTCACGCCAGTAAACGCATTATTTAGATTTAAAGATTATGATTTTTTTATAAAATATGTGGATGGATAAATTATTTATACATGTTGGTTGCACCATGTGACTTTAATTGGGAGACAAATGTTTTTCAACATTCATAAGCACTGAGCATATAATTTTACATTAAATATGATATTATTATGTCATTTTTTCCTAATAAATGAACAATAATTACGTATTGAAATTAAAGAATGACCTTACCTTGGGTCATAGATCGTTCCCATTCTAAAGTCCTCAGGGAAGCGCCATCTGCACTGACCTGAGTCCTGCCTATAAACCAGCACTTGGTTAACGCTTAAGGCAAGAATAACAAAGACTATTCCAGCAATACCATGTGTCTTGCTTCACCCTTTCAATTGAGAGGTCTTCTCCACTCCTTGTCAGGCCCTGTGAAAGCATAGGTGTTTGCCTGTATCCCATATGTTTCTATGTAAAACTTCAAAACATTTCTGTAACGATGAGAAAGACAAAGAACAGAAAGAAGGAGAGATGCTGAAAAAGAACTGTTATTATTCTTCAGCACACACCAAAACCCATCTGTTCAGGATCGAAAGGGATTACATTTAATGCGAATACATAAACCACGCTGGGGTTGATCCCCCATTTGTAAGAATGAGCCAGATAGTTACTCAGACTTAAATTTATGTTAGATGCAGACTATATGATATGTTTGGTATCAGCAAAGAATGCAATTATAACGAAGAAATCAATTCAGCCTCACCCTGATCGCTTGTGTTTTGGCCTCACCATGCTGGATCGTGCCTTAAAGCTGCGGTATTCATAAGCGTAGCCAAGTGTCTCATCTCTTCCTGACAGAATGATATGTCAAAACATGGATTATGGCTGTAAAAACAGTTGCGTGTCTAAACATTTGCTTTAAAAACATCATTCATAACCCCAGAAAGTGGAAGTCCACTTTAGAGGCACTTTAGGATGTCTTTTGCTTCGGGATTGTCTCTCTTTTTAGAGGATTGCTTGTATTATCCGGTGCCGAATATAATTTAGTGGCTATGTGCGTTCTGTGCGTGTGTCTGCACGTTGTTCTAATTCAAAGAGACTGAAATATAAACAAGAAATATCCATGGAGATGTGCTGTCTTTGTAAAGCATCTGGAAAATTTTAAGGGCCCTGAAATATGACAAAGTCTTCAGAGTAGAAGAGAGCTCTGAAAATACCCTCCGGAACGCCGTCACAGGCATGCTGGACACGAATGAGGGTCTGCTGAGGCAACCGCACACTTCATAAAATCAGAGAGAAATCTGCTCTGGTTTTCATGAGAAAAAGGCTGTTTGCTTATCAGTCACTGTTGTGACAAAGCAAAGTCATGAGGTCCTCTAGTCCTCTTTCAACTGTCATTTCAATCACTCAGAGAGGCTGATCAATGTCAGATAAAGTTGAATCGCTGGAGTTGATTGGATAATGAAGTTCTTTTTTTCCCCTCACAGACATCTGGAGAACAATCAAATAAGTGTGATCGAAAGAGGAGCATTTCAGGAACTCAGACAGCTTGAGAGAATGTAAGTAAAAAAATAGAAAAAAATGATTGAAGTGTGCTGTCATGTTACATATTCCACATGTTTCTGTATGTCTGTTTTGGACAAGAATTTGTAGCTGTTTATGAGCAACACATTGACCTTGTCGGTTTTAATCTGAAACATCTTCACAAAAGCGAAAGGAACTTTGAGAATTTTTGAGGTGACCTCCATAACTTTCCTTTTTTTTAAGTCCAGTGGGTTTTACGTGCTTGTTTGCCCCCTGACATCTGGAGTGCAGCCATTTGCTATTTTCTGGTGAGAATCTTAACACTTCCCAGTGAAATTGACCATTGGGTCAGACCAAACATGCTAGCTATTACTGCAGTTGGACAAGGTCAAAGAATGTCTGGACTGTGGTTGGCCTGCGTTAGCATCCTTAAGTTTGTTTATGCGTGATTGTCTCAGTGCGTTTCATTCCTTGTAAATGTTTGCACGGTTCTGTCGGCAGCTGCCGCCACGTGTTAGCGATGAACGTACATCAAAATCAGCAGCCATCATGAAACCGAAGTTTGTCAGTCCGTTTACTACCTCTGAAGAATCTGTCTCTGTGGTGGGTTTGTGGGTCTGGTTTATCTGGGTCTTAAGATCTACATTCCTCAATGTATCACTCGTATTTGGAATTTCACAGCATTTAACTCAATGACCCACTCTCGGCCGCGAGACAGCCAGTGTGTCCACATGCATTCCCTCCATCTGACACTCGAGTGTGACTTTTTGTTGTTGTTGTTGTTGTAACCCAGCAGACATATAAATAGCTTGACCCCTATATGAGAGCAAGTGCTTTAGAATTAATGATACAGAAACAGAAAGAACAGAAAGCTTTTCATGCTGCATGTTGTGACTTTACATAGTGCTAAAAAATAGATGGCCTAGTTTATAAAACATGGTTCAACAAGGGTCAAGTTTTGAGGTACACATCAAAGTATCTGAACTAAACTCAGTAATGACAAATAAGAGTATCCATGGCAAAGAAAAGGAATGTACTATTTGTATTTCATGTTTGTTTCATATGGTTTAAAAAAAAATTTGTTTTACATAATTTATAGATTAGGGTCCATTTCTCACTATTAAATAACCATTAACTATGACTTTTGCCTCAATAAACTTCTAATTACTGCTTATTAATAGTTAGTAAGGTAGTTGTTAAGTTTAGGTATTGGGTAGGATTTGGGATATAGAATATGGTCATGCAGAATAAGGCATTAATATGTGCTTTATAAGTACTAATAAATAACCGATATCCTCCCTTCATATAATTAGGAATGCCGATATATCGGCCACCATATCGGTATCGGCCGATATATGTTTTTTTTAATGTTATCATTATCTGCCCAATAAGAAAATTTATCAGATATATTAAAGCCTATAAATAATGGATAATTTCCTTCAGCTGAGACACTTCAGATGCGCACAGTTCACCATGATGGTTTTGAATTGCTTGAAATATGATTGAAATCACTTCAAAAAGGAAAATACAGTGCAATGTACAGCACAAGTCTGTCATATAGGCTTGAGAACATTATAATTTTGTGCTTGGGACATGGATTTTAATGGTGAGACTTTTGTTTTTGTAATCAGGCTCTCAAAAATTATATAAAAATTTTGATTTAGATTTATCGGCCAATATATCGGTTATCGGCTTTCAAATATGGAGAATTATCGGTTATCGGTATCTGCCAAAATGTTCATATCAGTGCATCCCTAATGTACACTACCAGTCAAAGTTTAGACTCGGTAAGATTTTTAATGTTTTAAAAGAAGTTTCATCTGCTCACCAAGGCTGCATTTATTTAATTAAAAATACAGTAAAAACAGTAATATTGTGAAATATTATTACAATTTAAAATAACTGTTTTCTGCTTGAATATATTTTATAAAGAACTTATTCCTGTGATCAAAGCTGAATTTTCAGCATCATTACTCCAGTCTTCAGTGTCACATGATCCTTCAGAAATCATTCTAATATGATGATCTGCTGCTCAAGAAATATTTATTGTGTACAATTGTACAAAATATTTGTGTACAATATTTTTTTTTCAGGATTCTTTGATGAATAGAAAGTTCAAAAGAACAGCATTTATTTGAAATATAATATTTTGTAACATTATAAATGTCTTTACTGTCACTTTTGATCGATTTAATGCATCCTTGCTGAATAAAAGTATTAATTTCTTTAATTAAAAAAAATAAATAAATAAAAAAAAAAATTCTTACTGACCCCAAACTTTTGAACGGTAGTGTATAATGTTACAAAAGCTTTGTATTTCAGATAAATGCTGTTCTTTTGAACTTTCTATTCATCAAGGAATCCTGAAAAAAAAAGTACACATCTGTTTTCAACATTGATAATAATCATAAATGTTTCTTGAGCAGCAAATCATCATATTAGAATGATTTCTGAAGGATCATGTGACACTGAAGACTGGAGTAATGATGCTGAAAATTCAGCTTTGATCACAGGAATAAATTACTTTATAAAATATATTCAAACAGAAAACAGTTAAATAAAAACATTAAAAATCGTACAGATTCCAAACTTTTGACTGTTAGTGTGTGTGTATATATATATATATATATGTGTGTGTGTGTGTGTGTGTGTGTGTGTGTGTTTGAAAGTTTCTTATGCTCACCAAGGCTGCATTTATTTGATAAAAAAACGTCAAAATACAATTAATTCAGAAATTACAGACATGCTCATCATACCACTTGTATGTTAAAGTAATTGTATTTGAGTATAGCAGTTTTAATGTATTTCTAAATAAATTCTAAATAAACCCACAGATTTGTGTAGCACAATTGTAAGCAGTGCTGGGTAGATTAATTATACTATATACTATAATCTGACTACTTTTTGATTACTTTTAAAACATAATTTAATCTAATTACAAGTACTTCATTTTTTGGAATCTGATAACTTAATCCAGATTACATGTAATCAGTTACTACCGAGCACTGATTGTAAGTCAGACAAAATTATGGTCATGGTAAATTTGTCTAGCCTCATGTCTGTATTTGAAGTCTCACTATAAGAAAGCCAACTCTTCTACTTGAAGAGTCTACTTGAAGGCTCCAGCAAGGAGCCAAAATGGTTGTAGATCCTCCAAAAAAGTAATGTTCCTCCTCCACATACCTTTGGTTTGCTCCATGACCCCGTATCCTATCATCAAAACCCATACTCCCGTGATAAGGGTCATCCTACCAAATCCCACAGTCCGTCTGGCCAGGCTCATGTGAGTGATAATAGCCTTTAAAGAGCACTACTGGAGATAACCTAGGCCATCTTCAGAGGAAGTGCATTTATTTCCCATCAGCCCCTGCACAGATGTGACTTCTGACCTCAGGATGTATCTACTGGCCTGTCGTGATGCTGCTGATCCTGATAGCAATGCTGACCCGACTTGTTTCTTTAATCAGAAAGATGGATTGGTCTGTCCGTGTGTCGTTTGTGTTTGCCTTGTTGTCTCATCCATCTAGTTATTCAGATGCCTGCATGTCGATGTGCAAGTCAAACAACCTTTCCATCTTTGTTTCCCTGGTTTTCACTCTCTCTTTCTGCCTCGGATAGTCTAACTACACAAACACATACCCACTGATCTGTGCCCCGCATAAGGTCATTCTCACAGCATCTTATGTTTCATTTCTTCCCTCCTGAAGTTTTGACCACGCTAACTCTTGCCCTTTCCCTGTCCTCTCTTCCTCACAGCCGCCTGAACCGGAACCGGCTGCAGGTCCTGCCGGAGCTGCTGTTCCAATCCACACCCAAGTTGGGCCGCCTGTAAGTCATCGCTTTCCTTTGATATCCGTGCCTGGAAAAGCTTGCGGTCTTGCGGAACTTCCCACTGTTTGAATTTTGATCATTGTACTGGAAAGGATCTTGCTTAAATATTTGACTTTCACAAACACTGTTTAAAGGACGCTGTCAGAGCAGAGATATTCTGTGTTATTCCTTTAGCTCATCCAGATGTGATTCTTTTAGATGGACCGGGGGTCTGAGCCAAGTTTAATGTGACACAACCTCTCCCCGTGCTCTTGATGGAGAGGAGAAGGTGTGCTGGAGGGAATATTTTCCTTGGATAAACGACATTCTTATTCTGAATATTTTCCTGCTCTGCTTTGAATCAGGGACATTTTTTGGCTCACCAGTCAGGAATACTTCATTTATGAATTTACAATCGTCAATGAAACTAGCGTGTTCAGGTCAGGCCTGTGCCGGAGCAAAGGTTAAGCTTTACAAGTGTTTATTTAAAGCCGATTGTGACACGGTAGTCACTCTAGAGCACCGTTACGTTCTGCTAGCAGCTTTGTGTTTTTAAAATGTTTCCAGCGACTGGTTGGCCCTGATACTGGCATTTGAAATGTAATAGTTTGAAATATTACTACACATGAGTGTCTTTGCTCATCATTTACAAGCTACTACAATTGCTGATATACTGTATGACACATGGTTGGTCACAGCAGTCGTGAATTTTTGACAGTCTCATTTCTAAACCAATTTCTGTAGTTTCATGCATGGATGCGCCGGATGCTGCATCGGTACAGAAATATCTGAAACGGTTCCAATACTCCTTTTCTGTAGTATCGATACATCGATACCAGCTGTGTGTTTTCGCTCTCTTTTCTCTCCGATGGCGAATGTACAGTTTGGCACACACCCTCCACCACTCATCTCATTTGCTCCAGTTGAATAGTGCTTAAATTGCACATAATTTTACTCATTCCCACAGATTTTGCACCCATACCAAAAGCATGCGCAACACTGATCTATATAAGTGGCGAGCACACATAAAGCCGCATCTCAAACAGCTTGTAAGTCCAAATCGAGTCGTTTTTGTGGCGTATTGTGCTTAAAGGTGCAGTGTGTAAATATTAGCGGAGAGGTTGTGAACTGCAACCAACGGCGCTCACCCCTCCCTTTCGAAGCAAAATAGAAAAGCTACGGTGGTCGTCTGGCCGATACAAGACAAAGAAGTCATCGTCTGAGACAGGAGAGAGTACATTAGCCAGTAGAGCAATGAGGTTTCTTCTTCTAACAAACTATGGTGTCTGCTTCTAATAAACCAGACGACTACTACTACTACTTCATCTTTGTGTGTATTCAACGTAGTGATGATACAAGCTGCCTCTAAACACACAAACAATTTAGAAGAACAACATAGTGACTAAACAAGCTCTGTAGAGCAGTTTGTCCATTTAGGGCTACTGTAGAAACATGCCGGCGCATAATGGCGACTTAACATGTAAGGGGACCCGTGGTGTATGTACATAGAAATGACAGTTACACTTTATTTTAAGGTGTCATTGTTACAGTATAATTATATATTTAAGTACTAAGTAATAATATTTAACAACATGTACTTACTATAGGGTTAGGGTAGGATTAGGGTTTGGTTAAGGGTTAGTTGCATGTAATTATGCATAATTACTATGCTAAGTACATGTAACATATGTAACAAGGACACTGTAAAATAAAATGTTACCAAAATGGCTCATTCTAAGGTAATAAAAACATAACTGTTCATTATGTAAGATCTTTTATACACCACTGAAAACATAGTTATGTATATTATATTGCATTTCTGTCAATAGATCGTCACAAATTTTACACAATACACCTTTAAATGGTTAAATACACACAGCATTATGTCGAAATGCTCGTCTTGGCGAGTATTCAGGTAAACAGTTAGTTTGGGAACGTAAATAGTTGAGAAAGACAGACCATGTTGTGTAACCGTATGTATGGATCTGTGCATAAACTCTTAAAGTGACAGCAGACTAATAAACCTCCTGCTGTCTGTCATGTTAATCAAAAAACAAAAGACGAAAATAAAATCACTCGCTGTTCTTGTAACTTTAATTGTAAGCATTAATCTGTACTAACTGTACCAGTGTTATTTTTTACATTTAATTACTTTATTTAATTTCTGTAGTGTTTCTTACCTGAATGAAAACATTAATTAATGCATTAACATATTACAAATATTAATTTGATACTGAGGATATATTCATTTCTTTCCAACAGCAAATTACTGCATGTTTGTTCCCTCTCATTTTAACATTTGCTAAATGTAAACTGGAGTACGCCTCATGAAGGTTGTCCAGGGCGGGAGCGGTTTATGGCAGGACTTGCAACCTTGCCTTGTCAGGGTTCGTTACACTGGTTGACGTTAGTGCAATATGAACAGCCTCACCCGTAACCTTCCCATTAAAAACCTCAAGCCCGGCCAGCTGCGGAAAGCAAGCCGACCGTGTCGCACGCAGGAAGGGTTAGGCGGATCGACCGTGGCCGGCAGGACTGGAAACACTGACAGGGGTCAGGGAAAGGTAAGAAGCACGCTTTAACGCTGAGTAAGACTGAGGACGGAGTGGATTGAAATGGGAGCAGAGGGCGTTGTGGATGAATAATGAAGGAAAGAGAGAGGATGGTAGCCATTGGCCAACGGAGACCAAGAAAGACAGGTCTGTGAGTCGTGGGGGAAAAGCCCTGCAGAGACGTGTGCGGTAACGACTGCCGGAGGCCATTTGTGGTCAGCACTCTTTGCAGCCTGGAAAGACTGCAGTTACAGTTAGAGATTTCACTGTGTGGGCTCAGAAATGCACCTCATACTCAATGCAAGTGTACTTATACACTCTTTATCCAGGGGTTTGGTCAGGTTTCTAGATGTTCTCCCACCCTTGCCCTGTTCCTAGAAGGCTAGATCCTTCTGTCTAGCCGCTGAAACCGAATAATGAAAAGCAAATGATGAATTAGAAGGCAGTCCTGAACATGCCTGCTCCTATTTATTAACAGTGTGTAGCTAAATGGGCCCCTATATTAACTTCAGTTCCTGTTCGGAGACAAGCCTCTGCGCTGGTAATGTAGGATATTTTGGTCAGTGATACCCATGAGACCCAGTCACTCCCTGCCATTACCCCAAGCTCAGGTTGCATGTGATTGGTGCATTAAGAGGAATAGGAAAGCAGAATGCATCATCTTGTCTTATGTCCCCTTCCCCTCAGCCAATTTAAAACTTTCCCTCTTTAATCTTCCGGGTGCAATTATCCCGGCAGAGGCGAGCAGTTAGCCAGCATGAAATGACCACGGAACAGCGGCGATAGCCTTTCATAACCGCATAGATTGATTGAGTTTGAGTTTGGAGAGTAGAGGATTGTACCCTTCATAGTTTTTGCGTCATGAAGTACGTCTTTTGTTTCTCTCCTTTCCCTGACAAGTTTATGTTCCTTTTGAGCGTTTGTTTTCTTTTATTTATCAGAAACAAATCGCTCTCCCACACATCAAATTTTCTGGCCCTCTCAGCCTTGCAAATACAAACCATCTCCAGACTGAATCTCAAACATGATTCCAGAAGTCTGTAACCTCTCTTCGAAGCCATTTAGCTCATTGGTTCCCTTAATGAGCTCTCCATACACAATTACTGTGTACAGTGCTTTTAAAGTCTAGTGATGACATCTTACGGCACAGTTAAGTGATTGGTTGACTCTTGGAATATCATTCTAAACCTCTCTGATTTTCTTTCTTTTGTGCATCACAAAAGGAGAATTTTAGTAGAACACACTGGTTGCACTTGATAAAGAACGACGACTGAAGCTTTTAAATCATAAAAAGTCTGCGAAACGGCATAAAAGTACCATAAAAGCAGTTAATACAACTGATGTGCTAGATTAAAACACTGCCGAAGTCAGCTTTGTGTTACAAACCAATTAAAATTTAAGTATATATTCACTAAAAACTTCCTTTCCAGTGGGCTGTTAACTGTTGAGACTCAAAATTATATTAAATTAAATCAGTTCTGACTGATTCAAACACACTGACTGGTTGTCGGAACTGGAACTGATTCTTTGAAAAGATTTGAAACAAAAAAGAATCACTATTTCTCTCATGAATGCTCATGAATAGAGAGCTAGGATGGAGTTTCAGTACATTCCTCTTCATAATGTCATCAGAAGACTGGAAATATAGTGCATGATTCATATGAACTACTTTTACTGTGCTTTTTTTGTCATTTTGGAGCTTGACAGTCCCAGCCCTCATTCTCTTTCATTATAATGACTGGCCAGGACTGACATGAGGGTGTGTAAATAATGAATTTTAATTTTTGGGTGAACTATTCCGTGAAATATTTGGGTTCGGAAAAGCTATAATAAAAACAAGCAGTTGGGTTCTGCTGCTGTATAAAGGGTGATTATCAAGTAATAAGGGATAATACTGTAACTCTATGTCATTATATTGCTGTGTAAAGCGATGCAAGCTTTGTCTACCCACAATAGCTGGCTAATAATTCAACATGCCCCAAGCACATAAACCGTAGAGCTCTGGCTCAGGGCTTTCAGAAGTGGCCTACTGATTGTTTTCAGAGAAATGAACCCTCTCTGAATCCAGCCAAGCGTCTTCCAAAATAGGGCTGTGCTCAGCCGGTTTCAGAAAGCTAGACAGCTTTGTGATTTACTCCAAAGACATATTTAGATAAATACAAGCTACAAAGACTTTGGAGTCCTGACAGAAAGCCAACTATATGCAGAAAGCTTAACTTTTTTTCTTGAATTACGCTGGTTTCCCAGGGTCGTGAGCTGATTGATGTACACCGGGGGACTTTGAAATTCACAGTTTGGACCTGGTAGTGGGATATGGGTGAGCTAACCCCCCAAAGGCAGGTCAATCAGAGGAAGATAATATTCTCCACTAAGTTCCTACCAGAGAAATGTTAATGACCTGCTGTGCTGTTCTTAGATGAAGGCAGTGGCATTTGCCGGTAGCTTCTTAACCTTGTCAGCCTCGAGGAAACCACTTACATGTGGGTCAGACAAAAACCAAAGCGGACATCTGCCTGAGTCACTGCCCACGCAGCACTTTCCGTTTCTGCTGACAGGAGGAATGAATAAATAAACCTGTTTACACTGTTTTGGTGAAGGAATTAAGCTGCATAGCTTTGTTTCGTAAAACTGCTGCAAAGTCTGAGAGAATGCCATGTATTGAAAGTGTGAAATAAGAAGTTAGACGATCCTTAAATTGTTTAGAACATATATATGTGACCCACGCTAGCAACATGAGTTAAAATGCGCACAGGCTAATTTTGAGCTATAGGAAAAACAAGTGAAAAGTGTCAATTTTGGTCGAAATTGAGTTTTTTTTTACAAAAATGAGTTCATTAAGCCCTCGTCTAGTGATCCCAGTGCTCCAAATAGCAATTAAACATCTAAAAGTATCTTTATTTGTATGTTTTCTGAGAGGAGAACCTTTTCTTTGAGCATGAAAAATGCTGTTTTTCTCTGCTCGCTTCTGGACGACTGGTGCTTCCCTCAGCACAAGTTTGGTATCGTTTTAAAGCGCAGCATTCCAACTTTGTGAATATTCATAGCAAATTCTCGAGTCTGAACCAATGAAATGTGATTTTCAAACTCATGCTGATGTAAACAAAACTATTGTATTCGTGCTGATTGACAGATCTGAAGCGCGCACAAAGACGCCTCAGACAGCGCACGATCCCGATATACACAATTATACAGAATTACAGTATTTCCAAAAATCTGTCTTGGCGAGTATTCACAAAAACAATCTGTTATGTGTTAAGTGAACGTTTGGTTAACTGTTGGGGAAAAACATCTGATATGCAACATATTAGATCTGTTTAGTACAGTAGATCTCAATATATAGGCTGTCTGTTTTGTTAATTTAAATCAAACAATTGTGGAATCATGGAAAAAAAAGTTGAATATATATATTTTTCCTATAGATATGGGTTTTGACTTGGTTTGTGCCAAATTTGGTGGTATTACCAGGGATTTTAAGGTATGGTTGCTAGATAATTTTGTTTAGTTACCTTCAGAAAACTTTAACTTGATTTTTCTCAAAATTGACTGACTCTATCAACTTCAAATAGGTGAAATAGGTGATAATAACAATAACTCATTAACTCAAATTTGCTCATTGAGACTCATTTTGCTAGCACAGATCACATATGTTTAAGCTGACAAAAAGACAAACCAACCTAAGCTGGTTTGCTGGTCTTAGCTGGTTTAAGCAGGTCTCCTAGCCTGACCAGCTGAAAAGTGCCCAAATCCCCTCTAAAACTAGCCAGGAAAATGGTCTGCATTCTGCATTACAAAAAATGCTGGGTTGTTTCAACCCAAATTTGTTTCAAATATGGACAAACCCAACTGCTGGGTTAAAAATTTTATTTAAAAATTGAACCCAACGGCTTGATTTGTCCATATTTGTGTGGTTTAAGATGTTTGTTTTCATCAGGAATGTGACTTGCATTTAAATTTAGGTCAGAAATGTGCCCTGTTGCTGACATGTAACTGCTCAAATACAGTATGAAAGCACACAGCTTCAGGATCAAATACATACCTGCCTATAAATTGCTACCAGTAAGTAAACTTTTTTTGAACTATCGAAAGATGTGAGCATGAATATCTTCTGAATGCAGATGTTCAGGTTCAGTCAGCAGCCAGATTCTCTCCTACACCACAATGTGTAGTTTGCAGCTGTAGGCAAAATCTCAAAATCTGCTGGCAGTATATTTTATTGGACAAGAGGTTTATATGTATGTTGTGTGCACTGAAATATCCCATTACATGTGTAAGCAATTTAGCATCCAAATAAAGGAAAATATGCACGATAGGGGGAATGGTTAGTTAGTAAATTTAGATACACTTAAGGCCTCCTTTTCACATTGTTGGCACAAGATTATGCGAAATAAGTTTGTTTAGTTTCCTCTGTGGTTTATAAAAGGTACAATCTGTGAAGACCATGCAAAATCCAGTGGCAGTATGTTTGCAGTTGTGAAACCGTAGAAATTTATGGTCAGATTGCTGAATCCGAGAGGTAAAAAAGTCATTGCATTTTCACCGAAGGCTGTTGACTTATAGTCTCGTTATACATTTCCCACTTTCACAGCATGTTGTGGAATCGTATCCTGTCCCTGGACACTGTTTGTGCCTCATTCAGATGCTTGAGATCTGGTGGTCTGGATGACAGGTTGACTCAGAGAAATGGTGGCCTGTGGGAACGCAGTTTTCTGTATTTATGGGGGAGATGTGGCAGGTCTGTAGTGTGAGTAAATCTCCTGCATGGTGTGGGGCCCACAGAGCCACCCAGTGTTCCTAAAGCTGCACTGCTGTGACTGTGGGGATTCTGCTAGCGTCTTATGCTATTGGTGTAGTAGAGCAGCCGTGTGTCGCTCACGCACGCCTCCACAGACCCATCATAGGTCACTGACTAGTGTAGAGTAAACTATTGATTCAAATCGTTTCAGAAGAGCCTGATTGTTAAAAATGAACCAAACAATATGTGCTGTCTCCTAATAGAAGTACCAGATGTTTTCAATATTGAGTATACGATAAATCTGCACTCCACAGAGATCGTTTTAGAGTAGGTTTTATTCTGCTGTGTTCGTTTTCTGACTTCTTCACCTCTTCACTGCAGTTTCATTGATTATCTGATGCTGAATCCTCATAACTCTATTAATGAGCTTAGCTAGAGGCAGGATTAATTATTATCATTATTTCGTTATTGATTTCATGTTACTCTGTGTAAATGATATTGAGAAAATCTGCAGGGAAATTGTAATGACGATTAATTTAAAAGCACAGTAACATCTCAAATGCTCAGAGATACATTGAAGTCAATATTAAATCACTTTTTTTGACCTATTTAGTTTTTAGTAGGGCTGCAACAACTAATCGATAAAATCGATTATGATCGATAATGAAAATAATCAACAGTGGATCTGATTACCGTCAGCGCGCTGTGCTCAGGAAACCATCGGCCAGTCAGTACACTCTAAAAAATTCTGGGTTAAAAACAACCCAAGTTGGGTTAAAAATGGACAAACCCAGCGGTTTGATTAAATGTTTGCCCAACGTGTTGGGCAGTTTTATTTAACCCAACTATTGTTTAAAAATTACTACTGTATAAGGCTGGCTTAAAATGAACCCAAATATGTTGGAAATTAAAAATCAGACACATAATTACTAGAGGCAACAATAATAATCAAAAGGTGAACATTTAGAGTTTTTTTAGAGTGTAGTGAATAACCTACTTCTATGGACAAAACGCATATGAAAGATAGCAGAGGACACAGAGCGAGCTGCTCTGGGAAAGGTACTTAATCCAAGTTGTCTGAAACATGAGAATGCTTTATATTTAAGCGCTTCAAACTAAAGCATAAGCGTTTACCGTGTCTTCCCTTCTACCGTGCTTTGACAGACGCGTGTGCTGTTTAATGCCTCCGATGTGTGTTTTCATCAGCGCATAACTTACATTTTATGGTTATATCCTTATCTGTAAATGTTAGAAAGTCCCGCGAGTATTTCCATTTTGCATATTCTGACAACAAGCGTCTTTTTAAAGCGTTGTCTTGTTCACAGACTTCAATGAACGCATGAGTGTCAAACAGACAGATTAATTAATCCGATTAATCGTAAATTTTTTTTTGACAGATTAATTGAGTATCAAAATTAGTTACAGCCCTAGTTTTTAGTACATGTTCCTGATCTTTTAATGCATTTTTCATTGCTATGCTGTAAGTTAATACAAAGTTATTTATTTATTTGTTTATCTTTGTAATGTTTATTCAAAGTGTCATAACCTGCGCCACCTCTGAAAAGACTTTCCTTGTCATCTGACTTCACCAAGCCATCTTATTTTTTAACCTACCATTTACTCCATTCTGGTAGAGCTGAACTGTGAATTTCCAATCCATTATATTACACAATATTCCAAATAATGTAAGTGAAATGTAATTTCATGTTGACTTTATAAAACAAAATAGCTGCAGGCCAAAGTGGAGTTATGTTTTGTGACGGCTCTTACGGAAACGGCAATGGAAGAAATTCTGTTCAAATACTCAATATGCATTTTTAGTTCACTAGACCTATAATTGCTAACATGCAAAATGTATGCATTGGTCCTTTATTCATGTCTTCACAGTGATCTGCATTCTGGACTCAGCCAAGATGCGTCTCAGGAGAAAGAGCGCTCAGATAGAGTATCCTGCTCTACAGAAGCAGAGAGAAAGGAAAAGAACTAATTCGTTGTGTTGATTGAGGGCGCCTGTAATTTGGGAAATAGTTTGGGGCCATTATGTGCTGGGGTGTTTATCACAGGTGGTTCCCATGACGACCGGTTGAGATGGTAATTGGATTTAAATGGGCAGAACTGCTTGCACATGTTTGAGAGAGCATGAACGAATGCACTGCAGTGACCACGAACTCTGAGTTTCCTTCTTTAGCAGCGCAGCCTCCAAATGAACCTTCCTGAGTTTGAACCTAGCCTCTCCCTGAGTCTGAAAAATTAAAGATCTGCCACTCTATCATCACTATAGTCCCATTAACATCACCCAGACACAAACCAGCACACTTTGACTGTGTAGATTTAATCTGTTTGGTAAAGATCACTAATGCTACACCACTTATTAAGAGCCCAGGGTTAAAGCTACATGATTTTTGTGTGAGTGTGACCATGTGTGTGTGTGTGTACCGTTAACCATTCATACAGACCTGACACTTACTGTGCTTGGTGAAAACTTTCTTTTTGTAAAGAAAAAATAAATAAAATAACTTAATAAAGAAGTGTATATATACTACCATTTAAAAGACAGATAGATAGATACATAGATAGATACATAGATTGATTGATTGATTTTTCTCCATATAGTGGACTTCACTGGGGTTTAACGGGATGAAGGTCCAAATGTCAGTTTCAGTGCAGCTTCAAAGAGCTCTACATGATCCCAGACGAGGAATAAGAGTCTTATCTATCGAAACTATTAGTCACTCATTTTCTAAAAAAAAACAAAAAAACATTTTTTTTAACCACAAATGCTCATCTTGCACTGCTCTACAATGTGCCACGCATTACATAATCATGTTGGAAAGGTCACGCGTGACGTAGGCGAAAGTACCGATCCAGTGTCTCCAAAGTGAATGTGCAAAGACTAAGTCAAACGCCCTTTACAAAAAAAGGTAAAACAACGAGGACGGATGATTTTGACGTTGGAGGAGAAAATGAGATGGAGTTTTTCACCCTACGTCACACGTGACCTTTCCAACGTGATTATGTAATGCGTGGCACATCGCAGAGCAGTGCAAGACGAGCATTTGTGGTTAAAAAGTATATAAATTATTATTATTTTTTCAGAAAATTACAGATCGTTTCACTAGATAAGACCCTTATTCCTTGTCTGGGATATAGCTCTTTGAAACTGACATTTGGACCTTGATCCCGTTGAACCCCAGTGAAGTCCACTATATGGAGAAAAATCCTTAAATGTTTTCCACAAAAACCTTCATTTCTTTTCGACTGAAGAAAGAAAGACATAAACATCCTGGATGACATGGGGGTGAGTAAATTATCAGGAAATTTTAATTCTGAAGTGAACAAATCCTTTAAACCAATGCTATGCCCCGTATTGTGCATCTCGCCACAGCCATTAGAGTAAATATGTACATTAGACGTCATGGTTTTAGAGTTTCCACAGGGTTGTTAATCTGTTGAACCCATCTTGATACCCATGTTACTGGAAGGATAAACCGTGCCGTTTGTTTTTGCAAGTGTGAACAAAGCACAAAATGAGTTCAAGGAATGTTTTTCGTCCAGAAGTGTGCATCTCAGAAAAGCCAGGGTGAGTAAAACAACAAACAAAGCCCCATTTATGCAGCAGAGCTCATCCTGACTGGATTCCTCCCACTGGCAGCAGTGCTATTGCCCTTCACAAAAGGCAAGGAAAGAATTCTGACATGCCAGCACTTTTTTGTGCCGCACTGCTGTGTTTACAAGAACATCTGAATCAACAGCAAGTCAAGCCTAGCTTCTGTGCTTGGCTCTCGCATAGAAGCACTTGTCTTGCGGATGTCAAGATGTTCGAAATCCCAACGAAATCGCTCTGGTCAAATGTCAAAGCGTTTTTTGACATGCCTGAGATGGCACAAAACGGCACAGTCAGCATGGCAGATGTGCTAGTAGAAACTGAGTTGGAAGAACGGCCGATTCAGGGCAAGTTAGTCACCGACTCGGCCATCCGGAACTGGATGTACGGCTTGCCCACACACAGACACACACACACTCCGGGGCCGGTTTACAGTGAGAACGGCATGCTAAACAAAACGCTCTGGTCAGTTTATGAGAGTGAAAGAAAGCTAACAGTTCGGGTTCACTTCCAGGCTGCCCTTCTTTTATTACGGACTCAATTGTCACTTAGCTAATTACAGCTTCTTTTTTATGATCCGAGGCCATGCTCGCAGCCAGCCTCCTTCAGGCAACAATGGGAAGGTTTGTGGCGCGCGGGGGACCTAAGTGAAAACAGGCGCTTCTCCTCAACTTTCTCGTTGTTGTTTTTCTCTTTTATCTTCCTGTGCGACTCCACAAAGCGAGTTCAGATATTCAAACCTCCATTAGTCATTCTGGCCACCGCATTGTGAGGAGTTACTTGGCTGAACTCGAACGCAGAGTGGTTGGTCATTACGCACCCAAAACGCACACTTAGGCAGGCCGCTAGCTGAATATTCATGCCTCATTGCTATAGATACAACATACTTGGGAACTTTGCAACAGAGTGTTTGGACATAAAATCTGGGAAATATGCGCAGATAAATTGTTACATTATGTTGTCCCCCCCCCCCCACTCTGTCTCTGTTGGCTCTGTTTTACTCGGCACGCCAACATAAACTGGGCCCCAGAAGGAGTTCATCTTAGATTGCCGTGTGTATGTGTTTGCATGTGCGGTTTGCTTTGTGTTGTTTCTGGCATATGTTTGGATGACGCTTTTGAATGGGTGTGTATGAGCTGAGTTGTAATGTTTACACATAGCTGGACAGGTATTCGTCTAATTTAAAAAGGCAGCGAAGAGGGGAAGTTATGGGGACAGAGGGGCCAGCTATGCCACCATTTATGATCTTAGACTGTATATTGTACCAGGGGGATGATCTGAAAAGTTGGCAGGATGGAAAAGTAAAATGTTGTAAAGTGTTAAGGTGCGGTCATGTTAGCAAACTTTTTGGTGAAATTTCACGGGCAAAAAAAGTCCATTGTCTGTTGACTGTAGTGTAGCAATGTATGAAGCACAGCTCACACAGAAGTCACTTTTAAACCAAGAAACTTTGTGTTGGTCATTGTGGCAAATTCGCATGATCAACTGAACGTGATGCAAAAATTGCAAAATGTGAAAATCTTTCGCTCATGTGATTTTTTTTTTTTAAAAATGAATTTGTGTGAATGAAGATAAAATGAGGTTGCACTTTATTTCGATGTTCCACTTTAGACATTCTACTGTAAACCCTGACACTCAAAATAATTAATTTGAGTAGGACAAACTTAAATAAACAAATTAGTTCAGTCAAATTTAACTTATATAAGTATTTAGCACTTTCTTCTTATTTCAAGTTCACAGAACTGATATATTTTAAGTAAACTGAACTGTTTCATTGTTTTGAGTTTTATGAACTTATTTCTTTTAATTTAGACAAACTTAAGTTTAAGTGATTTGCCCATGGTGATCAAAAGGGAGAGTAAATGCTCAAATTAAGTGTTATATAATGTTTTCTGCGCAATATTAATGTTAAGTGGTAGATTTAGTAGTGATTAATGTTTTGTTATGCTAATTTAGAAGAGTTTCTGTTAATGTGGGTTTTTGGAGAGTTAAAGGGATAGTTCACCCAAAAATGAAAATTTGATGTTTATCTGCTTACCCCCAGGGCATCCAAGATGTAGGTGACTTTGTTTCTTCAGTAGAACACAAATGATGATTTTTAACTCCAACCGTTGCAGTCTGTCAGTCTTATAATGCATGCCAATGGTAATAACATCTATGAGAGTAAAAAAAAAAACATGCACAGACAAATCCAAATTAAACCCTGCGGCTCGTGACGACTCATTGATGTCCTAAGACATGAAACGATCGGTGACGATGAGTACAAAATAAAAAATCGTCCAGGTCTGCTTACTTAAACTTTGAGGCCCGGTGTCACAGACAGGGCTTAGCCTAAGCCAGGATTAGGCCTTAGATCAATTAGGGCATTTAAGTTGCTTTTATAAATGGGCTTTAGAAAAAAAAAAACATTACTGCTGTGCATCTTGAGACAAAAAAATGGCTCTGACATAATTTAAGATCTATCAGTGCAAGCTGCTTTCAGTTAAAACAGCTCAAACATGCATTTTAGTCAACTTAAATCTTTGAGACAACTGACTGCCTCAGTTTTTTTGAGTCTTGCCAACTTATTCGGGTTTACAGTGTATAAGTAACTTGCCAACTACATGTCAACTAATTGTCATTAGATTATTAGTAGACTGTTAGTAGACTTTCAGGTTAGGGTTAGTAGAATAAGTTGACAAGTAGTTGCAAATTACTTATAGTCAGTGGAATGTCTGTTGGGGAGCATCAAAATAAAGTGTTAGCAGATATTAAGCTACTAATACTCTAATGACTGCTAGTTGACATGTAGTTACTTGTAGTTAGTAGATTGTCTAAAGTGGACCATCAAAATAAAGTGTTGCCCCAAATGAAAATTTTCGATAATCTTCCGACGTACTGTTAATGCAAATATGAGATTAACCAGATATATGAACAACATAAATGCAACTTTATTTGCACAAAATGACGCAGAATGCAAAAGTGAAACTAAACGAAGTTACGTTCTAATCAGAATGTGTATGTGACGGTGTGAATACGCTCTTTCCATTACAGAAGTTGTTCTGGAATCTTCTCCCTCTGGTTATCCCAAAACCACTTTGTCAAAGGAATCATCTGAATCTCTTCTTTAACTTGTGTTTGTATGTTTTTCCCATTAGCTCTTTACGATGAAGCCATTTTTTTTTTGGTCTTTGTAATATATAAGTAATATGTAAAATGCTTGAATATTTTATTTAATTTCTCTTAAAATAAAATGCCATTTTTGTCAACTGAAATTAGATGCCATTTTAGCCAGGCTAAAATTGAATTAATGACAATGACATGATGAAATGTTGATTAAATTAAAATGATACTTTAAAGGCCACTTTTGTCAAAAGAAAAAAAAAAAAAAACAACTATGCTTTGGTGGATAACACTATTAATTTGTAATCAAATAATTACTGTAAAATAACACCAAAGGCATGTGGGAGAATGAGCTGTCCACCCAGCCTTCTCTAGTGACCTTCAACACACTGCAGATGTTGCCTAGAAAAACAAAACAAGAGTTTTTATTCCTATGATCAGGACTCTGGAGGGAGATGTATGTGATTCACTTCCTTCCTACACACTTGGCTCACAAACAATGCAAGACACACTATGAAGTGACAGCCACGTGCCCCAAGAAGGTCTGTAATCACAAGTAGATCATTATGCCATGTGTCGCAGAAATGGCTAACAGAGCTTTCGAAGATGAAAATAACAGAGCAGGAAAAGCTTGGGTCCCTATTAGCCTTGGGAATCGTTATCAACAGTGGCTTAGTGCAATATACAAACAACCTGAATAAGAAACAAAATAAATAGAGGCTGCACTGAAGTAGCCTTTTCCCACTGCAGATGCTTGAAAGAAAAAAAGAAGGAAGATTATGTTTCTTACAAAGACATTTGTGTAAGCGTACAGCTTTGAGAAAAGATGACAGTGGTTTCCTCGTGAAGCTGGAGGGGGAGATGAATGCGAAACACGACACAATGTAATCAGCGCCAGCGTCACGTCCAATAAACTTTATGTCTTATTTACAAAGAGCATAAAAATGCCTTCATCCTAAAGTGGGAATGGGAAAAACACAAGTTAAAGAGAAGGTTGGGGCGATTCTCTCGCACCCAAAGGGTGTGCTGGGGCGAGGGGATTTTGGAGTAACCAAAGGGAGATGATTCCAGAACAACGTGTCTTGTTTGACTTGGGCACAAACCACCACATTACTTTGCCTCGATCTGTTTTCTCAATTTCATAAAAAATATATTTACTTGCACCTATTAATCATGGATAAAGAAGGGTAATACTAAGTGAAAACTGAGATCCCTAATTCCCAGAGTCTTGATGACAGTGTTGCAATGTTATAAATCTAAGAAAATAAAAGTTTAAGTCTTTTTCGTTCTGCTGTTAACCACAGAACAGTATCTGGTTGTGCGCTGTCTGCCGCAGATTTGACACTTTGTTTTTTGAGGACTGCAGGTAATTGGATGTGCAGTCGTCATGTGACTTTACACTGCAGCTCAACTGGACTCTCTGTCCACTATTAAAGTGACTTGGAGAGTGGGACAGCATCAGAGTCTGGTTAGAAAAATAGTTAGAAAATATGTGCTCCACACGGCTCTGGGGGGTTAATAAAGACCTTCCGAAGAGAAGCGATGCGTTTGTATAAAAAAAATTGTCCATATTTAAACAAGTTATGGAGTAAAATATGTACTTTCTGCCAGACCGCCTTCCGTATTGAAGTTACAAAGAAAGTAGCCGTGTTTCCATTACAGATTTGCGCAAAACTTTTGCGATATTTTCTAAATGTCGATAAAAAGCTATTGCGAAATGACGATGTTTCCATTAACCGATGTTATGCGCCTAAAACTCTCGCGATGAGTCATTTTCCTCTCGTGATAAGTCATTTTCTAAAAGATACTTCTTTCTGAGAGCTTTATTTGGAGGGTAATATCTGCACTTCTCCCTCATAAATGCTTCCCTGGATGCTTTTCAATACTCCAATTGATGTTTCCTCATTTCTTCGCTCCTCCATCCTCCAGCCTGTGATCTGGAAACCATTTTTTTTTTTTTAATTCTATAAATGCCATTTGAATTCTGTAAATTCACCGCAAAGAGGTGAGGAACGAGGAGTGAGAAAGCTTCCTGAGGAGCTATGCGAGGATGCACAGGTGCAGAGACATCTAATAATATTAGTTTCTAGTATGTTAATTAATAATTGTTAATAGATGAATACTATTAGTATTAGACGTCAAACTTCAAAAACATTAGATCCCTCGAGGCTCGAGCGCAGCTGATCATGCTTTAAACTGACCCTCAATGGATCAAGAATATTCCATACAAATAAGATTTCCTTCGATTACCCCATCCTCGTTTTCTTATTTTGCATCCTCTCGTTTCATCTATGGGGGTGAAGCTGAGGTGCAAGGAAAGAGATGCATAAATAAGAAAAGAAAAGCACCTCTTGTCTCGTCTTCTGTACAAACATATCGCACTATCTTTGAAGAATGATGATGTGACTGATGATGTGACTGGAAAAAACTGTTTCCATTGCAGTTTTGCGAAATATTCCTTTTTCGAATTGCCTGAAAAACCACCTCATGCGAGCGTAAAAACTTTTTTGCGATATATGGGAGTTTTTGCAAAATTGACGTGTTTCCATTGTGCGTATTTTCAATTCGCAATTTCAATTTGCGCAATTTAAAGGGTAATGGAAACGCGGCTAGTGTAAACTGGCGTCACGTCAGTCACACTTTTCCCGTAAGTTGAATAGGGAAGGCGTAGGACGGAAGCTAGATATTTAACTTCATAACTTGTTAAATATGGATATTTTGTGGAGTACGTTTATGATGGATAGATGTGGATGGAGACACTTTCTTCAGCTCATACTCGTGAACCCTGTTCACTGCCATTATAAAGCTCGGATCCGTCAGGATATTTATTAATATTTCTGCTATTATGTTCATCAGAAAGAGGAAAGTCATATACACCTATGGATTGAGGGAGAGTAAAGCTTTTTGCTAATTTTCATTTCAAAGTGAACTAATCCTTTAAGTTTTGATTTTCATTTGGAACATGGAAAGGGAAGTTCAAAATCATTTTAAAAAGTCATTTTAAAATCAAGATGTATTTTTTAAATTTTCCACATTTTCGGAGCTTGTTTGGAGCTTGTCTAGATAAATATGTCATTAGCACAACACAAAAATCTGGCCCAAAATCTTCTTAGAAGACAAGAGCTTTTTAGTAGAGCATTTTATAATTTTAGTAGAAATAAATATTACTCACCATGATATTATATCAATGATGTGGTATAATAAAGTGTTATTGCTTACAGAGATATTCAACTTATACATTATACATTATTTTTACACATTTTCTCTATTTTCTGTATACTACACTTAAGAGTTTTGACATGGTGAGGTAATAAGAAATTAAGCATCAACTTCTTTAAAAATCTAAAATAAAACAGGAAATTGCTTATAATATTTATCTTCACATACCCTACCATTTAAAATTTTGGGGTCATCAAGTGTTTTGTTGTCGTTGTTTGTTTGTTTGTTTTTTAAATAAATTAATTGCTTATTTTTTTCAGCAAGGATGCATCAAATTCAGATGCATCAAAGTTACAAAATATATTTCAAATAAATGCTGTTCTTTTTTACATTCTATTCATTAAAGAATCCTGAAAAAATGTACGTTTTCCACAAAAATATTAGGTAGGGTAACACTTTATTTTGATGTTCCACTTTAGACATTCTTCTACTAACTACAAGTAACTGTGCAACTACATGTCAACTAACTCTCGTTAGACTATTAGTAAACTTTCTGCTTAATATCTGCTAACATTTTATTTTGATGCTCCTCAACAGACATTCTACTAAGTAACTTTGCAACAACATGTCAGCGTCTGCTAACCCAAACCCTTAAACCTAACCCTAACCTAACAGTCTACTAACAGTTTATGGTTGCAATTTATTCTACAGTATGTGTACTTGCAGTGTACTTACCTAAGAGAGTATTGGGTAATATAAGGTAACTACATGGGTTAAGGTTAGGTTTAGGGGTAGGTTCAGGGTTAGTACCTAGTTATTACCCAGTTATTGCAATTACTATAATAAGTACATAGTATGCAAATGGGGAACAGGACTGTAAAATAAAGTGCTACCCAGTTTACTAATACTCTAATGAGAGTTAGTTGACATGAGGTTACTTATAGTTTTAGTGAACCATCGACATAAAATGTAACCTTAAGTAGTGCAACAATTTTCAACACTGAACATTTCAAAACTGGTAGTATATGTCAATTGCAATCATTTTTCATGATATAATTTAATCTAGAAATGAATAAAGAAATTATCACTGCCATGATCATTTCCATCATAGTCAAGAATTTTCTCAAGGGCACATGAGAGAAATGGGGCAAGCAAAACAAGAGTGACAACTTGCGAATGAAAAGAAATTATAGTATACGCCACAGATTACAGCCACGTCAATCTTATCTCCCTCTTAAGACCCTCCCCACCCTGAGGAGTACATATATGTCAGGCTTTTATTAGGTGTGTCCTAATGTTGATTAGCTGTTGGCTGAGGAGGCATTGGGAAGTTTTAGTTGGGGCTGCTCTGTTGATAGAGTGTCTTTTGATTTAACATCATGTGTGTCACTAGGCAGATCCACCTACATATTTACAATGTGAGACAAACATGGAGGTAATCTTAATATCCGTTAGTTCTCGACACCTCTATCCAAGGGCGTTAGCTAGGGGTGGACATGACTTGAGTGCTTTGCAGTCATCTGGTGCGTACGTGATGACCTCAGAGAGCATATTTTGCATTTCTCCCATTGTTTTCCAAGCATTGCATCAGGTCTTCACATTTAAAAGCATGTGAGATTAATTAAGTTCCTTTTGTGGCCCTGACAGCCACTGCACACAAGGTGCTGCGAAGTCTCTCCCTCATATGGTCATACTGTTTTATGAAAGGTGTCTGGGCACTGTCATGTTGGTGGATGTGTGTGTGAAGACTTCTCAGAAATATAAGGAGCCAGGAGAGAACAGTCCATGTGGCGTTAATGGTCCTTAGAGAGGGTACATGTCTAGGCCGCAGGCTCAGTAATCACCACTGAACCTGACCGGCAAAGTGTTTTTCTTCACGTGGTTCAGCTGACCTCTTCTATCTGTACAGAAACAAATCTCAACGTCTCATTAGGCTTCATGCGTTTGTTTCTGTAAGGCTTTGTAATTGCGGGTGATTAGCACAAGCCGTGAGCCATTTGTGGATGTTTTGTGCTTCGAGACTGGGCCGGGCCTCGAGCTTATCTCAACACACGTAGTAACACTAAAGTCTTCGCCATTTCCTGTGGCCCCTACAATTAACCCCCAAGATTCTCGACACGCTAATTGAGGCCATGTTCCACCTATAAGGCTCTTTTAACGAAGCCTAATCAAGGCGCCTGAGAGACCGCTAATGCACGTGCGTCTGATTCGCTTCCAGACTGGCCCACTTTTTAATATGACGGGAGAGAGTTATGGCTTCCAAACTGAGGCCAGCACGAAGTGGCAGACGCTGTTTTTTACGACTTGTCGACGGAGCAGTTGACAGACCTGTGGTTTGGGGCTTCCATTCTCTCCCTTGAAAATCAAACGTACATTTCTAATCCTGGATTATTTAATCCTGCTTATTTTCTAGCTGGATTCCTGAGGGAAGAGTGCAGATAGGTCTGGTTTAAGGCTGCCAAAGCCACACTCAGAGATCCCATCTCCTTCCCTGTGCCAAGCACCTCCTGAATAGCAGGAATAACGGAGGCAGAAATGTGGCATTGTGATGTCATGGCAGCGATAGGCAGGAGGCGTCCCTCACCGTTGACTCACTGCAGTGGAAGCCACTATGGGCAGCTGCCAGGCGTCTTTGGGATAAACAAGTCAAATTACATGGTGTAATGCCTGGGACTGTGAACTTCACTGAGCAAAGGCTCTCTGATTTTAATTATGACATTCATTAACGCCAGGATTCCTGGAACAAGGACTTTTATCCTGACACAGCCCCCCAAAGCTGCTTTAATTCAGTGGGCTGGTCTGGAATGAGGAGCCCAGTCTTGGTAGACTAGTGTGGTTCCTGCAGAATCATTACTCAGTCAGTGTCTTTGGTTATTTAATGACATTTTAAGACATTCTCCATTAGTAATGTATATACTTTTTTAATTCGTATGATTTGGAACAGATCTTACTGGGAAAATCAACACATCTTTTTTTCCTTTGATTGCTTGCATGCTTGCAGACTTCTCCTGAGTCTATTTTCAGTTAATTGCGTTAATCGTCCTGAATTTGCACAGACATTATGTTGTTTAACCCTCATGTAATTACCTCCAATGCTTTGTGACAAAACCATTGTCTAGAACAAAAACAAAACAGTTTCATAAATCTCAAGAGGATTTTTTTATCATCACTGTAAATCAATCCCTTAAGAGCCTCCTTTGGCTCCAGGATTCCCAAAGACAGTTGCTAAGGAAACACTGCTGAATGCTTGACATTGGCTCTGGTGGCAAAACTGTCGCCTTGTTTTTTGATGATTCACATGTTTGATGATTTGCTGTGGCAGACATGTGGCTCCAGGAAGATTCAATGTGTGGCATTTCCATCTTTGAAGGAAATTTTATAAAATGACTTGGGAACAAGCTCCGCTTTAGAAGATTAGTTCAAGCCCCCCCCCCCCCCCCCCCCCCCAAAAAAAAATTATTATTTTTTTTTTTCACCCTCATGTCGTTTCAAACTGACTTCCATTCATTTTTCTGTGGAATGCAAAAAGAGAAATTTGGAAAAATACTGGTCAGTCTTTTCCATTCTGTAACAATGAAGAGGAACTGAAGCTTTCAGTGTTCTTCTGATCACTGCTAGTACTGCATCATTGAGTTAAAGGGGTCATGAACTGCATTGTTTTATTGTTTAATAATGTTTCCTGGGGTGCACTTGTAATGTTAGTATGCTTTTTACATCAAAAATTGTCATTATTTAGAAATAAAAGGCATTTTTCCTACCTCTTATTTGAATGCTCTGTTTTAAGGGGCGTGTCTGCTGTGAGACTTCAGTGTAAACGCCCACTGCTGTGATTGGCTAACATCTTTATATATGAAATATCTAAGTATTACTCTCTCGAAAACTTACTATTACAGTTCTCAAGGTTTACTAATCATGAAAAGTGTTGCATTATATTTAGATCTATGGCATTATATTTAGATTGTGACATGAAAGCTGCAGTGATGAAGATTGAAGCCGGTCAGAGACATGTTGTTGAGCGCATGTTGTTGAGCTCAATTTCTGCACACTAACGAATGCTTTCATCATAACTAACAGTGCAAACACATTGTAACTAAGAGATTAGTTGAATAAAACGTGTGTTTTGCCTTGAGTCCAGAACTCAGTCACTGATAAACTCGCGCTGTTTGATTGACAGCGGCAGTGATTGTAAAGGGAGCGTTCTTTGATCGAAACAACATTAAGGTGACCGTTTAGTCACTGGTTTGATTTACTGACACATAAGAACATCTGACTGTACATGAATCAATAATATCAGATCAGGCATCAGAATTAACACAGTTACTTACATGTTGTTGCATTACTGTCGAGTCCATAACGTAAAAGTCTGTTTGCAAAGCCTGCGCCGAAATGTGATTGATTTACCAAAGAATCCACAGTGAAATGTGCCGAATACAAATAAATAAAGCTCAACTGAGACAATCACATTGTTGAAAATAAATAACCATATTCCTAGCATTAGGATCCTTTGAAAGGTAATGTTGTCAATAAAAGCTTTTATTGGACTAACAAGGAAGTTTTCAGTTCTGAAGCTTCCTGCATATTCTTATAGTACGATGACCTCTCATATTTCAAAAGCCCAAGGAAAAGTTGATTTCTCAATTCATGACCCCTTTAAGTCAGTCTGATTCATGAACAAAACATTCAGACCAGTTTTGTGTACAGCAACAACCGATTCAGCCTCAGTTCTCATTCACTTCTTATGATATCAAAAACAGTGTACAGAACATTCCTCAAAAGTCCTTCTTCCATTAAAGAAACAAAGAAAGAAAGTCTCACAGTTTTGGTATGTCATAACATGAAGATACGTAACTCAATTTTCATATTTGAGTGGTTTCGACATTTAGAGCCAGTATTTGTTTATCTTAGCCTGAAGTATTATTCTGTCATTTGTTTGAATAATTTAATACTTAGGGTGCGAAAGTTCAAGGAGTCTGTGCCATGTTATTGTAACGTTGGATGTTTTCACAGCTTTGAAGGGAGTACTTTACATATTTTTCCCAAGAGGGTTTCTGATAATGAGATAAAGCATGGTGTATGGCTGTTTGATTGGCATGCCTGCTTTCTATATGTAAACGGTTAGCTCTGTAACGTAGCCCCGTTTGTTTTTAAAGTGGCAACCCTCGTTTCAAGCAGCAAGGCCTCATTGCCTTCAATTAGACTTAAGAGTGTCCTGACATGCAGTGTCCTCTCGCACAAGACACATTGCACATCATAGCACTTAAACAATCCCATCAGAGCAGGAACAATTCCTCACTTTCAGAGCACATTAGCTTACATAGACTGACTGCAGCTATAAGTACTTATTTCCGAGAATTATACTCTCTGATGCAGTCACTTGCTCCCACAGTCACACACACACACATTAATCACTTGAAAAAATGCACTGGGTTCCAGTAATAACCGAGCACCATCTTTAAGTAGCACAGCCCTGCTTCTCAATAAATGAGCTCGCTTAGTCCGGAAGAGCTTTTGACTGTGGAGATGAAAGGCTCTTTGGGGAGCCCGTATTAATGAAATTTGCTGAGTGAAAACTGAGCCGCCTGGCTGGGCCCCGCCAGGCCCTCACCTGGTTACACTCGCTCCTGGCCCAAGGTCACGGAACTGGAGCCCTGACAACACTTCCTCCCATCCTCAGAGGAACAGCGCACACACATTCATTAAACAGTAATCCAATTCCTGTCTTCCAAATAGACTGGGGGAAAAAAAGTAGATCTGCTTGTTTTGTCACAAAAAATGGTTTACAATGATATTTTGTCTAATATTTATATTTTGACCCTTGTATCACAGGAGATTATGCTTGACTGTTACATGCCAGTCTTGAGTACTTGATTCTGATTAGTCAATCACAGCAGTCAAATATGTGTTCATAATGTCTGCTAAGCTATAATTAACCAACATTACTGTAAATAGACAAGCTGGTTAAATGTCACTCTTATCATTCCAAAGTCTATAAAAAAAAAAACATGCTTAAGCCAGCCTCAGCTGGCCAAAAATGAAAATTATGTCATTTATTATGTCGTTCCACACCTGTAAGACCTTCATTCATCTTCAGAACACAAATTAAGATATTTTTGATGAAATCTGATGGCTCAGTGAGGCCTCCATTGCCAGCAATGTCACCGAACGTCTCAAGATCCAGAAATCCACTAAAGACATATTTAAAACAGTTCATGCGACTACAGTGGTTTAAACTCAATATTATAAAGCGACGAGAATACTTTTTGTGCACCAAAAAACAAAATAACGGTCTTTTCCACAATATCTAGTGATGGGTGATTTCAAAACACTGCTTCATTAAGCTTTACGAATCTTTTGTTTCGAATCAGTGATTCGGATCATGTATCAAACTGCCAAACTGTTGAAATCACATGACTTTGGCGCTTGTTTTTTATTTAATATTTTGTATTTTTAGAGGATTTTATGGTACTAAATTAAATTTATGCAGTTGTTATGATCCATTTATTCACTTTTTTAACATGGACCTGAAATGAAAGTTAAGTTTGGTCTCTTTTTAAGGACGATACTTGGCAGATTATTGGTTAAGAGGAAAAAGTTTTTAAAAAGTAAACTTGAAAAAATAAAAATTTACATTTATTGTTATGAAAAATGAACAAAAATACCATTTTCAATTTTTATATGAATTGTATATTTTCAAAAACACATTTTACTCTAAAATCAAAGCTATAAATATAAACAAGCTGTGTTCCATATTTGAGGTTGATATCTCAAATAATGAGCTTTCAGCAAGAATTTGTTTGTGCACTGTACCAAATGTTTCCACTAAATTAAATTAGTCTCCCATTCATTTCTAATGCGCTAATTTTTGAGCATGAACAATACGTGTGATTATTTTTTACCTTTTTGAATCATGTCCATGTTTTTTTTTTTTCCTGTGTGTTTGTTCACACAACAAGTGCCAAAACCTTTACCAAGTTTCATACCATTCCAATGAAGTTAAAAAAAGAATTTGGACAGAAACTACCAAACTGCACCATAGGGTTAAAACCAGCCTGACCAGCTAAGACAAGAAGACCAGCTTTAGCTGGTAAAAAAATTGCATAATTAATTTCAACTCAATTCAATATTTCACATCCATTTATTTGTTCATTTTAGTATGTTTCTGTGCAATAAGCAAGTGTACAGTCCACTGATTATCTCAAAACAAACCCCTTCAGAGAAAGGTCAGGGTTATATATTATGCTTTCATTATACTGTAAATACTGTTCATCAAATGCAGTCTAATGCAGACTTGATACTGTGTAAGTTTTCGAGAACAAACACTACATAAGAGTCTCACTTTGCACTAGCAGTGTGAGGTTGTAAAGGCAGTCATTGCATTTGGTTATAAATAAATCCTATAATCAGAAAGGCTGATTATCCTGGAAACCTAATTATCCAAATCACAGTTTGTTGTCGTGACAGTTGCTACAGTCGTTAAGCGGCGTACGGGACCAGCTGCTGCAATGCTAATTTTGTTTATTTATTATTTATTCATTTAATGAGAGACGCAAAATACCCTGATGTGTTTTGAAACTCACTGACGGCTCCCTCTTCATGCCATGCACAATTCATGAACACTGTTTTTTTTACACCGAGACACTCTAAAGTGAGAATTTTACCAAAAAGGTCAACGTACGCTTTGCGTGTCCTTGTGCTGCTTGGCAGGTACTGTGGTTTATTCTCAGTAGACCAGCAGTGCCTAATGTCATACAAATGTGTGAGTAATAATACACACTCCAAAGAGACTGCCAGGAAGGAAACTCACTCCAGACTTCAGCAGTATGAGGCTAACTCTCACCTTTTAGTTGCTCTAAAGCATTATGTGTTAATAACTATAGCTGAGATCACAACACTGTTAGTGGCTTTTACCTCAAAAATCTGATTTGATCACTTATAGAGCTGCGTAGGTTTCTGAATGGCTAAAGGCATGGAAATCGTAAATAATTTATTGATTTTGATTCAGAATCCTTTTAATGATTCTGTTCCTTAATTATTTCATTAACAATTCTTTTAATACTTTAGATGAAGAAATATTCGATAAAAGAAAAGCAGTTTTTATTAACATCCCTCAGCGATCTGTTGCCAAATGTTGAGATCAGTTATCATATCAGTTAGCAAATCAGAAATTAATTAAATCTTACAAAATATGTTTACACAAATATTTTAGAGGTTACACATGCAGTCCAATAGTTTGTCCTATAATTGGAACTATATATTCAATAAAAATTTATTCGGTAATCGAATTACACTGGTTTCAATTTTTTCTCTGTTTACTAAAAATAACTAGTTCATTTGTGACATGCTGTATGTTTTTGATTCACTAAGGAGAATCATTTCATAATGGTGTGGTCACATTTAGCAAATTTTTTGCACATTTTCACTGACAAAAAGTTTAATTGACTATTGTCAATAGTGTAGAAATGAATGAAGCACAGCTCACACCAGAGGTCACGTTAGACTTTCTCATTGTCAGTCATTTTGATGGATAGGGTTCGTCACAATCTATTATTATCCGTCATTTTAATTTTAAAAGTACGACCAAGTAGTTTCTTTTGGTCAACATGGTGAATTTGCGTGACCAACTTGAGCCCCTGATGTGGGGAAATCTTTTTCCCTCATGCAAGATTTCCAATCGCATGGATTCCTATTGAAATGACTGGATTTTGCCTACAAAAATGAATCGAAGAAAGGTAAATGTGAACGCACAGTTTGAATCATTCACTCAGGAATTACACTACACTTGTTTTCTGCCTCAAACAAGTGATTTAACATTAAATGCATGAAGCGGTGTCTCCGACGGAGAGATACCGAGCCCTGCTCTGGATATGTTACTCAACACAGGGATGACAAAACATCTCTTCCTCTCTCACTAGAAGCATGACCGTTCCGCCAAACTGGCTGACAAGCTGGCAACGTTGAAAGCCAGGAAATAGAGAACCAGGTGACAAACTCTGAGTCTCCTTTATCTTTCAGACGTCCTTTGCTCAAAAGTAACAACAAAAGTTTCTGAAACAGTCCGAGGAGGTGGATTTTTTAGGAGAACGAGGGCCCTGCGGGTCAGCCATGCGGAAAGGCTTGAGTGCTGTTTTAGGAGAGAGGTCAAGCATGGGTGGTGGGGGATTTGACAGGAAGTAAAATAGGAGCCCCATCAAGCTCTCTGCCTGAGGTGACCTGTGGAGACATTTGTCTGTGAGTGTTAAGTAGAAAAAGAGGCTACCTGTGAGTGTTTGTGAAAGAAACCACTTTATTTTTTGTTGACTGCTTTATTCTCAGGCTTTATTCTAATATTGTGTGCTTATTGGGTTAATAAGTTAATTTCCCAATAAACACCTCGCAGAGGTGTGTCTAACAGAGATACGCTCACATTTATTTCAGATAGTGTCTCTGGTTGCAAGAGAACTCAACCAATTCCTCGCCAAGCCCATCTCTCCTGACATTTGTTTCCAATCAAAACTCCAATTCCCCTTTTTTTTCCAGTTCAAAAACCTGCAATAATAGAGTTAACCTTTGAGCCATACTCCCCTCACTCTGAGGCAGTGGCTTAAAGCTGAACCATACCCAACACCAGCCTCTGGTAACCAATTTACTCAGCTCTAAGCCTGAGTTATTGCCGTTGAAGGGCATTCCTCTGGTCCTCTCCTTTGCTTTGTACCTCTCTTAACAAGTGACATTATTGTCCTCCAATTACGCCTTTCGAACCACAAACACAATCCCAGAGGAGTCGTGTAGACGGATGTGCTTTGTTAGATTTGGGCTACAGTTTCCAATTGAAGTCTATTTGAGTTCTTTTGAACTAATTGTTCTTGGAAATTCTTTTGCCTGGTACAACTTTGACATTTTCGCCAATTTATATCACAGAGAAATATATCTTTAATTTAATCAGAACTTGTGGGCCAAGCACATGACTTTGTTTGCATATAAATTCAATCAAATGAAATCTAATCTGATGCTCCTTGGAGATGTTGTAAGCCAAAAAAAACAAACTGATCTCATGGGAAACGTACCTGTGGGGACATTTTTGCAAAATGCAAAATACGTACCAGTATGTACATATTACTGCATTTTCCAGCAGAAATGAACACTAGAGGCAGTAAAACAGCAAGCACTGTTAATCGTTTTCATACTCAGTTTTGATTACAAGGTCAGATTAATAAAGACTTGTTTTCATGTCTCCTTGCACAATACATTTTGGACTTTGGATCGCTTAACTAGCTCCATATGCATTTGTTTTCTGGTCAGCTCAGCTGGTACAGAATTGTACTTAGGATGCGGAAGGATCGTGCTCATGATACGATTGCGTTTTTATGCCACATTTGCTTTTGTTAACTCTATCAGGTAGGTTTAGGTGTAGTGTTGGTGGTATGTTATTTTAAAACGTAATGGAGCATTAAGCTTAGCACCAATCACCGGAAATTTCAAATCAGAACTGCGGTAATATGTATAAAACTGCATGTCCTCCAACCAATACGGATGTATAGGACGTTTCGTTTGTCACTTCCCTGAAATACGACTTATAGGAGCGTTTACTAAAGTTGCGCCACTGTTGACACCAGGACACTTTCATTTTAATGCATTGTACCCTTTTATCTGCATCATAATTCGGGTTTCGTGTAGCTCAATTGGTAGAGCCTTACTTTATACAATGATATGCAATCATGTGATCATGCCATCGTGTGTTCGATCCCAAGGAACACACATGCTTATGAAGGGCATATGCACAATATATCACTTTCCAATGGGTCTGCCAAATGCATAAATGGACTGTGTAAAAAGTCCACACATTGCATTTAAATGAACGCGCATTTTGATTGGCGCATGACTTTAAAACTAGGTGCTTGCAAAAATGACTCGTATAAACCCAGTGTAATAAAAACATACACGTTCATCTGAACACGCTTTTAGCGCCGCTCGGTGGACATTTCACATTGAAATTGTCACGAAACATACATGGCGCTATGTATTTTCATTTTGCAGAAGGTGCGTTTTTCTAATGATCTGGGCTGAAAAAACATGTATTTTCTCCAAATGCTGAAAAACACGACATCATTGCTCACTTTAAGTGCCACAGCTTGTTTTCACAAATGTCCGCCAGAAAGGCCAGCCTTGTCTTGAAAGAGCCGAATCTCATGTCGATTGTGTCCTTGTTTTGTTATTGAGCCTGAAGAACAGGGTCTTGTTTTGTTTTTGGCCTCTGAGGGCATGAGGTGGCGGCGGTCCAGAGGAGGACAAAGACCTGAGGCGCTAAACAAGGCTTGGTAGGAGGCCTGCCTCTCTCCTCCCCATTTCACAATCAGCGTGTGGGCTTCAGGGTGGCTGACAGCCCAGCAAGCTCTAGCCGCTGAAATATGGAGTCTTGTGGCTTTGAAGAGAGACAAAGTCCCCTGTCTGGAAGCTCCAGACGAGAACGCTCCGTGTTTACCACCAAGACACCACCATCTGTCCTTGTTTGGCTCTGCTTGTGTGAACTTGAACCCTAAATTGCATATGAAACTCTGCAAATGGATTTAATCATGATTCATAGAAAGAACCTGAGTAGATTCGGTACTATATTACATAAACTACACAGACATTATTAATTTAATCTCAGAGAACATGTATGCGAGTGGTGTGTGTGTACGTGTGCTGGCTGCTCCACTGGCCCACATAGAGAGCGTTAGTTAACCCACTGAAGTCTGGGCTCTCCTCTCAGGCTTTAAACAGCTGTCTGTGTTTGCCAGCACATCCTCCTTGGCTCATTTCTGCTCCCCCTCTCTTGCAGTAATCACAGCTCTGCGCAGGGCTAAATGGAAGGGTTGGTAGAGAGCACGCAAGCCTGTGGTCCCTCGCTGGACTCCTCAGCTGGCCTCGTAATGCTCACTTAGTCCTGCAAGCTCCATATGCATCTAAACACAAACTCAAGCCCTGGCAGAGACACATCGTCAACTAGACAGACACACAATGAGAGTTCACAAACACATGTCTTATTAAGTCAAATAAACATGATGTTTGTATTGGATATGTGTAATATACATAGAGCATGGTTGCACTTTATTTTACAGTACGTGCACTTATGTATAGTTACAGTATTCTTACCTAAGAAAGTACTGAGTAATATAAGGTAACTACATGGGTTAAGGTTAGGTTTAGGGGTAGGTTCATGGTTAGTACCTAGTTATTACACAGTTATTACTATAATAAGTACATAGTGTGTACAATGTGTGGTAAGACTGGACAAGGCGTTATTTATTTGATCAAAAATATGATACAAACAGTAATATTGTGAAATATTATTACAATTAAAAAAAAATAGTTTTCTATGTGAATATATTTTAAAATGTAATTTATTCCTGTGATCAAAGCTGAATTTTCAGCATCATTACTCCAGTCTTCAGTGTCACATGATCCTTCAGAAATCATTCTAATATGCTGATTTGATGCTCAACAAACATTTATTATTATCCATATTGAAAACAGTTGTGCTGCTTAATATTTTTTGAGGAACCTGTGAAACTTTTTTTCAGGACTCTTTGATGAATATAAAATTCAAAAGAACAGCATTTATTTAAAATATAAATCTTTTGTAACACTATAAATGTCTTTATATTGGGACTGCATGATTAATCGAAATCACGATTTGGCTTAGTGCAATTATGAATTTGCAAAGAAAAAAAATGTATTTTAATTAAATTATGCACATGTTAGTGAAGAGCAGTAGTAAATGCATTTGTAACAGAGGCCACTGGAGGAAAGTTTGCAGAACCCAAGTGCAGTTTATTTGAACATGAATCCAACATCAGACAAAGACTTTACATGGCTCGGTATAAAAAACAAATATGGACTCACCAACAATGGTTACACTGACAATGGATGACAAAGACTGAGGCAAACATGAGGGTTTAAATACACAAGGGCAATGACATAAGACACACCTGAAAGCAATGATTAAACCAATGAACCATTGAAAACATGACAAACAAGGGAAACTCATGGCAAAAGTGAGCACATGGCAAAACATAAACATAGCAACGAGACATGAACATGAAACTATAAACATGAAACAAAACCCAACACCATTTGAAAAAGCAACATGCGTCAAACATCTTCCCAAACTTGTAATGAGAAGTGTTCATAAACCTTTTACTGCATTCTTGCTAAATGAAAGTATTGATTTCTTAAAAAAAAACAACAAAACATTTGAATGTTAGTCTTCATATATGTGTACGTATATGCATTCCTATCTTCCTCTGTCTGCTGATTTCGAAGTCTTAGTAGGATAGCTACTAGTGAAGTGTTTGATGCCATATCTTCTCTTTGGTATACTATCTCTGACAGAGAGAGAAAACAGACAACAACCAAACAAGAGGAAAAATGTAGTCACAGAGTGATTGCTGAGTGGGCCTTAACTCGAAATCAATCCTTCCAGACATTAATGATTACCAGAAATCACCACAGAGAGTTTATATAAAGGCACTTTGTGAGGGCAGAAATTGGTATAAATGAGTACATTACAGTGCATTACTCTGAAATCATCACTAATGCACATTAACTGAGTAGTGTAGTGTGTCAGAATGTGTTTGTGTGGAGAATGAGGTCTCTTGATTTTACTTAAGCACCAGCAATCTAATTCTGTCTCTTTTTTTATGTGTGCATTTGGAAGAGGCAAAGCGGTACCGGACTGTCACGTGTGCGGCGTGAGCTGCCATGGTAACTTGGACAGGTCTACTTGTGATTCAGCTGGGTTTTAAATTGGTCAGTCTGACTGCATCACCACCACCTGGTCCCAATCAGTGAAAACTATTAGAAAGTGGCCATCCGATGTCTTAGGCCATGGGAGTTTAACAGATGCACTCATTCTATATCAGACAAAAAACAAAAACTGGAAGAAAGAAGAAAAAAAAAAAATCAGCCTCATCCGCTCCAGAGAACGGAAAGTGAGACTGTTTTGTTTTGGGAGGTGATGAGGGTTATAAAACCAGCGGTTCTTACTTCCAAACCCATGGCAGGAATGTTAATACCCGTTTGGGTTTTACCTGGGTCCTGCAGTTCGAATGCAATGCTAAAGAGCATGAGAGATCAGCATGCGAGCAGCCAATAACACCACCTTTCATGCTGCGAGGCAGAGTTATTGGATCCTTACAAAGGCGTTCAATTTAACTTTGCCCTTAAAACCCTTTTGTTTGAACCCCTCCCATGCCAGTAGGGCGCTAGATACGCAGCTAGAGAACAAATCCGCACATCTTTGCAGCTGTGTCCGCACTAAGAGCTGATTGGGACTTCTGTCTCCTCTACAGAGGGAAAACAAACCGCTTGTCAAACGACTGAGTGGGTTTTTTCTTTTTTCTTTTCTCGCTGCTTGTTTGTTTTTGGGCTCTGGGGCTGTAGAGGCCCTGGCAGGGCTGTTTGAGTTTTCCCAACTCTAATGAGCAGGAAAGGAGGCTGTTTCTGTGTAGAAGAAGGAGATTTGTTCACCTTGCTGGTCAACCCCTGCAAAAATGTCCATTGTTCCTGTTTGCTCTGAAAGCATGGAGCTCTCAATGGCTGGCGGTTTTCAATATGTGAGCAAACTTCCAGGAAAGAGTGACAGAGACATAGCACACCCTTGTTTGCTGGGCCACCAAACTGTTAAGCCTCATTTGGGTGGGCATGTTTCGACAGTGGCTGTCATAAATACTGGAGCAGGACAGTCCAGGTGCGTTCATTGTGGCGTAAGTCTTTGCAGCAAGAGCCTGTTGTTCTGCGCTAGTGTGGTTTTGCTTTCTACAAAAACATGTTGCTTAGTGCGGTTAGGTCACAAAAACAGAGCGGCTTGTGTGAGAGACGATGGCACGAAGTGCTCATCTGACACATGATCTCTTCAGTGTGTAGTGCATTACTGTGCACTACACCCTCACTTTTATACGTCCTAATGTGGGAAGGAAAATAAGGGCAGCCATCTTCATGTTTCAGCAGTCATTTACTTTCACTCAGGCTGTCACGTCACATGGAGGTCTTTAAGGAAGTATCCAAGGATCATCTCTGTTAGCTGTTAAAGGGATAGTTCACCCAAAAATGAAAATTATACCATGATTTACTCACCCTCAAGCCATAGGTGTATATGACTCTTCTCTCAGACAAACACAATCTGAGTTATATTAAAAAATATCCTGGCTCTTCCAAGCTTTATAATGGCAGTGAATGACTCTCCCACGATTTTTAAGCCCATATCCATCCATCATAAAAGTAATCCATACAGCTCCAGGGGGTTAATAAAGGCCTTCTGAAGCTAAGCGATGGGTTTTTGTAAGAAAAATATCCATATTTACAACTATAAACTATAATAACCAGTTTCCATAAAACAGCTGTATGCAAGTCGACTTACGGCGGAAGAGTAACCTCTGACGCGACGCATGACGAATTGACGAACGCAGAAGAGGATAGAGCAAAACAAAACACCGGTCACGAGTTAGAAGTCTAAAACGAGAATTTTTAAATAGAAATGTCGGAGGATTTCGATATAAGAGAAGAGTAGCTTGAGTTTGTTGCACAGCCCTATTTGTATGAACCACAAGAGGTTGCGTCAGAGGTTACGCTTCCTCCGTAAGTCAGCTTGTGAATGGATGTTTGTCGGAAGCTGGTTATTATAGTTTATAAAGTTTTAAATATGTATATTTTTCTTACAAAATTCCATTGCTTGGCTTCAGAAGGTCTTTATTAACCCCCTGGAGCCGTATGGATTACTTTTATAATAGATGGATGCACTTTTTTGGGCTTCAAAATCATCATTGACTGCCGTTATAAAGCTTGGAAGAGCCAGGATATTTTTTTAACATAACTCCGATTGTGTTTGTCTCAAAGAAGATACACCTAGGATGGCTTGAGGATGAGTAAATCATGGGATAATTTTTATTTTTGGGTAAACTATCCCTTTAAATGCAGAGGTTGGTAGCCTAAAGGCAGGAACACGCCAAGCCGATGGTCGGCCGTCGGGCAGTTTTTGTTTGTCGGCCGACTAAGTTTTCTGCTGAAGTTGGTCCTCGTTGGCTTTTATCTGACCGATTCGACATGTCGACTCGTCGGTCCATCGGGCCATCTGATCATTCTGATTGGCTGTTCAGCTACTGCCACCTGCTGGTACAGAAAGGCATTTCATCTTGTGCAGGCGCAGAACGGACGTGCTACTTTTGGTGTGTCAGGCCAACTTTGGACACCCCCGCAGTCTGCTTTCGTCACCACTAGTTCGTCGGCGTCGGCTTGGTGTGTTCCTGCCTTAAGACAAGGGTAGGCATTGGCAAAAGTGAAAATATTGAGAAAGGAATATTGTGATTGCAGTTTCAGTTTTAATTGTTTATTTTAGAAATGCTTTAGTCCGGGTCCAAAATTATCACTCTCCAGAACTAGAGTTGCCCAAAGTGCTTTTTGCGCTATATCGGAGTGCTGCTCACAAGATTGTGTTTCTTAAAGGTGCTTTATGTAAGAATGACAGCTAGTGGTTGAAATGGGTACTGCAGTCCAAATTCAAAATAGTGTTTGCGCCACCCCCTCCTCCTCAGATTTGACGCTCTCGCGGGTTGCCAGTTTGAAGACACGAAAAAGGAGCGAGCTCACTTGACATTGGAAGGCGAGGAGACTTACACACTGTAAGATAATTAGTTGATTTATTGATTTATGATGAGTTGATATCATGTTTTAATATGCTCCCAATCATAGAGATTTTTAGATGGATGCTGAGGCTTTTTAGGTCGGGTAGAATCTGCGATCTCTGACCCAGTTTGTTCGCTGGCTTCCATGGCTGCAATTCACTGCATGTGTTTTCCGCCAATGGCAACCTGTATGTGGTATATTCTGTATGTTAAGCCATTAAAGTAAAAAACATGAGGAAAAAAAATCCCAATAGATCAGATGGATCCAGTTGGTTGTACTTAGTGGTTCCGTTGGGAAGCACAGTCTCACTCACAGCATTTTGCAGTGGTGACGCACTTGAGTCCGCTTTTTGCTGTCAAAACAGCACTTTGTTAGGAAAAAGATTTTATTTTATTATAGTATAGCACAGATATTTCCAAAAATGAATTAAAACGGACACTTCATATCAAAAAGGCTGCCGACTCCTGGTTTAAAGTTTTAAAGGATGAGTATAGTATGTCTTGAAGACCAGGATGTGATGAGAAAACCTGACAATGTGGTTTCTCTGTCCTGTCACACACTGGATCATATTGAGCAGATGCACTGTCATGGAAAAATATTAGCCAGGTCATGAGTAATGATACATGTTAACTTGCTGGTGCACCCCAGCCCATGAAGACTACTTAAAGCCCTAAAGGATTTAATAAACTATAGTTAGATATTGATCTGGTCAGCAATTCTACATGACAAAGTCATGGTAGTTGAATTTGAAATGCATATCAAAGAATTAAAACATGAATATATTCGATATATGGATGATATTATTGATTGATGTATATGGAGTCCAGACACCAAGAAGTTCCAAACTCAGTCTGAAATGTTTTCACGGGGCTGTTGTGAGATTGATAGACTCAGAATCAGTGGAGCTGGAGGATTTGGAGGTAGTGCTTGTGTGGATCCACGGTTCCTGTGTCCAGTGATGCATGGTGAAGGCAGCTGACCCCAGGTGCCCTACAGGTGTGCCGGGGACGAGTTGACTGGAATGTGGCCTCACGCTGAGAGATTCCATCAGCTCAGCATTCCTGAGATGGGGAGGGGACAAAGGGGCTCTTCTGTGATGCTGAACCTCGCTGAAGCCCCTAACTCACCTTGACTGACTGTAGATTATTGGCCTGTGTGCTGGAAGATACGTTTCAAACTGTTTCCAAAACAAATCAAGTGGAAACAGGTGTAGGTTTTCAGCATGCAGTGTGTATCTGCTCATCTCTGTGAGTAGTCCAAATAGAGTTTGTCCAAATAGATTTGCTATTTTTGCCAGGAAAGGAAGTTACTGTGCAAGAGAAAATGATTAAATCTAAGTGGAGTGGAAACCTCAGTTCTCAGCAAAGCTTCTGGTGCTGCTTTCACAAAAGTCATCTAATGAAACTATTTAGGAAAGTTTTAAAGGTAAATTGAAAAGGAGTTTTATAAGAATGCCGAGTATAATTATTGTACATTTTTAAATTCTCTATGGACTGTTGCATCTTAATGATTTGTCTATCCTTTTTTGTCAGTAGAAAGTGTGTAATTTTTGAATGTACTGTATGTGTGTGAGATCTGTTAGGTTATCAACTTTAGCAGGAGAATTTATTTACTGGTAACCATTTAGCTAACTTGTAACTGGACACAGAGTAAATATATTAGTAGTAAGCTATAATCAGGTCCCCGGTGCATCTACCAACCCAGAAAACGTGAAAAAGGACAACCCAGTAACTTAAGCGTGTGAAAAAACGAGCCGCTCAGATTTCGCTTCCCTAGTGACGAAAGAAGGGGATCTTATTATAATATTACCGCCTCTTAATCTGCACGTTTCCACCCATGCGCCGCCATGCAAGCGAAGCAAAGCTGCAGATGAAGAAAATGTAAGTATATATTTAAGTAATGCGACGTGTTATTTCTGTTCAGGCAGATCCATTTTCTGTGTGTTTCCCTTAGCCTCCATACTCTCTATTACTTTATGCTAGCACAAACAGAAGTTGTGTTTGACAGAAATGTGTCGGTGTTACTTATGACTCACCCACAAAACAGCTTATACTACTAATGTGATGTCATTTTACGCCGGACTGCTTCACAAATGAGGGTCAATTCAACGCTGGATTTGCACAAAAGATTAACATGACGGCACATGCTAGTCGATGAGTTGAATCAACTCCACAGCAACTACATAAATTTATCCACTAACCGTTCAGAAACGCCCAGTTTCATTCTAAAAGTTGTAACTTCTTCCTGAGTCTCTCCATCAGTGTCGACTCCGGTTTGAACAACGTAAGGCTGAACACCGTTACTGACAATCCTCATTTTGTCTGCGTGAGATTCTCCTGCTTTGTTGTTGTTGAGCAACCAAAGCACGGGCTGTTAAAGCTCTGCCCTCTTCTGGGCCGGGACCAGCAGCTCATTTGCATTTAAAGTGACACACACAAAAACAGTTTTTGCTCACACCCAAATGGGGCAAATTTGACAAGCTATAATAAATGATCTGTGGGGTATTTTGAGCTGAAACTTCACAGACACATTCTGGGGACACCAGAGACTTCTATTACATCTTGTAATAGGTCCCCTTTAAGGACAAAAAGATAAAAAAAAAAACATTTTGAAGAAGTCTTAATTTTAAGTCAAATTAAAAGATAGTAGTGGTAAAGAAGATTTTTATTCTTAAGAATGTTTTGTGACTCTGCCTCTGATAATAAGGTCAGTAGGTCATGAACCCATTTGATTTATGTATTGGTCTGTCCAGGTGTCCTCTTGCACCTCTTGTGAATTATAGGCTGCAATGTTTCCAAAGAGAACATTTTCCCTCAAGAACATTCACTCTTCTTCTAAACCATTCGAGGCATATCTCTGGCGTTAGATTAGCCTGTGACCTAATCTTCCACAGCCATTTTTCACTTCCTCTACCCAGTTCCCTCAAAGGTCAGAAGTCTTCAGCCCAGGGTTGTGCTTGTCCATGTGTGATGGCATCTGATCGTAAATCCCCACTTCTACACGTCTGATTTGCTTAAACCTATGCGCTAATAACAGAACAGAAATTTTTCGAATGCTTTTAGAATGCAGGTCACGTCTGTAACGGTGGCATATTTGCGCATGACTGTTTCACTTCGAATAGTTTGACTTCCACTTGAACCGGCGCTGTCCCGCATCTCTTTGTCTCGTACTTAAGCGCCGATGTATTAAAGGAAGCCTTGTTAGAATTAGCCCCGAGCAGATTACCTGCTGTGACACCAAAACACCTCACCTCGAAAAACAAAAGAGCTCAAAGGAATGCGAGCAATGTGGGTTATGCCACACTTTACAGCCTTTCTGCCTCAATTCCCCATTGTTTGTGGAAAAAGCAGTTATGTAGTTGAAAGGAACGAAAACAGCCACACATTCATTAAGTTAATGAATAAACCATCACATATTTGTGAAACACATTCATGATCTTGAGGACGACCATAAATAATAAATAGACCTCGCTCGATCTCTCAAAGCAGATGTGGCGTCGTAAAACTGACAGTTGAACTGTGTAAAAAACATTTTTGCCTCCAGCGAGGAGACAGATCAGTCACAAGAAACCGCAGCATTGCATTGCCAGATCATCTTGTTTTGGTGGAAATCTAAACATTTACAATGAGAGTGTATTTGTGCGAGGTATGTAAGAGATATAACCGCATGATGTACATCCCTGCTTATTTCTCTGAGGAATTCATTTAAATATCAGCTTTGGGCAAAAACAAATAGGATCGTGGAGAGATAGGCCCCCTGTTGATGGCAGAGATGGGCGGCTCTGCAAAGACACAAATATTTTCGCTGATGGTTTATTTTCCTGTGAGAAAACAAACACTGTGTGGTGTTGCTACGGTGAATGGTTCTGAGTAAAGAGCGCTGGCAGTCGAAGGAATCGGAACAAAAATGCCACGAGAGTTTTTCATTACTTCAGGGGTGGGAGGACGAGCATGAGACTCTGACTTGAACGGATCACTGCGTGAGATTTTATTGAATGCAACTGAAACCCATAAAAGTGTCATAGAATTTTGTACCCATAAGGATAATATTTGTTTTTCTTTTTTATACTTAACACTGGTGTCACTGGGATTTGACCATGCCCAAGGGCACAGTGGTGATATGGTTTGAACCTGTAACCTTTTGGCTTTTGTCCAATTTTCTGTCTAATAATAATTTTATTATTTTGTTATACAGCCAAGGCAATCTGTTTGTTAAAAAGGAACATATAACCTTAAAAAAATGGGTAACACTTTAATATAGGGAACACATATAAACTATTAACTATGACTTTTCCCTCAATAAACTCCTAATTTACTGCTTATTAATAGTTAGTAAGGTAGTTGTTAAGTTTAGGTATTAAGAATGTAGAATAAGGTCATGCAGAATAAGGCATTAATATGTGCTTAATAAGTACTAATAAATAGCCAATATTCTAGTAATATGCATGCTAATAAGCAACTAGTTAAAAGAACCTAAAATAAAGTATTATAAAAAATTGCCATTATTTATTTCTCCCTAAAAAAGCCAATGTGCTTTTATAAAATATATTATAAAAATATTGTTTATTTATCTATTTTGTCATTTAACTTGAGCTATATGCTCGAAATGTTTCTTAAAGAGATAGTTCATGCAAAAATGAAAATTACCCCATGATTTACTCACCCTCAAGCCATCCTAGGTGTATATGACTTTCTTCTTTCAGTCAAACACAGTTATTTTAAAAAAATATTCTGGCTCTTCCAAGCTTTATAATGGGAGTGAATAGTAACCAATATTTTAAAGCCCCAAAAAGTGCATCCATCCGTCGTAAAAGTAATCCATAAGAAAAATATCCTTATTTATAACTTTATAATCACTACTTCCATACGCAAGTCGATCCTGGCGAAAGAGTGAACTATGACCCAACACATGATGTACTGATGAACACAGGAGCGCAGATGAAACAAAACACTGGTCTCAAATTAGAAGTCTAAAACAAGAATTTTTAAAGAGAAATGTCGGAGGAGCTTCAGCCCTATTTATTTGAACTAGAGATCACCTAAGCTTACGCTACTCCTACATCCTACATCATACGCCAGAACTCCACTGTCTCGTGAACGAATGGACGGATGTTATTTGAAGCTAGTGATTATAGTCAATAAAGTTGAAAATATGGATATTTTCTTACAAAAACACATCGCTTCACTTCAGAAGGCCTTTATTAACCCCCTGGAGTCGTATGGATTACTTTTATGATGGATGGATGCGTTTTTTTGGGCTTCAAACTCTTTGTTACTATTCACTACCATTATAAAGCTTATAACTCTGATTGTGTTTGTCTGAAAGAAGAAAGTCATATACACCTAGGACGGCTTGAGGGTGAGTAAATCATGGGATAATTTTCATTTTTAGGTGAACTAACCCTTTAATTCTGAAGTTTTCTGATGTCATGCAGTAGGTTTGTGTGAGGAACAGAACAAAATTAAACCTTTTTTCAGTGATAATCTTCCCTTCTGCTGAAATCTTATTCGTAATTACATTCAGATTCTATACTGAATTTAACAGCATAGGGAGTTAGAATAAGTGAGTAAATGATTTGTAATGTAATGTCCCTTTAACTTTTCATAAAATTCGCTATGAATGCCAGAATATCATCAGCATTTGTTGTTATTCACCCTCGTTTTCTAGAATTGATTATTATATTTCATTTCTTGGCTAGTCTCAGATATCTTGGCTTTTTCTCGCATTCATTTTCTTCTGTGGCAGCAGTCAGGTGTCTGTGCTGGAAGGTTTTTCTTCACTCTTGCTGAGACTAGATGTACAGATGTAACTCCTTCACAGAAGTATGCTGGCCCGTGGTCAAGTGGTCATATTTACTCCAAATTTGGAGAGAGCCGGTGTGAGTCACATCAAAACCCTGGCATAAATATCTATTCCAAATGTGCTTCTCTATCTCAGGACACTAAACTGAGTTTCAGGGTTTTTTACGGTCTCTTTCACAAACACAAATGTGTATTCACATTGTCTGTCTCAACAGATTGTCTTTTTCACTGATTCGGCACGTTTCCACGGCACTTTAGTCATGGAGGGACATAGTGTAAATATATCACTTAATTTCATCAGAGCTCTAAATCGGAGAGATGTGATAATATCTCCATCTGGAATAAAAAAGTGATAAATAAATGTGAGAAATGTTTGATTTGCCCGGAAAAACCTTTAAAGGGAGCCAATACGATGAGAAAAATAGTGCAGAACTTCCACGTGTTATTCTTCTGGAGGTTTGGTTTTAAGAGATGTTGGATTCCTGCTGTTAACCAGGGTTAGCAGTCAATCATTAGCTCGCTGTATTATCTTTGGGCTTTATTAAGGACATAAAGCATGTATGTGAGTGTCAGTCTTTTGAACTTCCCAATAGAGTGCAGATGTTACTCTGATCTGTAAGAATCGACTGGTATCTTCAGAGATAAGATCTACAATTCTCTAAGGGATGCTGTAAAAGCCTTGAATGTAAAACTTGGCTGATGAGAAGACTTTTCTCGTATCCAGCATACTTTATTACCAGTAAAAGACAGCTGATTCAGTCAAAAGAGAATGCTCAGAGGTTGCGTAGTTTGACAACAGGCTGTGTTTTCCAGACGATACATGTCTTTAAACATTTAGTAAAGCTTTTTGATAGAATTATGTCTCCCAGGCTCATGCTGCATGGTTTAATGTAGTTTCGCTGTGATGTCCACAGAGGCTTTGTGTGCACAAATGCATGAGTGTGAAGGATTGCTGGGATTGTTCTTTGTTTAGGTGTCAGCACGCGTACACTAGATCCTTTTCGTATCAACACCTAGCTGATAACTTCTTTTCCACACTGATTACACTGACAGACCGGATGTGTTGGCCTTGATTCAGGGTCAGGAAAAATGACCACATTTAAGACATTGAATATCTCCATAGGCAAATAACAAAAGATAAATTAAATGCACAAGCTTAGGTTCCTATATGTTTAACAATTTGAAGGATGTGTGAGATTTATAATAGATTTTTTGCGTTGAATTATGTAATCTGTAAATGGGCAGATTCCACGTAAAGTTTCAAGAACATGACCAGGTCAAAGTTAAAAGAGAGAAAAGGGAAATGTTATTCCTATGTTTCTAAAAAACAATATGAAGCCTATTTTAATACAATATCTTTTTTATGCATTATGATATTTTTTATAATTAATCACATTTCACTCCCTCCACCCCCAATACAAAATATATATATATATATATATATATTTTTTTTTTTGCTGTTAATTATGCTGATTTAAATAAAAACTTTATTTTTATTTTTATTTATTTTTTGTGTGTCCCTTTAAATGCAAATGAGCTGCTGCTCCCGGCCCACTTTCCAAAAGAGGGCGGAGCTTTAGCAGCTCACGCTTCAGTTGCTCAACAACAACAAAGGTGGAGAATCTCACGCAGCCAGAATAAGGATTGTCAGTAACGGTACATTGTTCAAACCGGAGTCGGGAAGAAGTTACAACTTTCAGAATGAAACTGGACGTTTCTGAATGGTTAGTGGATAAATTTATGTAGTTGCTGTGGAGTTGATTCATCTCATCAACTAACATGTGCCGTCATGTTAGTGTTGAATTGACCCTCGTTTGTGAAGCAGTCTGGCGTAAAATTACAGCATGACAACAACACTCTACTACAACAACTCTTCCTCTTCTCTAAAGCAGCTCAACATGGCCTTACCCCCTTTGTTGTGTGTTTTCAGGGGCGGGGTTTATGTAAATTTTAAGGTGATGTCACTAACCCGAGAAGAAGCTAGTTGTAGTCCCTACCAGCTGTTTCTTGTAGTCCTTAAACAGAGAATTCTTTAAAAGAAAATATCTCTCTTTGCATTGAACTTTGAGCGTCGAAACTTTGCAGATGTTGTTTATGATCAATCAGCAACATTACACACTAACTAAAGTTAAAAAAGTGAAATCATAATGAACCACCACTTTTAATTACAATACTTGAATCAGTTCACTATGATCTGATGTTGGTTTTGGAGTTTCCTTTTGTTTTTCCAGCAGGCTCGTATCTGTGTTAGAGCTCCCAGCATGAGTTCAGGCTATAAGCAGAGATAAATTGGTTTCACTGTTGTGATATCATGAGTAAATCAGCTTCTTGGCTTAATGAGAACTGTTGAAACTGACACTTGACTGACACAGGGAGATAATAGGGCAGGAGGAGCTTTGAAGCAGTGCTGACGGCTGCCTGACGAGCGCCTGTGAGTGAGCTGAGTGACCTCTGACCTCTCAGCCCAAACGCAGGCATAGCTGAGCGTCACCGGGCGACCTGTCACTAGCGACCCCCTCTGGTATTTGCACCCATGAGAACAAACATAGTTGGACTCTGCTAATGGTCAGTTCTTGGTACTTACTTGTTCTTTAGAATAGTTTATTCTGATGAAATATTTTATATATCTGGAAATTTTTTGTATAATGACCTCTATAAATCAATAAAAGATGTATATTTCTGCTGTAGTTTGTTCAGTGTGACAGAAAATCCAATTTAAAAAAAATACTTGCTGGAGCTCTGTTGCGAACTGCTTATATGGTTGTTTTAGCTTTAGCATTACAGCTTTATGGGCTGATAAACTGAGCGCGCTCTGTCATCTGCCTCTGACACTCGTGCAGGCAGACAGATTATGAGATGTGTTGAAATTGTTTGACATTGTGGTGACACATACAGCTTTGATAGTTTGTGGATTCCACCACATACCAGCTGCCGACTGGCTGACAGTTAACAGCCACATCCCATCAGCGACCTCGGTTATATCCGGTCCACTCATTTTGCCTCTGGAACAACAATTTATTACCCACCTCCTCAGTTTCTGCTGCTTACTTCTCCAGGTGCCCACCTCTTAGAAGCTTGAGCGAACTTACAGCCAACTCGATTACAGTAGCAGAGGTTCTGTCTGTCTCTATGTGTTCGTGCACCGCAGGGGTTTGGTGATCACCAGTTTCTGACAAGAAAACATGCTTTTAATGACAGCTAGGTTTAAATAATTAGGTTTCCAGATGCAGGGGAATGGGAAGTGCTTTTTTTTTTTTTAAGGTGTCTTCCCCGTGTCGCCCAACACACCACTGCTTGGTGAACCCATCAAAGCACGGTCTAAAGAGAATCAACCGGAATCATCCTGTGTGGCTACATCCTCCTCTTAATTAGAATTTTAATGACCTTAATCAGTTGTTCTTGGAAGTATGTGGTTCCCTTACTCTTCCCGGCTTCCATTAAATCCCTCCTAATCACTCCGGCCCAGCCTCTACATGGCTAATGCTTCCTGCATCTTTTATCTCTTAATAAGAAGATAAGACATGGAAATTGATTCATCTCCTTTCACTGTGTGTAGTATTGAGCAGATTATTATTGCTGTGATAATTACTTGGATGTGCCACTTGCCACTTTTATTCTGCATGGTGAGTGGGTTTTTAATAGATCAGTACCCGCTTTTACCCCAGCCAGGCTTTAATGAGACTGAGACGAATCCCGAGAGTAATTTAATAAAAGATACTAGCGAATTTATTTGCCAGGTGTTTGTACAAGAAAAAAAAGCCAACAGCTCTTTCTTCTGCTTTTTTATTTATTTATTTATTTTTTTTTAAATTTGTAATTAAAAGGATAGTTCACCCAAACATGAAAATTATCCCATGATTTACTCACCCTCAAGCCTCAAATCTTTTTTCAGACGAACACAATCGGAGTTATATTAAAACATATCCACATAACATAAAACAGCACATTCATCCATTATAAAAGTAGTCCATATGACTCCAGGGGGTTAATAAAGGCCTTCTAAAGCGAAGCAAAGGGATTTTGTAAGAAAAATATTCATATTTACAACTTTATAAACTATAATAACCAGCTTCCGACAAACATCCGTACATAAGCCGACTTAGAGCGGAAGCGTAAAATCATGAGCACTATTCACTCCCATTAAAAAGCTTGGAAGAGACAGGATATTTTTTAATATGACTCAGATTGTGTTTGTCTGAGAGAAGATAGTCATATACACCTAGAATGGATTGAAGGTGATTAAATCATGGGATAATTTTCGTTTTGGGTTGAACTATCCCTTTAAACATATTGATCTTCGTAGAGGTCATTCAGCAGAAAGGAAAAAGCAAGAACGACTTAAATTCCACTTTCTCCCTGCTGCACATACCATGGAAGTGATATTGTAAAAGTGAACAAAATCTGTGACCTGTTTTGACACATAAACTATGGTTGCTCAATTATGTGGTGTTTATTTCCATTCCTATAAACATGCCAGCTGTTTTTCTTGTTTCTTAAAGAGGAATCGGTTGGGTCTTTCCCACAAACCAGACTGAACATATTTGTATGTCAGTCTGTGAAGTTCATTTGTGTATCAAATGGAGACCGTGTCCACCTTACTCAAAGTCCTGAAATCCCCTTTCAGCGAAGGAGAACGGCAGCGCGTGGCTTAATGTTTCAGTCAGAGCCGTTGTGTGTGCAAGTAGGCGACGTTGAGTCCTAAACACCTTGTCCAGAAGCTCCCAGCATCACTCACATTGCAGCAGCTGCCGCTTGTTCACACCGTGCTGTGGCTGAGTGTCTGACCTCCCTAAATCCTGCCCACGACGCCACATCTGAACAGCGGTCAGAAGAGAAACCTCCAAGAGCGGTTGATTTGTTAGGTGTGAGAGTAAAGACAGAGACAGCCCATTTCCGTGAGCGATACAGAGCCCCATTCTCTGCTCTGGCCAGAAACGACACTGGTCTGAATGGCCCTCCGGTAAGCCTAGCGGGACCACTTATTGTAAAATGAATATGTAATTCAAAATTTTCAACGGATGGTTCCATTTTTTCTTTCTTTCAATTTTTTTCACTCCTTTGTTTTGTGAGGTTTTCTCTGGTATGCTGACATTAGTCACTGTTCCAGGTCTGTTGCAAAACATGCCAGGTTCATGATGAAATATTTGTGTTGGGACTTTTTTTTTTTAATGTTGAAATGCTCTTGAGTGTGTATCAACGAATGAGAAACATATGGCCCCTAAAACGTAGTCGAAAACAAATGTTCGCTTTCAGCTGTCACTGGGTACCTACTTTTATGGGGTAATAATTTACAAAATAGTGGGAGCTGGGTGCTAATATCTGGCATTTCTTACTAAAATAACTCACTATACCACCTGAGGCAACAGCGATGGAATTTGGGTGAAGTAAAAGACCACCCAGAGGTAGCTCCCCACCTGTATGAAGAAGGTAGTTTTGCTGGTCAGATCGAGCCACTTTGTCTTGTCAAACACCTCCTCTGACCCCCGTTTAATCGATCCGGACACAAACCCCACCATGTTTCCTGCAATCCCATGCCACCTAATTCCATCCAGACAGGCTTGATTGAACATGCCAAAGCGAGACTCCCGCAAACGGAGACGGCCGTCAATTGCTTCAAAGTGCCGTTGACCCTTGACCTGAAGGGTGAAGGTTTTAGATGCTCTTCCAGGAGGCATCTCATTCCCAGATCGGATAGACGAGTCACTTGTCAGTGTAGATGTGTCAGGCCTGAGCACTCAGGGTTAAGGAAACTCACAGCTGCTCTGCTGTGGCCTTTGATCTGAAAGTGTTGTGTTAAAAGCAGGGCCTCGTCTGGGATCCTCACTTATTCACACAACAGTAGGAGGTGTGGGACGCCAGGGAGCTTCAGCCTCTTTGAATTTTATTTGGTTTTTATAAGCGCCTGTTTCATTGCCATCAAGTCTGGTTGACGACATATCAAAGAAGGCACAAAAATATGAAAAATATGAGTGATGTTTACGACACTATTTGCAGTTGACGCATATGGTGGTGTTTACCGTCTGCATCTGTGTGGCGGACATCAAAAGAATGAGTATTACTTTGATTTTACGATTTTGGAATTGCCATAAAAGAGCTATTCTTCCAAGCAGCTCGACTATCGATAAAGACTCAGATTAGCTGCTCTCATTCGTTTTTCTGGTTAAATTTATCGTTTTTTCATTCAGTGAAATTTCTGACTCCCATTACTGAGAAGGTTAATCCAAAGGAAAAGACCTCATGCATAACCAAACACTTAGGTGTTGATTTTATTGGAAACAGCTGCATTACAGGACGTGTTGAAAGAAACCATACATAATATTTCTTCGGTAGTTGTGAAATTCTATTAGATGTGTATTTGAAGTGAATTGCAGTTGAAATATCTGTCCTGCAGGATCTTCACTCCCTTAAGCATTATACTTGCACATTCATCACACCCCATGGGTCAGTTGTCCTTTCCTCACCCAGAGCTCTTAACTGCTGTGTTTCACACAAGCCCATGGATTATAGATTATGTGTGCAGATAGCTTTAGTGCATGAGAAGATCTTTGTTATCCCTTAATAGAAAACTTTAAGGCACCTCACATATATAGTGAGTAACATGTGTTTGGGAGCTCTGCCTAAAACAACACGTTCCCAAACTATGTGGTGCCCCAAGGGTCACGTTAAAGGGACTGCGATGAAGGGGGTAAACTAACGCCTCTGTTCACAGCTTTGTTACCTCACAATGTTCTGTATTTCCTTTTCACCCTCTAGTTTTTCTGAGAGCAGTTACAGAGCTTTTCACTTTATCATTTATCATCCTAACATTCAGGAAGAGGGACTTTTCACATGCTGCATTCCAATTGACAGGGCAGGGGATATCTGTCAATGTTCGCTTCACTTGACAAAATACAATTAGTTATACTCAAGACTTCTAAATTAAGTGTTATAGTAAAAGTCTGTTGTTCAATTGAGTCTTCTGTCTCTGTCTCTTTTCCATAGTCTGCTACACTGGCTACAGTACAGTCTTATCTCGTTGATCCGGTGCCCAGAGTGAGAAACTAAGAGCTCGGATCCCTCCTCATGCTTAATTGAGAGAGCTTGGAGGTATGCTGGCCCTGTCACTTCTGATAACTCAAGCTGGGCAATCTCAGACTCTGCAGCCTTGCCCATCTCTCTTTCTCTACCTCAGGGGGTGTTCTTTGGTGTAGGCACACTCAGTAGGACCCATAAATGGTCTTCGACAGCTGGGGTCCAGATGTTCCTTAGCTAAATGTGTATGACAGGTCCTATCAGTCCTATTTTTAATGGAGGGCAGCATCCTGCATCTATCCATTCCCCTGTAATCTTTCCTATGGGTACCTTGATACAGGGCAAATGAATTCTGTCGTTCTTTGTCGCACTTTCCTGTTGAAAAAAACAGCATATGCTGAAGCATGGCGGCTGGTTTATGCTGGTCCTTATTTGGTCATGAGCTGGTTTAAGATAGTCCTGAGCGGGATATAAGCTGGTCCTGAGCTTAGGACCAGCAGTTGACCAGCTTAAACCAGCTCATGACCAGCTAAGGACCAGCATAAACCAGCTGCCATGCTTCAAAACATACCTAACCAGCATATGCTGGTTTTTTCAACAGGGTTAAAAAACAATCAATTGCGGATTAGTCCAACTTCATGCTGAATTGGTTTGTAGGTGTTGTGTTGTGTTGGGTTGGACTGCATGGACATGTTGACTGCCGCCTCCTACACGGAGACTCCCTTTCTGATTCTGTGACGCTCATCAGAGGTAGTCTGGCATGGATAATGTACTGGGATCGTTTCAAAATGACTGGAACTAATGCAGACCAGGTTGATCAGCAATTCATTTCTTGACTAAAAGAGACGTACTTCAAGAACCATCAGAAAGTGATGTGTTTCTCTCTGCTTTATTTCAGACATAAAAGAAATTATCCAAATATTTCAAGGGGCTATTGAAAAGCAAAGCATTCATGCATTTGGATTGAGCAGGTGGTTCTCATTTCTTTTACAATACAGAACATCTGTGGACTAGGTTGAAGCACATTCAAACACCCCCCAAACTAATCCTCCACCAGCCCCCCTTCCCTCCCGCCAAGACCACCACCCTTTCGTTTAATCTCTGTTTTGCCTCTTGAACATAATCATGATTAAACAATAGCATGTGACACATGGAATTAAAAAAGATAACAGATTTCGGACACATTGAGGTCTTATGGAAACATTGAGCAGTTTAGAAACAATGACGCCGATCGTTATGAACCTCTCAGTGGAAAAGCTCTACTTTGATATGATAGGGTGGAGACCCTGATCTGTTTCCTTCAGAGCGTTTGTTATTGTGCAGTGCCCTCTCATTTTTAATGACGTTTTTCAGTGTACTACAAAGAAGTAAATCCTGCTTTGGTGGTCTGTCCGACCATGTTCAGTTGGGATTAGAAATAGTGTATCGCTAGATATCCGAAAGAGAGAAAGAACTCTTAATGCATTTAATTCAGTTTAGGGTTGCAATAGTTCAAAGCGTTGCATTGAGTGGTGGGTTTATAGATTTGCATATTCCTCCACATGCCTTAATTTATCCCTTCTTGGAATTATTTTGATGGTTTTGATGCAAACCTCACCATTCACCAATCTCAATTGCTTCCCTGGTTGTTATTCGATTTGAATCACGCCACTGGCCTTCTTGTTCACAGTCTGCTACAATGCTTCCTGACTGGCCTGTCTGTCTCACTATAAGAGGGATCAAAGAATGAAGGTTTAAGAATGGCCTTCAGTGAGAACGGTTCTCTGCTTTCACTCTGTAAAGTGACAAATTCATCATCATCATCCCTCACATACCTTATTTCCCAACCATAGTAATATTTCTGCGGTGCAGGGAAGTGCTGTATTACTAAAATTTTAACACGTCGCCACGTCTAAGTTATTCTTTTGATGGTGATTAGGAGCAGGTGTCTGGGAGCAACTTGACAAAACATAGAGCCTAACACTGTAGCTCTGAGTACATGATGGAAGCCTGTTAAAGTGATTTATGGGCTGGAGACCCCTATGTTTGCACAATACGCACTCTCTTTACCATATAATCTATATCAAAGCGGTCTTACAAACTGAATGGAGCCAAAGACATGACAAGGGCCTGAGTGTATCAGCATAAAGGCCCTGATATACTCATAGTGAAGTTCTTTTTCGTTCTTCACTTAGGAGTAAAAGTTTTAAATATTTGAACAGTGTTATACTATTAGTGAACACTCTGATGTCACTCACACTGCTGAGAGCGGCATTTAGATGAATATGTAAATATCTGCTGCACTTTCCTCTCAATAACAAAGTAAACACACAACGAAATTGAGAAAACAGCAAGTAATTTTTAATAAAGCATAAAAAAAAGGATCTAATCATAGCAATTTGGCACTCTATTAAGTCACATCACGTTTATTTATATAGCACTTTATACAATCGATTGCTTAAAAGCAAGCAGCTTTACAGTATTATTCATGAAAAACAGTGTCAATATCTTATTTAATCAGAAGTACAACTTCATTTTCTACTATAAAGTGGCTCTCCTGTGTGTTCATGTTTTTACTCGTTGACATCTGACCTCGATGGACTGAACAGAAGAAATGAACCGGAAAAAAAATTCCACATGAAAGAAGGCAGAGCCTCAGCACACACCTACTTATTATGTAAATGCCACGGACCAATAGTAGTTTGAAAGTGTTTACCAGCCAGCATGAACTTTTCCGAAAAGTTTGCTTTGGCAAGCTGTTTCAGACTCCCAAAACAAAGTCCAAACCAACTTTGTTCTAGCCTGATTTTGTTCAAAATGGCATCACAGTTCGTTCTTCGATTTCACTTGAAGTATTTTGGGGCCTTAACGGCCTACTATTTAATGTACAAGTTCACAAAGTCTAGTATCTGGTTGGGTTAGCTGAACTTTTCAAGACTACAAAACAGAACCTTGATAACGATAGACTGCTTAGGCAGACAGGGCATTGAAACACAGCAACTGACAGGCCTGGTGTTTAGAAGTTTTTCTAAGAGGTAATAATCAGTGGACTTTAAAAGCTTGGGCTAATTACTATTCATCAGCTAACAAACTACTGTACTCCCTGCCAACCTCTCTACCGCCCACCACCTCCCTTCTGAAAGCCCTGAATCTGATTTATTAATTACTAGATAGGCCTTGTGCAAACATCAAGTGGCTCTGTGTAAACAGCTTTAAATTAATAACGGACTGTTCATTCAAACCCTGCTATTACAAGCCCCTCAACTCTCCTTGCGTTTCAGCTTCCTCTTGACTGAAACACTAGATTGCCAGTGCAAAACTCTGTCAGAACTGATTTACTGTCCTGGTGAAATTTCACATATCCTGCTGTGTTTACAGAAGCCTTTGTGTGGTACATTTTAGGTGAGTGTTTCTGCGGGTTGTGGAACAAGCAGTGATATTTATGTCATGCATATGTCAACAAAAGTGCATATGCACTCCCATCATTCCTCAAAGGAAGTAAGCGAACGCTGAGGTTTAAAGCACTGGATCACGTCATTCGCATGTTGATCTCTTGAATTTGCCTGTCACTTCCTGTTCGCCCAATTCCTAGCTGTGGTTTCGAAGCCCAGAGGGATGCTCATCAAAACCAGTCTCCATCCACTGGCAATGTTTCCGGCAGCTGTCACAGGGGCTTTTCCAATTCTTCCTCTGTCACTTCCAGCTTTATGAAAAACTCCCGTTCTGGTCTGTAAGACAATGATTGCCGGTCAGCGATTTGTTACCTCTGATGAGTTCCCCAGTGGTAGAACATTCCTAATCTTCAGTTCTCAAACGCAAAGCAGGTGCTGAACCCTGTTGCGAGAGCTCTAAACAAATGAAAAAAAACTTAATGTCAGGATGAAAAAATAATGATTCTGTGAGCTTGTGCTCCATTATCATTGAGGCAACATATTATTGTTCTTGTTTGAGTAATTGCTGAACACTTTTTGCTTGATTGGGTGGCAAGACTTGGGTTGGCTCTGAATACTCGTAGGGTGTATTTACACTTTGGATGATGAACTGAAGGCACCTTCCTCTTATAAATGGATGTATTTACCTTTAGCACCGGCCTAATGAGCAGGAGGAGAGCCCAGAGAAGTGCTGACGTCAGCTCTAATTCAAACAGCATGGAAGGTAGGGAAAGCAGCCACACGCTCCTGAAGAGAGTTCAGTGAAAGTCTCAACAGGAGTTGAGTTCAGCGTGAGGAGCAGAAAAACTCGAGCAAGCAGCGAAGTTGATTTGCACTTCACTGCTCAGATTTAACTAAAACTTTTAAATCCATTGTACATTTTCAGATAAATCCCTGGTTGCGGCATCAAAGGAATGTTTGTGATTAAAAAACTTCTACTCCTTACTCAAAGACTTGTGGAGTGAAGGCATGGAAATTTCCATTTGGGACAATTAGCTGTGCTAATGAGGCACTCCATTTGTTTGTTACCATGTTTGCATAATTTACAGGTCATTAATACTGTACTATGTGCATTAGATTGTGCAAAAAATGTGGCTCTTTGATGATAGCATCTTAAAGTCTTGCCACTTTGGCTTGTTTGGAATGGAAATTTCAAATGATCATGTTTCACACACTTTTCCTTGCAGATGGTTGTAGTCACCATATTGGTTAGTTCACAGTTGCGTACATCTTGCTTCATATCAACCAAACATTATGCAAGCTTGTAAATACAATATCCTCAGTGTGGTTACTGAACTTAACTGCCTTGTTCATTTAGTTTATGGTCTCTGTGCGCAGTCTTAATTGCCAGACACATTGCTGTATGCCAAAGAGACAGTCCTGCCAGTTCATCACATCCTTCCGGCATTAAAAAGCATGGCATTGGAGGTTCCACTGAATGTAGTAGCATAGGAAAATATCCAGGAAAGAGAAGTCGTCAATTGATGTGATTCATGTGCTAGACCTCCGTGTCTGCCTGCCTCTCCAGGCTCTAATTTGCTAAGAAACACTGTACTTCCGTTACTCTCTCACACTGAAATCAGACCAATCAAAGTTTTTTTTTTTTATCATCAGACTCCTTCAGATTGACAGGCTTTGCCCTGCAACGTTGTGTGGTGAAAGGACTAATGTATTCCTTTAATGAGCCTTGACTAGTGTGCTCCCATACTCCCAGGTGCTTACAGAGTACTTCGTTTGGATTGGACAGCTTGTTTTGCTACTCAGTTTTCTGCCCCCTGGGGTGACTGCCACGAGCCAAGGAACGGTGCCAGACCTCCGTCAGGTAGTCCTCTGAGAGAAGAGATTGAGACTTGGTGTCTGAGCCTTTCTGAAAAACGAGGGTTGGGGGAGGCTGCCGTAATCTCTTCACTTCTGTCAAATATATAAAGATTACTTGAGTAAATCTAATCCAGGACCTCTGTGCCGTTATTGGAGAGCGGGGCAGGGTGCCAAGGTACATACTACACCACAGGCTGTTGCTCTGTTGGCCACCCACTATCATGTCAAGGGCTCCTGCAGATAGCTCCTTGTAATCCAGTGCTCTAAAGACTACACAAATCCCTCCAGCCTCATCCAATTCTTTTGGATCAAAGTGCTTAAAGACCAACAGCCCACCATCTCCCAATTTTTCCCCCCATCGCCCTCCCTTTTGTGTTAAATAAGGGTTTTTGTTTGTTTGTTTGGTCATTATGGTCATTATTATCAGATCTGTGGATTGGTGGTTATTGCATGTGTTTGAACTAGTGTTGTCACAATACCAAAGTTTGAATAGTCGGTACAAATACCAGTGATATTTCACAATATTCAATATCATAAGCAGAAATTAATTTGCTATTGACCACACCTTTTACATTTTTTAACATATTAAAGTGAAATATATTAATGCAAACTAATAATTATAATAATATAAAATATAGTCCATAAACGTCTTCTTTGATATAGATATATTTTAAGATCTTTAGTGAGCCACTTCTTATTATTTAGGTATATACTGTTTTGGTTTGAACACAATTGCTTTCACAAAAAATTAAATAAGACGTGATAGTGTCTGTAATATCATGAATATTGTCACATACATTAAAAAACAATTTCCAGTCCGTTTGGTCAAAGCAATCTCTCAGTTGTACTTTGCTTTGTTCAGTCCACAGTTGTACTTGTTAAACTGTTTAATCTTAGCTGATAAAGTCTACCCAGGCTGATATCGGGGTAAAACGGGAAAATAGGATGACGGATCACAAGTGCTCACATCCCCCAGAATAAATAATGGTAATAATCCTTTTGGTTTCAGATCTGTTAGTGTTCTGCCACCAAATAGCTGCACCGGAGAATATATAGTATTATTACATTTTTGGGGGGTCAAATAAATAGCTGCTCCTGTAACTTTAATGTTTTGTTTCATATTTTCCCAACAGCGTTTTGAAAGGCTTCGAGAATTCCTGCATTTGACATCCACGTTACCTCCCTACCTCCCATGCACCCCTCTCCTCGCCTGCTAATCGGACCCATTTCAGTCACCTGCATGTCTCTGGGTCAATGCGTATTCAAATGTGCTGTCAGCATAAATCTTTCGGGACCATAGGTGCAGATGCCATTGAATTTCTCTTCAGAATTTTGATTGTTAGCGAGCCAAGGGGCCGCAGGGGAAGACTTGCAGATGTGTGCGCGCCTTCCCTCTGCCACAGTTCTGCCATCTTCCAACCTCCAGCTTCCCACCTGCATCATCCCATCCCATAATATCACTATTTACACTTGGTGTGAAGCCAATCCAGTGGTGTGCACACATGAGGTGCAATTCATTACCTGACTTTGAGCAAACAATTGATCTCTTTGAAAGAAGGAGGCCTAGTAGTGTGAGCATAGACAACGGCCCAGATCAGGCAACTTTAATTGGTTTCCGGCAGCTTGATTACCTGTCGCATCTTAATTAACCTGCCTGCTGGATTGGGCAGATATAATAGCTCACAGGTGTTGCACGGGCCCCAGTTGACACCAAAGACTGTCCCTTTCTTGAAAGGAGAGCAAACATATGGTGAGGAACTTCAATTATATGAAGATATACATTGTCAGCCTATTGAGGATCAGCAATTTTCCAAAGGGGAGCAGGGACTCAAGGTTATATAAAGATGTAATTATTAACGCATGATCCTGTTCCATTGCTTTTGATGTGCTGGCAAGTGGAAAGAAAGTCTGACACATCAGAGGAGGTGTTGTCAGTGCCACAAGGCAGTCATGTTGTTGATGTTATTGAAAACAAACTTGACTGAAACATGGCTTCTCATCAGAATCTGAGAAAAAGCAGAAACACTTGCTGTGTTTCTTTGTGTTTGGGAACTATAACTCACACAGGACATTTTGATGAGTTGAACATAAAGCCTAGTCCGCCTTACTGGGCTTGCTCGGTGTGGGATGCTTTTTAATATGCTGTGGTGCCAAATTACAAAGGATGAGCCATAGTGCTATGATTTATTTCACCTTACGCCTTGTCCATTTCAAAGCTACCATGTTTGGGGGGAAAAAATGAGATGGTTATAAAACATATTTTACTATCGGGCATGGCTTTCCCATCATCCTACAGGTTTTTCAATAATATTACTGTCAGGTGCTTCTTTCCCATAAGGAGGCTGATGCTTCACTTGTCTCAGCCATTTTATTAAGATCATACAATAAAAAACAGTAGAAGTTCCTCAGAGAGCCTGTTAGCAAAGACCACTGGTCATGGTTCAGAGCTTTAGAGTACTCCAGTTAAAGTCCTTATGCTAAACCTCCGAAGAACCCCGCCAATTACAATGATTCCGTCCGGACATCAGGGGGTCATATCCTTCAGACTGTCAAAGTGTATTAGCAGAAAGATATCTGCATTTCTTTACCATTTTTGAGGCTCGTCAGTCTCTCTAATTAACAGAAGAAGCCAAGGCAGTTGTAATAGCCTACTGCTATTCTCATATAAAGTTTTTCAGTTTTTCCAGTCGTCTTGCTCTCAGATTGGTCTTTTGTTTAACAATCTTCAATGAGTGTGTCTCTGGCAAAGCTCAAGAGCATATGATGGTGTTTCCCTAAAAATTACGGAGCAATGTGATCTGGAAAAATGGGCGAGCTATATTGTTACGTTAGTACATTTTGTTAGTTTATCAGTGTGGAATTACTTGAGGGTCTTGTAGCCCAGGGGTTGAGAAGAGTCTGTGAATGAGGCCTGAAAAATGGAGATGATTGGCAAATTGCTGATTTAGTGTGGCTAGGCTTGTTTCCTCTCATAAAGAGCAGTAATGGAACTCATTCCTACCCCTGGTATCTAATTGGCAGATCCCAAAGCATCCCGTTACACAGGGTACACATAGCGTGCACAATTGCAAATCCTCAGTCTTATTGTAATCAGTAATCTTTGGTTCTAATTTGGCAGCGAAAAGCTTAGTGAGGACAATTGTTGATGAAATGTTATTTCGAACAGAAAGCTGTACATAACCCCCGGCCTCTTAGTTGAGCTAAAAGGGATTTTTACAAACAATAGCTAAACAAAATAACAAAATGTTTGAGAACTGGAAGACATTTACTAAACTTTTTTCCCACAGAACATCTCAGTGTACTGCAGTGAGTGATTTGAAACAGCCTGAGTATGTACTGAGTATATATTGTAATATTTGTTTTTGTTATTATGAGGGTCAAAGACAATTATAAGTGTCCAAGATAAAGAAAAAATCTGAAACTGTTAGGTAAAGTTTGTATTTAATTACCCTAAAATGGCATATTGTGTAAAACTATAAAATAATAAAACTATAAAATATTAAATATTATAGTAAAATTAAATAGCTCATGTTTCCCCCCCAAATTATCTTTCTTCATTATGGTATCAACAGTTGTATCATCCTGACATTTTTTACTTTATGCCCTTTAAAAATAAATTTAATTCCGAAATTAAAAACATGATCATTTTAGAATGCACTCAAGTTGTTACATGCATGAATTGGATTTTAAATGCATTTTTGAATACTTCTTGAAATAATTTGATTGAATTTGATGAAAAATTATGTAAATTCTCTCCCTGCCATTGACGAAATTTTCCACACTTTCCCGGTATTTTCGGAATTTTCCGGCAATCCATATTTTTACTGTTATATGGTAGGGGGCGCTGTTACGCATCTTCTGAAAGAGTACGAAATCTCTGGCGAAGAAGCAGAAACAAGCGATAGAAGCATTGCTTATGTACATAATGAAAATAATACAATCATCAAACATTAAACAGCATATAAATCAAAACTGCCTAATGTTATCTAATGAAATGTTGACCCAGAAAGAGGTCACAACAGTTCAGGATTTGGGGGTGTTTATGGACTTAGTCCATCTATGTTTTGATATTCCTTCTGAATCCATAAACTTTGACAAAAACATGATTTTCTCAGCTTTTTGTTCAGAATTTTGGTTTTTTTATGAAACTTTTACCCACATTCAGGTGTTTTTTTTTCTTCTTCTTAAGCAGAGGCTTTGTTCTTTCATTTGATATGGTGCATGTTTTGTGAAAATGATCAAAAATGCTGGTGCAACTTGAAAAAAAAAAAAAAAAAACGCTGGCAGGGAAAGAGTTAAAAGGGAGGGACTAGGTAGCTATCATGTAATTAAAAGTGCATCACTTTTTTATGTCAGTTGACATAATTTCCTCACAATGCTCTTTCTGCGTCTCTGCGTGTGGGACGGGGTCCTCCGGGAAGGTGTTGGACAGGTCAGGATGAGAAGCTCCATTGGGACACCAGTACTGATGAGAACCAGGTGGCTTCAGACAAACATTTTCATCCTGCATGTCAAGGCCACAAGGGCACTCACACACAGGGCACAGGGTGCACATCTGGGAAATAAACTAGAGCGGGATGGGGCATTACTTCTGCATTTAGAGACGAGATGTCTTGTGCTAGATCTTTAGTGAATGTGCTTTTCAGGATATTCATACTGTATTGTCAGCAGATCTCATTTCACATGAGCTGCATGAAACTTTAATGTCTGCTCAATATCTAATTCTAAGTTAATCATATGGAGGGTAGGGAGTCTTGCCACATGCAGTTGTTGCTGATCTGTTGGCATGAAACAATACTAAAATCACTGCATTGAAGCTCACATTGTTTTCGCTTTTTTTTTTTTCTGGAGCCAAAAAATGAATGTGCCTCCTAAATCTGGGTAATATGGACCCCTAGAGCAGCAACAAAGATGGAAAATAATGCTGTAGACTAATACCACAACAGTTAATTAAGCAAATGTGCTTGTGCAATACAGCCAAAGGCCTGCTGAAGCTGCATGTTTAATGTTATACAGACCCAGCGTGCCTCACAAAGCATGTTCAGAAAGGCTTATTTGGTTTGGTAATTGTTGAATACATCTTTGCAACATATTTGTGGCTCTCAAGCTGTCTTTTCATTTCTTTCCCCCCACCTCAGTCTACTTTTTTAAGCCATGTTTCTTCAAAATGCATGGCAAATTATGTCCGGCTTGACATTGAAAACTGTCTCTCATGAATTTCATATTTTGTTGCAGATGCCTTTGCAAGCCCGACGATATTTTTTCATCTCTTTTTGTTATAAGGCTTCAATCATTCCTATCTAAGGACCTCTGAGAAAAGCATATCCTCAGAACTAGCGGGCCAGGGATACTGCAGCTTTCCGTCATGCCCTTAGAAGCACACCGTGGATCCCTTTTTTATATTAAATGTTTAAAGCAAGGCATGCTGATTGAATCAATATGAAATTGTCCAGTCACAGATGGTGGAGCTGATATTAAACTGGGCAGAACCTCCCCCTAATCCAGTATGTATGTCCCTTTTCTTTTCCCTTGTGAGAATATAAAAGCATCTCTGCAGTAGTAAATCTGCCGGCAAAGGCAGGCCACTTTCTTGTTCCCCATTGCCAAAATATTGTTTGCCCTTGCAAAGCCACTCCACAAATTGGTCTCATAAGGTGAAAGTCATGAGTCTTCATTGCTGCAGATGCATGACATCTCAAATTACCATGTTTAAGAGTGATTAATAGAAATAAACTGCTCTAAGGTCTCTATTGCACACTATACGTTTCGGCAGAGACAAAAAAGCCAACCTGTGATGCCTCAGGTCAAAACCAAACTAAACATTTATGTTTCTTTTTGTTTCCTTTTGTTTAGTTTTGTTTCCTTTCATTTCATTTCCTTTCATTTCCTTTCGTTTTGTTTCATTTTATTTCCTTTCGTTTTGTTTCATTTTGTTTCTTTTTGTTTCCTTTTGTTTGGTTTCCTTTCGTTTAGTTTTCTTTCGTTTCCTATTGCACACTATCTGTTTCTGGAAAGACAAGAAAACCAACCTATGATGCCTCAGTTCAAAGCCAGACCAAACATTTTATTTTTTGTTTTGTTTTGTTTCCTTTCGTATAGTTACATTTCATTTAGTTTTGTTTCCTTTCGTTTTGTTTCATTTTGTTTCCTTTTGTTTGGTTTCCTTTCCTTTTGTTTAGTTTAGTTTCGTTTCGTTTAGTTTTGTTTCCTTTCCTTTCGTTTAATTTCCTTTCCTTTCATTTTGTTTAATTTTGTTTCCTTTTGTTTGGTTTTCTTTTCGTTTAGTTTAGTTTTTTTTTTTAGTTTTGTTTCATTTTGTTTCCTTTCATTTCCTTTCACTTCACTTCGTTTTGTTTCATTTAATTTCCTTTCCTTTTGTTTCGTTTCCTTTAGTTTAGTTTAGTTTAGTTTAGTTTAGTTTAATAATTGCGACTTCATATCTGACAATTTGATTTTATTTCTTGATTACATCTGTCTCGTAATTGTAAATATGTCTCACAATTGCGACTTTATTTTGCTAATTATGACTTTATTTCTCAGAATTGCGACTTCATTTCTTATTTTTATCATCATCTCACAATTAACTTTATACTTATTTATTTATTTTTAATCTGAGGCGTAAACAGGCTAGTAGGTTCTGGCAGTGCCACCCCCATTAACGATTGCTAATTAAAAAATGTCTCGTCTCTCGTTGCGAACAATAGCCAGAAACAATCTCTTTTTAATATCCTTTGTCATAAAGTGGGCATTTTCATGTGCCCAGAGTTCAGCAGAACACATCACAGAAGGCTTTCAAAATCACACATAATAAAGATGCTGTGAGTTGAGATGCAGCGTTGCCAGAAGTGTTTGAAAAAGCTCTTTTCAGCCAGCCTGAACTGAACACACAGCTTTGGATGACGTCTGACAAGAGCAACACTATTTTAGGCGTCTAAGACTTTTCTGGCCTTGGGAGCCCCGCTGAGCTCAGACTATGGCATTCTGTCAAGCATTCGTATTATCATCTGCTCTGAGTCTCAATCAGCAGTGTTAACTTTCACAGCGAGACGGATCCCATCACACACAGTGCCATGTAGAAACGTAGATGCATCGGACATACGGCTGGCAGATGTCTGGATTTCAATCAGGTGTTGGTGTGTAATGTGCAGAAATTAGACGTAATACCCATGAACACTGAATTTTACTGACAGACACTGTATAATGGGTAATTTAAGTCATATGTTATCATAGTCTGCTCTGTTGCTGACTTTGTTACATGGTCATTTAAATACATTTAATGTATTAATCTTCTGTGTGTGTAAATAAGAAAGAGTGGGCTTGTATTTACTAGTTATTCTTAGTTTTAAACCCTTTAATACTAAATAATACTTTAATAATCTAAAATAGTATTAAATTACTTTACTTGTACGATTGATCAAACATATACAATATATATTAGGGGTGTAATGGTACATGTATTCGTACCGAACCGTCATTGTACGGACGTCACGGTTCGGTGCATACAGTCAGAAAACAAATACAGTCAGTCACAGGTGATCCACACTCCAATCCAGAAGGGGGCGTGTGCGGTAATGCAAACCACCACAATAGGAAAAAGCACAGAAGAACAGATGTTCTATGCATAGATATGTTTACGTGTAATCTCAAAACCAGTGTTTCAGCCATGGAAAGACATCAATGAAACAGCTTGAGAATAATATTTCACGTAGCATTACATTTACCTCAGGCAAGTCATTTAGTGTCCACAGCATGTTAGTTCACTAGAGAAATAAAGCATTTCACTAAATATATGCACTATATTAGCTTATATATTCATTATATTTACTTTACCTGTTAGTAATGTCTTAATTATTTCATATATACTACCAGTCAAAAGTTTGAAGTTTTGTCTGCTCACCAAGGCTGCATTTATTTAATTAAAAATACAGTAAAAACAGTAATATTGTGAAATATTATTACAATTTAAAATAACTGTTTTCTGTTTGAATATATTTTATAAAGTAATTTATTCCTGTGATCAAAGCTGAATTTTCAGCATCATTACTCCAGTCTTCAGTGTCACATGATCCTTCAGAAATCATTCTAATATGCTGATCTGCTGCTCAAGAAACATTTATTGTGTACAATTGTACAAAATATTTGTGTACAATATTTTTTTTCAGGATTCTTTGATGAATAGAAAGTTCAAAAGAACAGCATTTATTTGAAATATAATCTTTTGTAACATTATAAATGTCTTTACTGTCACTTTTGATCGATTTAATGCATCCTTGCTGAATAAAAGTATTAATTTCTTTAATTTCTTTTCAAAAAAATAAAAATTCTTACTGACCCCAAACTTTTGAACGGTAGTGTATAATGTTACAAAAGCTTTGTATTTCAGATAAATGCTGTTCTTTTGAACTTTCTATTCATCAAGGAATCCTGAAAAAAAAAGTACACAACTGTTTTCAACATTGATAATAATCATAAATGTTTCTTGAGCAGCAAATCAGCATATTAGAATGATTTCTGAAGGATCATGTGACACTGAAGACTGGAGTAATGATGCTGAAAATTCAGCTTTGATCATAGGAATAAATTACTTTATAAAATATATTCAAACAGAAAACAGTTATTTTAAATTGTAATAATATTTCACAATATTACTGTTTTTACTGTATTTTTAATTAAATAAATGCAGCCTTGGTGAGCAGACGAAACTTCTTTTAAAAACATTAAAAATCTTACTGTGTCCAAACATTTGACTGTTAGTGTATGTTTAAATAACGTTATGACAGTAACTGTGTAAATTATTATATTTCAAAAATGAATTGGAGTACAAAAATAATTGAACAAATAATGATATAATTAGATTTAGAAGTTAATGAAAACCTGCCTTGTGTGCAATTATTAATAATGTTTTTTTTATTATTATTTGAGTGTTGATTATTATATCTAAAAATAAATAGCAACTGAATTTAATAGTTTGGGCTCTGTTAATTGTAACCTTTTAATATTATAGTAATGTGCAAAAAAGGGTATATAGTTTACAGCACTGGCAGAGAAAGATTTTTTTTTTTTTTTTTTTTTAATCCTTAAGAAAATTTTAATTATAATTGATTTTTTTAAAGAGAGAGACACAATTTGTTCAATACACCACTTTTAATAAAAAAAGAAACAATTTCACGCTTCGTTTTCTCACGCCTGCTGTACCGAACCCATACCGAACCATGACTTCAATACCAAGTACGTACCGAACCGTAATGTTTGTGTATCGTTACACTCCTAATATACAGTATATATATAAAGGTCGATGAAGGATAACAGAGTTCAGAGTCTCTCACACCCACTGTCTTGTGCGTCAGCCTAACCACAGTGGCTGGGAGCTTTCCTGTACACTTCAAACAGGAACGTAGGAAAATGATCACAGGATGTGTTTATGTGTGTTACGCCGAGCAGCTGTGTTATACACAAATATCACCTATGGAAATAAAGGAGACAGTGGCTCCTTTTGGAACGACAAAGTCTACTATTTAGACTGTAACTGAGTCTGGTCCCTTTTAAGGCAATGGAGTGTGGGTAGTCAAAATCTCTGAAAAATGTCAAGATTTGGTTATGATACCTTATTTGAAATCAGGAATAAAAATCGAAGAACAGCTGTAGCATAAATTTAACTGGAAAGGTGGAACCATGTGAAAAATGTAATTGACTCTTTTAACTGAAAGACGGCACTTTAGCTTCCATATTAAGTGTTACAATTACTCCGTTTCATTTTTATATGAGTGCACTGACTCCTTTCCCTCTCAGTGTGTCTGTTAAGGTTCATTTATTCGAAGAATATGAGAATGCATTTAATAAAGTCACACAGTATTCTAGTCCATTTGACGTTGCAGATTAATCAAGATCTCTGGATTTCATTACAGTTGTGCCATGGTATCCTTACCTGCAGGGTCTGAGCTATGAAGAAGTGGGCCCAGATCTGCCTCCATGCGTAACCATGGGTTCAGAGCGCTCATGTGTTTCTTTGTGGGTGTCTTACTGCCTGAGGGAAGCTTTTTGCACATTGTAAGCAGCTTTTGTTCTGTGAATCCGAGGAATTACACCGAGTGCTCTGTCTTTCTGACATTGTCCTGAGAGATTTAAATCATTGGATGTGCTTGAGTGCCGTTAACCAGTTTAATTATGTTGATGCCCTCTTGTCTAGACCCAAGGCCTGAGTTAGCACATAACTACAGGTCTCGATCAGCTCTCCGGTTGTCAGGGGCCAGAGGTTACCCCCACTCCCTGATTTCACACCCTCGCATGGCTCAGTAACCCCAGCTATCGATTCCCGGATGCCTGCAGTCCCTGCGGGTCAGGATCACAGATAGCTTCATGCAACACTAACCCCACCTTCCACCCCTGTTAAACTGAACCAGCTTTTACTGTCCATTAAGAGAGATAGAAGTTGTTAGGATAAGAGTTGGGACCACAACAGGGTCCAGACTACGTGCCTATAGGCAGGAGACCAGGGCGCCACCATCTCCACCAGACGCAACCACAGAACAACCTTCCAGCTGTCTGGAATGTAAACACCTTGACTGGTGTTTGCTGGGGGAAACATGGGCTGAAACTGAAAGCTGAAGCGTCCCTTTGTATTCGAAATACAGCCACTGGTTTTGTTGTGTGAGGTGTTTTGTTTCAGTCCCAGGCACTGATAACATCATTTGGAGCTGCTCCAGCTTTAATACCGCCTTCCTTGCCTCAACCCTTCGTGCATCTTGAAAATGTTGTGGGTGCACCCTCTCATTCTGCCACTTCTCTTTCCTCAACCCTTTAATGTGTCCAGAGAAAGACTAATGACCAGGCCTTTATGTACAATCGCCATCATTTACCAAAGTCATATCCACTGGGGATGCTGCCTCGTGGAATGCTGTGCTATTCTTACCGGTGTCATCCATCAAACGGCTTGGCAGCTTTTGGCTTATTGCTCTCCACATTACTCTGGGACTGCAGGGTCCCTGGGAAAGGCTAAATGACAGGAGCAGAAACTCTGACTGGGGCTTCAGGTCTTAGTGCTCATGGGGAAGCCCTTGGAATGTAGGGCTCTAATGGCTTAAGAGGCACTTTGCAGAGGTCTGACCGACTTTTGCTGAACAGGTTAAGTGGAAGTGTCGCCACAGACCACTGCTAGAGTGAGAGTACCGTTTAACACGTTCACTTGAGGTCTCTGTTTTACACACACACATGCCTGAGGTCATTAAATTGTTTGTCTGGAGCTCCTAGCAGGGGTGCTTTCCTCTGCCCAGTGGTGGAGGAGCCACAAAAAAAACCCTGCTTTTGCATTCAAGCAGTCCTGTGCCAAAGCATTGACCTGGCCGAGGTCATGGAGCCAGCAGGCTCTGCAGTGACCTGTGGGTAGTGTTAATCTTTACACAGCTTTTTGTTTTAGTCATAGTTTTTGAATGTTTTAATAAAACCATCCTTTAAATTGTTAAAATTCACATTTTTGTTGACAAGAAAGTGGAAAATTAAATTAAAAATTTTAATAATTCACTTATTAACATGCCTACAAATTAAGAATTCATTTCCACGACTTACTAATGCCTTTCCCTTGTTATAGTTAAATTATGACCACATTATACTAATTTGTTCCTTCATTTTAATTTAGTTAAATCGTGGCCACTACAGAACAAATTAGTACAATGTGTTAACACGTTTTCACTAAAAAAAGCTTATTTACATTGTGACTAGCTCGACTGCATTTGCATCATTTTGTGCAGATGTAAGTTGTAATATTGTTTACAGCTGTAATGGGAAAACTCCCAACACTGACTTTTTGAGATTTTGTTATTGCATATAGTATTTTTAGTATATTTGTTAGTGTTAGTATATTTATTTAGTATATAGTATTTTATTCTTATATTTTCATTAACCATATGTTATGAATAAAAATAGTTTAATTAACAACATGATGTACTTTTTTGTCTTCGTTATCATTGTCAAAATCAAAATACTGAAAATGAACGTTTTTGTCAGCACTTTATATTATTGAGATTAAAAGATTAGTTCACTTTAAAATGATTTACTCACCCTCAAGCCATCCTAGGTGTATATGACTTTCTTCTTTCTGATGCACACAATCGGAGATATACTAATAAATATCCTGAAGCTTTATTATGGCAGTGAGCGATACCAACGAGTATGAGCTGAAGAAAGTACATCCATCCATCATAAATGTACTCCACATGACTCCGGGGGGTTAATAAAGGCCTTCTGAAGAGAAGCGATGCATTTGTGTAAGAAAAATATCCATATTTAACAAGTTATAAAATAAAATATCTAGCTTCCGGCAGATTGCCTTCCGTGTTTAACTTACGAAAAAAACGTAACCGACGTCATGTCAACCATAAGTTGTATATGGAGTTGTAAACTGCGAGAGTTTTACACTTTCTTCGTAAGTTGAATACGGAAGGCGGCGGTCTAACTTCTTAAATATACCTATCTTTCTCACACAAATGCATCGCTTCGCTTCAGAAGCCATTTTTTAACCCCCCGGAGCCGTGTGGAGTACGTTTATGATGGATGAATGTGGATGGATGCACTTTCTTCAGCTCATACTCATTGGTCCCGTTCACTGCCATTATAAAGCTTGGATGCGTCAGGATATTTATTAATATAACTCCGGTTGTGTTCATCAGAAAGAAGAAAGTCATATACACCTAAATCCTGGGGTAATTTTCATTTGAAAGTGAACTAATCCTTAAAGACTGGCCATGGGCAGAGTCTCATATGCTGCTTTTAGAAGAAGCTATAAATCCTTTACCCATTCCCGTAATGGGAAACCCCTACACGGACACAACCCTCAGCACCTGCACACGCCACCAAACTGAACCACCCACCACTGGAAACCTGTTGCCTCGTGCCACGCAGCAGCCATGCAGAACCGACTGGACTTCTGTGGCCCCCAGGCACAGCTGGAGAGGTGGAATTTCAACTAACAGGGCACAGATTTATTTATTTCGATTTCCAGTAAAAGCCTTTCGTGATGTTTTGGTTGGCACCCCAGCTCTCAGGTCTGTGTCCAGGCCTGATTACTCATCATCTGGAGAAGGAACAACCTGTGGATGTCTATTCTAGGAGAAGCGTGTGGACAGACTGACGGGGTGTGTGATTGATGGGGTGGAGAGAACTGGACAATGGAGGCGGTGGTTAGCTTGAGGTTTCATCTGTGGCCGGGAGGTGTTGAGAGACTCGGCACAACAGGATAATGGCTGCGCCACAGGCGGCCGCTGACCCCCCACGCCCACAGCCAACCCGTATTTTTCTTAGCTTGTTCTGCTCCATAAAATAATCGGCCCACTGTCAGGGTCTGTAATTTGGCTAATGTGTAGCTCAAGGGCAGAGGTGACCTCACAACCAGCCAAGGAAGCAGGATGTTAAATCAGTTTGGGCACAAAACCGTGTGTTTGGCGTTATCGGTAGGGAAATTGCTGCATAAACAGTAGAAACTGTAGTACGTTGATGAGTTTTACACACATACTGCACCAGAAAATGCTAGGTAGGTACTACGCATACTTTTGAACGTGCACACACACAAACACACATACAAATGTGTCAAACAGAAGGCACCTTAGAGCACAAATCATCCCAATCATTGGAGACCCACTGACTCTAATCTCGCTCCTAATGAGACAGGGCAGAATGGCTCAATTTTCCAATGGCCTGGAAAGCCTCTGAAAATGAGCCGAGTGTTTCCTTGGCACAGACTCTCATTATGTCTGCTCGGAGGGAGAGGAGAGAGAGCGAGAGGACAGTAATGTGAAAGAGCTGCACTGCCTTCCAGGGACAGGCCAACAGCGAGCCTGTTAGCATGCTGGTATTTTAATCACATCCTGTCATGCTTCATTTCTCCTTGAATATAATGTCCCCAACAAAAAAACAGGCACACTTTCATAATTGATACGGCCGTAAGCATAAGGCAGCTATAATCAGCACATTGTCCACTTCAGCCATATTCAGACATGGCCTTATTAGTGCAGTCTGTGGCAATAGAGAAACACAAGGGCCGAAGGAGGTCTTTCCATCATAAACGGTCTAAACAAGCTGTCAAATATCAGGACGTCGCTTCTTAATGGAAGGAGCTGTGATTTAGGGAGTGGCGTCTAATAATGTTTGTATATTTTGGATTTTCATTTTTAGCCCAGTGAACTGGCGACTTCTAAACATTTGAAAATGCATCATTGTGTTTTGGCAACTGGTTTGCATGGAGCACAAAGACAAGTTGATTTAATGGTCTGGAGGTTGTTTAATAAACCTCAACCTCATGCTGCAGAGTGTCTGCAGGACTGTTGCGCATTAAGCACAAAAGGAAAGCTTTGCTTTATGCCACCACATGCTATATGTCATGTTATACATAGCACAAACAGACCTCCAGGAGACACACATACGGTATATAAATCTTGTACTAGCCACCTTTAAGTTGATTCAGATCCAGAACAATCCTGTGGAGGCATCTGAGGTGCTGCATGAATGGAAATGACTGAGATGGCTCCAGTCAAATCCAGCCAAGACAGAAGGAGGAGATTCACTCTTTTGAGGAATTAGCAGTGTTAATCCTTTGGTATGGCCAAATCTGCAGTCTGTGTGGCACCGCGAGGAGTCATTACACATCATCTCCCACCGTTTAGTCAGAACTGAGTTCTGTGAATGGATCTAGATTTACAATTCACATCCACTAATACCCTGGTACCACCGCAGTAGGTTTTTGTAAGTGTACTCTATGTGGTGTGATTTGTTTTTTCACAGACCAATTAAGCATAAACCCTGCACCGCAGACGATTCTAAAGATTTGATTGGTCGTGTCATTCACAATGCTGATTGCCTTCACAAATACTAACCCCTTAACCTACACGCTATAATATGCTGGGTTAAAAACAACCCAAGTTGGGTTGAAAATGGAAAACTCAGTGAATGGGTTGTTTTAACCCAGCTGTTGGGTTAAATGTTTGCCCAGCCTGCTGGTTAGTTTTATTTAACACAGCTATTGTTAAAAATTACTGTAAAATGAACCCAAAATATGTTGGAAATTAACATTTATTAATATATTTAATAAATGAACTTTTATTAATAAGTTTAATGGATATTAATTAATCAAATAATTAATTATTAATACATGTTCACCTTTTGATTATTATTTTTGCCTCTAGTAATTATGTGTCTGATTTTTAATTTTCAACCTATTTTGGGTTCATTTTAAACCAGCCATATAGTCATTTTTAATCAATAGTTGGGCTAAATAAAACTACCCAGCATGTTGGGCAAACATTTAAAGGGGGGGTATCACACACAGTTTCTGCCAATCTCATGTTAATCTTGAGTACATATAGAGTAACATTGCATCCTTCATATCTCCGAAAAGTCTTTAGTTTTGTCATATTTATAAAAGGTAGATACTCTAATCCGAGTCTTTCTGCAAAAAGCCGAGATCCTGGAGGCGTGTCTGCCGTCATTGCCGTGGGCGGAGCTAAAGAGTCACGAGCGTGCTCAGTTTCTGTGTGCAGCCCTTGAATTGGGACACAGCCATTGTTGAAAAATGTATTGATGGGCATGCTCTTGTTCTGGGTGATGTGTGTGCGTGTTTATCAGGGAGAAGTGCCTATACAAGGAATTCCGCTCTCTTTTGACGTCATACAGGACACACTCGAATCCTGAATCCTGTACGGAAACCGGAAGTAGTGGATTTGGCACAGAGAAACTCCGTCATACATCCAACTCGTGTTTTGAAACTTTGGCTATGTTTAGCATGAGAATGCAACTCGCGTGAATAAGTCAGAATGCATGAAATAGCATTGCAACCCAACCGCTGGGTTAAAACAACACATTCGCTGGGTTTGTCCATTTTCAACCTTTTGGGTTGTTTTTAACCCAGCATTTTTTAGAGTGCATGTTCTAGGCTAGCACTCACATTTTGGTTGCTATTCTTGTATGTTGTGTTTTGTTGTTCAGCTTGGTTGGTTCCTGGGTTTCAGTCCAACCTAAACTCTCAACTAATGTGCCGTTTTTTAAACAACTTTCTTCATCTGATGAGAACCTAACTGGATCATTTTCACAGATCTTAGTAAAATGAGCAGTGATAGTGGAGGCTGTTTTGTACATCAGTCTGTCAGATGGCTGAGCTGTGAGAAGGTCTCTTTCATCCAGTTTCATCACATTGTGATTTAAAGCTGGGTATTATTTATAGTACAGAAAGAGTTTTTTAGTCAACTCTCAGTTCGTTAGCCCTGCTAATTCAAACCGACCTTTGCACGCTCACGTACAGTGGGATCCACTTCTGAAAATGCTTCTTTTTTGCATTTTTTTAAGTTTAATACAAAATGTTAATTGCATATTATATTACTGCTATAACAGTTTATATTGAAAAAAAAAGAAGAAAAATGTACATGAATTTCAAAAGTTAATGTGGTCTCAGTCTTTTACCCGACTGTAACACTGACACACACACACTTATACACTTGCATATACTCACAGAGGATATCAGTGCTCGTTGAAGCAAAACCAATTAAATAATCACAATACCACTATTAGAGCAGCTGATGAAAGCTTATCATGCTGAACTCACATGACACTTGTCAAAAGAATAGACATGTAGACGCTTCGGGTGTTCAGCAGCTCGTCAATTCAGACATATCAAGAGAATTTATCATTCCGGTTTAGTCAAACATCCTTAAGTCTTGTGAGGACGTCTGAGATTTCTGTTCATCCTCAGAGCACAAAAGAATTCCCTATTTTATCCTCTCGGATATCCAAGATAGCCTTCAGAAATTATTGGAAATAAATTGAGGGTTTATGGGTATTTTTAGGATATGGAGCTCATCAGAAGGCCGGAAGAGGTGCACCCTGCTGGGTTTGCATAAGGAAACGAGTTCCTTAACACTAAACAGATGGCCAAAATCCATATCTTGGAAAAGTGCAACCATGTGATGAGGATGAGGAGAGGAACGAGGGGGAGCTGGAAGGGTCATTTCAAAGTAGTGGTATTATAGGTGAAAGAGGCATAATGGGTGCCTCGAGGAGATCCAGCATGATAAAGAGCACTGTGATCAGGTCTTCAGCATGGCAGCACATCTCTCAACTGGAAAGAAAGATGGAGGAAACTATTATAATGCTCTTAAAGCATCTATGACTCCAGTTAGCGAAGCGCGGCGGGATTAAAGGATTCTGTGCTATTGTGATAAAGTTGGAGGCTAAGTGCATCAGGCAGAGCTCTGGTTTGGGGGGCCATTATGGGTGCGATTCCCTTACGGCGCTATCTTTAACCGATTAAGGGTGTCAAAAACATTTGAGCCGGGGAGATTTCACCGCTCTCATGGAGCCTCCCACATCTTGCAGTGATCTGCGGTTTTATTTGCGCCACCCTGGCCCCTGTTATCTTGTATGCCCTTGTACATCAGCCCGGGAAGAAACTCAAAAGATTGCTGTTTAAACAGCTCCTATTGTTCCCATAAGAGTTTTATCCATTGGTGATGAGGAACACATGGCCTAGGGGCGGCAAAGCGCAACTTACATGGCTCGACTTCATTATACCAGCCATGCAGCTTTAGCTCAAACAAGCGAATGTGTCTTTTCCTATGCTTACCTCACAGATTTATTAGCAAGCTAACATATAATTTCCTATAAATATGTCCAGTCTTCTGAGGAAAAACAAGAGTCATTTTGGACTATTATGATTCTTGTAAGTCCTAATGGTTAGCATTGATGTTTGGGCAGGCTTATGCATTACTGTTTGTCTCCAGCAACAAGAAAACGATCTCTCTCATTGACCACATCAATGAACCACCGCAGTGCATAATCCCTCCATACATCTTGTACGTTTCATTATCATTTCAAAGGTGTTTGAAAAATTACGCCTCCGGCCCAATCCTGCCGCCAAGTGGGAGCGGAGTTAAATGATCCGGCGACCTCAATTACCGCAGAGTTAAGCAGCTGATATTGTAATTATTGGCTGCCAAACAAAATCCCATATGCACTCATGCGCAGGTTGGCTCGGCAGCAATAAGGCACCAACCGGGAGGGCAGAGAGCAGACCTGGAGAGTTTATTTATATCATCAGTTCAATTATTGCTGGTGATTCAGAGCCTCCATCTAACGGTTAGTGCGGTCATAAAAAAACCCAAACGTATTTATGCACGTGAATTATAAATAAGAACCGAAAAAGACTCAAAGGAAAACGAGACGCTCTATAAAAATTATATCAAACTGCAAGTTTTGTTCTTTTATTTATAAGCATCAGCTGCTTCACATTTCCTAAATTGATTGGCGGGAACACATGAGTATCAGAAATTCAAAACAGACTTTTTTTCTGGGTGGAGCACTGGGATCCTTTAGAAGACAATCGAAAAAAGGATCTCAGTGTTTTTGGTGTCTGTTTCAGATCTGCCACAGTTAACTTGCTGGAAAGTGTTCTTAACAAATTTTGTGGTGTGAGAGCACTACAAAAACACGACCAACCAGAATGATATTGCCTGACTAAAGCAGACTTCCTGATTGTGTTTCTGATTGTGAGAGTGTCACATCCAGGGTTGTTGTTCTTGAAATGGTGCAATAGCGTGCCAATATCTTGCTGCTTTGTGTTTATACTCGGCTGGGCTTTTTAAATTATTTATTTATTCTTTACGTAATACTGATGTTTACAGACCTTTTCAGGGTATTTTCAGGTAGGGATAAGAATCATAAAAAATGCAAGGTAATGCAATCCAATAATTGACCTTATATATTAAAAAATAATATTAAACAAAAACATATTTCTTTCATATTTTTAATGAAATACTGTAACTTTACATTGACAAAACCCCAAAACATTGTGAAAGTGCAAACCAGACAATGGGGTTTTATGCATTCACTTGTTTTTGACTTTTAACTTCATTGATGTGGCAATATGATTAAAAACTTTGCCCAACGTTAACAAGTTATTGTTTTGTTGGTGGTCTTGATGAAAGCGTTTGAATATATTGTTGTTTTTTTGAGGGTTGCAAAAGCTTGCAATTTAAGAACTGGACGAACTTTCAGTGGATTGGTTTAATTACATCCCATCAGTCATTCTGATCAAGGAATGGAATGGTTGGTTCATATTAGAGTTCATGTTTCGTCGTATGTAAGATGGGTACTTGTTTTCTTACTGTGCAAGAGTACAGTAGCTAATGAGTTGGGGGTGTTGGGGGAATTGGTCAAGTGACGAGAAATTCTCTTGGCTGAAAGGGATGTGGTTAAGGGACCAGAAGGGGGGGGGTGCAGAGGGAGAAAGCCCCTTTATTTTCACTTTGGTCATCAAACATGGGTACACTCTGGTTTCTGCCTGTCTGTCATTTCTTTAAGTGCAAACAGATCCATGTTTGGCTTCCAAAAAAAGGACCAAGACAGCAATACTGATTGCAAGGAATGTGCAAGGGTCCTCTCTTCAACGGTTAGTACTCTCAGATTGTATGGGGGGTGTGGGCAGTTGTATGTGTGTGAGGTTTGGACTGCTGGGAGATTTGTCTTGGATGAAACTTAAATTAAATGAGGCGTTTTAATGACTTTATTAGCAAAACTCTGCAAAGCCATCTGGCAAAGGGCAGCAGACCCTGGAGGCAGTACTGAGGAGGTTTGTCCCACTGCCTCAGTGGAGATTCAGGGAAACGTCTAGACTCACTAAAATCTCTGTACTTGTACACTAAAGAAAACTTGTAAAGTCTCAGGAACTGGCTTATGATCATACGCAACGTGGAAAATATCTAAGTCAATGTCTCGTTATCGTTGTAGAGAGAGCAGACTTGTGTTTTCATGACCTCAGCTTATTTATATTTGCTCTTTCATGATTCTCATTGACTGTAGTAATAGAGAAAAGCCAGGGAATTAACAATGAAAAGAGATGAGAATGCGATCAAAAACTTGCTTGTCAGTGTGTCGGAACGTGTGCCATTTGGTACACATGCTCTGACACATTCAATTGGGAAATTTAAATTCAGCCACATGCAGAAAGGAATGAAGCGTTGTGTCAGTGAAGCGTCGTTAACCTCATGGGTTACTTGTCTGGTGAAGTAAGGAAGTTCATGGATGGCCAGGTGGGGCCCTGGAGGTCTTCAGCTATAGAAGGGCAAGGCTTTGACCTATGAAAGCAGCAGGAGGGTGGATGCTGGTGTCGTGATCATGGATAACCTTGACTTTTGACTTTAGCCGCCAAGAGTGCTGAGAGCAAGTCTAATTTTTCCATCTGCTGCATAACCAAATGACACTTGAGGGGTCTGGCCAAAGTGCTCAGAATTTAACCTGTAAAAAATGCTGGGTTAAAAACAACCCAAGTTGGGTTGAAAATGGACAAACCCAGCAATTGGGTTGTGTTAAATAAAACTGTCCAGCATGTTGGGCAAACATTTAACCCAACCGCTGGGTTTGTCCATTTTTAACCCAATTTGGGTTGTTTTTAACAAATGCTGCGTTGTTTCAACCCAAATCTGTGTCAAATATGGACAAAGCCAACCACTGAGTTAAATTTTTTAATTAATTTTTTAACCTAATTGTCCATATTTGACCCAAAATTGTGTTGAAACAACCCAGCATTTTTTAAAGTGTAATTTTTGTCTTCATCTTTTAATTCACGACAACAACCCTCTGAATATAACAGTCATTGCACAAACACTTCTCAATAAACCTGGTCTTTGATCTCATGCTTGTGTTCCATGAATAAAAACACAAGCATATGCCATTCACCCTAATGCACACACACACACATGCTCACATATTCCCTCTGCCCTTTCATTATGCACACACACAAACACTCCTCCCACCTCTGTCATTATTTATCCACATACACACACTCACAAACACACCATATTCCCCTCAGGTTCATTATTCAAATACAATAGCGGCCTTCTGCAGCTCGATCGCAGGTGAGCAAGTCCATTCCCTCAGTGCTCATAGCTCAATTCCCTGAGCGGTGTAATCTCTGGCCCTTGCTCCCACCTTTGTAAATGTCTGGCCCTGAAGCTATGATTAACTTAATTCCCATATTCGCTCACCGTGAGAAAGCTTATATAAAAGCGCACGCTCGTACCGGTCAAAGCAGCCCCATCAGCGAGAACTACCCACAGCATGACCAGATGTCCTTCAGAAAAATGGAACTGCTATAAAATGCAGCGCTCTATTGAACGCGGCAGCGTTAGGGACACTTGTTGTAGCGTTCCTACGGTCCGTCCCTGTTGCTCAGTCCCCCTGCCCCGGAAAGCAGAATATGTAGGAGCTAATGGGGTCTAAGGAAGGTGGAAATGTGGCCTGAGGGGCTGCAGCCGGTGTGAGAGGCCCTGATTTATGATCCAGCACATAAAATGCTCAGTAATGCCACGCCACAGCTGAACTCAATTTCAGCCCGGGCCTGGGTGTTAACAAGGTAGACAAGCTATTTAGCAGAGGTTTAACACCACCACGGGCTGTTGTTCTTACAGTAATCTGCATAGGTGATTTGAGAGTCTCCCTGCGTGTCCACTCACACCTGGTCGAGATTGTCACGGGGCGTGTAAGTTCGAACGGGGGCAAAGCGTTAAAGTCATCGACTCATTCACGCTCAAACGAATCGACTCAACTTCCTCCTTAACTCTAAGCCCCCCCCCAGCCAGCCCATGTGTAGACCCTCGGGGGAACCATATCTTTAACTCTGGAAAGGATGCTGATGTTTATTTAAATACGGCCTCATCAGTGGGCCTTAATAAATCAACCTGCCTTCATGATGTCATAATCAGTGAGATCATCCCCTGTAGAGGTAAAATTCACCATCTATGGAACATTCCACCAGCTGAAGCACAGGGGGGCTTGACTTACGGCCCTGGGGAGCCACACACACTGATCAAACCGGATAATGGGGAAAAATGACCCGCCGCAGTCAAATGTCATATTAATCAGCCATTGTGGATGGAATGGCACACGATGTGTGGCAAGGCTGCACGTTACCTCATTGTGCCAACGTGTTCCCAGTAGGCACAACAAAGCATTCTTAACTTCGTGATTAGTTTATAGTCCAACGATTTCCACTTTCCAAAGCACGAAACAAAGAGTTTTCATCAGTTGTTTTTCAACTCTAAATGACCATTTATTTTTCTCCGAATAATTAGAGCTCAATTTCTTGCTCATCAGAGCTGTAATGGAAGGGGGACGAGAGGAACTGGGCCTCAATGTCTGAGGCTCTGGCTGAAGCTCAAGATTCACAAGGGAAATAATCATCACACAGCCTTACATTTGATCAACGCTAAAGGGCCCAAGGTTTCATGTGTAATTTCTTATGGTTTATACATTTAGCAGCTGGAAGGCTCATGGGTAGGATCTAACCATCCTTTAGACTTCACATTCTTGGCTCGCAGAGAGACAGAAACCAAAGCCGACTGGTTATTGTTGGAATGTGTAGCATTGAAAAGCGATAGCATTGGCCCTTGAGTGACGCTTAGAAAACAAACAATTACCAATGAGCGACGGATGATAGTGTATCTCCAGGATTGGAAAGACAAGAGCTAACAGCCGGTAAAAGAGGAAGCCGGCATGGCAGCACAGGAAATGTTGTGTTTATGCAGAAGGTGTTTTAGCTAAATTAAGGGGTAGTAATGGCAAGACTCTTCAAGATAGCAGTTAGAGTACAGGGAATATGGGCAGTGCAGTTTAATTATCACTGATACAATACCCTCAAAAATACACCTTAGTGCGTTATCTAGCTCTAAATGTGCATTTTAGTACATATTAGGTACTAATATGCAGCCTTTAGAGGTACAAAGTTGTCTGTTTAATGGGGACATATCATAAAAATCTGACTTTTTCCATGTTTAAGTGCTATTTTCGGGTCCCCGGTGCATCTACCAACCCACAAAATGTGAAAAAACTGTGTTTTGGTAAGCCTTCCTCTGCAAGCATGAGAAAACGAGCCGTTCAGATTTCGCTCACCTTGTGATGTAGGAAGGGGATCTTATTATAATATTACTGCCCTTTAATCTGCACATTTCTGCACGTTTTCGCAACTTCCCCAACAGTAGGCAGTTAAAACATGGTATAATGAAAAATCCATGGGGTATTTTAAGCTGAAACCTCACAGATACATTCTGGGGACACCTGAGATTTTTTTTTTTTAAGTTGCTTGTAATTATTGCATGTTGCAGTTAATGCATATTATGCATATTATTGCAATATTCCAATTATTGCATAACTTACTAATTTACGATAGATAGATAGATAGATAGATAGTTTTTTTTTGTCTAGTAGTGTACATGAGCACAACTCATAGAGTCATATTTCAAGCACAAACAGACAGTGGCAGGGAGTGAATAGCCAGAAAATTCCATGACTATAAGGGTGAATTGGATTTGATGTCCTTGTGAAGGGCAGCAAAGGGCTCCGCATGTGGATGAGGGAGGTGAGATGTTTATTGTCACAGGGCGGCCAGCTACGAGAACACTGTTTGGCCGGCATGTGGCGGTGTGGCTGATTTGATTAGGAAGTCGGATAAACTGAGTTTCGACACTAATCTCAGGAAGCAGTTTACACACAGCGGCCGGGCGACTGAGGCGGCTCGCTGTCCCCGTAATGGCAACACTATTGACAAAAGCCATTTCTGTCACTCATTCCCCCAATGCACATTTGTCCTGCTGTGAATCAAATGAGAGGGTTGGCTCTTTTATGAAATGCCTGTGTCTTATAATGATCCTTGGTGTCTCACATGGGCATCACCGTGTAGGTGGGCAGCAATCTGCTCACTCTCACTGGATTCTTGTTTTTAGCAGATTGGAACTTTGTTTATGGGCAAATTGGTCGGAAAATGATTGGGAACACTTTATGCTCAACCTCCACTGCCAGGGCAAATGAAGCAGACAGTTGAGTAACAAATGTAAATACTGAATAAAACTGCATCATCTGCATACTTGTCCTTCTTTTTAGTTTATATCATGTCAGTGTGGTCATTTCCCATGTGGAAATTTCCATTTGCATTTGCTAGGGATGTATATTTGCTAACAGTACATTTGATTTCCTTTTATTTATCAGTATTGATCAATATTTAATTGTTCATGCTCATTTCCCCTATTTATACGTTTAGATGACCTTTGCCATCTTCTTCTGCTCACTTAAATTTAATCTTTAATACTGATAATTTATAACACAGTTTAATGTAATCAATCTTTAGCAAATCTCAAAAATCTTTTAGTGTTTTCTTTTTAACTTATTTAGATGCTATTAAAATTCTATACTAGTTTGTCTATTTATTGGTTATTGACTATAGCATGAACATAATTACCGACTTTCAACAGAATTTTAATTGGTGCATCCTTCGTTTTTTTCTGTCTGCTGCAGCCAGTGCTACATATCCTGATTTTTCCTAGCTACTGTGGTTAAGAAAACATTCCCAACGCCTCTGCCTACTGATACCAACTGCCACTGTCTGGCTGAACCTTCAGTGTGTTAATGTGGTCACATCTAAGTTTGTGGATAAAGGTGATGGCTTCCTGAGCACCAGACCTATACGGCCTCCTACATCCCTCCACCAGAGATTAATTTATTGATTGGTTGGTTCAATGGTGGAGAGAAGCCTGGGGGCTCCATCTTGTGGTCAGGGATGCATCTGCATCTTTTGTTCTCTCTCTCTCTTTCTCTCTCTCTCTCTCTCTCTATCTGTCTCACTCTCAAGCCTTCCTCCCTTTTCTTTTACTGTTCTCTCTCACACACACATTCTCATGTTACCATAAATAAGCCGGAGAGTAATAAAAGAAAATACATTCAGAGATACTGGGAGATCAAGACAAATGTAACTTCGACATGCTCCATGTGTGAAATTAAACCTTTAAAAAGAAAAAAACTGGAAATAAATTTCTTCTCTAGTATTTAGCATGTTAACTAAGCACTTGAGTCACGATCTGGCTTTTTTCACCCACTGTGGTGATTATTCATAAATGGAAACGTTTGTTTATCCTTCTCTGCTGGGTGGCCATTGTTGGAAAGCAGAACAATATTTTACAACATGTTAAAAGAAACTCATGCTGATTGGGGCCCCGCGGGGCCCGGCCTCGTGTACTAACTCCAAGTTGTTCTCTCTACCTCTCTTCCTCTCTATGGACGCAATTACACTTTTCTCAGGTTGGGTTACATGTTAATTAGCGTGCTATGTTGACCTTTTTAGACTCATATGTTGAGTAATTACAGAGCATGAAAACCTATTTTGACAATGGTGCTCCGCTTTTTTCCTTCACAGATCTGTGTCCAGATTTTTGTAAAACATGAAGGTTTTTGCATGGCACCCATGGTCTCCTGCTTGCCCCCGTAACCTCTCAAAATATTCCACCCTTTTCCACTTCCACGTTTCCCATTATTAGATTTAGAATAAAACCTCCTGGGCCCAATAGACTTAACAGCCCCCATTTATACCACATAATCATTCAGTCCAGCCTGCAGCTACAATTGGCTGGGCACATGATTTGTGATGTTGTGTTATTGCATATGCGTATTCTGTGCATTTCTGTAATTGAATACTGCTGAATGTCATCCTTCTATATATATTGACTCAGCCCTCGGTATGTCACAGGTGCGTGGTCACGCCTCATGATCAAGAGCCCCAGATTCACCAATCAGCTGTAGGAATTGAACGGCAACGAGGTCTTGCGTTCATCAATGTTTTTTGTGGACAATGCAGAGGATGGCAGATTGAGGTTTGCCAGATATGGCTGACTTAACCAGTTTTGCCTGTAATTCGATTAGCTGGACATTAGCCATTTACCCACGCTAACTGGATTACTCTCATTTTAAAGAGCTTAGGGTTATTAGCTGGCCGAAAGCAAGCAGCCACCCCTGCTTTCTATGCAGCTTCCTATCTAATGCATTCTAAGAACCTGACAAACAAATCTGATCTGGATTAGAGTTTGGAGTTTTGTATGTTTGCTGCGCTGTGGTTCTTCTTGTCTTTAAAGAATACTGGCTTGCCTGATTTACACTTGTTCTGAGCATTTTCCCCCGATGGATGGATGGATGGATGGAAAGGACATATGAATGGATGGATGGATGGATGGATGGGGCATATGAATGGATGGATGGGGTGGATGGATGAATGGGTAGGTAGATGGATAGAAGGTAGATAGGCGGATGGATGGATGGAAAGGGCAAATGGATGGATGGATGGGGTGGATGGAGGAATGGGTAGGTAGATGGATAGAGGGTAGATAGGTGGATAGATGGATGGATGGATGGATGGAAAGGGCAAATGGATGGATGGATTGATAGGGCGTATGGATGGATGGATGGGGTGGATGGAAGAATGGGTAGGTAGATGGATAGAAGGTAGATTGGCAGATGGATGGATGGATGGATGGATGGATAGATGGATGGAAAGGACATGGATGGATGGGGCATATGGATGGATGGATGGATAGATGGATGGAAAGGACATGGATGGATGGATGTATGTATGGATGGATGGGGCATATGGATGGATGGATGGATGGATGGATGGATAGGGTGGATAAATGGATGGATAGATTGATAGGGCATATGGATGGATGGATGGATGGATGGATTGATGGGGTGGATGGAAGAATGGGTAGATGGATAGAAGGTGGATAGATGGATGGATAGATGGGGCATATGGATGGATGGATGAATGGATACATAGATACATAGACAGATACATAAATGGAGAGTGACAGATAGAGGAATGGATGGATGGATGGATGGATTGGCATATAGATTATATAATATAATTTTATAGAACGTTTTACACACACTCACTCACACACACACACACACACACACACACACACACTCACACCTGCCTCTTCATGTCTGTGGTTAGTGGTGTATTGCAGTTTGGTAATTACACTGTCTCTTTTCATCCTTTCACCCCGAGAGTGACTTATATTTGGCCACTGAAGGTGCTTCTTTTGTGTGGATTGTGTTTTCATGTAGACACAAACACACAAAGCCTTGCTCTCGACGCCCCTCACCACTACCACCAACACCACCAAGCCACCTGCACCGCTGGCTCTGGAGTTAATTGGACAGCATGGCTCCTGGTCTCCGTGGCAACTGTGACCTGCTGCAAGATGGATGGAAACTTCTGCCTGAACCCCCAGAACCACTCCCACCCCCAGCCAATCTCCTAATCTCCTAGTTTTATTTATGAGTGCCGAGAGGCCCCTCACCGTGGACGGAGCGCGACTCAGCTGTTCCCTCCAACCCACTCACTTTAAAAGCTCTTAAATCCTATTGTCTGATTAGCAGCCTCATCCTTTCTTCAACATCTCCCCTTGTTTTGGACGGCTTTGCTCTCAAGCCTTTTGCGAGGACTGGGAAAAGGACGTTGCAGTGTCGTTCTCTGTCCAAAAGCCGTCCCATCTTGAAATCAGACATGCACTCTCCTCATCTCTCATAACTGACGTTTTATTGCGACTATAAATGATCCTAAAAGCTTGTTGTGCGTCTCAGACTCGGTCCAGGGCAAGACGGCGCAGAAAAAAGAAAATTAAACCAAATGGCACACAAAGAATAAAAAGTGAATTAACCAATAACAAATCACCCCCCGCGCCCAGCCTCTCCCCTTTTTTCTTCACTAACTCATCTAAATTTGCTTGACGTCTTTTGGGCTGGGAGCCAAAAAGGCTTTTAGAGGCATAAAGTGTATGGATCAGGATAAATCACATTAAGCGATCCAATTTAATTAAAGCATTGACAAAACATAATAGATACTAAGGCAGGGGGGGGGGACCTTTTCTATTTATAATATCCATGCACGGACTCTTTCTCGGAGGCAGCGGAGGAATGTAGAAGCTTTAGCAGACACCCAAGGGAGCGTTTGAGCTCATTTTCTTTGATTTAGAAGCTGCCTTCACCTCCCTCCATAGTGACTCCGACCCTCACCTCCTCCCTCGCCATCAGAAAGAAAAAAAGCAAGTAAGGACAGCGTAATGAAGCGAGTGCTGTCCTGGTTTAGCCTGCGTCAGCTCTTGGGATGATCAATAGTGAAATATTTTTATTCATAAAGCACTGAGTTAATTAAATCAAGGAGTCTTTGAGCTACATGTAAGACATAAGCAAGGGCAGTTAAACGACTGGAGAGGAATACAAAGCTGACGCAGCCGGATACTGATCAGTGAACAAGAGCTCTACGTTCATTTCATTTCCATACACACATCCTTCCAACAAGTCTGACTTTAGCGACATCCTGGTGTTCACTAACTTACTGCTGTCACAAAAGAGTTTAATAAGACTGCAATGGGTTTCAGATCAGTGAATCTTCCTATGCGTTTCACCATCCTGTTGGTACACAAAACAATACAGCTGAACGTTTATGAAAAAAATCATAACGACATTGTAGTCGCTATTTATTCAGTTTAAAATTAAAATGCATTTTTTTGAGATATTTTGATGATCCTTTTCCATTAAAATCACTGAAATGTCTACAATGCACTGTATAGTACATCTGATTTTCATGTGTAGACATTTTTTCTCTTTTTGTACACAATACCTTTCAAAAATTAATACTGTTATTCAGCAAGGATGCAGTCAATTGATCAATAAAGACATTTATTAAAGATCCATGTTTCAAATAAACGCTGTTCTTTTGAACTTTCTATTCATCAAATGACTGAAAAAAGCATATCATGACTTCCACAAAAATATTAAGCACCACAACTGCTTCTAACATTGATAAGAGCAAAACAGCATATTAGAATGATTTCTGAAGGATCATGTGACACTGAAGACTGGAGTAATGATGCTGAAAATTCAGCTTTAAATCTCAGGAATAAATTACATTTTGCCATCACAGGAATTTATACAATTTTAAAATATATTAAAATAGAAAAACAGTTATTTTAAGTTGTTATTATGGAGTAAGAAAAAAATGACTGACACCAAACTTTTGAATGGTAGTGTATTTTTGTCCATATTTCAATCCTTGTGCCATACACATATTTGAGGAAAAACCCCTAACCCTAACTATCATATTTATATCTGAAAGCAACATCAATAATATTTTAATGGTTTTAAAGTGAAGCTGAAGGATCACCTTAGTAATTTATGATATCATATTGTAGAATTACATTTCATGATTTCTTAAAAATAACATTAACATTAAAAATGATATACAATATTTAGTATATATATATACTGCCAAAAAAAAACAAAAAAAACCCTGTTATATTTCATGTCAACTAATTTCATAAATCACAAATAAAGTTTTTAAAAGTGTAAAAAAACATAATTGAGATATAATTAATTTTTTTTTTATTAAGTGTTAACAATGAGATTATGTGGTTTTTATAATCAATTAACACTGCTTTTGCCATTTTTTACAAGATGGACAAAATTTGTCACCAAAAAAGTCATTCGGTTTAACCAAAATTTCAGTTTTACCAAATGACACTTATACCGAAGTGTTATCTGGTTATACCGAATGACAATTTTTCAAACAATGCTAACAGGCTGATATCTAGCTAGATAGCAAAAGGACAATCAAACATTTTATATTTAGTACAAGTTTTTAAAATATTACAACATTTTCCATGTTTTATAGCGGTTGTACCAAATGACCTGATGTTTCGGGACATGCGTATGAGCAAGTGAAAACATGAATTTTTCAAATAGTTAAAAGAGAGAGTTACTTTGTTGCACGACCATGTGGTCCTTTGCAGGTGTCTGATGATGTCACATCCTGTCACATGATATTGACCACATGACTTGATCTAAAATGATCTCTTTATATTGGTTACTCCGAATGACATCAATGAAATTCATTTTTCCGGACATTATTTCTCGTAACAAATCAACGACTTCTACAAATAATTTTAATACCATTTTGCATTATGTTGATATATGATGTTATAAAATCATGCCACGATAAAAAATATATACATTTATTACATTTTAAGATGTTTTAATCACAAATGAAATGGCTGTATTGGCCTTTGGACGGTTAAAGCGAATGACCTTTTGACACTTCAAAATCTTTAAAATACCTTTATATGTAGCAAAATATAATTAAAACCTTTTGGATTCAATAAAAGAGATCTAGTTGTACTACCTTACATACTTTGGATGTCATATATTTGTTTTTTATTATTATTAAGGCCCTTTGGGGGAAAAAAAAGACCCGTCACGTCATTGAAGGGTAGTAAAAGCCTACTTCAGACCAGAATGCTTTAATTGATTTAACTGGCAGACGTTTATTAACCTTCACACCTGTTTGCCTTCATCATCCTGTATGCAGCGCTGCAGGTGAAACTTCCATCTAAATATCAGTAATGTGACTGAACGATCCGGCACACTTTCACATTTGCAGCCTGCGTGTGATTCGTCGCTGGTTCTGTGCCACCTGCCAAAACGTAATATTTACATCTGCTCTATTCCATTTAAGAGAAAGATTTCAGTGGAGAGACTGGAATAATAACTTCTAATAACCGAAGGGAAGAAGAAGATCTGCTAGCTGGTGATTCACACAGAATGAGACAGGAGAGAGATAGAGCGAGCGGCCTGGGTCCAATGAAAAAGCTCCTATACTCAATGTAATTAAGAACTACTGTCATCCTTAAGGCCAATTACACTATACAGTCTTTCAGGGCCAGAAATCCATAGTGTTTTAATTTGCCTCCATTTTTAAAAGTGGCCATAAAGCAAAGTGGAGATTCCAGCCAGCAGCGAGAGAGGGCCGCCCATCACGACCATAACTGGAGCTGTAAAAGAGTGAATTACGAGGCTGCAGCGGGGTCACTATTTATTATTCACATTTCTATATATCTTTATCGAATAAGTGTTACGTGAATTGCCGTTCCAGTGGGAAAAGGCTTTGCCGATGCATGCTTTACAGTAGATGCAGCTCGTCATGTGAAACTGCCCCTCGAATGGATATGGACTGAAGACGTCTCGGGTTTCATAAAACATTTTGGCTTATGGATTGCCAGAGGGGGTCGTCTTCTTTCTCCTTGTTCTAGCTGTGTCTTTAATGAAAGATATCAGAAATGTGCATCTCATAACCTGGCAACGGCATCCGACCCGGCCAGCTTGCTGTCATAACCTGTCAGTTCAGGGAGTCACAGTTATGGCCTGATTCCTCATGACACCAAGATGAAAAACAAATATGCCTCCAGACTCCGAATCCTAAGGCCAAGGGTGTGTTGTAATACTCTCTCTTTTCTTGTAGGGCTGGTTTCACTTCAGAACAGTCTTAACAGCGATTTGGATGTGACCCCTAGCACACACACACTCACATGCAGACACACTTTTAACTGGTCATCCCTGAAGCAGTCGGGTCAGATGTAATATGACAGCGACGCAGTTGGCCCCAGTTATGAGTGCTAAATGAATAATGTAATGTAATATATCTGGCGAGAGCAGCTGGAGGGTTTTAATAACCTTTCACCTTACTCTTTGTGATCAGGTGTGTACGCTCAGATGTGTGTGATCGTATGAGCACGTTCAGGGCGATCTGTCGTTGCTGGCAGGACTTAACAGAAGCGTGTAGGAACCCACTGACAGGAATCAGGGCCTCTGCGAGAATCTCGGACTCTAGATTCAATTTGCCATGCAGATAACAGTCCTGCCAAGAGCAAGAGTGAACGTAAGACAGCGCTTGATAGATAATGAGTGAGGCATGGGCATGGTGAGAGACGTATCAACGGTCCAGTCACCCAGCTGGGCTGCGGTTTGCGCTTGATAAGCTTGATGGAAGGAGACAGATGTCTGTTTTGACTTTACAAGAAAGAAAGAAGGAAAGAAAAGCCCATGTGCTCTGGATCTGTGAATCATGAGAACCATTGAAATTAGACTTGTGTGATACTGTATCAACAAGCAGTCCTATCCAGACGAGGATTAGATTTCTCCAAGGGCTGAGTTAGCCGAAACATAGTAAGTAGTTTGCTCTGTAATTTATACTGAGATGAAAAAACACAGCCATGTTTGATTTTACAAGAGATTAACACAAATTTACCTGACCTCCTCAGGGAAAACCGGTCCTGCCTCTGTCGTGTGTGACTGTGTGGACGAGTGATATTTGTCTATAAAACCTTTTATGTAGAAATCAAGATTCATTGATAAGTTTTCACTTACATATACAGTCAAACCAAAATTTATTCTGATACCTTCAACATTTCACACATTATCACAGTTTTTCGCTCTAGTTTAGGTCCAATTACCAAGCAATGCTTAATTTTGTACAGTCTGTGGTGTAAAAAGGTTGCATTAGCAATTAAATAAAAACACTTAAGCAAAACATGGTCAGGTCAAAGTGTCTGAATCATTTTTGTCCCAAGTTTTAATAGTCCACTGTATGAAGAATTTTTGGGTATAATATGTCACAGTTACTTTATTTTGCTATCCTCACTTACATAAATGAACTATAGTGTCCTGCACCCACTAGTAAAAAAATATCAAAAATTATATCTGGTGTCTGAATAATTTTTAGTTTTTGTATACATACACTACCAGTCAAAAGTTTGGACACGGTAGGATTTTAATTATTCATCAAGGAATCCTGAAAAAAAAAGTGCACAACTGTTTTCAACATTGATAATAATCATAAATGTTTCTTGAGCAGCAAATCATCATATTAGAATGATTTCTGAAGGATCATGTGACACTGAAGACTGGAGTAATGATGCTGAAAATTCAGCTTTGATCTCAGGAATAAATTACTTTATAAAATATATTCAAACAGAAAACAGTTATTTTAAATTGTAATAATATTTCACAATATTACTGTTTTTTAATTAAATAAATGCAGCCTTGGAGAGCAGACAAAACTTCTTTTAAAAATCTTACCGTGTCCAAACTTTTGACAGGTAGTGTATATTTTTTCAGTGTACTGAAAATGTTAATATACACTACTGTTAAAATATTTGGGGTCTAAGATTTTTTTGAAAGGGAAATGAACTTTTATTCAGCAAGCAATTTTCTATTCATCAAAGAATCATGAAAAAATGTGTCATGTTTTCAGCTGTGATAATAATAGGAAATATTTCTACCAAATCAGGATATTAGAATGATTTCTGATGGATCATGTGACACTGAAGACTGGAGTAATGATGCTGAAAATTCAGTCTTCCCATCACAGAATTAAATGTTACAAAAAATATATATATAAATAGAAATAGTTATTTCAAATTTCATATTATTACAGTTTTGTTTTAAAGTAACAAAACAGTAATGTTATAATTATTATTATTAGTAGTAGTAGTTGTAGTATAAAACTGAATTTAAACTAATTGAATTATTAGGTAAGCCATTATTTAATAGTTATCTTATTTATAGTTTCTACATAAAAATTTAGGCCTGTATAAAAGATTTATTTTTTTTGCTTGTGCAGAAGGCTCTTATATGGAGATGCCTGAGCATGTTTTATACTAATTACAAAATGCATAAATATGCTCTCTCATTTAAAATGTTCCAGATTTAGCAAGTTATTTTCATGATTTGTTATCACAAAATTTTCTCTTTTGTCAAATCAACTTAATGAATTAATGTGGTTCAGATAACATAATAATTTGAATTTCTGTTGATTAAACCAATAGCCTTCATTGTATCAACTCAAATTTTTAATTTCAATGAACTCAAAATTTCAAGGCAACCAGGTTACTTACTTTTTTAAGTTAAACCGAGATATTTAACTGATGTTTTTTTAAAAAAAAGATTTACAGTGAAGATGAAGGGTAAGAAGGATATTGTGCATATATGCACTTGAGAAACTTGTGTGTGTGTGAGTATTTATTGAATGAGACTTACCTCTCTCGGCAATTCTGCATTATTTGAGTTCCTACTGTACAGTGATGTTTCCTTGACTTCCTTACACAATCACTCTTTTCCTTTGTGCTTTAAACAGAGTGAGAAAACAACAAAAGTGAAGCAAATAACCTTCTTATAAAAGTGCACCATTCCATTTTTCAGTGAAGAGATAAGAGTGACGTTCGTAAAGCGTGATAAGAAAGATAATTGAACGACATACTCTCAATACTTTTTACTGTGTTTTGTAAGCCGGCAGCATATTGATATTCCTCAAGCATTCTGCTTAGGACATGGAACACGCTGTCTGGAAAATGGATGGATGGACTCTGCTTAAGATTTGTTCTTTGTTGGAGAATTCAGCCCAAACTTTCAGACTTTTCTTTGTGGCTAATTTGAACCTAAGGTATACCATTGAAATTCTTAAGCAATGGTTAAAGAGTTTGAAAATCTCCAATTGATTTACACCGACAGAACACTGAGCTTTCGAAATGTATATTGAACTCTTATTGGTCTTCTCCTCCTTGCATATATTTAACCGTTTATAGTTGATTCCTATGTGCATCCGACTGAAACAAGATGTGTGCTGAGTGTCAAGACAGCGGCATTTCAAAATTTCTCGTATGTAGCGTTTCATTCTGTCTAACCTTTGTCTCTGTGTGTGTGTGTGTGTGTAAGGATAGATCCTCCTTGCAGCTCGGCTCTCATATCCTTGCGTGTTGCTGAGCGTTTATCTGTAATATGTTTTGGCGTTGCCAGGTTGTCTGGACATGGGAGCTGTAATGGAATCAAAGGGAGATTTATGGCAGGCATCCTGACAGTCGGAGAGAGCAGGGCCAAAGCCAAATGAAATTAATGAAATTTGCAAGCAGATTGCTAGAGGAGGGGGACCAGTGCATCTCTGTCCTTTAACAAACACTGTTTGGTTCATGTCTGGTTTGAATCTGTATCTTTAACTTTAACTTAAAGCATTAATTCAAGCTTCTGTTAAGATGGCCAATTTGACGCTAATGATAGCAGTGCATACCAGGACTGAGTTCAATTTATTATTTCCTAAAAGAAAAGAAAAAATCACCAGTATTTATAAGTGTTATGCTGTTTCTAATTCTGTTTTAAAGATTCTTTGGAGAGCTTGTATTCATTCTGAAGTCGCATAGATTGTTTCATTATCCATGTGTAATTAATATAGTGTCAAAGTAGATGAAATATGTGCATTGCTACATTTTGCCGGCCAGTATAATTCTCATATCTCATAAACTTCTATTATCTCTTTATAGTTGCACGTAATTCTTCATTAGAAATCATCTAATTCAACCCAAATCCTGTGGGGCTGTTTTTTTTTTTTTTCTTCTTCTGACATGGACTCTGTCGCTCCTCAGCGAGAGCACTGCTGAGACTGATTGTGTTTCATAAGTGCCTTTATTTGGCTGGGACGATTTGCCTTTTTGTAGAAATAATGAAAAAGGTTCCACTGAGTAAACAAAGCAATAAAACATTTATTAGCAGTGGAAGTGCTGTAAAGTACTACGCTGTGCTTCTCGGCTCGCCGAGGACGTGCGAGGTTGGTGCTTCGCCATTCATGAAGAATTAAAAAGCCTAGCCAAAGAGAAGTTTCCTCTGTGCTCCTCACCATCTCTGCACTTTATCTGTTTTGCATTTAGACCATCAAAGGCGACAGGGATTCGTTCATGCCCAGCGTGATGATGGTATAAACAGCGCTCCTATTTTCCCACTCTGTGGCATACGAACATGGGATGTTATGGGTTTTTACTCTGCAAATGTTTGTTCTCCTCCGTGCACGCGCTGTGTAGTTCGACATGAAGGATACACAAAGGAACATGATGTTCACATCAAGTCGGCCAAGAGTGCTGTGAAGAAATAAAGAAACGCAGGATTGTGGAACATGTCAAAAACCATCAAGAACAGTTAGATGAAATACCATAGCCTCTTATTGCAAAGCATAACATAGTTATTAAGATTTTTGCTATAATAAAACTTGATTGGTTCGAGGAAAAAACAAAAAAAACAAAACAAAAAAAACACGTATCCAGTTCTGGCGGGGGGCTGAAGGAGCCCAATAACTACAGTTTTTAATGCTCCTAAGAGGAAATTGCTGGCAGTCCTGTACTTGATACATCATTACGTCCCACGCACGAGCTCTGGCAGAATTCCTCGCTGTGTTTGGATCCGCGCCTGATTGTTTATCACTGAAATTGGTTGTAGCAAGGTCAGGTGGGTTAACCCACGTGGTGGTCTGTTCGTGTTATGTGTAGCAGGCATGACTCCAAAGCAGACGCTTTGATTAGCCGGGCAGATATTCCATATCTCATTTGTTTCCTTCTTGGCCAGTAATTGCATTCTGGTTTTCAAATTATGTTTTGCCAGCGTGAGTCTACAAACAAACAAGCTTAATAAAGTTAAGCACAACCATTGTGACATGTCAAAAATCATTTGGCTCATAAGCGAGCTTTAAAAAAAAAACGCCGGGCATTAATTTTGGTGTAGAGCAACTTTTGTGTATTTGCTTTCTCGGGTTACTCAAAGTGCATATGATTGCTTAATTTTCTACAGAAATGAAGCAAGATTGTAAAGGCATATCGCTATGAGGCCTTTCATTACAAAGCACTGCTTTAGAAATGTTTTTCATTAGGCACACACACATAGAGAGAGACGGAGTGATAAAAGGCCAGACGAATAAAGGAGGATGTGACATTTATGGTCAGTAGAACAATATGGCCTCAGACTTCAAAGCTGCGGCGTATCGTTCCAGAGGAACCGTCCATCTTCCTCAAGACGCTTTCGCCCGAAATGTGAAGTGGCTTCAAACAAATCCTAATATCTCTGTCTTTCTCTTTCTCATCTCTCTCTCCAGGGACCTGAGCGAGAATCAGATTCAGGCTATTCCACGTAAGGCTTTCCGAGGGATCACCACCGTCAAGAACCTGTAAGTGTTCCTCCCTCATCTCCCCTGGCAACCATTTGCCGCCGTGACATTTGTTTGCATGATTTTACGAGGCAAAAAAAGCCTTCGGTAAACTCTCCTTTCCCCTGAAGCAGCGAGCCAAGGTGTGATACTCTCCACCTCAAACGAGATAGTCGTCCCCTGCGTTTAACGAGTCTTGCGTTTTATTTCAAAGACAGATAACTGAAATGAAAGATAATAATCTCTCTCGCTGGAAGAAGAAAATGTTCAAAAGCAATGTGCTAGGTGGCCTACATGTACGCCCCTCGAATCATTTGTCATAACAGTTAATAAGCTTAGCGCTGATGAAAATTCAATTAATCAGTATGGTTCAATAAGATGGATATCTTCAGGATATTGCCAGTGAGTAATGTTCCACAGCCATTTGCAATTACAGTAATGGCTCCTGATAAATCTCTGTAACAGTTTCAGGAGCAGATCTCGCTACTGTGGTCTACACTCTTAGTAAAGTAAAGGCTCCAAAAGGGGGTTTTCACAGCGATGACATAGAAGAACCATTTTGGGTTCCCCAAAGAACCTTTTAGTAAAGTGTTCTTAAAAGAACCATTTTTTCTTAGTGTGCAGAACGTAATAAGCTAAAGAATAATCTAAAGTACCTTTTTCCACTATAATGTTCAATGGAAAGTTTCCATGGGTGTTAAAGTTTTTTCACTGAACCATAGATGCAAATAACTTTTTAAGTGTAGAAGGGCTTAAAGGGATAGTTCACACAAAAATGAAAATTCTGTCATAATTTACTCACCCTCGTGTTGTTCCAAACCTGCAAGACTTTTGTTCATCTCCAGAACACAAATGAAGATCTTTTTGTCCCTCCATAGACAGTTACGCAACTGAAACTTTGAAACTAATCCATAAGAATTGAGTGGTTTAGTCCAAATTTTCTGAAAAGACTTGATGGTTTTATATGATGAACAGATTGAATTTAGGATTTTGTTCACATATAAACATTGATCAGCAAACATTAACAGAAGCTCAAACAAACCTGCTTGATGCACGAGAGCAAATCTCTTGCTGAAGCTCAAACGTGCCGTGTAACTCAAGAATGAACCTCACTGGTTCTTGCTGAAGCTCAAACGTGCTGCGTAACACATGAATGAAGCTCATTGGTTCTTGCTGAAGCTCAACCGTGCTGCGTAACACGAGAATGAACCTCATTGGTTCTTGCTGAATCTCAAACATGCTGCGTAACACGAGAATGAACCTCATTGGTTCTTGAGGAAGCTCAAACGTGCTGCGTAACACGAGAATGAACGTCATTGGTTCTTGCTGAAGCTCAAATGTGCTGCGTAACACGAGAATGAACCTCATTGGTTCTTGAGGAAGCTCAAACGTGCTGCGTAACACGAGAATGAACCTCACTGGTTCTTGAGGAAGCTCAAACATGCTGCGTAACATGAGAATGAACCTCACTGGTTCTTGCTGAAGCTCAAACGTGCTGCGTAAAACAAGAATGAACCTACTGGTTCTTGCTGAAGCTCAAACGTGCTGCGTAACACGAGAATGAACCTCACTGGTTCTTGCTGAAGCTCAAACGTGCTGCGTAAAATGAGAATGAACCTACTGGTTCTTGCTGAAGCTCAAACGTGCTGCGTAACATGAGAATAAACCTCATTGGTTCTTGAGGAAGCTCAAAGGTGCTGCCTTTACACGAAAATGAACCTCATTCGTTCTTGTAGAAGCTCAAACGTGCTGTGTAACACGAGAATGAACCTCAATGGTTCTTGAGGAAGCTCAAACGTGCTGCGTAACACGAGAATGAACCTCACTGGTTCTTGAGGAAGCTCAAACATGCTGCGTAACACAAGAATGAACCTCACTGGTTCTTGCTGAAGCTCAAACGTGCTGCGTAAAACAAGAATGAACCTCACTGGTTCTTGATGAAGCTCAAACATGCTGCGTAACACGAGAATGAACCTCATTGGTTCTTGCTGAAGCTCAAACGTGCTGCGTAAAACAAGGATGAACCTCACTGGTTCTTGCTGAAGCTGTAACGTCCTGAGTAACACACGAGAAAGAACCTCATTGCAGAAGCTCAAACGATGAATGTTTATATATGAATCATATAAAGTGATCGAGTCTCTTCAGAAAATTTAGACTAAACCGCTCAATACATATGGATTAGTTTTACGATCACTTTATGAACTTTTTGAAGTGTCAGTTGCGTAGCTGTCTATGGAGAGAGAGAAAGCTCAGATTTCATCAAAAAGATCTTCATTTGTGTTCTGAAGATTAACGAAAGTCTTCCAGGTTTGGAACGACACAAGGGTGAGTAATTAATGACAGAATTATCATTTTTGAGTGAACTTTCCCTTTAATAATAGTGATTTTAATGAATGAATATGATTTTTTTTTAAGTGAAAAAAGCACAATCAAGGCCCTACAAATCTGAAACATCACCAAATTTGCTGGTTTCAAGCTTTAAGAACAGAGGAAGCACAGGGAGCTCGTAGTCTCTAACACGACTACAACAATAAACATTGCCTTCTGCAGCTATACTTCAAAGCCAGTCCCAGGAGCAGCGTTCCGATAATTCCCTGTAATGAAAGAGGGACGAAGAGTTGAGGTCGTCATTAATGGGGCACTTTGCTTGTAGTCAGAGATCAGCTATGGTATGTGCCCATAGTGTTCGTCTGCATTCCCAGGCTTGAGCGCTCAGTGAAGTTCTGGGCAGTTTTGTCGCAGTATCTGATACCAGCTTTGTTACAAAGACTGTTTTCAGATTAAGTCTTTCCCACCGTGGGCTGAAAACCACGGGTCACATCATTCTATATATCTCTGAGAGGTGTGGAAATATAGTTGGCTTTTGTTTGAAGACATAGTTATGCCTTTCAGCCGAAGAGAAAGAAGAAGAAAGGAAAAAGTGGTGGGAGAGTTTGAGAAACACAAGTATCTATAGTATAGCCATAGTTCACTAGTAAGTGAATGAGTAGTCATTTAACAGACTTACAGAACATTTACAATGGGATTTAACAGCGCAAAGGTGTTAGCTCAAGGGATTGAACTCTCCTTTAAATTACAAACTTACAGTATATGTGTCACGCCTCATCAGTATCATTTTCAGTGTTTAATGTTTATTCAGGGTGGTCTTTTGGATCACTGTATTCCTGAGTGACATTCATTTGTGCATGAATGTTGACTACCACCCATCCTGGTCAGATTGAGTTAACTGATTGTCAATACTAACTCTGACCTCACTGACCCCTGTTAAATGAGTCCCAGGCTGCAGGAGTGTCGTCAATCATCTACACAGATCAATGGCTCTCTGCAAAGCATTGGCATATACGGTTCTGCTCATAAGTTTACATACGCCTTACAGAATTATGCAAGATACTAATAATACACTCTAAAAACTGCTGGGTTGAAAATGGACAAACCCAGTGATTGGGTTGTTTTAACCCAGCGGTTGGGTTAAATGTTTGCCCAACGTGCTGGGCAGTTTTATTTAACCCAACTATTGTTTAAAAATGACTATATGGCTGGCTTAAAATGAACTCAAAATAGGTTGGAAATTAAAAATCAGACACATAATTACTAGAGGCAACAATAATAATCAAAAGCTGAATATTTATTAATAAGCAATTTAATAAATGTTTATTGTTTAATTATTATTCATTAAACATATTAATAAATGTTCATTTCCAAACTATTTTGGGTTCATTTTAAGCAAGCAATACAGTAATTTTTAAACAATAGTTGAGTTAAATAAAACTATGCAGCAGGTTGGGCAAACATTTAACCCAACAGCTGAGTTAAAACAACTCAATTGCTGGTTTTTCCATTTTCAACCCAACTTGGGTTATTTTTATCCCAGCATTTTTTACAGTGTATAATCGCCAAGACACAATAACTGAATTTACACAAAATAGCCAGTTCAAAAGTTTACCTTTTTTATTTTTATTTTGTTTAAAGATCTTTTTTAGCACTGCCCTTCAGAAGCTACCTAAGATTTTATGTCAACTTTTGAACAGAGATTTAATGACAAAAAATTTCTTTGAAATTTCTTTGAAATGATTTATTTGTAATAATACTTGTCAAATAAAAAAGTAGACTTTTATTGTCAAATATGGATACTGTAGAGGCCAATATTAAAATTTTCTATTATTTTTTATCTATTTTATCTTAATAATAATTTGTAACAGTAATAATATAATAGCAATGTTAAAGGGTTATTTTTGGGCGAACTAACCCTTTAAATGTAATTTTTAGCAAATCTTAACTTGAATACATATACTGTACAAATTACTGTACAAATAATAATGTTGTGATGACTAAATTTACTTGTAGCATTTAAAACATTTTATTTTTAAATTATTTTAGACAAAATAGTGTACAATTTCAATATCTGTCATTTATTGTAATCAGCCATAACATGTAAATAATTATTATTTGTATATTCATTGAAATTTTAATGATAAAAAAATGTGGTAGTTGGATGCATGATACATTTTGCATACTTTTGTTGCATTAAAAAAAAAGCACAAAATAAATTACTTTTCTTACAAAGTAGCAATGTAATGTTATTAGTTCTATTTCATGGACGATTTTGTAATGTAACATTCTCCAACACTGCGTACAAATGTGAGCTTTCACTTCCCTGACACACATACAGCATTTTTGTGAAGCATGTTTCCCCTGCCGTTCTTACAGTGATGTCCATGATATTAGACAGTGTTTGAGTGCTCATCACATCACTGTCATGTGCACCGTCACACTCTGATGGATGAATGATAGGTACAGGTAGGCAACACTCATTTCTTCAGGTAGGGCTTTTTAGAGGAAAAAAATCCCTAACAAGAATTGAGGGAGAAGGATGGATTTGTACGTCAGCAGCGCATTTCTCTCCCTTCGACCTGCCTCTGCAACGCGTGGCAAGGTGACTCTTGATTTAATTGCTGAAATCATCCATCCCTCGGTTTTTTAACGGGAAGGAGGAGGAAAAAAAATGGACAGGCAGGGTTCCAGGAACGAATTGATTTTCTCGCATGCTTTTCTACCTTAACGTCCTCTGTTTTAAAATTGCTATGCATGCTTTGAGGGCAGGTTGAATTTCTGTCTCTTATATAGTCCTCGCATCTACACAGTTTTACAGGCTACAGCATGCTAGAGTCAGCATCCGCCTTCAGCCAGCATCCTCCACCTTTTATAGAGGGGCCATCTGGATAATATGGTCAAGATGGTTCCTCCAGCTAATGAGAGTCTATGTTGCACCTTATTAAACCAGACACAATATCTCCGTCTGCCTTTATGGCTTTAGCCGTGCCCTCATACTGTTCACCAGACATGCTGCGCCAGTCATGTTAACCTCGAGAAGCGTCAAGTGTGGGTGATGTCGTAGATTCCCTCATCATATGCACTGCGAGTCCTTTGGCGAAAACACGCCTGATGAGCTCTATATCAACATGACGTGATTGTGTCAGCGGGGCATGGATCCCATTAGAACAGGTGCTCGTATGAGCAGTGGATTCATGGGAAATGGCGTACACACATTCTATTGACATTTGTTATTCACAGCAGATAGAGAGGCTGAATGGCATCTGCACATGTAGGGTACACAATACTTCATTACCTGAAGCTGAGGTATAATTGAGAGAGCACTGAGTCCTGTACGGTAAACCGGCATCAGATATGTGGATGCTCTGATTTTTACCCCTTTGTGGGAGGCTCTCATCTGTGTGCTAATAAAAGCCTTTCTACTTCATGCTCCTGTACCCAGAATGTCACTTTGACTGCGCGTGGGTTTGAATTACGGCCGAGAGGGCGAGGTGCAGTCGCTGCCTGCTTTACAAGCTTCTGCGCCCAGCAGACGGGACTCTGCAGACAGCAGATCTTGGCTTTTGATGTGCACTGCTGGTGCTGAAACACATACAGGCGATCAGTGCATGATGTGGTGTGAATGACATTGATCCCAGGATAGACGATCAAAAGTTTGCCAGCTTTAGGTATCACTTTCTCAGGACACCCCTCCACACTGAAACTGCCCTTCTGTTCGACTAGGACAAGAGACTAGACAAGATGAGACCAGAAAAATTTAGACATTGAGACCAGATGAAATGAGAGAATATGAAACTATATGAGAACAGATGAAATGAGAGAATGAGACAATATGAGACCAGCTGAAATTAGACAATATAAGACCAGATTAAATAAACAAGATAAGACGATATGAGACAACAAATGAAACCATATTAGACCAGACAAAATAAGATAATATGAGACCAGATTAAATGAAACGATATGAGACCAGACAAAATGAGATAAGATGAAATGAGATCTTACAAAATGAGACTAAATGAAATTACATAAAATGAGTCCTTAAGAAATGAGACAAGACGAAATGAAACTAAATGAGACCTGATGAAATGAGACGAAATGAGACCTGATGAAATAAGACGAAATGAGACAAGACGAAATGAGACAAAATGAGACCTGATGAAATGAGACAAAATGAGACCTGATGAAATAAGATGAAATGAGACCTGATGAAATAAGATGAAATGAGACAAAATGAGACAAGATGAAATGAGACGAAATGAGACAAGATGAAATGAGATGAAATGAGATAAGACGAAATGAGACAAAATGAGACCTGATACAATGAGACAAGATGAAATGAGACAAAATGAAATGAGACAAGATGAAATGAGATGAAATGAGATAAGAGGAAATGAGACAAAATGAGACCTGATACAATGAGACAAGATGAAATGAGACAAAATGAGACCTGATGAAATGAGACGAAATGAGACCTGATAAAATGAGACGACATGAGACAAGATGAAATGAGACGAAATGAGATAAGACGAAATGAGACAAAATGAGACCTGATACAATGAGATGAAATGAGACAAGATGAAATGAGACAAAATGAGACCTGATGAAATGAGACGAAATGAGACAAGATGAAATGAGACTAAATGAGACCTGATACAATGAGACGAAATGAGACAAAATGAGACCTGATACAATGAGACGAAATGAGACAAGATGAAATGAGACAAAATGAGACCTGATGAAATGAGACGAAATGGGACAAGATGAGATGAGACTAAATGACACCTGATACAATGAGACGAAATGAGACAAAATGAGACCTGATACAATGAGACGAAATGAGACAAGATGAAATGAGACGAAATGAGACAAGATGAAATGAGATGAAATGAGATAAGAGGAAATGAGACAAAATGAGACCTGATACAATGAGACAAGATGAAATGAGACAAAATGAGACCTGATGAAATGAGACGAAATGAGACCTGATAAAATGAGACGACATGAGACAAGATGAAATGAGACGAAATGAGATAAGACGAAATGAGACGAAATGAGACCTGATACAATGAGATGAAATGAGACAAGATGAAATGAGACAAAATGAGACCTGATGAAATGAGACGAAATGAGACAAGATGAAATGAGACTAAATGAGACCTGATACAATGAGACGAAATGAGACAAAATGAGACCTGATACAATGAGACGAAATGAGACAAGATGAAATGAGACAAAATGAGACCTGATGAAATGAGACGAAATGGGACAAGATGAGATGAGACTAAATGACACCTGATACAATGAGACGAAATGAGACAAAATGAGACCTGATACAATGAGACAAAATGAGACCTGATGAAATGAGACGAAATGAGACCTGATAAAATGAGACGACATGAGACAAGATGAAATGAGACGAAATGAGATAAGACGAAATGAGACAAAATGAGACCTGATACAATGAGACGAAATGAGACAAGATGAAATGAGATCTGACAAAATGAGACAATTTGAGACAATGTGACCAAATGAAATGAGACAATATGAGACCAGACGAAATGAGACAATGTAAGAAAAGATGAGTTGAGACTGGAAGAGAAAAGATAAGACAAGAAAGGAAAAGAGAAGAAGAGAAAAGACAAGATGGGATGGGATGAACAAGTAGAGAAACAGCGAGAAGACAATATGAAAAGAGGAAATAAATAATAAAATGAAGATGAAATAAGACTGAAACGAGAATGGTATATGAAAAAAGTGAGAATGAGAAAAAAAATATGAGATTAGGTGAGATGAAATGAGAAGAAGAGAAAAAAGAAATGAGGTGAGGTGAAGGAAAACGAGAAGAGATGGAAGACAGAAGAGAAAAGAAGAGGCTAAATTAGATGAGATGTGATGGAAAAGAGGAACGACATTAGACTGGAGGACAAGACAAAACATGATGAGAGAAAGTGAGATGAATCAAGAGTTGAGATGAGATGAAATGATATAAGGATGAGCAGAGATGAGAAGATACACTGAAGACATGGAGATGATATTAGAGGTGAAGATACAAAGTGAGATGAGATGAGACACAACAAGGTGAGACAGGACTGGAAGAGAAGTGAGGCTGAATGAGATGAGATGAGACCAACTGAAACAAAACCAGTAGAGACAAGAAGATGCAAGGCAGCAGCAGACACAAATCCTCAAACCACACTTGATTTGGTGGCCATGAAAGGTCACGTACTGTATATCTATTACCACTGTAGACTGAGTATGAGATTCATATTTCGAAGCTCTGATCAAGCATCGTCCTGGCTGTACTGACGGTCAGTTCTGAGTCATTTGCTGTGTTAGCTATCGAGCGTGAATGAAATACGGTCATGCGGCTTCTGGTTAGCATCACCGACTCTGACAGATTAATAGTCTAGTCAAGGGAAGGAAGACCCATATCTGTTTCTTTCTCCCGTTCACTCCAGATGGGACACTGGCAGGACGAGAGCTCTAAAGTGCCAATACGGCTCATGACGGAGATGATTAAAGGCCAATGTAATTAGAGCAGGGAAATTAAAACTGGGACTTTCATTACCCACCTCTACCGTGTCCCACCTCTCCAAACAATCACCAAACACGCAGATATTCACACATACCACACGCTCGAATATGTACATTCAAGAGAGCTATTCGCCCTTGACTATACTCAGTATTATCATTGTTGAACGTCTCTTGCACACGATAACAATGACTTCCTCTAGGGATCAATTCCACATGTTCAGATAGTACAGACAGTTGTGGCTCTGAAATCTGATTGGATTAGCTGTGTTTGAGTTCTATATATAATGTGCCAAGTATTCACAATATCACCAGTTCACTGTATTAATTGCCAGTGGAATATTCTGATTATTATAATTAACTGTGAAGAAGTAGCTTTTTGTTTTTGGAGTGCTTTTCATCATTCTATTGTAGAAAATCCAGAAGATTTCAATCACTGAGTATAGAAAAATTATAGTCCAAGGCACTTCTTGTAATATGAATGCTAAAAAGCCTTTCTTTTAAAGCATTTTTAATCAAAATATGTGCCTTGTGCAAAAAACGACCGCTTAAAATAATGACAAACTCTGCTGAGATGTCCTCTCAGGCAGTACCAGGGTCATAACCACCATAGACATTGAGGGGGACAAGCCCCCTCCCAATAATTAGAAATGGCCAAATTGTCCCCCCCAATATTTGAAATTCTTGCACTGCTTTGCTGCAGTCCATTACACAGCGCTCTGTATGTTGTTAGGATAATAAAAAGGTTTAAAAGTTACATTTTCAGTCTGGTCTGCCTCATTGGTCTAACAGCGCTCGTCAGTGTCAAAATGATTGAGATGGCCAATCAATTCAAAGTAGGCGGGGTTTACTTTTTACAGAAGCAGAGTGTGAATTTCAGCATGAAGCGTCAGTTTAACGCTGAAAGAGAGTGAGGTAAGATGTAAATAGTGCAACATTTAATACAAGTCAACTGTTTTGCTATAGAAATGTTAAACAACCGACAGTAACATCCAGTGATGCAAACTGCTTGACTTTTTTCTCAAATATGGCCATTTTGAATTGAAAATATGCATTTACGTGATTCATGTAATTCCTAAGTGAGTGTGATGAGACAAGAAACGTTTTACATTTTCGACATATAAAAGTAGGCTACATGTGTGCAAATTTTAATGCCAATTAATGCAAATATTATTTGCAAATAGTTCAAAATGATTATTTCTCAACTAGAATTAGATCTAGAATTTCCTTCACTGTTCTGTTTCTTTATGCTTTATAAAAAATTTGTCCCCCCAATGTTCAAGACATGTTAGGGCTTTGGGCTGTACACAAAAATAATCAGACCAGTGTACCCTGATTTATGAACACATGACTATTATGAGCCGCTTGTTTTTAGTGTAGCCTAATTCTTGAACAGATGAGCCAATACTTTTAATGAATTGTCCAAAAAGTTAAGTGGTTTGAATCAGTTTGACAAATCCTTCACTGTATTGAATTGATCAGAGTGGTTAATGAATCAACCTCTAACTCTTTTAATGAACTAGTTATTTTCAATATCAAAATGAAGCAAGTTTTGTGTCAGCATCATTACAGACTGATTGTCATTACAAGGTGTCATAAAAGATACACATTTGCTTTAGGTTTTTTATTTTTGTAAGAAATTAATATCCTATGTATGTGTGTACACATAAAATGTACAGTATATAATATAATTGTTGTTCAATTGCCATTTTTTTAAAATCAGTAAGCCACCAGAGGCTTTGTGTTTCAGTAGCGTCATTTCCATTACCCTTTAAATTGCGCAAATTGAAATTGAAAATTGAAAATACGCCCAATGTAAAGGTGTCATTTTCGCGAAAACTCCCATATATCGCAAAAAAGTTTTTACGCTCGCATGAGGTGGTTTTTCAGGCAGTTTGAAGAAGGAATATTTCGCAAAACTGCAATGGAAACAGCTTTTTCGCATTTACAGGTCACCTGCCGTATGTAAAAGTCGATCATTCTTTAAAGAGGCTGCGGTATGTTTGGACAGAAGACAAGTTCTTCATTGAACTCATAAAAGACAAAAGTTTTACGGGACAACTGGACTGCAAACAGCAAAGAAATGTGAATACAATTTGAATTTATCAAGACCTCGAAGCAGATAGGAGGGAGAAACACCCAGATACATCTCATCCATGGCCTCTCCCAAGTATAAGGGGCTTTCTTTGCCATAAATGCTTGGATAACATGCCAGCATCTCCTTTGATTTAAAATAATGGCTAGTGCAGTGGCTGGGATATACGTAAACCTACCAGCATCCATTACCATGATCTTTGGAATGACTTATCATGAGAGGAAAAAAGAAGTTTTAGTCGCATACCGGTTAATGGAAAGTTTTTTATCGATATTTAGAAAATATCACAAAAGTTTGGAAATGCGGCTAGTGATTTCACTACAAATGTAACTCATTCACAGTTTTATTCTCAAGGGAAGTGTTTCTTTAAAGTCATAATGTATTTGAGTGAAAAAATAGACATTGTAAAAGACAAACATTTGACTTTTGCATATAAATGTTTTCACAGTGATAGTTAATGCATCTGCGGTGGTTGAATGCCATACAGTCTGTCCCATCAGCAATTATGGAGACAGATGCCTGTCTTTTTAAAAAGGAGGGATGAATGAAAGAAACACCAGAGATGCTCCGTTCTTCTTTATTACCCATTTCTAAAGATGCACAGTGTCTGTCATGGGTCAGATGTCACAGCAGCCCCGTTTGCTGAACAAACGACTTAAGAAAAGCGCTTAGATTCCTTGTGTTTTATTTTTTTTAAGAACGCAGAGAGGGAGGGGTAAATAGGCAGAAGGAGGGGCGGAAAGCAAAGTCTGCAAATTAAAGTAAAAGGAAAAAGAAGCGAATAGGAAGAAGTGCCCCTCGCGTCTGCTCGTCCAGCTCCGTGACCCCAGCTGATTTACGAACCCCTTCCTTTAATGAAATTGTTTCTTTGACAGAGCCGGTAAAAGCTTGTAATGGATTGGCTGCTCTAATGTAATGAAATTACTCCCATTCTGACTTTAAAGAGGGGGGCAGACGAGCGGGCTGGGGGGAGAAAATGCAATTAATATTTACAGAGAACTGACAGACGGGGTGGGCTGTGCACTCTTTCTCTCTCTCTTACCTCTCTTTGCCCCCACACTGAGCAGTGTGGCGAGAGAGAGAGAGAGAGGACGAGATAGGAGGAGGTTATAGCCAGACAGGCCACTTTTAGCCAGCTGGTCCTTTATCCCGACTGCGGTGAGGAGAGGAGAGCAGAGTAGATATGAGATGCCCGTGTGTGTGTGTGTTAGTGTGTCTACCTCCCTCCCGCAGCCCCCACCTCTCCTCCTCCTCCCTCCCCTCAGCCCCCACCCGCTCGTCTGCAGACCTGCCGCTGACTTCTGTCTCTCATCTGCAGGCAACTGGACAGCAACCACATCAGCTGCATCGAAGATGGAGCCTTCCGAGCCCTGCGCGATTTGGAGATACTGTGAGTCCCCCTCCCGCCTCCTCTGCGGGGTTCTTTCCTCTCTCCTCACCTCTGCTGTCCTTTCCACTAACTCTGTCTGTGTGTTTCTTGATTGTTCTTGAAGGACAAACTGTGTTGCGTTGTGGACCTGTGGCGCATAGTCTGGTCCGGTCCGACACCGCGGCGTTTAGCATGCAATCGCCTGTGCGACAGCTAAAGTTGCTCGTTTGTCATTGTGCTGCATCGTTGCCGCCAGAAAAAGTGTTCTGACTTTTCTGGGTGCACGTTAAAACCACCGCCGTGGCGTGTGTCTAGAATGTCTGTGGAATTGCGTTTCCCACTTTAAACCGTGTGTTAGACTCACTTTGTCGCTCAAATCTCTGTTGCGTTCACCTTCATCGCTCAGATTTAGTTCATAGCAAATGCTTTGATAGCACACATTTGATGTGTTTGTTAAGTGAGTTTATTTTTATTCCTTGGGTATCCCCCGGATTGTCCCAGAGAGGATGTGAGGCAGGAAGCGGGAGGGGGTCTAACCGGCGCATCTCCATCAAGCCAATTGGCAGGGCGCTAAGTGCCAACCTCATCCTCCAAAATGAGCGCCGCTCACTGGGGACCCGGAGCCAAGCCACCCCCTCCATTAATTCCTGGCTCCAGAGGACATGGCGGTTACATCATTGTTAGACAGGTTTTTCCGGCAGTGTTAGCAAGGTGAAAGGAGAATCAAAGAAGGAAAAAGATCTTTCATTTTTTGTCTTGCGTCCTCTTCTCATGACCAGAGCAGAAAATGACCTTATAAAACAGGAGCCCGAGAGCAGGAAAGTGTGAGTAATTCGGGAATCAATTTTCATTAATAATACAGAACCTCCCTAGATTCAGCCAAAGACCTTTGGGACCCCGGCAAGCCAAGGAGAGCAGTGGTACATGAATACACATCACTTTCCTGCTGATTGAGCCATCTCTCCACCCCTCTGGAGAGGCTGCAACACACAGGACTGCAGATGACACTGTATCATGGCTTAATAACCCCATGCGCAGTAATCAAGCTCAACCTTACATCCATGTTCTCCAGTAGCAGGTTCAACATTCTGCTAACTGACCATTACGGGTATGCTATAGGGCCAGTTTGTACGAATTTGACACCTCTAGGTAATTGATGGGAAAATTAAGTGTTGGCTTGTGCTATGCAGCGATTTAGCCGCAAGTCATAATGCTTTGAGGACAATGATTTCCAGCGTGAGTTATATTACAGCCCAGACTAACCTTTGTCTTACGCCTGATCTTTCTGAATAGCAGCACAGCTGATCGAGATCCATCTCTTGTATCACCAAAAGAGTATGATGAATGAGATTATTGTGTTTATTTATTTGTATATATATTTAGGTTTGTGGTGGAGTTTTAAAGGGTCAGTTCACCCAAAAATGAAATTTCTGTCATTAATTACTCACCCTCATCTCGTTCCACACCCGTAAGATCTTCGTTCATCTTCGGAACACAAATTAAGATATTTTTGATGAAATCCAAAAGGTTTTTTATCCCCTATAGAAAGCAACGACATCGAAAAATAGTAAGACATCGTTAAAACAGTCATGTGACTACAGTGGTTCAACATTAATATTATGAAGCGATGAGAATACTTTTTGTGCGCCAAAACAAAAATAATGACTTTATTCTATAATTCATTCTCATACACTGTTTACATCCAGCGCTTCCAGGTTCTACGTCCGAACGCTGACTCATTATTGGCCGGCTCCTGCGTCAGCATCACACGCATGCGTCGTGCTGATCATGTGAACAGCGTCTTACTACTTTTCTGGACCTTGAATGTGGTAATTTCGTTCCTTTCTATAGGGGATAAAAAACCTCTCAGATTTCATCAAAAATATCTTAATTTGTGTTCTGAAGATGAACGAAGGTCTTACGGGTGTGGAACGACATGAGGGTGAGTAACTACAGAAATTTCATTTTTGGGTGAACTAAGGGTAAGTGTTCATTTATGCTTTTAGAAATGTCCAGGGGTTGTAGATGTCACAAGTTCCAGCACAGCAGTTTTATGTTTAAAACACTGTTGGATTAATGGAATTCAGGGCAAGCGTGTGTGTTTTAATGTAAATTAGTGACATCTGGAGATATAAATGAAACGAATGATAAACATTTTAAAAATGTGATGTTAATGTGTGTTTTTGCAATTCAGAACACACTTGAGGTGTAATTTAAGGGTCATATTAAATGCATTATTTGAGTGTGTTATGTTAAGCAAAACTCCAGAGGCCAACCGAATCTTTTAATCTCAATGATCGTTAAAGACCTATTAAAATAGATGGTGCACTGCGACATAATTGAGAGATTCGAGCGTCCCGTCATTCGATGTTGGGTGCGTGATCACTGTAGAATTTTGGTGATCACTATAAACAGTGACTGAAAAAAAATCGCAAAGCAGGGAGCTATTTAAACACTTCCATCGGGTTTGGAGATGGTGATCAGAGTGGAGATTAGACAGAGCAGTTCGTGGCTAACCCTCCTCCACAACTAAATGACTGCCAGTGATTTAACGCCTGCCAAACTACACAGAATTAATGATCGGCCCTTTCTGCTGATGAATTGTAATTTATATTTAACATAACTGCGCTAATGACTGAACTAATGACTTCAAAGCTATCTCGGACATTTTCTCACATAGGACGTGACTTGCATCCCAATGAGCTGAAGGAAGTGCGGTAGGCAGCACATTGATGTGTTCTCCATCTGCAGAGCACCTAAACCTGCCTATAAGAAGCATTATTTTCCATTTAATACTTAGGTACTGCTTGCGCTTGCTCTCATTCTTTATTCTGATCACTATAAAGCAGATTTGATCACTGTATTTCCATTCTCGCTTTAAATGTGTAGGTTAGATGGACTGTGTTTTATTAGATTCATGAAATTGTAGTTGATGCATAACTAAGAACATTGGTAGTGTTTCACATTTCTAATTTCCACAGACAAATCAAATCAAATTTTAAATGTAATATAAATGAGGTTTCATGTGGTGTAAGAATAACTGAATATTTTTCATGGGTATATGCCTCAAACTCAATTTTCATGCATACACCATGGTCAAATATACAGAACATTTTTTTTTATTTGGTTAAGGGAGTCTAAGCCAAGTAATTCAGGTGAAATGAAAATTCACTAAAACTAATGAATGAAGGCATGATCTGAGTGTTAAATAAACTTTAAACCTTTCTTAAGTAGAACAACAACAAAAAACTTAAAAAAAAAAACTAAAACTACATTTACATTTACATCTACGTATTTGGCAGACGCTTTTATCCAAAGCGACTTACATTGCATTATACTATACATTTGTATAGTACAGCCTAAGTTGCGATTGGGTTGTTTTAACCCAGCGGTTGGGTTAAATGTTTGCCCAACCTGCTGGGCAGTTTTATTTAACCCAACTATTGTTTAAAAATGACTATATGGCTGGCTTAAAATGAACCTAAAATAGGTTGGAAATTAAAAATCATAATTACTAAAGGCAACAATAATAATCAAAAGGTGAACATTTATTAATAAGCAATTTAATACATGTTTATTGTTTAATTATTATTTATTTGACTTATTTATAAATGTTAATTTCCAACATTTTGGGTTCATTTTAAGCAAGTAATACAATCATTTTTAAACAATAGTTGAGTTAAATAAAACTACCCAATCGCTGGGTTTGTCCATTTTCAACCCAACTTGGGTTGTTTTTAACCCAGCATTTTTTAGAGTGTATAATTCAAAATATGTATATTCAACATAAGTATGGCCAGTTATGCTGCATAAGCCAAAAAACCCAAAGATTGTTTAATTGGTCAACTATTCAAGCTGATTCATTTTTAGCAGGGTTATGATGAACATATTTTGTTCTGATATATGTTCTTATTGTGTTAAGAACACGATGAGAGCGCCTCATGTAATCTGTTTCAAATTATGCTTAGAGCAATATGTATGCACTTCATGTTTGTTTTTGCTTTTAAACACTTGGCTCTTTTGTGGAATCTTTCCAGATATTTTATTATCATCCTTCAGGGCTATTTTGTGAAATGTGGTTTAAATGTGAGATGGGAATTTTTAGTATTGTGAGAAAGAGGTTTTTGGAATCTCCCCATATACCCTACTCAGTTTTGTCTACACACACACTGCACTCTCACAAGCGCTGGAGCCTCTGCATATTTTATAACCACTTTTGTACAGAAAATTCTGGCTCTGAATCAAATGTCAAATCATGTGAATTTTTTGCCCCGCTGTGTCATTTTTTTATGAGCAGGAAAGTGCCGAGACATTTCCGTGCCATCTCCTGAAGGTGACTTTCCTTCCCATGCGTTGATAAGAAGGCCCAAATTTTCACATTACCACTGTCCTATCCTCCTGCCAAATGCTGTCATTTGTCAATGTGTGCACAGCACATTTTTCTCAACAGCTTGGCACAGACCTTGCTGGTCGAACTAAAGTGAGTTTAGCATGATAGCATGGGCACCGTGCCCCAAAGGGATGCCTTCACAGCTCACCACTTCTTACTATGGCCTCGCCAAAGCCATCCTCTGCCTTTAAATCCACAGATGTACTCCTAATCGTGAGTGCCGTTTTAATGAGGGTTTCACATTTTTATTTAAAGAGACTGGCTTGTAGTACTATGGCATGCCACGCAATACCAACCAGGGTAAACCTTCTGAGTATTTGCAGTGTGTTGTCAGATTGTGTAAGTGAGCGTGAAGAGGCGGATTATTAATCCTGGTACAAAATGGCATTCCGTCAGGCTCAAGAGCTTGGAAGTATGCTGATTTGGAGAGGCTATTGCATTTCTGTGGTTACGCTGACGTCCCAGGATTGTTTTGGAGGGAGGCAAGTGGGCGTCTGATCGAAACCTAAATATATTACGAATGAAAAATCGTGTATTTCATATGGAAGGTTTGAGAAATATAATTTTCTTATGGTTAGGGTTTATGGTTTGGCAGTTTCCTACCTTCATAATGTCATTTTCTCAAAGCAAGACCTTTTGAATGTTCCTCTTGGCAACGATAACACTGAGCTTTGCTCTTTTCGGCCCCTGCCGCCCCTTATCCTAATCATTTCTAACCCCTGTGCTCCCGTAAAAAACATTAGCTCTTTTCAGATTTAACGAATGTCCTCTAGCTGGTGCAGTTGGTCCCACTTTGGGAACTTGGGAGAGCAGATTCCCTTGAATCAGATATTCCATGCATCTTTAATTTCTAACACGGGTTCGCCTCCCTCTGGACAAATCAGTCTTACTTCTGCAAGGCCTGATTGAAAGGTTGTCTTTAGTCAATAGATGAGTCTTTATGTGACAGACAACAGGCAGGCGGAGGGAGAAAGGGCAAGCTGATGGCTAAATGAGAGGATGGATTAGAGGAGTGGAGGGGGAGAGAGCTGTCATTAGCTCACAAACAGCACTTTCAAGCACAGGAAATTGCCTTGCCACCAGACATGGCCCCATTGCGTTATCTTCGTGTGGTCTACGCCAAAGCTCGGGGAGATGAGGAGGGGGCAGGCTGGACCCTTGCGCACAATTAATCATTCGCTCCTGGATGGCCAGAGAGAGGAGGGAGGCCGACGGAACAGCTTAGATTCAATCTGTCCTCATTTGCGCTATAATGGCCTCATCAATGGCAGGGGAATCATGTCTGTTTTCGGTGTAGTACCTGTTCTTTTCGCCTCTCCTCCCAGCCTCTGCTCTATCGAGTTACATGTTTTTTTGAAAAAGAGTTATAAGCCTACAAACCACATGGATGGTATTATGAGCAGAGATCATGTTATTTCTCTGTTTATCCTCACTGGGTTTATTTGAATTAGTGGAATAAGTTCTGATTGCGGCTTTGTGCTGTAGCTGAACTTACGATGCTTAGCTAAACCATGGCAAAAATTTCCATCCTTCAGTATGCACATGAATTCTATCACACTGCAACAAGCGGAGCCTAAGCGCTCATAATGAAATTACGCTCCATCTGGAGGCACTTTACTCATTTGTTTTGACTCGAGGGCCTGACGCAAGGATGCCCTGTAAATGGTTGCTCGGATGGACGCTTGCATTGCAAACTCACAATTGTGCTGCAGTAGCGATAATAGTTTCCCATTGTCAAGTCAAGTCAAGTTACCTTTATTTATATAGCGCTTATTACAATCCAGATTGTGTCAAAGCAGCTTGACATTGATAACTGGTATATAAATTTGGCTGCACAGCAGCTCTTAAAGAATAGTGTCAATGCCGGCAGATCAAAGCACTGTTGAATATCACTGAACCATGATAACATCACAGACATGTTGGCTCACATCTAGTTTCGAAGAGAGTAAGTGAACGGTAGTCGTATATATATATATAAAGTTGTGTATTCCCTACTCTATATGCTTTCTAATAGTAGCCATTCTTCAAATGCGCTTGACTTCACGACACATGAAAGCAAATCAATATGGATTGAAGGTAAAAAAGTTGAGCACAACACCATCATTTATCTCAAGAATGTGATTTAGAACAAGCATCAGTTAACAGGCCAGTTACTTTCTGAGTAGTACACACTCACAGAAAGAGCATTGCCTTACCTCAAACCTGTCATGTCAAATAACGTGTCTTTGACCCCTGATTTCTCAGTTGTGCAAGTGAATGGCACTAAGTCAGATGCCGGGAGCACTTCAGTTATTTTCCTGCATCCACCAAAACAACCTCGCTCTTATTTTCTTATTTCAAAATGTCCTGGCTCTGAAAATGCTGCTGTCTTTTGGGAGTGAAGTATCCAGAGACCCTCTCCAAGTCCCTCTAATGAAGGCCCGAAGAAAGCCTAAGAGCACTTAAGACCCCACTGTCAAGCTTTTTGTGACTGTGGGAAAGCTTTCTTGATATAGAAAAGAGAAGCAAAAAGAAAACGTGCCCCTCTGAGAGGGTCTGAAGACTAAGCGTTGTGAGCAGTTAACAGCTGCCTGGTTCTATTGACGCCTGCATCAATAGAGCTTTAAACAAAATCATAAAGTTACACAGTCAAGCTGTAGAGTTTGGTATTTGTCAGATCCCGCATTGATTTCATTTAATTTCAACTTGGATGCACTTTCTCAGGAGTCACTGTGGATGCGGTACTTCCCCCTGCAGCATGTTGATTTTGCTTAACACATTTTTGATTTATGGTCAACTTCAAGGCGACACAGGCGGAATGACTTAATATTGCTGGCGATGAAGACAAAGGAATTTTAAAGACTCAAGGTGATCTTCAATTATCACAAGTGGCTTTAGCAGGAGTCGCTCATGCTGCGCTGTTATTTGCTGAGATCCCACGCTGCACCAGTGGGCGGCCCTCTGCAGTGCAGAGGGCTGGATAAAGGGAAGACTGACAGTCTTCTATTTCTACAATGGGCCCTTGGTCTAGTGTTCATTGTTTTTTTGTAGTAAAGCTTAACTCGAGCCAGTCATGTCCATATTAACAGGTGCACTCTAACCACTGAGACACTGAAGGTCATCGCTCTGGGGCATGGAACATATCAGGTTTAAGCCGACTTAAAGGGTTAGTTCACCCAACAAGGAAAATAATGTCATTTATTACTCACCCTCATGCCGTTCCACACCTGTAAGACCTTCGTTAATCTTCGGAATGCAAATTAAGATATTTTTGTTGAAATCCGATGGCTCAGTGAGGCCTGCATAGCCAGCAATGACATTTCCTCTCTCAAGATCCAAAAATGTACTAAAAACATATTTAAATCAGTTCAATTATTAGTCGAGAATATTTTTGATGCGCCAAAAAAAAACAAAATAATGACTTATATAGTGATGGCCGATTTCAAAACACTGCTTCAGGAAACTTCAGAGCGTTATGAGTCAGCGTGTCGATTCAGCGGTTCGGAGCGCCAAAGTCAAGTGATTTCAGCAGTTTGCCGGTTTGACAGGTGATCCGAATCATGATTCGACTCAAAAGATTCATAACGCTCCGAAGCTTAATGAAGCAGTGTTTTGAAATCGGTCATCACTATATAAGTCGTTATTTTGTTTTTTTGGCGCACCAAAAATATTCTCGTCACTTTATAATATTAATATTGAACCACTGTACTCACATGAACTGATTTAAATATGTTTTTAGTTCATTAATGGATCTTGAGAGAGGAAATGTCATTGCTGGGCCTCACTGAGCCATCGGATTTCATCAAAAATATCTTAATTTGTGTTCTGAAGATGAACAAAGGTCTTACGGGTGTGGAACGGCATGATAATGATGGTAATAAATGTTATTATTTTCATTTTTGGGTGAACTAACCCTTTAACATGACTACGACGCCCAGTCCTGCTCCAGCCTTTTCAAATTACGATTGCATGAATGAAATCTATATGAGATTATTTTTACTCTGGGCTTCTAATCCTGGAAACCGGACGGCTGAAATATGAATGAGCCAGCGAGCACTACCACAGCAAGCACAAGCTGTTCGGCACTCTCTGTGGATCCTCTTCCCTCTTTAACAGTCCTCCTTCAGTTCTCAGTCTTGTCTTCATTTTTTGTTCTTTTCTTAACTTACATCACCTAACTTTGGAGGATGCTCCCAGAAGAGAGTGAAGGTTTTACAGATAGGACTGAGTCCTTCCTGAGCAAATTGCTTTTTCCCTTGGTGATGGTTTGGTATTACAGGCTTTTACCAGGGCGTTCCTCCCTTAGGCTTGCCCAGAGCTTCTTCTATTTACATCTCTATAGAGCAGCAGAGAACAGCATTGAAACCTCAGTGGCCTTGACAAGAGGATCGCTTTCTGGTGCGGATTTGGTCAACTCCTCACGAGGGTGATTCCTTCACCCTGTGTGTAATTTGTGTGGAATTTTCTGTGTGTCTGTGTAGAATAACAATAATTTTCCATTCCATTTAGTTAGTTTTCTTCTTTCCCTCACTCATAATAAAGTGTTCCACCACAGATCAGAGCCAAAATCAATATTCAGATATCATTAAAGTCCCACAAGAATGTTATATTTTAGAGGGATTAGTTTTCCTCTTATTTGTGCAGTTTTATAGTACCCACTTTCAAAAAATTGGACACAGGCTGGGAAATTTCCATTAGTCGAAACTGTAAGTCTGATCACTCAAATGGTAAATAATGTAAATAGCTTGCTTGTTCACCACAGTGTTTAAACTGAACTACCTGGCCTTGAATAAAAAGCAAGACCAGCAGCTGGTCTGATAAGTTAATAGGCAATGAGATTAAAGCCAAAATCATTGGGAGTATTTGTTTTCCAGTAGCTCAAACAGTAGAGCATGGCGCTAGCAAATAGTTCATGGGTTCAATTTCCAGGTAATGCATAAATTGAATGCATGCAATGTAAGTCACTTTAGATAAAAGCATCTGCCAAATGCATAAATGTACAATGTAAATCATGGATTCACTGTAAACTGCCTTTAGAGAATTCACTCCAAAACTGGCTGTCATTAAACCTTTCATTAGAAGGAGCACTCAGACCCCAAACCCGAGCTGTAAACTGAGTTGGCGTAGTCGGCAGGATTCAGCAGTTTCTCCCCACCAAGCAGGAACCATTAAAATCCTAAATTGAGAAATTCCAGACCATTTTCCAAGAGGTGGAGGTACAGGAGGCTGTGTGTTCTGCATGTGTGTGATAGGTTTAGGGGTTATGGGGTGGGATGGATTGATTACAAGATTAGGTCAGCTAAGTAGCGCTAATCAGAACTGTGGCTGGGATGACAGGAAACAGAGAGGTCTGCCGTCCATAATTACAAATGTGCACATCATCGATGATATCATGCTTCTGCAGCCCATTACACGCTTATGTGAACACACACTACTCACAGTGTGACTTTCTTATTTTAAAATGTATCTAATTCCCTTTTTATTTTTTACTCTAAGGCACATGACATGGTCTTTATTGTCAAATGTTATCTGGAGTCACTCGCTAGTATTTTTCTAACATTTGTTCTCTCTCTTTTTTCTTTCTAGCACTCTCAACAACAACAACATCACCCTCATCCCACTGTCAAGCTTCAACCACATGCCCAAGCTGCGGACACTGTGAGTACTGAGAAGCTTCTCGTCCACTTCATGGTATTATCAGGGTTTGACATTAACTTTTTTGCTCAGCAGCCTCTGTGGCTAGTGGTTTTTCAAAGTTACTAGCCACTCAGCATTTTCACTGGCCACAGTTTTGACATTGATACCAAGGAGCAAAAACTGCCATATAGGTATTTTTAATATTATCTCATAATTTGGCAGCAGGTATATTAGGCTGCTGTCACTTTAAGACCTGATGCACGGATCCATTATACTGTTACACATGCGTTTTCTTTCTCAACTGTTTACGTTCACTTCAAACATAACTGACTGTGTTTACGTGAATACTCACCAAGACCGGCATTTTGACATTATTTTGTGTGTATTTGACTGTTTAAGCGCAATAATCAGCAAAAAAGAACTCAATAGAGGCGGCTTTATGTGTGCGCACTTTGGGTGTGAGAACAATATCTGCGGGAATTAGTAAAATTATGCGCAATACACAAAATCCCACAGCGAAATTCAAGCCCTGTATGTTTATGAGTAGTTTATGAGTAAATGAGTATCTGTTTCAGATATTTTAGTATCGATATGTATCGAAAAATCGATATTACACTACACTGCCTTTTTAAAAGTCTACAATTGAAAAATGTATATAATATATATTAAATTCAACCTGCCAATATGGCTATAAAGTAGGAGTGACTGCGTTACATGCCACTGCTGAAATCTACCCGCATTTGACAAATGTTAATGTCGAGCCCTGATTACTACGAATGCTACACCATCAGACATTTATATACTGTCTACATTTAGTTACGTTAATACTAAATCTTAACTCTTTTTTTGAGGATTTGCTGCTTGACTGGAGCCCCTTTCCAGGCTCTGTGGTGACGCCGCACCAGTTATCAGAGCGGTGGTCTGTTTGTGCAGCAGACATTGTCTTGGTTGAACATTTTGAGATGGCTGTAATATACAGATGCCTGTGTTGCACTGTCAGACCCAAACCACAATTGATATAAATAATTACACAGCCCCAAATCTCGCATGAATCATTCCCTGCTGTGGCCGACCTACGATATTAACACAAATCAGAGAAGCTTTTGTTGTTATTCGAGTGTGGTCATTCTTCTCTGAACTTTGGGTCTAGTAGAGAGATAAATAAAGAAATACGTCAAGAGTAAGCACTGGTTTCATTTTGGGGCTTCTAAGAGCTTGAATCTCTGTCTGAAAGACAAGGTTTTAGGGTTATTGTGACCCTGGCACACATGTTCGGTGATCCCTCCTTCAATCAGTCATTTCTTTTTCTATCTATATCTCCTCCTTCCTCCGTCATGGCTGCCGAGCGTTCTCCCTGGAGTCATCCATAGCTCGAGCTCCACAGCCGAGCAGTCTGGCCTCCCTCCCATCAGTCAGCCCATCAGACAGGCCAGCCCCCTCATGCGGGATTGAATTTGCTGATGCTCGGATGGCCAGGCGCGTTGCTCCCTGGGCAGTATTGAATTATCCACAGCGAGGCTTTGGTTGCTACCCAGTTCCTTTGGATTGAATTTTCTGTCTCTAATATCCCTGATATATCTGTATTGAATTTGTTGCTCGTAAAAACAACTTATTAAATCAAATGTTTAGAGATGCTGGTAATCCATTTAGTAGGATGGTGGTTTGGCTCCAGGTTTCTGATGAAATAGTCCAGTTCACCTAACCTTTCCCCCACCACCTCCACCTCGCATCCCCTTCTACAGACGTACTATCTTTGTGCATTCAATTAGATCAAATGATATCACCGCATGATGCTTGCCATTCAATAACTCAGACAAATGAAAAGCACTCCCACCGCTAGGCAAGTAGTCATTTTCCGTGTATCACGGTCGATAGGGTGTGTGTGCATGTAGAGCTGCCCCATTGTGTCCGTCCTCGGCTCCCATGCGTAGCTGAGGCAGCCAAGGCTCCTTCTCCCCATGTCATCCATCTCTGTAATCCCACTCATCTGTAATTAATCCGCAAAGACAGGGGGCCAGATACTGGATTTGTAATGGGAAAAGCTCTATTAAAACCGTCGCCCCCATGCTGAAATTGTCAATGAGCAGGTTTTTGTCCCCCTAACTGGATTCAGCTTGTTATTTCATTTACAGACAGTGGTGACCGATATAGCTGTGCCTTTTGATTTCCTGACACCACTTTTTCTTTGAACTGTGTCTCTCGTCCCCTTCGTGTAATGGCCCTTGAGAGATTTATATTAAGATGTGAAAGATGTTATTGGGAATTGTGCCATATTGTCGAAGACCTTGATGAAATGAGGGTGCATGCTCTGGGGATTTGCGAGTGGTTTCCTGTGGTCTCGGTGGAGATGGTACCATCATCTGTACAATATTGTCACTTTAATTCTGATGTGTTATTCTGAGTCTGCATTACTGAAACTTTATAGAGATTCTCCCTATGAATACTTACTTGATCTCAGCAGCTATTTCCTTCCTCTTTTGCATTTAAATGCCATATCACAGATGGAATATGACATGAAGTGTGTGGTAAACATTTCTCTTCTGATTTTGTCTTCAAAGAGCTATTTCCCGACATTTCTCAGGAATCATCCACTCCAGTATTCATGCTAAACATGCAAACCTCCTCTGACCTTTATTCGATACTGTCTCACTATCTGTCCCTCATTATTCTCTCTCTCTCTCTCTCTCTCTCTCTCTCTCCAGTCGCCTGCACTCCAACAACCTGCACTGCGACTGCCACCTGTCCTGGCTCTCTGATTGGCTGCGGCAGAGAAGGGGGCTGGCCCCTTTCACACAGTGCATGGCCCCCGCCCATATGAGAGGTCTCAATGTCCCTGATGTTCAAAAGAGAGAATTTGTGTGCACAGGTATGGCACAGTATTTACTTTGTCCTTCTTTTGACTCCTAACTCTAATGTCAGTTTCCACATCTGTCTGGGTAAAAAAAACTACAAAAAAAGAGAGATAAATTTTACTATTATATTTATATTATTATAGACTATATTTATCATATTTTGCAAGAAAATTAAGGACCATATTTTTGCATTTTGTTTTTTGCATTTTTTGCATTCAATCCAACAAATTCTGCCATGACATATATTCCCTTTTTTCACATTATAGTACTGACAGTAATTGGATAAGTGTTACATTTGTCATGAGAATAATTTTACTTAAATAAATCATAAATCTTAATGGTCTTAAATAGGGTTCATTTTCTATACAAAAAAAAAATCAAATAATAATTAATGTGCAAATATTGTCTATTTATTACAAGTAACCACTGAGGGCCTTTTCATTGTGTTGTTTTATAAAGCCACTCGATACATTCTGTATCTTAATGGACCTTTGGGTTTCATTGGTGAAAAAGTTCACGTTCAGCTCTTGTTAATTAAGCCCCCTTTTCCTCCCCCTCTGATTAATCAACTGATGAATATACTCCAACACAAACACAAAACACGCTGCAAGAAAAAGCGTTGCTTAATTAAGCTGCAAAGGAAAACAATAAAACAACAGGGAGCCTGTTCTTGCTGATTATGTACTGTATTAAAAGCTATTTTCACCCATCTCGAGTCATGCAGTTATTTGAACTAATGCTAAATTTCATAATCCTGAATGGAAGCTACATGACAGTTATAACTACTATCAGAAAGCATGTGTTTCTATTCATATTTAACTCAAAGTGGTGTTAATGTTCCCCATGATCTCCATGTGCTTTCTTGTGTCATTAAACCTTGTTGTCTTTAGTCAATTTTTCTCCTAATATGTTATTTTTCCATCTTTTTCTCCACCCCAGGTCCTACTCAGTCGGAGCCAAGGTCATGTGCTCCCCAGGTGTCCATCTGCCCTGCCGACTGCACCTGCAACAACAACATCGTAGACTGCCGTAGAAAAGGCCTGACGGAGATTCCTGCCAACCTGCCTGAAGGAATTGTGGAAATGTATGGATTCCACTCCTTAAAATCATTTCCCTTCTCTATTTGTGTAAAATCTGCCAGTGTGAAAAGTACTTACCGCTGGTATTGTCTGTGCAGTGATCTGCCTTCTTCCTCTTGTCATATAACAAAGGCCATTACCAGTGCGGTGTTGCAGCCTCATTAGCGAGTGCGTTAACGCCGTGCCGCAGTTGCAGATAGATCTTGCTCAGTGCTACTGGAGGTCTACCAGCCTGTCTGCTGGGTTTAGGCAAGTGCTGTAGATAACCAGTCAATGATCAAAATGAGACTAGTTATAATGATCCCGATCTAATGTCCAGGAAAGCAGAGTGTCTTATCAGCAGATTCAAGCAGTGCTTAACCAAAGTTGTCTGTGATATGATGTGAAATGGCACACTTTTTAAATACTAAGTATATACTTAATAAGTACTCTTATACCAAGACTTTAGTAGTTGATACCAATTTTCATGACATTTTACAACAGCAAAAGCCAATATGCTAATGAGTGCACCCCATTATTAGCTGTTACAAGTTACTATTCAAGTAAATGGTTAGAAATAAAATAAAGAGCAAAGAGCTAGGAACAGTGAGTGGTTTTCTCGCTTTCTTGTTATTCAATTAATGTTTACAACATAATAGTCAGCAGCAGGTCTATTAGGTTGCATTTGCACTGCAAATAATATACATTGACTTAATAAAACTGTTTCACATTACATTTACATTAATACCTCACCAAGATGTGCATTTTAATCAAGACCTGGAATTGAGTTGGTTCTCAGCCAATATTGTAGAAAGAAGTTATTTTAGTACCCCAAATTTCTACACAGTCTTGCAAGGAAACGTTGCTCTTGCGAATATTCATTTTAACCTCATTTAGAAGGATATTCTCTAAAGCCTTCGTTGTCTTTGATGACTGTGGCTTTTAATGTGATTTGGTTACTTTTTATGAGAGAACCACAGTTTTTTTTTTTTTTTTTAAAGCAGCTATTAGATTAATGTTATTGTCAATTTTTCTGCCTAATAACTTTTCTAAATGACCTTTCCAGTATTGCGCTGTCTATGTTAGCTTGTGTAATGTTAATGTTAGCATATTAATCTTAGCTTTCTGAGTAAAAAGCAATCAAATTAATGTAATTCATACAGTACTGCCATTTAAAACATCTGACCTTGTTGTTGTTCCAGCTACTTCTGTATTCAATGTCCTTCAAATACAAGAGGACATCCAAAAGAGGTTTTGCGGTATCCTCCAAAAAACAAGGACGTTTTGGTTGTGCATGGGAAATTTGCAAGGCCGGTGTTTCCATTATACGAATAGGCTGGGATGTTGTGTTTAATGATCATATAGCGATGCAGCAGAATGCTCACATCTATGCATACTGTTACAAAGAAAACACAAGTTTTTCAATGTGCTTTGGCTGTCTTGCCTCAGGCTGATTGAATGTTCTCGTGCTTTGGACAACGTCCATATCGTCTTGGTCAGGGTATTTGGTATCCATATTGATTCAGAGATCCTTGTTTGCACTAAAGGACAGGTAGGTAATTGCCCTGATATGTGCTGTTCCTCGCCGTTGTTGTTATGTCAATAGTGTATGACCTTTGCATAATAAATGGATATGCAGGCTAGGACACATTAGCCCGAACGAGCCCATGGCCAAAACCAAATTGGGCTAATGAAATGATGTATAACCTGGAGCATGCAGTAGAGCTGCGCTTATTTCTCAGGGACTTATTTTCAGTACACTCTTATCCCAATGAGCCAAAACACAAATTGAACACTTAATGTACAGGCTGCCATAAAGCATTAGATAGCTTTCTCTGTAGACCTCCTGAAGGAGCATTAAGCATCAGCAAGACTCTCAAAAATGAAAGGTTCTTCAATGAAAGACTCTTTTAAGGCACTTTAGGTTCAACAAAGCAAAAACAATTTTCACTGAATCTTGCTCTCTGGTTCTGGAGCGATTTAAAATAATAAAAGCAGAAATGATAAATAGTAGATAAATGAAATTATTCTAAATAAAAATGCATTAGGTTGTTCAGATCGAGTTATGTTTCTTTTTTTATAGCATGAGTATATAGATGGTTACATGAACTAAAGTTATTTGTTGAACTTAAAATCAGGCTTTTTTATTTTAATTGGAATGTTTCATTTTTAAAAGTGGGACTTTAAAACACAACTACACATGCTTTCAGACTCTGAGAAATGAATTACCAACAGATCTGTGTTGAGAGGAATAAATGTAATATGTACATTTGTGAAACACCTACAGGAATATTACATTGTTGTCTTTTCTGTGCTGTGCCATATTTGTTTTGTAATTTTATTATATACAATTTCTAGTGTAATGGAAAAGTCAGTGTTGTATAACAAACCGTATCCATCTGTTCCTGTGTAGCCGTCTGGAGCAGAATATGATCAAGAGCATCCCAGCAGGAGCATTCTCCACATACAAGAAGCTAAAGAGAATGTAAGATCTTCTTCACACAACATCACAAACAAATACAAAGTTCTGTCATGAAACTCTAGATGGCGCAGGCTGATCTTTAGGTCTTTAACTCAACCTGCATGCAATCACATCATTCTCTATAGGGCACAGCTGATTGGTTCCTGCTATATGAGTAGCCAATGAGCTTGCTGCTAAACCTTCAAATACATGGTTAGCATTTGCCTTAGCAGTGCAGCACACTTTCAGAAACCCTCCTCCTTCCCCAGCTCCACCTGTATAGGTCTGCTATGGGTAAATCATGTGTGCTTTTGTACAGCAGCAGCATGTCTTACTTGCTCACAGCAGCATGTCATGTATGTATTGGCAATAGCAAGTCCCGTACTTGCTCTGCAGCAGCAGCAGCAGCAGCAGTAATAATAGCAGCAGTAGCAGTAATAATAGCATCAGCAGCAGCAGTAATAAAAGCAGCAGCAGCAAAATCAACAGCAACAGCAATAACAGCAGCAGCAGTAATAACAGCAACAACAGCCGCAGCAGTAATAACAGCAGCAGCAGCAAAATCAACAGCAACAGCAATAACAGCCGCAGCAGTAATAACAGCCGCAGCAGTAATAACAGCAGCAGCATCAATAACAACAGCAGCAGTAATAGCAGCAACAGTAATAGCAGCAATAACAGCACCAGCAACAGCAACAATAGCAGCAGCAGTAATAATAGCAGCAACAGCAGCAGCAACAGCAGCAGTAAAAAAAGCAGCAGTAGTAATAACAGCAGCAGCAGCAGTAATAACAGTAGCAACAGCAGTAGTAATAACAGTAGCAACAGCAGTAGTAATAACAGCAGCAACGGCAGTAATTACAGCGACAACAGTAGTAATAATAGCAGCAGCAGTAATCACAGTAGCAACAGCAGTAATATCAGCTACAACAGCAGTAATAACAGCATCAGCAGCAGCAGTAATAATAGCAGCAACAGCAGCAGCAATAACAGCAGCAGCAACAGCAGCAGTAAAAAAAGCAGCAGTAGTAATAACAGCAGCAGCAGCAGTAATAACAGTAGCAACAGCAGTAGTAATAACAGCAGCAACGGCAGTAATTACAGCGACAACAGTAGTAATAATAGCAGCAGCAGTAATAACGGTAGCAACAGCAGTAGTAATAGCAGCAGCAGTAATCACAGTAGCAACAGCAGTAATATCAGCTACAACAGCAGTAATAACAGCAGCAGCAGCAGCAGTAATAATATCAGCAACAGCAGCAGCAATAACAGCAGCAGCAACAGCAGCAGTAAAAAAGCAGCAGTAGTAATAACAGCAGCAGCAGCAGCAGTAATAATAGCAGCAACAGCAGCAGTAAAAAAAGCAGCAGTAGTAATAACAGCAGCAGCAGCAGTAATAACAGCAGCAACGGCAGTAATTACAGCGACAACAGTAGTAATAATAGCAGCAGCAGTAATAACAGTAGCAACAGCAGTAGTAATAACAGCAGCAACGGCAGTAATTACAGCGACAACAGTAGTAATAATAGCAGCAGCAGTAATAACGGTAGCAACAGCAGTAGTAATAGCAGCAGCAGTAATCACAGTAGCAACAGCAGTAATATCAGCTACAACAGCAGTAATAACAGCAGCAGCAGCAGCAGTAATAACAGCAGCAGCAGCAGCAGTAATAACAGTGACAACAGCAGCATCAGCAGTATAGCAGATCTATTCCATCAAGACCAAAAATATCAACATTGTCATTTCCATTACCATGCCAAACACTCCGAGAGTTGTCATGACAGAAATGAATGCACCATTTACATTTTTTCAGCAATGATGTATTAAATTTATCAAAAGTGACAGTAAAACATTTATAATCTTACAAAAGATTTCTTTTTCAAATAAATGAAATGCATCAAAAAATCCTGTAAATTAATGCATCACCGTTGAGAATAATCAGAAATATTTCTTAATTACATTTTAAATTATATTCAAATTGAAAATGGTTATTTTAAATGGTATTAATATTTCACAATATTACTGTTCTTTACTGTGTTTATGATTAAATAAATGCAGCCTTGGTGAGACTTCTTTCAAAATCATTTTTTAAAAAAATCTTACCGACCCTAAACTTTTGAATGATAGTGTACATCCAAAAACCACTTTAAAATCAGCTAAACATTTCTTCTTTTGACAGATCTAGAGATATACACACTTTGTCTTTTTATACTTTTTCACCCTATAAATGAACTCTATACTTGCTGCAAGTGATCTCCTGTCAGCCACTTAGAATAAAATAGTAGAAGGGTTCATAACATGTACAGCAGTTTCCAGAGGGATGTCATCCTGCTCAAGAAAATCTATATTTTAGACACAAATTCAGATATTTAATGAGAACTTCTCACCTCTGCTTTTGCAGACATTCCTTGACATGAAGAGCTCAGTATTTTGAGTACAGTTTTTGACAACCACTTCTCTTGGAATCATTGTGGAGTTACTGTAATTTCTACCTCAACAACCCAAAATTGAGAAACACTGATATCTAGTATACATGCCAGAAGACAAATCATTAGTTAATCACCCTCATGTCATTGTAACTGGTCCACAGCTAAATTGCTGTATTCCAAGTCATGTAATAGCTTTATATGTGAGAAGAAGTAAATGGTTTTCAATTTTTAAATGCTAATGATGGCCACCAGATAGTTCCTTATGTTCTTTTCCCCTCGGTATCGAGTTTGCTGGGTATTTATAGAGTATCGACATCCTGTCAGACAAATGTGCAAACCATCCCTTTGTTGTTCTAACAGTCAACTGTATTATCTCTATTTGTGTGTTTTATGTTATTACAGAGACCTGAGCAAGAACCAGATATCCGAGATTGCAGAAGATGCGTTTAGTGGCCTGCGCTCGCTCACTTCACTGTAAGTGTTTCTCACACCAAATGACACAACATATTAAAATTCATACAGCTGAGCTGCATAGCAATACATTTACATAGATAATAGGCGTGTGTAAATGTAGACAGTCAGGTGAAAGGACAGGTGTCGAATAAATCAGCTGACAGAGCGGAGACGAGACAGCCCACTGTCTGCCTGCGTGTGTGTCTTTCACTGTGTGTGTGTGTGTGTGTGTGTTTACTGACATCTGCAGCAGCATGAACACAAGGGAGGACTTTCATTTAAATCACCTCAACAAGTCAGAAAGAGACAGAAGACTCAGCGTGCGCATATTAATTTGGTCAGATCTATTTCCCTGCGTCCGGCCCACACAGCTGTACACGAGACAGAGCTCATTTACACATGCCGCGTGATTAAAGAGACGCTGAGGGGAGGAAGATGGGCTGCAGTCTCTTAGGGAATAGGAATAAAGCAAAGAGGATGTCATAAACACACAACCACACATTTGCTTGGAAATTAGAGAAATAGTTCAGCCAAAAGTGAACGTCCTTCAGAGCTTATATGAACTCAACTCATTCTTTGTTCTGTGAAACACAAAATACAATTATAAACTTCAAAAGGACACAGAAACACCATAAATTATCATATAAATGTTCTTTATGATTCATGCTTTGTGTCAGGAACAGACCGAAATTTGATTCATTATTGGCTGAAAATGTTGACATCTGCATGGCATGATGATAAGAGAAGTATTAATATGTGATTTTTAAAATAATTTAATAATTAAATATGTTTGTTCTTAATCAGATCTTTTGAGTGGTTCACAAAATCAATGTGAGTGATTTGTTTATCAGTTAGACTGATCTGGTTCTATGATTCAACTCACAAGTCACGTACTATAAGGTGAACATTACCAGTAAAACTGATTTTGTGACAGTAAAATTTCAGTCTGTTTCTCACGTACAGCTATATTGTATCTGAAGACTTTGAGGTTGAGTTTTATGAACCACATTTTATGAAACCACAGATTTTTTTTTTTTTTTACAATTTTGCCTCCTTTTTTTAAAAACATGAAAGCCCCTCTATGAAAGACACATACATGATTGATGAGTTGCACATGGGTTACACATATTGAGACACTGTGGGTTGATTCATTGTTCTCTGTTTGCATTGTAACTGTGTTTGTCTATAGGGTCCTGTACGGAAATAAAATCACAGAGATCCCAAAGGGACTGTTTGATGGCCTGGTCTCCCTCCAACTGCTGTGAGTGCTGCATTTCTGACTCAATAACCTTCAATGTCAAGAAGATAATATCCTCTGTGTGTGTGTGGTCCTGGTAAACCTTCCTTTACAGGGACAAAATGTCCCTACAAGGATAATAATACCAGTCTTTTTGGACCTTATGTGGTTTTTTTTTTGTTTGTTTTTTTGTGATGGGTAGGTTTAGGGTTAGGGGGTAGACTATACAGTTTGTACTTAATAAAAATCACTATGTCTGTGGAAAGTCCCCATAAAAAATCAGAATCAGAATGAGCTTTATTCGCCAAGTGTAGAGAAATTAATACACAGCAAGGGTGCATTAAATTCATCAAAAGTGAAAGTAAAATCTTTTACATTGTTACAAAAGATTTCTATTTCCAATAAATGCTCTTAAAGGATTTGTTCACTTCTGAAATAAAATTTCCAGATTATTTACTCACCCCCATTTCATCCAAGATGTTTATGTCTTTCTTTCTTCAGTCGAAAAGAAATGAAGGTTTTTGAGGAAAACATTCCAGGATTTTTCTCCATATAGTGGACTTCACTGGGGTTCAACGGGTTGAAATGTCAGTTTCAGTGCAGCTTCAAAGAGCTCTACACGATCCCAGACGAGGAATAAGGGTCTTATTAAGCAAAACGATTGGTCATTTCCTAGAAAAAATAAAAATTATATACTTTTTAATCACAAATGCTCATCTTGCACTGCTCTGTGATGCGCCACACATTACGTAATCACTTTGGAAAGTGTTTACAAAGCAAACGTGCAAAGACTAAGTCAAACGGCCTTTACAAAAAAAAGGTAAAACAACGATGTTGGATGATTTTGAAGTTGGAGGAGAAAATGAGAGTTTTTACCCTACCACGGTACTTTCGCCTACGTTACTTGTGACCTTTCTAACATGATTACGTAACGCGTGGTTCATCGCTAGTGCAAGATGACCATTTGTGGTTAAAAAGTATATAAATTTTATTTTTTTTTAGAAAATGACCGATGGTTTCTCTAGATAAGACCTTTATTCCTCGTCTGGGATCATGAAGAGCTCTTTGAAGCTGCACTGAAACTGACATTTGGACCTTCAACCCGTTGAACCCCAGTGAAGTCCACTATATGGAGAAAAATCCTGGAATGTTTTCCTCAAAAACCTTCATTTCTTTTCGACTGAAGAAAGAAAGACATGAACATCTTGGATGACATGGGGGTGAGTAAATAAAAACTAAAAACTACTTTCATCAAAAATTCATCAAAGAATCCAGAAATAAACTGTTTTCAACAGTGATAAAAATCAGAAATGTTTCTTGAGCAGCAGATCATCATATTAGAATGATTTCTGAAGGATCATGTGACACTGAAGACTGGAGTAATCATGCTGAAAATTCAGCTTTGATCACAGGAATAAATTATTAAAATATATTCAAATAGAAAACAGTTTATAATAATATTTCACAATATTACTGTTTTTACTATATTGGCTGTTTATTAGTACTTTATAAAGCACATATTAATGCCTTATTCTGCATGATCATATTCTACATTCCTAAATCTACCCAATACCTAAACTTAACAACTACCTTACTAACAATTAATTAGCAGTAATTGGGAGTTTATTGAGGCAAAAGTCGTTGTTAATAGTTAGTTAATAGTAAGAATTGGAACCTAATCTAAAGTGTGACCAATATTTCTTATTCATTTTACATCATGCTTTAAAATACGTTTAGTGAAGCATTTGGACTCATTGGTTTATAGGAGGCAGAACTTTTCCCTCCGTTTCCTCATAAAAGGAAGTAAAGCAGTAAAAGAAGAGAAGAGAGCATGAACTATTTTGGCTGGAAGGAGCATCAAGTTTTATTCTCACTTCCTCAGGGGGGAACACTCTCGACATCATTAGTATGTAAATTGGACTTGATTGCTAAACATGTCCCTCACACCTACTTATATTTGTGTAGACACGGAAACATTGCTCAGACATAATTCCCGCATTTAATGGTCCAAATTGAGGTGAATCTGTCGGCTCTAATGGGCCTGTTTCAGCTTATACTAATGATTTGGGGAAAATTCTGATGGCTTCTGCTTTTCTTAATGTACACACTGTTGCTGCAGGCACAAAAATAAGCTCACATCACCTGTTATTATGCTTCTGAAACGCCATAGATTTACTGGAACGGCCCGACCCATGTTTTCACTGTGAACTACCATAATGACACAAATTATCTGTGTTTTCAGCAATTAGAGTTCTTCATCCTTAATGGCTTTTCTTAATAAGACCCTTTCAAAGGAACACCTCAGGGCATTCCAGCTATTTCGCTGTTTTGGTGTTCCTGTGCCTTTTTCTGTTGTATATGGTTTTATTCGAGCTTTTTTATTTTCTTTCGTTTTTGAGATACTCAAACCTCATTAGTTCACCCTGTGAGTTGACTAACGATGCATGCGTTTGCTCCAAGACAAAACCTCATTACAATGGCTTTCAGTAATTAAGCACATGACTGCGTTAGTCAATTGTCAGGCGGCCTGAACAGGAAAGACATGAAGACGGCTGGAAGTCGGCGAGGAGCGCGTGACATGACAGGAGTGATGGGTGCAACTCCGGCAATTCATCGACAACACGTGCACTGCGGTTTTGTTCGAATTTGCGATCTGTGAACCAAGTAAATTACAACTATAGATTTGAATGTGTTTCTGATACTTACATCGAGTCACGCAGCTTTGAGCACTTTGTGGATCCTACACCGTGATTGTTATTCCTGTTGCGGCACAATGAAATCTACACACTGCTTGAGTGCTTCAGAGCCTCTAGCAAAACTTAAAACCATGCAGAGAGAGCAACACTTTCCGCTCAGTCAGGCAAAGTGAAAATAAAAGGTCTTTATTGTCTCTTAAGTCTTTCGTGAAATACCTGTAGGAAACATGCACTTGGACTCGGGGACTGTACTGAAAGAGGGTTTATATGGTGACTGAGGCCAGTGTAACAGCCACGCATGCTCAGCCGAGTCCATCGACACTTTACAGTTCACATCACAGCCTTCTGTAATATGCAATAAATAATCGTCAGTCGTCAAGAACAGCATACATAACACAATGGCAAATTTACAGCAACTTAGGTATTTAGATTTTTTTTTTTTTGCTTTTCTTTGCTTTGTTTTGTTTTTTGCTTTGCTTTTTGTTTTGCTTTCATTTGTTTTGTTTTGCTTTTGTTTCTTGTTTTGTTTTCTTTTGCTTTGCTTTTTGTTTTACTTTTTGTTTCTTGTTTTGTTTTCATTTGCTTTGCTTTTTTTGCTTTGCTTTTCTTTTGTTTAGCCTTTTTGTTCTTTTGTTTTGCTTTCATTTGCTTTGTTTGTTTGCATTTTGGTTTTTTTTTTTTTGTTTTCTTTTGCTTTGCTTTATTCCCTTGCTTTTTTTAGTTTAGCTTTTTTGTTCTTTTGTTAAAGTCCCCCTGTAGTAAATAATTTTATCCCTTAAAACTCATCGTTAATTATCAAAATTACATATTTAAACCTTTTTTTCCTGTGGAAAAACTTCTTAATGCCTTAAAATAGCTCGAATGTAACTCTACACCCTTACCTCATTTAATATACACAGATCTATGAATATGATAATTAGCCCCGCCTCCACTCACTCACACGAGCTCAGAGATCCACTCAGTCAAAATACTGAGGTAAACACTGCACAATGGTATCGCTTTTTACAACGTCTGACACATAACGGTAATTAATTATTAGAGTTTTGCTTGACTATGTTATCAATGTGTTGATAATGTCACACAAACCATGTTCACATTCATGAGTCAGACAGCTTCCTTCTAACAATCAGTATCCTTAGAAATGCTTTGAACAGCTCAGAACGTCAGTGGAGAAAGGCATATATAGTTCATCATAACATCGTAATATACATCATACACCCGGCATATTGCTAAATCTACATGATTTTTCATATCAACAGAAAAATAACCTTCTTTTGAGACTCCCTTGCGCGGTCAGTTAATGATATGCTAAAACCCGCCGACACATCGACGTGATTGGTTACAAGATAGTTTGTGACATCAGAAACACCAGCAATATCAAACCACGAGTTTGAGACTGTCTTTAAATCACTGCAGTTTTAGAGACAAAATGGTGTTGACTTATGAATTTGCACATGGTTTGTCTTAAAGCATGTTAAAAACACCAGATAGACATATACACAACATTAAAAACTTGATTTTCATGTTTTTATGTTTAGTTTTTTCCACGTGCTTGATCAGAGTTAAAGTGTGTTTATACTGATGAGAAAAGCTTGTCATTTTAATGAAACTTCTGTTTACTCGTCCAGACTCCTGAACGCCAACAAGATCAACTGTCTTCGGGTGAACACTTTCAAAGACCTGCAGAACCTCAACCTGCTGTCTCTCTATGACAACAAGCTTCAGACCATCAGCAAAGGCCTGTTCACCCCTCTGCGTGCCATCAAAACACTGTGAGTTTACACATACACACACACACAAACTCTCCATCCTTCACACCCACACTCAGTCCAGGAGACTCCAGTCTCTAAGCAACTGTTGAGCGGGACTGCATTCACCCTGCAATTAATTAGCTCCAAGTAGACGGCAAAACAACAACACCATTAACAGCAGCAAGATAAATGTGAACTAAACAAATGAAAACCTTACACTGAAAATAGCAGTTCATGTTTATGAATGCATAGCAATCGTATTGTTATCACAGGATATTACTGTTTGATTGCACAGCCTCTCTTGACTCTAATTAAGCGTTTTGAGTTATTGTTATGTTCGCCCTCCACAGACACCTCGCTCAGAATCCCTTCATGTGTGACTGCCATCTGAAGTGGCTGGCCGACTACCTGTTTGACAATCCAATCGAGACCAGCGGAGCTCGATGCAGCCACCCGCGCCGCCTCGCCAACAAACGCATCAGCCAGGTCAAGGGCAAGAAGTTCCGCTGCACAGGTAGAGTTACACACACACTGTTTAAAGATGATTTTTTATGTAAAACAGGTCATTTTGAGCTAAATGGAACAATATACTACACTACTGTAAGTAGTAGGGGTGTAGCGGTACATGTATTTGTCCCAAACCATCACGGTTCGGTGCATACAGTAAAACGACGAATACAGTCAGTCACAGGCGATCCACACTCAAATCCAGAAGAGGGCGTGTGCGGTAATGCAACGCTGTCTGCTAACCATCACAACAAGATCAAGTGCAGAAGAAGAAGAACAGACGTTCTATGCATAGATATGTTTACGTGTAATCTCTCAACCAGTGTTTCAACCGCTGAAAGACATCAATAAAACAGCTTGAGAATAATATCTCACGTAGCATTACATTTACCTCAGGCAAGTCATTTAGTGTCCACAGCATGTTAGTTCACTAGAGAAATGAACCATTTTACTAAATACATGCACTATATTAGCTTATATATTCATTATATTTACTTTACCTGTTAGTAATGTCTTAATTATTTAATATATGTTTAAATACATTTGTCATGAAAACAAGTTATGACAGTAACTGTGTAAATTATTATATTTCAAAAATGAATTGGAGTAGAAAAACAATTGAAAAATAATTTTATAATTGGATTTAGAAGTTAATGCAAAACCTGACTTATGTGCCTAAACGTGCTCGAAAACTCATGAAACTTTGCACACGTGTCAGAAGTGGTAAAAATGTACATCTGATATGGGTTTCAGAATTAGGTGTGGCAAAATGGATCGATAGCGCCACCTACAAAATTTCAATTGGGCGCCCTTCGTACTACGTTTTACAGACAAGTATGAAAATTGGTAGACACATTTAACATCTCAATACTGACAAAAAAGTCCCTGGGTGCAAAATCTGTAAACCCAACAGGAAGTGAGATATTTAGAATTTTCTCTGCAAAATATTTCCAGTTTTTGCCATTTCCACACGTTGTACTTTAACGAACTCCTCCTAGAGCTTTAATCAGATCAATGTCATATTTGGTCAGTCTAATCTAAAGGCCTTTGTGATGTTAAATTGCGAAGATCTTGAGATTTCGTTGAAGGGCGTGTCCATGGCGGCCTGACAAATTTCAATGTTTCGCCATGAAACAGGAAGTTGTTGTAACTTGGGCATACAATGTCCGATCTGCCCCAAACTTCACGTTTTATTAGAGTCTTGGCCTCAAGACATCTACATGGCAATATTCAGTTACAGTCATAGCGCCACCTGTGGGAAACAGGAAATGACATGTTTTACACTGTGATTAACTCCTCATAGAGATTTAACCAGATCAACATCATATTTGGTCAGTCTAATCTTAAGGCCTTAGCGATGTTAAATTGCAATAACAACATGACAATATTCAGTTATAGTCAAAGCACCACCTGCTGGCAGCAGGAAGTGTGGCACGTCAAAATGCCTTTGTCATATTTTTCCTATATTTACATGCTTAAATGCATGTCGCCCTCTGTTCACAGTTTTCCTAAGGCCTCCGGATGGCGGTGGCCCCGGGTGCTCGGGCCCTTTCATCGCTGCTTGCAGCTTTAATTATATTTGATTTTACGCAATTTGTTTAATAAACAACTGTTTAATAAAAAAGAAGAAAAAATAAACAATTTTATGTTTAGTTTTCTCCCCCTGCTGTACCGAACCCGTACCGAACCGTGACTTTAATATCGAGGTATGTACCGAACTGTCATGTTTGTGTACCGTTACACCCCTAATATACAGACTCCTTCATTAGTCCACTCATAACATTTTTAGATGCAAAAATTGGTCATTCAGAAATTGAAATTGTGACATCATAACATGATTGCCCACGTTTACATTCAGTACATTCAGCAGTTGTCAAAATACACCATTCAAAAGTTTGTTTTAAAATATTTTTGATTGAAGTCTCTTCTGCTCACCAAGGCTACATTTATTAGATCAAAAATACAGTAAAAACAGTACTGTTATTACAATTTAAAATCTAACTGTTTTCTATTTTATTATATTTTAAAATATAATTCATTCCTGTGATGGTAAAGCTTCATTACTCCAGTCTTCAGTGTCACATGCTCCTTCAGAAATTATTCTAATATGCTGATCTGCTGCTTTCTTATTATTAACAATGTTGGAAACGGCTGTGCAGCTTAATATTTTTTGAGGAAACTCTCATTCTTTCAGTTTTCTTTGATGAATAGAAAGTTCAAAAGAGCAGCATTCATTTGAGATTGATTTTTCTTTGTTTTGTAACCATGTAAAAGTCTTTACTTGATCAATTTATTGCATTTATTTCATTTTAAAAAAGGTACAGTACATTATGTATGTAAAATCAGTGTTACATTAATCAAAAAAGCTTAAGTTTAGTGAGAGGGTGGAAAATGGCTCACTAAATTATGGTTGTTTTTCATCCAAGATACCTTGACAAACATTATAAGACAGTCGATTAAGTGAATGACACAGAATTCAGCCACTGCCGCCCACCCGTCTCACCCACAGCGAGTCCACTAGGCTGTGCTGATGCAGTGACTTGAGTTCTGGCCCACCAATTGCTGCTCACATACTTCACACTGAGACTCCTCACATTGAACAACGTCCCTTTCCTTTTCTTATGTGTGTGTGTGGCATACTCTGGCCTGGAGCAGTTCTTCTCACACACTGCCAGGTTTCAGAGTGCTAATAGGACAATACTGGCTGTTCTGAAGCAGAATGAAGATGCCTTGTTAGAAGATGCTTTACGAGTCGGAACTGGCCCCCACACGCAGCCAAAAGCAGGGGCCCCTGAGGGAAATAATTTGGTGGGAGAAGTGCAGCCGCTGTTTGCTTTGATATTAAGCCACAGGTTTTTCTCATTAAAGTTCTGTCAGTACATCAGCAGCACAATAACAAGTGCAACAGCAGGCCCCTAGTGTGTGTTTCCACAGGCGTTACAAGTGTTTGCACATGAAAATCTGTGTTTTATGTGTGTGTATGTGTGTTGGCAGAGGGCTTTGCTCCACTCCTTTCTCCTCTGTGATGTCTTTATGTGTGTGTCTTTCTAGTCCCTGTCTGTCTGTCTGTCTGTCTCTCTGTCTGTCTTTTCGGGCCTTGTATTCCCAGTGGGCTAATGTCCCAGTGACCGTGCTGGGACGAGGGAAAGGGGCCGGCCTGTCCGCCCTTGTGCATGGTGGCCCAGAGTTCTGGGCGGCTTCCTGGCTGCTGTGTCCTGGCTGCTCCCTCCTCCTCCTCCTCCTCCCCACCTCTCCGTCCCGCTCCGCTCCTCCACTCTGGCCTCTGGTGCAGCTGTCTCTTGTGCTTGATCTAACCATGTGCCGCCGCCTACACAAGCCTCACATGGTTCCGTCAAGCACCAGGGACCGCTGGACACACTCGCACACAGCATGGCATTCTGGGATATGTGCGGTGGCACCTCTCTTTGCCACCATGAGGAGTGAAGGTGGCGTTCTTTAACCCGGGAACAACGGATGGCTTGTGAAGAGCTCTAGCTATGTTCTCCGTCTGCATTTCAAAGGGCGTTTTTAAGTTCGCTCTTGTAGACATTGGGCTTTGGCTAGAAGCATCAGGGCAGCCGAACAGAGATGGTGGGAATAAGATAAACAGTGGCAGGCGAGTGATGGCTGATGGGAAGCAGACTTATCGCGGGCGGCCAGAACCTCGTGTGTTTTCCTGTCAAAACACTTCTTAGCGCCAGACCTCCAATACCTGACCTCTCGCTCAATGACGCCGTTATCTTTAAAGAAATACAGCCGATGAGGTTGTGTGCCTGTTTGTGGCTGTGTTTGTAGGTGTAAAGAACAAAGACTTGTGTAAAATCTAAATATTTATTCCTATTTATTATGCAAATGAATCAGGTTCATTATTCAGGTCAAGTCCCATTATTTGAAATCTATTTACGGCTCTTTTTTATATATAAATATCTGCATATGTACACATTGGCATATTTTATATAGACAAATATGCAAAAATGTGTTGATATATTTTGCATATTTTTCTAAAGATAACGAAGTCTTTATTAAGACAATTAAGTTGATTTCCCTCCAATTTCTCATTACTGTGATACATTTCAGGTATTTTATTGGACATTATATGAAATTTGAACAATATTGCATAATTTTTTTATATAAATATCTGCATGATATGTACATATTGGCATATTTTATATAGACAAATTTGCAAAAATGTGCTCATATATTATGCATATTTTTATAAAGATAATTCAATAATGATTTTTATAAAAATCATTATTAAGACAATTGAGCCGATTTTTTCCAATTCCTCAATACTGTAATACATTTCAGGTATTTTTGAACTATATTAAAGTATTTTCTGTAAAAAAAAAAAAAAAAAAAAAATTGCATGCTACAGTGTGTGTACAATTATGTAAAATTGTGGTCATATATTTGACATATTTTTTTTATAAAGATTACAAAGCCATTAAGCCATTATTAATTAAGCACATTTCCCCAAATTCTTATTACTGTAATAGATTTCAGACATTTTGCTTCGAGATTTTTTCTTTTTTATATAAATAGCTGAATTATATATACAAATTTAAGATTATGCAAAAATGTGTTTATATATTTTGCATATTTTTAAAGATTAATGTCATTATTAAGACAATTAAGCTAATTTGTCCCAATTTCACATACATTTCAGATGTTTTATTCAAGACTTTTTTTTATCTCAATTCCTATTTGAAATATGAGCTATTACAGTTCTTTTTTATTATATTACTATAAAAATCACATAAAGTCAGTATAGCAAAAAATCATGATGTATAAATATTGTACCATTTATTTATTTATTTTATATTACAATATGTGAATGAGGGGGGGCTAAAATGTCATGAAAATAATTCTGGTGCGCATTCATTTTTATGCGCATATATATATGTATATATATATATATATATATATATATATATATTTTTTTTTTTTTTTTTTTTTTTTAGGTGATCTGGACATGTGACTGAGATTTACCATGTGCGTGACGAGTTGAATAAGCTGTTTGAATGTCCGTCTGTCTCTGTTTGTGTCTTGTGCGTTTGTTAGGTACGGAGGACTACCGCAGTCGCCTTAGCGGCGAGTGTTTCCAGGACCTGGTTTGTCCCGAGCGTTGTCGCTGTGAAGGAACGGTGGTGGACTGCTCGAACCTCAAACTCACCAAGATACCCCCTCACCTGCCTGAGCACACCACTGACCTGTAAGAGACATGCATTTCAGCTTACAAACGCACCCAGCGACCCCATCATTCACTCTCCAGAACATTCAGCATTTACAATCTCACCTCACTAATTCTTTCGGTGTCCCTCTGTCCCAGAGGCCTCATCCCTCTCTCTTGTCCTCTGATTACGGGGTCTTGTGCCCGGCTGAGTTGTTGTGAATGAATGTCCGAAGCCTCTCCCAGGCCATTAACCACTCAGCTGCGTTTTCCCTGGGCAGAGCTAGACGGGGTGACAATGCGTTTGCCCTTGTGTTCATGTGTAGAGGACGCATCAGGGTTTTCCCTCTGCAGTCCCATCAACTCGAGTCATCTGTCACACTCTCTCTGTCTCTCTCTCTGTCTTTCTGCGGCTCAGTGACTACAGCTTGCACCCGCTAGCACAGCTGCTTATTTATAGAGCTCTTGCGGGAATGCTTGCAACCAGGAACCAGCACTTTATGTCTGATGTGCTTTCCCATGGCAGGCTCCACTCGGGAAACCAGCCCTGGGGGAAACAAAAAGACAGCCATGGTGCATTTACTAGACTCTACTCTTACTAATGTTTGGAAAGTCTCTCTCAACCTTGTCTAGACCTTCTCTGCACCTGTCTGTGTTTGGAAAGGGAGTCTAGAATACTGCTAACTTCATGCTGTGCTGTGCAGTATATACTGCTGTCTACTTTTTATCATTTTCTGGTTATATTTCCTGGTCATTTCCTGCTTATACTCTATAATTGGTGCGCTCACATCCTCCTGGGAAGTTCGTATTTATAAGCTGGGAAGTCATAATTACGTCAACTGCGTCCAAATTACATTTGTCAAAGCATGATTTCCTACATAAAATTTAACAATATTTGCTATATTTACAATTTAATGAATAAAGAATGCCCGTCGGGTTTGTTTTTGGTTTGTTTATATTTAATTTATGAAGGTGCTGTATATTATATTGTTATATATTGTACAATACTACTGTGTGTTGTACATGCAACTTAATTTTATTGTAAATGAAAAGGAAAAATAATTAATTTAAAAAATGTAATATACAGATTCTGCATTATTGCATCCAAGTGTGTCATACACACGTCCTGAAAAGTGAAGCCCACGCATTTCTATCGCCCCCTGGTGGTTGGCTGTAATGTTGGTCATAAACCCCGCCCTCTCCATGTAATCGAATGTGATGCGAACCAAACAAAAAAATCCAATTACACTTCAAATAATTTTTTCCCAAACATGGTTTCTGTCGGTTTAGGAAGTTTTCATCACGCAGATGTAAGTTTGGTTTTAGTTAGTGATTTGCTGTTATAAAAGCCGGGTGTAATGTCATGATTGACAGCTGTGTATGATTGCTTCCGGCCTGTTTTCTCACTGACATGTTCCCAACTTGGGAATTCAGGGTATATAGAAAATTTTGAGTTTCCCACACGTAATTACAACTTTGTGCGTTCACCTCATAAATACGATCTTGCCAACATGACTTGCACCAATTTTGGCAGATGTTTAACATCTTTAGTGCACTACAGTTATAGAGAAAATATATAGTAGAATGGGTTTTTCAAACTTTTTGATATTTTCATAATTAAATGTCCAATTATACTGTAAAAAAAAATCTGAAAATATTTACAATAGAATTTTGTTTTCCTGTTAAAGTGCGGTCACGTTGGTGAAATTTTGCAGACAAATAAAGGTCCATTGTCTATTGTCAATAGTGCAGGGATGTATGAAGCATTTTCTGTCTCACGCTAAATTCCTGATCATGTAAATTCCTGTTGAAATTACTAGAATTAGCCTTTGGAAAATAACTGAACAATGGTAGATGTGGTAGAATGGTAGAATTTATCTCCATATAAATTCCAAGCAGTGTTTAAAGCACAATGAAATAGTAATAATGTTAATTAATTTATTATTTTATATTTCAGATTATTTTATTTTTTTTTATTTTTTATTTTATTTTATTTTATTTTATTTTATTTTATTTTATTTTATTTTATTTTATTTTATTTTATTTTATTATTTTATTTTATTTTATATTTTATTTTATTTTATTTAATTTTATTTATTTTTTTTAAACCCCTGGTATCATGCCATTCCAAAATACGCCATCTGTTTCTTTTTCTCTGTCATACTCTTTTCCTGTCTTCTTTTATCTGCATAGCCCATTAGCCCGTCTTCCACATCCACGGTTATTATTTGCAAAAGTGTCTGAGTATGTCCTTCATATTGATATCACCAGTGATGAGGGACAGATGAATGTGTATGAGAGTCACATATCCACACCAGAGAGAGCGATACTGATTTTTCATTACAATGACATCACAGTCCTAATTATACAGCGTCTCCCACATAAGAGACTTGAAGACTGAAGCAGAGACAGCGTCTGAATGATAATCATCTTTTTCCATCATCCTTAGCTCTTTTGTCTCCATCTCACTCCTACATGCTCCAGTGAGGTTTACTTGTGCTTTTTGCTGTTAGACTTAATCTTATTATTATACCTTGTGAGGACTCTACTTACTCTTGAACTATTAACCTCTGTCTCTCAATCTCTTTCTACTCCAGACGGCTGAACGACAATGAAATCCCCATCCTAGAGGCTACAGGAGCCTTCAAGAAGCTCCCAAACCTGCGCAAGATGTACGAACGGGTTTATTTCTTCTTTTCGTTTGAAGGGTTTGGCTGCTGAATGACATTGGCGTATTTGGGAAATTCAGCTTTGTATGAAGTGAACGCAGGGAAAGCTTCTGGAATATTCCAACCTAATGGGCAAAAGCATGCAGTGATTTACTGGCAGGCAATATTTGCAGCTCACTCCAAAATTGAAAAAAGCGGTATTCGCTCAGGAAGAAGACCGGTGATTTATCATGCATGAAATTGCTTACTATCTAGCACAGTTATAAATTGGGCAGATCTAAAAGACCGACTTTACATTTTACTGTAGCATGGTTTAAAATTAAGCTGTGAATCATCATAAACGTGTGTTTAGGATACAACCACAACCTATTTATATGATGAAACAAAGCAATTTTCACTGTACCATTGCAACCTGTGCTTTCTGCCATTTGTCAAAATAATAAATAGTGCATTTGAGACACATTAAAAGTGCATGTGCGTCAGAGCGCAGGGGAGTTGATGCTTTCTTGAATTCCGTGTTTGCAGAAACTTGAGTAATAATAAACTCCGGGACATCCGTGAGGGGGCATTTGATGGGGCCGGAGGTGTTTTGGAGCTGCTGTTGACTGGAAACAAGCTGCAGACAGTAAGCGGACGGATGTTCAAGGGTTTGAGCGGCCTCAAAACACTGTGAGTATCGCCACTGTTTCACATTTAAAGGGATAGTCCACCCAAAAATGAAAATTTTGTCATCATTTACTCACCCTCAAGTTGTTCCAAACCTGTATGAGTTTCTTTCTTCTGTTGAACACAAAAGAATATATTTTAAAGGATTAGTTCACTTCAGAATTCATATTTCCTCATAATTTACTCACCCCCATGTCATCCAAGATGTTTATGTCTTTCTTTCTTCAGTGGAAAAGAAATGAAGGTTTTTGAGGAAAACATTCCAGGATTTTTCTCCATATAGTGGACTTCACTGGGGTTCAACAGGTTGAAGGTCCAAATGTCAGTTTCAGTGCAGCTTCAAAGAGCTCTACATGATCCCAGACGAGAAATAAGAGTCTTATTAAGCGAAACAATTGGTCATTTTCTAGAAAAAATAAAAATTATATACTTTTTAATCACAAATGCTCATCTTGCACTCGCCACGCATTACGTAATCACAATGGAAAGGTCACGCGTGACTTAGGTGGAAGTAACGCGGCAGGGCGAAAAACTCCATCTCATTTCCTCCTCCAACTTCAAAATCGTCCGACATCGTTGTTTTACCTTTTTTTGTATCTGCCGTTTGACTTAGTCTTTGCACGTTCGCTTTGTAAACACTTGCTCGGTACTTCCGCCTACGTCACGCGTGACCTTTCCAACATGATTACGTAATGTGTGGCAAGTGCAAGACGAGCATTTGTGGTTAAAAAGCAAATACATTTTTATTTATTTTTTTAGAAAATGACTGATCGTTTCACTAGATAAGACTCTTATTCCTCGTCTGGGATCATGAAGAGCTCTTTGAAGCTGCACTGAAACTGACATTTGGACCTTCAACCTGTTGAACCCCAGTGAAGTCCACTATATGGAGAAAAATCCTGGAATGTTTTCCTCAAAAACCTTAATTTCTTTTCGACTGAAGAAAGAAAGACATAAACATCTTGGATGACATGGGGGTGAGTGAATTGTCAGGAAATTTTAATTTTCTGAAGTGATCCTTTAAACAATGTTGGGAATCAAACCGTTGATGGCACCCATTGACTTCCATAGTAGGAAAAAGTCAATGGCTAACATCAACTGTTTAATTACTAATAGTCTTCAAAATAGAAGTAAGAAACTCATACAGGTTTGGAACAACATGAGGGTGAGTAAATGATGACAAAATCTTCATTTGTGGATGAACTATCCCTTTAAGCTAATTTTTCAAAAACCAACCCTGCTTTTCCTCTTATCCTGCTCATTAAAATGAAGACATGTCTCTGAGCCATGTTCACAGTCATTTATTCACTCAACTCTGAATATAAATGCACAGACACTAGTTACGGCATTGGAAATGTGCTCTAAGGAATTGCTCTTATAGGCTTATTTAGAAACAAATTTTCAAGAAAAATTGCCCACTCTCAGCAAAAACCGAACTGAGATCGTCAGGTCTAATCAAGATGTTGACCGCATGAAGTTATTCTAAGAAATGAACAGGCATAGACGTCCCCTATGCTGGTCTGCTACCGGGAACAAAGATGATAATACAATGCATATTCTGAAGCCTGGTGGTTAGAAAAAGCCTTCCTAAGGTCTGCTGCCGCTCTAATTAGCTTAATTGGAGAGAGAGGAGTGCATAGGAGCAAATGAATGGAATCATGGTCCTGCAATATTGGATTTAGTGGCTTTCAAATCCCAGGAGTATGTGTCCAAATTGAGTTTGCTCGTCTCAGATCCCTGTTTGTCAGAGTTTAATGCCGAATTTGCTGCTTTCAGGTTTTCATCACGGCAGACTCTGGTTTGCATTTAGCCTGTTTGTGCTGCTGAAGGCCTTTAGGAGACCCTGATTGTTTTGGGCACCTTGCCCCTCCCCATCCACACGCACACAAACTCATCTTATCTTGTCAAGCAGTGAGCTGCCTCAGCGGGCCGCGTCTGCCGCACAGACAGAATCTCAGAGAGCAGACGCACATGGTTACAGCACAGGCCGAGATCGCTCCAAGATCATCGTCACACACAGACTTGTTTACCGCAATCTCACCGACTAGACTAAACCAAGACTTATGTTGTTTAATTAAAGCTGATTATAATTAGCATGCACTAAGATCTACAGCTTAAACAAAACTGTTTTTGCATTATTAGATCCAGGGCCAACTGAATTATGATTTTTTTTTTTTTTTTTGTATAGTCCATGTTAAAATCAATGTGATAAGTGGGTTTTTCCTAAGAGAAGGCACCAAAAATATAATATAATATAATATAACATAATATAATGTAATATAGTATAATATAATATAATATAATATAATATAATGTAATATAGTATAATATAATATAATATAATATAATATAATATAACATAATGTAACGTAATATGATATAATATAATATAATGTAATATAGTATAATATAATATAATGTAAAATAATATAATATAATATAATAATTTTTAAAATGTAGCCTATATAGGGTGTACTGGTATAAAAAAGGTTTTGTATATTTTATGTAAATATAAAATCGTCATCATAATCATAATGTAGCCAATAAAACGTTATTTATAAAAAATATATACATCATTTTTAAATGTTTACAATAGAGTTGTCAAAAGTACTGACTTCGGTACCTAGTCGAAATTTAAAAAATGTGATGCTTTGAGCGCTGTTGAGCGGATTCGTAAACACCTCTGATTGGCCATTGTGTTCACTCGCTCATCAGATATGTCTGTGATTGGTGAGCAGACGAAACTTCTTTTAAAAACATTAAAAATCTTACCGTGTCCAAACTTTTGACCGGTAGTTTATATATATATATATATATATATATATATATATATATATATATATATATATATATATATATAAAGAGAAAGAGAAAGAAAGAAATTTGGGGGGGATCAACTTTGCTATAAATAAATTGCATTTTTAAATTTAATTTTAATTATTTCTTCTCAATTTCTGCAAGTTTTTAAATGTTACACTACATACTTTTGAATGGGTCTCAACAATAAAAATATTTTACAAATCTGATAAATTATCTATTGCAATATTATTATCGTTGTTGTTGTTTAGAGTTTAAAAATATAAAAGTCACATCAGATCATAAACAAACTGAACAAGCTCGGATCATACATTTGTGTTTATGTTTGTTCTGCTTTCATTTTAATGTTTAGCATTTTGGTTACTTTTAAAACCTATTAAAACTAAGCAATCATGTCTCATTTCCGCAACTTGGGAATACATAGCCCTGAATATATATATATATATATATATGTATATGTATATATATATATATATATATATATATATATATATATATATATATATGTATATGTATATATATATATATATATATATATATATATATATATATATATTTGTAAAGGGCTTTTTAGACATCTAGTGGCTACAGTATGGTATTACAGATTATTTTTTAGTCCTTTGTTAAAGTGTTTTCATAGTTGGAAGGCAGAGTTTGCACTGTACAACCATGGTGTTTGCATTTTCTTCTTTGAAAACAAAATAGCAGCGAAATTTCCATGAATTGAAATTCATGTTTTTTCCCACGGGCAGCATCGTTTTAACTAGCAGCAGTGATTCAATCTGCGTCTGAGGAGATTGTAGACGGGTGTTATTTGCGCGTGCACCAGCGGGTGGCTCGCGTGAGTCATCACTGACAGCAGAACCAGGAAATACTGTATAATCAAGCAGCGCTTAATATGTGTTATCATGGCAAAATAATGATTTATTTAGTTTTAAATGAAATGATTGTAATCCTGATAGTATTCCCCCCTTTTTCAAAATGTAACTGTAATCTGATTACTACGTTTTTTTGACGTAACTGTAACGAATTAGTTACTGGATTTTTGTATCCTGATTACGTAACGCCGTTACATGTATTCCGTTACTCCCCAACCCTGCTTATTACTGCTGTTTCACACAAAGTGTCCAACACAATGTAGACAAAACCTGACCCAATCACACACAATGCTATATATATACAGTAAATTATCATTCATTTGAATGCTCTGATACACAAGTGCATTTCTTGTAATCTCACAGTGAACAAATCACATAACGCAGACAGTGTATATAGCTACTTTCCTCCTTTATACCGGTGTATATGTGTATCTACCCACTGTATGCATGCCACATCGTCTCAAGATAATGTTCCCAAATTGACATGTGAGCAATCATAGCATAAAACCACCATTGACTTAATGCATTACAGCAGGGTCTCATAAACTCAATGGTCCTCCCTCCCCGTGAGCTGTGTGCTGCTGTCTGTCAGAGTCAATGTGATCCAACCTGCCTCTGTGTTCCCTTCAGGATGCTGAGGAGTAATCAGATCAGCTGTGTGGATAACGCCACCTTCACTGGCCTGAGCTCCGTGCGCCTGCTTTCCCTCTACGATAACCGGATCTCCACTATCGCCCCTGGAGCTTTCAACACCCTGCATTCCCTCTCCACCATGTGAGTCCTCCACCCTCACACACACACACACACACTCACACACACACATTCCCGTCTGTGTCATGAGTTCACTCTATCAGTTATGCATCCATAATCAACTGCTAAAAAAATTGAAATAACAATACCTAAGAATTAGGAATTTAAAGCAAAACTATCTCTACTGCCTAATAAAACTATTCATTGAAGTCGCTATGTCCGTACCAAACCCACAAACGAGTTCATTCAAAAATTCACAAAGACGCAGGAAGTCAAACACAGTCTATCAGGTCACGCACCACCACCAATCAAGTGCCTATTAGATCTTCATATGCAAAGCGGATGAGGATGTGGTTCAGGCAAAAAAGTCTTATTGTTTGCAGATGTTTTTCAAAATTATGAGGTTATGTTTTCTTGTCTCGGTTGAAAGCGGTTGTTCTTGAACCTCAGATGAAAACATTTTGGCTTGCCCCCCGGGGCAGGGTGAATTATTCAAAAATGGCTAAAAAGGAAAATTGTTCTGCTGTCTAAAAATGGACTACGATTTTGTGCAATGAGGATGTCCTTACAAAGGCAAATGTAAGGAATTAATTCTTCTGCCATGTCGTTTTTGCTTTTGATTGTATGCTGTAGAAGAATTGGGAACAGCTGGAGAAAATGATGTGCGGTACATTTTTAATACATATTAATATCTGCGTAGCTTTTTGCGGGGGGTGTAAACAAAGAACTGATAAACAAAAAAATGAACCCTAGTGTGTCACAGCCCTGAGGGAACGACAAGAAAGAGAAAGATCAACACAGAAAACTGAAAGAGATCTCACAGATGTTCGTAGATAAACAGATGCTGTTAAGCATTCAAAATAACTTCTGGTGGAATCATAATTTCGAAGAAAAAACTGGAAATGATGACTGCCAACACAGCGAGCATCTGTAACCGTTTGAATTATCATATCAGGCTGTATTCCTGGCACACATTACGTCGTGCAACAATACACATGGTTCTCTTTTTCATTGGGTGAACCCGACCTACTAACTGAAAAATGTGAGCAGAGACTCTCAGACTGTTCTGATTTGCATGGAGTGTCATTCCTTCCTTTCTGAACATCTAATCAAGTTTAGCATGCATAAACAACAGGAAGAATTTACACAATGAAGTCATCCAATCAGAGTAAGGTACATCTTTTCTGTCAAGGGCATGAACAATTTTAACTTCTCAAACCCTAGTGTTTTTTGTAGCTTACTATAGCATGGCTACACTGTAAAAAAAAAAAAAAAAAAAAAAATCCCCGTAAAATTTACGGTAAAAACCGGCAGCTGTGGTTGCCAGAACTTTACCGTAAAAATTTTTAGGTTTTTACCGGATTGCACTTTGTTTACTGTCTGTTTTACAGTTCAAAATCATATAATTTAAAGGTTTATATTGTAATAATTACGATTCATAACTGTTTATTTTACACACTGTGAAAAAAATTCAGTTAAATTTACGGTAAAAAACCCGGCAGCTGTGGTTGCCAGAAATTTACTGTAAAAAATACGGTAGCAACATTTTAGGTTTCATAGAATTAACTTAAATTTACAGTAAAAAACATATTTTATTAACTGATATAATGTTAATTTACCAACCTATTGAAGTACTAATATCTGATTTGTACCTTTGTAATACACTGACAACCACCAAACACAGTGGTGATGAGTCACATGATGAATCAAAGCTCATCACAAGCAGCTTTTCCACAAGATGTGAAGAACAATACTAATATATAGAAGGAGCACACTAAACACCATCATGGTAACATGGTAACAAAAATGCAATAAATATTCATTTAACAAAATTAGATGTAACATAAAACCCTAATGTACATAACTGATTAGAAAAAACTAAGAAGAAACAGAGATATTTTAACGAAAATACATCAAATGTGATGTGTCATGCAGGGAATTGTGGGAATGTCAGTTTATGGTTTTTCACTGTAAATTATACAATGACTTGTTATTTTTCACTTCCAAAAACTGTAAATTAAAAAAAAAAAAAAAAAACTTAAAATTACATTAAAAGTACAGTTCAATCTATTACAGTTATTCACTGTATATAGTACGGAAACTTTCTGTAAACCAATTAACTGTTTTACACTGCAGCATTTTTATAGTCTTTTACCATTAAAATCACGATCATTTTTGTACAGTTTTTTTTTTTTTTTTTTTTTGCTTTGCTTTGTGTGTTTTGCTTTTTGTTTCACATTGCTTTGTTTTTTCTCTGCTTTTTATTTTTCTTTTGTTTTGTTGTTTTGTTTTTTGTTTTTGGTTTGATTTTTGTTTTGCTTTGTGTTTTATTTATTTTATAATTATATAATATTTATTTCCAACAATTTTACCCTCGCATTTACTGCATTATGCATATATAATGCATTTACTTTAATTAACTTTGGTTACAGTTATGTATGAAAATATATAATGCATTACAAAGTACATTATGAATACCTTTATAATACATTATAAAGGCTTTAAGTAAAGTGTTACAGAAACCTGTATTACTCTATGGAAACTGCACAACACATTCAAATCTTTCTCACTTCTTATGCCATAAGGCTAGTCGGTTGTACTTTTTTCTCTCAGAATCTTTATTTTTCATTCTCTCTTTGCTTTGCCAGCTCTCTAATTACCCAGCGGCTGACACAGCCATGTCCATTTCAGGACAGGGCAGCTAAAAATATCTAGAGAGAGAGAGAGAGAGAGAGAGAGTAAGGCCTCCCCAGCTATTCTCTTCCCACAGTAGTGCAGCAGGCATGTTGGGCACACTTCCCTCCTTCTTCTCTCTCACTCCATCATTCATCCCTCCACCTCTGCCAAAATTAGAGCAGAGCGGGAGAGTGTTTCCGGTAGGAGAGTTTGCAGGGCTAAAGCGAGCAGTCAGGACAGAGGTTACTTTTGTGTGCTCACATTTGTGATTATCACAGTAAAAATAGCTGTGTTTTGTCAGCTATGACCCATTTATTAAATTTAGCCGGATAAGTAGTCTTTAATATCTAGTTTGTGATATCATTCCCAAAGCAAACGTTCTCTGTATCAACTTGTCTTGTGTTTCTTTGCCCTGTAAAAAAGTGTAAAAAAGGTAATTTTTCTGGCAGCAGGTGCACCAGAAAATGTCTGTTTAAAAACAGAAAAATACTGTCAGAAAACAGCACTTTCTTATCCTACAATTACTGTTTATTACTGTAATTCTACACAAAATCTCCTTATAATCCCATAAACTCTTTTACTTTTAACATACATTAATTTTTAGAATACAGTCATACATCTCTAAAACACAGTGTCATTCACACACCATCATGGTAACACACATGACATGACAAAAAATGCAATAAACATTCATTTAACATCATTAGACGTAACATAAAACACTAATGTACATAACTGATTAGAAAAAACTAAGAAGAAATAGTTATTTCAATGAAAATACATCAAATGTGAAGTGTCAGAGAATCAGGGAATTCTAGAAATGTCAATTTACGGTTTTTCACTGTAAATTAAACAATGACTTGATTTTTTTTACTTCCAAAAATTGTAAATTTAACAGTATTTTACTGTCAAATTACATTAAATGTAATCTATTACAGTTATTCATAGCATATAGTATGGAAACTTTCTGTTAACAAATTAACATTACTGTATTTTTACAGTCTTTTACCGTTAAAATCAGTGTATATACAATATATTTAACCTTAAAAGAAAAACCTCATTTAAAAAAAAAAAAACTGTAAAATATTAATCAACATTTAATATAAAATTACACAGTGTTCTGTAAAAATACAGAAAATGTCCTTTTAAAGACAAATTTGATATAATACCAAAATACAAGCAATTCTATGTAAATTTAATAGTGGACTTTTAAATTTAAATAACAGCAAATATCTGTACAACAACAGGTATTTTATTGTATAATGACAAAACGGGAAAATTCTGTAAAGAAAAAAAAAGATACAGACCATTACCTGTAAAATTGCATTTATTTTTAATAGTGTACCCTCATGTACAGAAAGTAATGTAGGAATAATTAAAGGCAAACACATTTCTGGTGAGGGATATAGGGTCGTGTTAAGCTGCAAAGCATCTATTGGCAAAGCAACTGAAGGTCAGCACACTCGATTAATTTATCCCGCAGGCTGTAGTGTAGCAGACACTCTCAGCTACTCTATTTCCTACTGTATTAAAGAGTTCCTCTGTGCCTGTACTAGCACTGCTGCTCCTGCCCGTGTGTTTCAGCAATGCATCAGTTAGACGGCCGTCTGAATGGGCCGTCAACCGGTTCCCTGGTGGGCCTTCTAGAGTCATTGCTGGTGATGCTTTCAACTCAAGGCTACAATTTTATGATTTAGGTCTGTGTGCCACCAGCCGAACTTTCAGAACTCAGTGAGGATGCATGAAAAATGGCTCTATAAGTTGATTCTGAAGCCTGTAATCCCAATAGCCATTGGTTGATGGGTCTTTCTGTACCCAAAATGTGTTTTTAAAGCACTTTTTTTTTAGTGGCTGCTATAACAGTTTTATAGCAGTGTAATAACATGTGAACTAAGTTGCTGTCGAACATTGTCAGAATTGCAGGTCGCATCGCAGTCATAATATGGAATTGAATTGCTATTTAAATGCAAATTCATCCATGCAGTTCTCCTGCTGTGTTAAATGGGCTGAAGTTTGGTTGTTTATGTAGTAATTTAACCCTGCTGATTGCTTTCCATTGTAATTATATAGTAATGAGGATTGTGTTTTCTTTCTGTTTGTGTACAGTAACCTGCTGTCTAATCCCTACGTGTGTGACTGTCACTTAGCCTGGCTGGGACTGTGGCTTAAGAAGACCAGGGTGGTTAGTGGAAACCCACGCTGCCAGAAACCTGCCTTCCTGAAGGAGATCCCTATACAGGATGTAGCCATGCCTGATTTCTCCTGTGACGGTATAACTCTCTTTTGGATACTTCCTCTTGCACAATATGTGCTGCTTGTTCTGTTGATGGATGCACCAAAGAGTGTATTAAAGCAATAAACCACAACAAATCGTGCATTACAGTGATTTTACCATAGTAAAGGAACATGAATAGCCTGACTCTGTAAATCACTGTAAACAGGGTCCAAAATTAACTTTGACCACACCTGCTAATTGCAAGTGATTTATTATCATTTATAGCTGAATGTATTGACTTTTATTATAATAATATAATGATGTATAATATATTATATTATCTTTATGATAATATATTTTACTGGGGATTAATCTGTATCCTTATATATACACTACCAGTCAAAAGTTTGGAATCTGTAAGATTTTTAATGTTTTTAAAAGAAGTTTCGTCTGCTCACCAAGGCTGCATTTATTTAATTAAAAATACAGTAAAAACAGTAATATTGTGAAATTTAAGATAAGTGTTTTCTGTTTGAATATATTTTATAAAGTAATTTATTCCTGTGATCAAAGCTGAATTTTCAGCATCATTACTCCAGTCTTCAGTGTCACATGATCCTTCAGAAATCATTCTAATATGTTGATTTGATGCTCAAGAAACATTTATTGTGTACAATATTTTTTTTTTCAGGATTCTTTGATGAATAGAAAGTTCAAAAGAACAGCATTTATTTGAAATATAATCTTTTGTAACATTATAAATGTCTTTACTGTCACTTTTGATCGATTTAATGCATCCTTGCTGAATAAAAGTATTCATTTCTTTAATTTCTATTCAAAAAAATTAAAATTAAAATTCTTACTGACCCCAAACTTTTGAACGGTAGTGTATAATGTTACAAAAGCTTTGTATTTCAGATAAATGCTGTTCTTTTGAACTTTCTATTCATCAAAGAATCCTGAAGAAAAAGTACACATCTCTTTTCAACATTGATAATAATCATAAATGTTTCTTGAGCAGCAGATCATCATATTAGAATGATTTCTGAAGGATCATGTGACACTGAAGACTGGAGTAATGATGCTGAAAATTCAGCTATGATCACAGGAATAAATTACTTTATAAAATATATTCAAACAGAAAACAGTTATTTTAAATTGTAATAATATTTCACAGTATTACTGTTTTTACTGTATTTTTAATTAAATAAATGCAGCCTTGGTGAGCAGACAAAACTTCTATTAAAAACATTAAAAATCTTACCGATTCCAAACAACCCAATACTAATTCTGCGGGAATTAGTAAAATTATGCACAATACGTGCAGTCCCACGCTGAAATTCAAGCCCTGTAACACCAATAATATAAAGAGCAGCTGGTATTGTGTATCTATTCTGTGGAAAATGAGTATTGGAAGCGTTTCAGATATTTCAGTATCAATGTGTTGAAAAATTTTGACAACTCTACATTGCATTTAGTTTATTATTTCAGACGCCTTTTTAAAAGACTACAATTATATATTATATATAAAATTCAAGCGGGTTGGCGGGTGTTAATGTCCTATACAATATATATACAGTGTATATATGAAGTTAATTACTCTTTGAAAGAGGTTTATCACTACATTGAACATGGCTTATGCAGAATGCAAATGTACCAGTCTATGCTCCCTTGTCTCCATCTGTACAATGTTGATTCTCTTTTCTACTCTTTTTTTCTACTCCTCTGTGTCCACACTGCCCTGTTTAGAGGTTATATACACCCTTTTAAGCAGTTCCTCATGAACCAGAGGCACGTTGTCAGGATATTGAATAAGGGTTTGCAAACCTCAGCTACTATTTGCTCTGTAGCCTGTGCCATCCACACCACATCCATCTCCAGTTCCCATGAAATCACACTGCTTAGATCAGGCCACTGAATCAGCTCCTTCCAGACACCATTCCAGACCGAGGCTTGCTCTATGCTCCATCTCCTCGGATTTCCCACACCTTCATCCCCGTCTCCCTGCTTCCCAGCGTCAGGGTAAATCACACACGGCCAACTTCCCACAAGGCCGCACCGAGAGGGCACCACGAGGACAAATTAAATGCTGAGCGTGGAGGCCTAAACATTATCTTCTCCCACTCTGGTTTTTATAGGGAAGAACTCGTGTCCATAAAGACAAGGGAAAACAGAACCTCTCGAGACTGACATAAAGTTTAATGGTGAAAAAGAAACTGCGGTTTGGCTTCTGTCTGGACGGGGTCCTGTGTTTCAGAAGGCCTCCCTGTCAAAGCTAGGGTAGAAACAGCTCTTTTGCTGCTCCAGGACTTCAGGGAATATCGTGTTAAGAGAGCCTGCTCAGCTGTAGACGGCGAAGCACTTTGAAATAAAGAGGTTCAGAGTGAGAGAAATCGCCCTTCCTCGAGGTCCATTAGTTAGAAGAGGCTGTCTGTCAGGGCTCATGTGTTGTTATTCCGTTCGTTCTTCTTCCTTGTGTGGGGCGCCGTCACTTCAGCTCCAAAAAACTCACTACCACAACATCTAGCTATTTCAGTGCTCTGCAATTAGAGTTAGAGTAACAAAGTCAAGCTAAATTGATTTACGGGAAGATATTTTTGGTTGTTTGAAGTAGTCCAGTCATTGTAAAACAAGCCCCCTTGGCTCTTCCGTTTGCAGGCACATCCAGATCCAGCGTTCCCCTTTCCAGACTTGGTCTGCGAGTTATTCTTGGAGCATTTCTCAGTCTCCATTACCTCCCATTAATGGCTTAATTCACTGTTTCTTTTTAATCTGCAGGGTAATTCAGCATTTTACAGATAGCATCTTACAGAGCCTGGATGAAAGCAGCTCGGGAGGAGGCTACAAGTATTACTTGCAGGAAATGTGGATCAAGCGAGGCCAAAAGCAATATTTAGCTGCTGATTTTAAACTCCTGTGCACTGTATCACTTATTATGTTTGAGCGTGCGCTGTAATAATGATCCCCATGTTTGGAGAACACATTGAAGAAAGGGCTATTTTCAGAGAGGGTGCAATGCAGTTCGGTGCACACAGCACCTGTGCTTTTTCATCCATTTTCCCCCTTTTTTCCATCCTCCATTACTCCCTTTTAAAGAATTGATGAGTTTCTATATTAGATCTGTTAGCAACACATATTACATTTTTCTCTTGCATGATGTAAAGGAGCATAAATTATGCATGTCTTTCTCTCTCAGGTACGGAAGAGAATATCTGTCTGCCATCGGTCCCTCGCTGTCCGGATTCCTGCACATGCTCGGACACAGTGGTGCGCTGTAGTAACCGAGGGCTGCGTTCCCTGCCTAAGGGTGTCCCTAAAGATACAACCGAACTGTGAGTTTCTCCTTCTAACTCCCTTTATTTTTATCTTATTCACTTTGGGACAGAACCGGACTGGTGGATTTTGTCTCCGCAAAGTTCACACAATGTCACATCCAGTTTTCTTTTTCTACTTGGCCAGTTTCGTTCATTAAAAAAAATCATTCTTTTGATTATTAATCCAAATGACCTTCGGCATGCAGATGGAGATTCGATCCAGTGTTGGACAGATTGATTGTTGGGAGTGACACAGTTCACAAAAGGAGTTGTTCATACAACAATACAATGTGTTTTTATAAAAATACTAGAACAAATGCTTTACAATATTACATTTTCACAACACTGTTATTATAGCCTAAATAATATAACTTTATTATTGCGATATCTATAGAAATTGAGGGTTTACACGACAACAGTGTACTAAAAACGGAAAAGTTTTTCCTTTGCGTTTTTCATTTACAGATGCCAGCGATGTCAAAACGGTCCCTGTTCACATGGATCCCTGAAAACAGTTAAAAACACTGTATTCTGCTGCCAGGCCAGTAGTTGGCGACGTCACTTTATAAAGAAACAATACGCACTTATAGGGCCCTATCACACACCCGGCACAATGCGACGGCAGGTGCGACGCAAGTGTTTTTTGCTAGTTTCAGCCCGATGCAGTTTTCATTTTCACGTCCAGTGCCCACGTTGTTTAAATAGCAAATGCACTCGCGCCCATCTGTTCGCCCATGGGCGTGCTGGTCTGAAAACGAGGTGTGTTCAGGTGCATTGTTGGCATGTTGCTATTTTAAGGGAACTGCAAACGTTATTTAAAGAGCATGTTAGTAATATGCACCTATAGGCGGGTGCACAACATGCTTGTTACACTAGGGCTACACGATTAATCGGACTATTAGAAAAAAACATTGAAATCATGCTTAAACGGTTTGGCTTAGTGTGATTATGAAATCGCAAAGCTGCGATTATTTTTTATGCACAGCTTGTCAATGAAGTATGGCTCCAAATGCTAATCCATCTGAAAGCACTGTGAGTTTGAATCGCTTATAATGTACATTTGAAAAAGCAACACGCATCAAACATCTTTCCAGACATGAGAAGCATTTATTAACATCTTGTCCGACAAGAGACAACATTTCATAACATGTTTTTATTCCAAACTCACTTCATAACGACAGTTGAGCATACTTCTGTGAGATGATGTGGCTTCTTACACAGAATAAGGCAGTCGTGTGTTTATTAGTCATGTTTAATCAATCAAACAGTGATAGTATGGGATTTCCTGGTGCTCTACTTCAGCAGCAGAATATTTGCAGTTTCTGCGCAAGAGCGCCCTCTGGCTTTCAGATGGAGAAGCTTTTACTACTGATGACAGAGCCGTACAGCTCTGACAAGCTGCGCATAAAATAATGCGTGCAATAAAATGGCGATAAATCGTGCAGCCCTATGTTACACACACAGGGACGCGCAGCAGCACACAAATATGACAAATATTAAAAATAAAAGGATTACAATGTAAAAGATTATTAATGTGTATATAAAGAAAAAAATCTGTCATTATAGATAGTCATTGCATTTTTCAGAATTACCTATTTGCAGTAATGATGAATAAAATTGGCTAATTATTTGACCAATCGTGGCAATACACACACATGTATTTAAACTGACTCGTCAGGTTGAGAAAGTCTATATTCCGCCATGTAAATAGCGAATGCGCCATTGCGCAAGCGCACCTGACTTTTAAAGGGAATGGAAGATGAGACTCTCATTGGTTTATTGTACGTTACTCCCAAAACACACCTATTACTCATTAAGATAATAGGTACAACCCTTTTGGACCGTGCGCCTGACACGCCGACCATTTTTTCTGTCGTTAAACTAGCAAAAGTGGATTCGGACAAGCCCTAAGTGTGCCTGCGCCATGCGCTTAGATTGTTAAAATAGGGCCCAATGACTGAACATGTAATACGACATTACACAGAGACATACAAAGATACACAGAAATAACAAGATTTTCAGTTTTCAAAAGTTTGCTATTTCAGTTGTCATGTAAATTAACGACCAAATGCATAAAAAGTTTTCCGTCTTTAGTTGAAAACAGTGTTGTGTAAACGGGCCCTTGGAAAAAATATATAAATAATACTACAAGTCAAATTTATCTTTAACTTTATTTTTTGTGTTTTCTCTTTTTTGGCCCGTGAATCACACTCAAAATATGAATGTAGGCAGGAGGAGAGAGAGCGTTTGTATGTATAACGTACAAAGAACTTACTGTTGATTGGCACTTCCTGCAGACTGGGGTGTCTTTCTTTTACAGAATCCAAAAGGATGTATTACAGCAGCAATCTATCTTGTAAGAGGTGTGTCAAGGACACAGTGTTAATATCTCATGGCTTTATACACTACATCACACAACCCCGGGTTTCAAGCTGTCATTGGATTTATTGACATCTTTGACAGTGGCAGGTATTGTCCTTCATTACTCAAGAGTCTTCATGTAAATCAGCCTGCCATGAGCAATACAGTTTCTGAACATACCTATTTTTAGAGAATAAAAAAGCCCATGTCATGTCACGTGCAGGCCGTGATCCAGCTCAGAGTGTATGAGGGTCAGTGAGTTGCTGCACAGTGTAACGGTGTCCGTCATCATCTAATGGACCAATCAGATGAAGAGAGAGTACAGTGCCTTCATAGAACTGCTGACACACTAAAACAGAGAGTGAGAGCGATAGATGGAGAGGCGGAAACAACAGAACAAGATGACAGAGACTAAGAGGAGAAAAGAAATCACAAGATTGCAAATAGGTGATGAAAGAAAGACCGAGTGTCGTGACAGGAAAAATCTTGCCTTGTTTCTGTTGGATTTTCAGCAGAAGGACAGTAATTGTTCTTGGATTGTACAGGAAGACTCCAGAAGGACTGACCTCGTCTTCTGTGTTGTAGTTTTGAAGACGGTACTCTTGTTCACTGACAGAACCCATTATCAGCTCGCTTTGATAGCAGACCCTGAAGTCCCTATCAAACCCCATCTACATGTGTCCTGTCATCTCACAGTGGTCTGGTCTGCTGACATTCTCAGCTGAAAACAGCCTTTTAGCACATCAAAAAGTGGCAAAATAAGGATGAAAGAATTAATTTTGTAGATAAGAAATGCAGGCAGCTATACTTCAGGGCTGATCTTTAGCTCTGATCTGAACGGAAACAGCAAGGCAGCTCACTGTAGTTTCTCTGCATTTAGAGCCACTTTGTGGTAATAAGTCTATTTTTTTTTTTTTTTTAATTGATTTATAAGCATGAAATGAAATTTAAAATGAAATCTGGTTTTGCTTTGTAGCTTGTCTGAGTATTGTAAACTTGTCTGTTAACAGGATTTTTCTTACCGTTTCAGATACTTGGAAGGAAACCTCCTCACGTCTGTGCCCAAAGAGCTTCCTAATCTGAAACAACTGACTCTCCTGTATGTATTTCTCCTCTTTTTATTGAATGTATTCATTTGGCACACACATTTATACAACAGGACCTACTGTGCATTGAATGTATTAATTTGTATGTGTGTTTTAAGCATTCCCGTTTATATTTCTGAAGTTTTTAGAAAATACGAGGCACCTCTATACAGTACAAATCTCACAATGTAAAAAAAAAAGCTACAGTAAAAAATGTATGGCTTTTGCAAGTGAAAGCTATGAATAGTCGTATAGTTTACGGTGAAATACAGTGAAATAATATTCTCAGAAGTCTCTGCGTAACACATCACATACCAGTTTTATTATATTTTATTTAAATTAATAGGTTTCTGCTCATTTTTGTTGTCAATAATGTACATTAGGATGTTTTGTGTAACATTTTATGTTTTTAGTTCATGTTTATTGCATTATTTTAGAGTCTATATATGAGCATTGACCATACATTCAATTTATATATATATATATATATATATATAAATTTAATGGGATGTTTTTTACAGTGTACATATATATATATATACACTACCAGTCAAAAGCTTGGAATCGGTAAGATTTTTAATGTTTTTAAAAGAAGTTTCGTCTGCTCACCAAGGCTGCATTTATTTAATTAAAAATACAGTAAAAACAGTAATATTGTGAAATATTATTACAATTTAACATAACTGTTTTCTGTTTGAATATATTTTATAAAGTAATTTATTCCTGTGATCAAAGCTGAATTTTCAGCATCATTACTCCAGTCTTCAGTGTCACATGATCCTTCAGAAATCATTCTAATATGATGATTTGCTGCTCAAGAAACATTTATGATTATTATCAATGTTGAAAACAGTTTTTTTTTTTTCAGGATTGATGAATAGAAAGTTCAAAAGAACAGCATTTATCTGAAATACAAAGCTTTTGTAACATTATACACTACCGTTCAAAAGTTTGGGGTCAGTAAGAATTTTTATTTTTATTTTTTTGAAAAGAAATTAAAGAAATTAATACTTTTATTCAGCAAGGATGCATTAAATCGATCAAAAGTGACAGTAAAGACATTTATAATGTTACAAAAGATTATATTTCTAATAAATGCTGTTCTTTTGAACTTTCTATTCATCAAAGAATCCTGAAAAAAAAATTGTATACAAATATTTTGTACAATTGTACACAATAAATGTTTCTTGAGCAGCAGATCATCATATTAGAATGATTTCTGAAGGATCATGTGACACTGAAGACTGGAGTAATGATGCTGAAAATTCAGCTTTGATCACAGGAATAAATTACTTTATAAAATATATTCAAACAGAAAACAGTTATTTTAAATTGTAATAATATTTCACAATATTACTGTTTTTACTGTATCTTTAATTAAATAAATGCAGCCTTGGTGAGCAGACAAAACTTCGAAAAATCTTACCGTGTCCAAACTTTTGACTGGTAGTGTATATATATATATATATATAATATATATATGTGTGTGTGTGTGTGTATATATGGCTTAAAGCATGCATAAAACTAAACTGTACACTGTAAAAAACATCCCATTAAATTTTTGCTAAAGAACTCGCAGTTGTGGTTGGCATATATTCATTTTGGAAAAAAAATTATAATAATTATATATATATATATATATATATATATATATATATATATATATATATATATATATAATTTTTATTCATTATTTATTTATTTTGTTTAATTTGTCATTTTTTTAATCTCTATTTAAAACTAACTGACATTAAATGTCTTTTCTAAGAGTAAACTGGCCAGGATTGTGAAGGTATGTTGTAGACTTTGTTGTGAGGGTGTGTAATTGAATCTGCTGTGTGTTTGTGTGTGTTTCCTCTGCAGAGACCTCAGTAATAACAGCATTAGTCTTCTTGCCCCTCTCACCTTCAGCAACATGACGCAGCTCGCCACCCTGTAAGTAACACCATAATCCAACAATCGCACACAGTTTCTATGTCGACATATGTATTTGTCAGTGCTGTCATGTGAACATACTGACTAACAAATTTTTGTTGACAAATGTTGACATTAAATGACTGTTTTGTCATCTCACTCATATTCTCTCTCTTTCTCTGCAGTATCCTGAGCTATAATCAGATTCGCTGTGTCCCGGTTCATGCATTTGATGGCTTGCGTTCTCTCCGCCTGCTGTAAGACTCTCTTTTGTTTTTTACCTGATGAACCAGTGATCTGCTGCACAGCCACATCAATCTCTCTCTCTCTCACACACACACACACACACATAAACTCCCCATGCACCACAACACCTCTCTGAGATCCCAATAACCTGCCTTATGAACTTAACTTTAGGAGATTACAGTGCCTGAACAAAGCAGCTCAAGAACAACACGTTCACAGCATCAGCAACTTCTGAAGGAACAAAGCAATAGATTTTAAGAGCACTTTTAAGTCTTGTGGGTTATTTTTTTTTTTTATTAAAACCAACAGATTTAAACTTTTTAGTTATGTGAAGGTCACTTTGAAATGGTCTTTTTATCATGCCTTCATAATTTCTTTTTTGCTACTTTACCCTTATCCCAGACTCAAACTTTTCATCTTAAACCACGAAAATGCCATTATAAAATATTAATTATTGCTATGATAATTTAAAAGTGTAAAAACAGTAAAATAAACATAATTCATTTCAAAATGTATTATGTGAAAATAACACTAACTTTTTTTCATGATACTTTTTTATAGCATTCTTTGGTGAAAAGAAAGTTCAAAATTTTCAATCTAATTAAAGTAATTAATTAATGAACAGGAGTGTGTGTCCCTCAAATTATGCCTGTCCTTTAGTCCTCAAGAAAATTCAAGGCAAATATCACTTGTGAACAAAACATTTTTGTTGAGCTGTAATTTTGTTAAGTTTGTCTTGTGTAAAAAGTGGTAAATATTATGCATGTGTATTTATGATACATAAAATGTTGCATATGAAATTAGTAAGACAAAGTCAGTTTATATTTTTAAAATATCATTTCTAGCACAGATTTAATGGTGATTTGACATGTGGTGGAAATTACATTTGTCTATGGCACGTGTAAAAATTGAGATTGAGATACTTGTATATTCACTCTTGCAATTTATTAGTTGACAAATAAACAAAACCATAGTTTTGAAACAACCTGAAATGTCTCTCAGCATTGAACTGGGTGGTGTATTTCATGGCTCTGGGCAGGATAGGTTATCGACACCCTGTGTGCACAGAAATGTTAAACACGCCAAAGGACGCCCACCTTATTCCAGCCTCCTCATGTTTAGTCTGCCAGGCAGTCATCATTGTCACTTTTTAATTTCCCAGAATGCCCCAGGGCCACCGTTAACGTGGCCTCATGGGTCCGTAGCTGTCCAATCATGCTCTCGGGTTGCAGTCTGAGTGTGTTTGTGTGGGCAGAGTGAGAAATTATAAAACAGAACTGACACAGCATACAATGAAATCTCAATGCAAATCTGCCGTCCCCACTGGTGTCTCACAAAAAATGCCAGAGATTTTCTATAATCCGCGCTAAATGCCTTGAACGACTGGCCCTTTCTTTCTCTATCTCTCCCTCTTTCTTTCTTTCATCATTTATAGTGTGGAAAACAATGAAGCCAACTCCCAGAGCTCAATGCTTTTTTTCATTTTCTTTTCATTCTTCTCTTTCAGAACCCTCCACGGAAATGACCTTTCAACTATTCCGGAGGGAGCCTTCAGCCACTTGACATCTCTGTCTCATCTGTAAGTGTGTGTGTGTGTGTGTGTGCCAGTGTGAGAACATTCTCTGCCTCTATTAATGATGGACTCCCAGTCTCAACCTTAGAGACCAACTCAGGTCTTTAGACTCAATGTAAGTTTTACCTCATTACCGGTGCAACCTAGAGAGAGTGCAGCCTTGTGCTCCACGCTCAGAGACCGAGCCCCACAGGAAATCTTTGTAAATTTTATTACAGCTAAAAGGCATCTATTATGAAGGCTTATGGCCATGTTGTTTTTTTTTCCTCTCTGGCTGTAGTTCCTGTTGCCGGTTTGGAGTTGAGCTACTGTAGCTCCTTGTTTCCTCATTGAAAAGAACTGTCAGGGGAAAAAAAATCGCCATTGAGGAATAAAGACCCTGTTGAATTGATGGACGTGCAATTGGGATGTCTGTAGTAAATGAAGATGTCGGCTTTGTTATGTACTGTAGTGTAGTATGGTGCATTCGTATTTACGAGTTGAACGCACATGAATGACACAAAGTTACGAATCAGAAACTTTATTTCTGTAATTCTGAGTTAGGGACGTCTGGAAGTGAGAAAATATATGCTTCTACTCATATCTCTAATGGTAAATTTTCATGAATTAATTGAAAACATAAAAAAGCAAACACACATGGTGTGCTTTCTTAATTCTTCATTTTCTCAAGTATTGTAGAGTTTAAAAACCTTGCTGTATTTTTGTGTAGTTAATTAAAGGAACAGTTCACCCAAAAATGAAAATTTTGTCATCCATTTACTTAGTTATTCCAAACCTGTATAAATTTCTTTCTTCTGCTGAACACAGAAGAAGAAATTTGGAAGAATGTTTGTACCCTAACAGATCTCGTCCCCCATTAACTACCATTATAGGGAAAAAAATACTATGGTAGTTAATGGGGGGGCGAGATCTGCTTGGGTTTATACAGGTTTGGAACAGGGGTGAGTAAATGATGATTTTTGGGTGAACTATCCCTTTAAGAGAAGGTACACCGCCATCTTTCTCCGACGAAAGTGACTTGAACGCACCACTATTCACAAGGGAAAAACTAGACCAGGGCTGCATTTTTCAAAAGCATCATGAGCTACGTTGATCGTAGAGACCATGGCAATGATCTTAGGCCTACGATGCTTTTGGGAAACACAGGGCTGTCCAACCCTGCTCCACGAGAGCTACCGTCCTGAAGAGTTCAGCTCCAACCTCAATCAAACACACCTGAAGCAGATAATCAAGGTGTTCAGGGTTACTTGAAAATTACAGGTAGGTGTGTTGGAGCAGGGATGGAATTAAAGTCGAAGGTAGCCAGGAGCAGGGTTGGAACGAATCGTACTGCTATACCTTTCAAACAAAGTGTAACACTGGTCTCCTCTCATGCAGGGCTCTAGGTGCGAACCCCTTATACTGTGACTGCGAGCTGCGCTGGTTGTCTCAGTGGGTGAAGGCTGGGTTTAAAGAGCCTGGCATCGCCCGCTGCACTGGACCACCCGACATGGCGGACCGACTGCTGCTTACCACCCCCCTCAATCGCTTCCAGTGCAAGGGTGAGTCTCGTTTCAGTCTCGTCTTTCTTCTCTAATGCTGGTTAATCTGCTCCAGACACATTGAGCCATGGTGCTCATATGGGAAATGCAGATTTGAATTTGGTCTGCGTCATTTCCTTATCCAATTCCCCTCTCTCTATCTCTCTCCCTAAATAATATTCTGTCCCTTCTCTGTTGTTTCTATGAGTACAAAGTATGAGAGTAACAATGTCGAGCTTCTTAAAGTCAGCACGAAGCGGCATTTGCAATGTTTCTGTTATAAATCATATTTCGGAATGATATTTGAGGAGGAAAAAAAATGTAGGGTGGGACTTCTGATCAGAATTGATTGGATTATGAAAAGTGGAAGAACATACTGTACAAGCATGGAAAATAGAAATGGTTGAAAAGTAAGATGTGATGTTATCCAAAAAGGAAAGTCATTTCAGAGCAGTTTTTTTTTTTTTTATCATTACCTAAAACTATTATAAATTTGTAAAATAAAGTATTTGTTATTTGATATAAAGCTGAAATAACATGAAATATAAATATTAGATGGAAAACTTAAACTTTAAAAATGAAAATTAGATATAAAATAAGTTAAAGTAACCAAAACTAAAACTGAAATAAATATAAATTAAACTAAAATAGAAATATTTATTATAAAAAACTAATAAAAATGACAAAAGCACAATATTAAAACTATTAATATTTAAACTAAAATTAAAATTAAAATACAAGCTAATTCTAAATATTAAAGTCCCCCTGTAGTCAATAATTGTATCCCTTAAAACTCATTTTTAATCACCAAAATGACTTATTTTCCTGTGAAAAAATGTCTTCGCACCTTAAAATAGCTTGAATGTAACTCTACACTGTTGCCTTATTTAGTATCTTCAGATAAATTAATATGCAAATTAGCCCCGCCTCCACTCGCTCACACCAGCTCTGAGTGAGCACATATTAATATCACCACATAGACATATAAACAACATTATAAACTTGATTTTCACCACAGGGGGACTTTAATAATACTATAATAGTATATAAATAATACCACTAATTGAGTCAGAGCAGTTTACATTTTAATTAAAGATCTTTTATTCTAGAAATAACATGCACAGATAAGTTTATTTTTCATGCTGACCTTAATGTCACCTCCATTCCCTTTTATTTCCCATTCTCTTGCTTCTCTTCCACACATTTATTCTTCATAATTTGTATTGTGTCTTTCAGGTCCAGCAGATTTGAATCTGATGTCCAAGTGCGCCCCCTGTCTGGTGGCTCCCTGTCAGAACAACGGCACATGTGTGAGTGATGTCACAGGCTCCTACCACTGCACCTGCCCTTTCGGCTACAAGGTGAGCGAACAGCCAAAGGCCCACATACATCCTGTCCTCCTGCACACGTGTTCAGAATACACAGAATATTCCCTTGAGTTATGTGCATCATTACATGCAAGAGAGCCTCATCATCCATCTTCCTGAGCTCAACTTACTGTATCTGAATTTCTTGATTAGTTCCTATTGTGCCCGGGCAGCGTTTGTGAGGCATTGTTTGTGTAGACTCATTCTCAGCAGGCACCGTGTGACCTTGTGGGTGAAGTGCAAGAGATGTAAAGAATGTAGGCTGCTTTTCAAAAGCAATTTATTTAGAGACAAGAAGCTATGAGAAATGATAAGTGGAGCGTACAGAAATGCTAATTTTATGGCATCAAGCAGTTCACTTCCATGAGTTAAAACCATTCAATTTTAGACCACCTTTTCAAGCAGATTTGACTGCAGGTTTGTAAAAAAAAAAACATTTAAACAGCTTAGAAAAACCAAATGAACCAAAGTCTGACATCAAACAGACTCGGTTTCACACAAAAAGTGCTTTGAGAATGTGTGTGTGTCCTGACTGCAGTGTGAAATCATTACCCTTTTGTTTGGTTATGGGATTCCTGTCAGTGTTGTTCTGTTGAAGAACAGATAAGAGCTTAACCCTTCGCCCTCTACAAGACAGAACCAATGGGCTGTCTTTTAATTAAAACCACAGCTCTCAAGGTCAGCTGCAGGTGTGTGTCTGTCCTCAAAGTAAGTGAAGATTAATTAGAATGTTCAAGAGTACTGAATTAAATCAAACATGGGAGGAAGAAAGAGAAAAAACAGAGGGACAGAGAGAGAGAGAAAACAGAGGCATATGGGCCCTTTGAGAAGAGCAGAGGAAACAGGCATATCAGTGGCAAAAGCCTTTGTCTGAAATTGAAACGGAGAATGTTAGTCACGGAGTTACAGCCCCGGAGTGTAAAAGGATCAGGGCATGACATACATCTTCCATATACCATTATATTAAACTAAACCTGAGACTGGGCCTGGATATAGAGCTAGTAAACATATAAGATTTATATATTTCCTGAAGAAAATGTGAGTGGTGCTCAAAACTACAATCCTAGTTACTCATATGTTTATATTATTTTGCTATGTGGTTGCTAGGGTGTTCTGGGTGGTAGTTTACTATTTAGGGTGAAGAGACAGATTCCTAATTATAAGTATGAGCAACAATAATAACCATACGAGTCACTGCCCTTAATGTCCACTCCTTAACCCTGTTTAAACAGTAAATTGCAGTTAACATTTAAGTTGACATTTTACTCAGAACTCATTGTGTTATATTGAAGATAATGGCTTTTATTCCTTTCACCTCTTCACCTTTTAAAGTATCTAAGGGTCAGACATGTTTCTTTCTTAACTCTTATGCGACCTTATGGACATTTTTGTCTTTTTCAGTTTTATTTTTTTGCCTGTGTTAATGCCAACTACATACATTTTGGCACATGTGTGTATTTTTATTGGAATTTTACTATTTTCAACCCATTTGCTTTAATACATCTATTTTACACTGGTAACACAAAATAGTTATACTCAGGACCTTAAGGACAAAAATGTCCCCATTGAAACACATTAAAACTGCAATTTTTAATCCCAGTGCCATTTAACTATAAAATGATGCAATCTTTGTTAATAGACTTTCTTTTTGTTGTCAAGGCTTCAAAATTATAATTTTTACTATTTTTTACCAGATGGTGCCATTTTCTCAGGTTTTGGCCTGTAAAATCTCTACTGCAAATCACAAATCCAACCACTGTGTGTTTCAGTGGAGCTTTGCTGGCATCTAATGGGAAAAAATTTGATACTGCGCCCAAACAAAATCTTACTGAAAGCTCATTTTTTGAGATATCAACATCAAATTTTGAACACAGCTTGTTATATATTTATTTTCTAGCAGTTTTAGAGTTCAACATGTTTCATAAAATATATATTTTATGTAAAATTATGTTCATAGATCATTTTCACTTTTTAAACTTTTTTTACTTCCACAATAATCTGTCAAGGGTCTTCTTTAAACTGAGACCAAACTTAAGTCTGTGCTCCCAAGCTTGACACAGACATTTTTGTCCACTATGGATGTATATGTAACTTTTTTTTTAATTGACGCATGCTCACTGTCCTTTTCTTTCCTCAGGGTCGTAACTGTGAGATTCCCATTAACGCCTGCATCAGCCTGCCGTGTGTTAACGGAGGCACGTGTCACCTCACACCTGGACTGGACGGACATTACAGGTACATCCAGACCTGTACAGACTATATTTTGACATGTTGAGTTGTTGTGTTTATACTGACAACATAGCCTGCACAGTGTTTCCGCTATCACTAATAGTGTCAAAAGGTTATAAATAAGATTTAAAAACTGAAATAGTTTAATTTGAAAGTCCTGTGTTAAAATGCACATCTGGACAAAATCTGTGCATTAAAAATTCAAAGCTTGTAATACCCCTGGACATTTGAAAGAAGCAAGAGACAGGCAAATTGTAGTAATGGCACAATATATGTCCTCTGTGTCCTATAAATCACCCAGCAACTTTGGTAATGTCATATTAGGCAGTTTTTGTAGGGCAGCCGCTTCACGTCCAGCAGAAAACAGAATTGCACAATGACTTTACAAAAAATATCCAGCAAATGAGTCCAGAGGTTTGTGTGTTTTTATGTGTCTGTGGGTGGAATATATCAGTTTCTGGCGTAGTCCCTGAGAGTTGGCAGCCAGAAGGCAGGGACTGGGTGGAAGGGTACAAACGGGTGTGGGTTCTGCTAAACACTGAGATAAGTTTTACTGCTAGAGCTCAACAAGTCACCATGGAGATGGAGGTTTATCAAACACTGAGCCTCAGTCACTGATGGATCAGACCTACAAGACTTAAGGATAGCGACTGAAAAACAAAACAACAGAGAAAAAAAATATGGTCACACTTTAGATTAGGGTCCAATTCTCACTATTAACTATGACTTTTGCCTTGATAAACTCCTAATTACCGCTTATTAATAGTTAGTAAGGTAGTTGTTAAGTTTAGGTATTGGGTAGGATTATGGGATGTAGAATATGATCATGCAGAATAAGGCATTAATATGTGCTTTATAAGTACTAATAAACAGCCAATATCCTAGTAAAATGCATGCTAATAAGCAAAAGGTAATAGTGAGAATTAACTAAAGTGTTATCAGTCATATTTCATGATATGAGTACATTTAAATATGAATGAAATTTCACAATTTTCGATGCTTCAGCAAAAACTAGTACTAGGTTAACTAATGTAAGTAAAAGGTCCTCAAAACAGTTACAGAAGACAAGTAATACAATAGGACCAATACAATAGAAAATACAAATGAAATAAACAGTGCTTTAGGTTTTTCAGGAAGATGTACTAACAGTAACAGACAATAGAAATTGAATAAAGTAATCAAATGTAAATTAACACTGTTGTATACGTTAAATAAAGACTAATGATTATTAAAAATAGAAAAGCAGTAAGTGACTTTATCTTTGTCTTTTGTTGTTTGATTAACATCAATGACTGCAGCAGGTTTATTAGGCTGCTGTCACTTTAAGAGCTGCACTGATCCAATATACTGTTACACATGTGTTTTCTTTCTCAACTGTTTACATTCACTTAAGACATAGCCAACTATGTTTACGAGGATAATCTGCAAAACAAAGTTTCGGCATTTTGTGTGTTGGCTATTTGACCGTTATGCGTGAATCCGAAGCCCACAGTATAATTTGCTTACGCGAGGTTTGATCCATCTCGGAGCGTGCACACAGAAAGCCTCGTAGGGAACAGTATCTCTTCAGCGGCTTAATGCTCTTTTAATAACACTGTTTAATATCAAGCACATTCTGCAGTTTAGCAACCTTACATTGCATTTTACAACACTCACTTATTCAGCTGATTTGTATGTGAAGTTTGGCTTAGGGAGGAAAGAAAGCTGGAGGGATTGTGGCAGCAGCACTTTTACGCCGATAACCTTGTCTTCATAATCGTTGGAAGCCAAAATCGAATAATCAATTAAGATGCATTCTCAACTTAAAGAGTGTTAAAAAGAAATCTCTTGTTTTGTTTTCTACAACATAAGTAAGCCATGCCAGAGTTTTTTTTTTTTTTTTTTTTTTTTTTTTGCTATATTACCCCTTCATCCACTAATGAAGGATGTTGGGTTGACATTCAAGCTGTGTCTCATTTCGAAGGCTGCGTCCTCCAGAGGTCGCATTTGTCAGCCGCATACGTCATTAAAGCTGCTTCATTTCAGTAAACTGACCCCTACATTCCAAAGTCATTAAGAAATGACAACAATATACACTCCACTAGGAATTACTATTCTGAAATAAGACATCCTTCATGACATATTATGTGGCCGACAAATGTGACGCAGCCTTCGAAACAAGACACAGCTTTAGAGACCAAACAATGAGACATGAATAGCAACAAATGACTCTGTTATGAAAATCAGTCTGGCGGTATCAGGGTGTCACCCAACAGAGCTAAATCACTAAAACCCATGTGTTTCCTTTTGTTCTAACATTTATTGATCATTGTCTTGTGCCTTACCATTCCTGTAGCTGTGTGTGTCCACCTGGGTATGAGGGCCAGCAGTGTGAGCTGAATCCCGATGACTGTGAAGACAACGACTGTGAGAATAACTCCACCTGCGTGGACGGCATCAACAACTACACCTGTGTCTGCCCCCCTAACTACAGAGGTACCAGTTCAACCTCATTAAACCAGCCTATAAATACCGTACATTCAGACTCTTTGATACAATTTTCTTAGTCATATTACCTTCTTTGTCTGTCTCAGTCGCACCGCAATGAGGCCATTTCGCTGGCCAGGCTGTGCCAATTGCATTTATATCCTCCAGCCACAACTGAGGTGGCTAAAAAAACATTAGGAAACCAAAATAATATACATGTTAAGGTTGGTAGTGGGCATTTTGACTAAACAAACCAGCTCTTGACAGACATCCTGACTCAGCGGATTTAGAGTTCAGCTGTTGTTAAAACTGTCTGTTCATTTCCACTTCTGATCTGCCAAGTGCTGAGCAGTGCCACCGCTGCTCTTGTCCTCTCTTCTTTTCTGGCCTCCACTCTTCTCCTTCCTCAAAATAGGAAGTGCAACTGCTCCTAACGGGCCCTGTCATTATAACGGCATTCCTCTTTGCCACCTCCCTTGGAGCGGGTACAGTTGGTGTAGACAAGAGAGTGTGTGTACTTGCTGCGGTACAAGCCTGGCCACATCCATAAGCTTGTAGGGCACACACAGCGGTCTGCTTAAAGGGCACAGCCTTAAAATGAGTTATACAGGGGACCTCTTATGCCCCTTTTCACAAGATGTAATATAAGTCTCTGGTGTCCCCAGAATGTGTCTGTGAAGTTTCAGCTCATTTATCAGATCATTTATTATAGCTTGTCAAATTTGCCCCTATTTGGATGTGAGCAAAAACACACCATTTTTGTGTGTGTCCCTTTAAATGCAAATGAGCTGCTGCTCCCGGCCCCCTTTCCAGAAGAGGGCGGAGCTTTAACAGCTCACGCTTCGGTTGCTCAACAACAACAAAGCTGGAGAATCTCACGCAGCCAAAATGAGGATTGTCAGTAACGGTGTTCGGCCTTACATTGAGTCGGACACTGATGGAGAGACTCAGGAAGAAGTTACAACTTTTAGAATGAAACTGGATGTTTCTGAATGGTTAGTGGATAAATGTATGTAGTTGCTGTGGAGTTGATTCAACTCATCGACTAGCATGTGCCGTCATGTTAATCTTTTGTGCAAAACCCATATGGACGCCCACTATGCATAGCGTACCTGTTTGCCAGGCTAACATTTATGATTGCTATCAAATGCTGTGAATGGTCTAATATTTTATCCAAAATATCGTTCGGACAGAAACGCTTCTTTTTTAGCAATCAAGCTTGCCAGGATCAACTTGCAATCTATGTTCAAGGTACAATAAAAAATAAAAAAATAAAAAAAAAAGGGTCAACTTGCAAGCTAACGAGACTCTAAATAGTGTTCTGTGCTCATCTGTGCAGCCAATGACAGAACAGTTAGCATGCTTTACTAGAACTTTTGCCATGCCGTTAGAACTGGTACACCGTTGTCCCTTGCGAAAACAAAATGGTGCCGCCGTGGGTGGAAACATGCAGATTAAGGGGTGGTAATATTATAATAAGATCCCCTTCCTACGTCACTAGGGGAGCGAAATCTGAGCGGCTCGTTTTTTCACATGCTTGCAGAGAAAGGCTTGCCAAAACAAAGTTACTGGGTTGTCCTTTTTCATGTTTTCTGGGTTAGTAGATGCACCGGGGACCCGATTATAACACCTAAACATGGAAAAAGTCAGATTTTCATGATACGTCCCCTTTAAACATTAATTCCTTCTCCATTGTCATTGCCATCTCTGAATGCATTTTACCAGCTGTTGTAAATTCTGCATTAATGTCAGTCAGTACTAGTCTTACCACCAACATTCAGATTTAATTTAAAACCCTACAGCCTGAGCTGTATGCCAGATTTCAGCCTGTGAAGCTGCATGCAGGAAACATAGGCAGTCGTGTGTGAACTGCAGACACCGACTGCACTGATTCCCCGAAGAACACACACAGTTGCTGCAGAAAGGGTCTAGAGGAAATTGGCCTGGCAGCAGACCACCTAAACCCTGTCTCAAGGGCCGGAGCACAGAGAGGGTACATCTGTTTCTGAGCGGCTGCTGTGCCATACAGCTAGCAACACCAACGCAAGTGTCCTGGACAGGAAATGCTAGGAATCTGGGTGAATGAGTGCATGGATGTGGAGTTTGGATCAGATCTAGTGCAGCCTGTTGCAAAGCCGGACGTCCGACAGCAGGTGGACGGGAACAGGGAATGTATTGACGGTTCTGGTTGGCAGTGATTTAGTGTCTTCGATTGGACCCTGCTGAGCTGAGTGCTCTAGAAAGACTTTGCCATCACACAAAGATGTGTTTTCAGTTGAGCCTGGTGGAGAAAAGCCTCACAGTCTAAATGCTGGCAGATGGTGTGAGGGGCGAAAACACCTCGAGGAGGGTCATGACACGCATGAATGTTCAGTCAAAGAGCTCCTTTAGCCACACAACTGAGTGTTTCAGCATGTGATAAAATCCGGGCAACTGTTTGAGTGATTTGTTCCTTTTCTTTGTGTGTCTTTTAGGTGATCTGTGTGAGGAGGTGGTTGACCCCTGTCTGCCTGGGTTTGACCCCTGCCAACACGACTCCAAGTGTGTTCCCCTCAGTAAGGGCTACAGGTGAGTTGGTGAGCTCTTCTGGGAAATGGAGCAGAATATAGGTCAGAAAGACAACATGACCTGCCTGTGCTGCCTGTAATGGTCAGCCAGTTGTAGCCAGAAGTGTCATTATCACTAGAAAGTAGTTTTTAACTCACCTAGTGCCAGAGCTGCCCCTTTGCTAGTCATCTCTAGCATCTAAACTGTTGTTATTGTTTTCCTTTTCAGATGTGAATGTTTGCCAGGATATGTTGGCCAGCAGTGTGAGCAGGATTACAATGACTGTCTGGAGAACAAATGCCAGCATGGGGCGGAGTGTGTCGACGCCATCAATGGATACACATGTGTGTGCAGGGAGGGGTTCAGGTGAGACACAAATGTTAAATAATTGTAAAGCGTTATAAATACAAATATTTTAATATTATTCAAATATAAACACTATAGATAAATGCTGACCCTGCCTTGTTTTTTTTCCTCTTTGCAATTTTGTCCACAAACATATAACTAGGTCAGAAATTGCACACACACATGTACGTTCACAAAACATGTACATGCATGGTGGAAAGACACACATTTACAAACACTAGGAAACTTGCACACCTGTGTTCATTATAAGTCTTGATAAATGGTGCAAGCATACACACACACATATACACACCAAGCTTCTGTTGGTGCTTTGTTATATGATAGTGTATCATTAAATCTGAGATGCACAGAAGATGAATATCCATATGCCTAATTGTGTGTGTGTGCATGTGTGGCAGAACAATAGCTCTCTCCCCAGCATCCCTCACTCCAGCACAGATACTAATTAAGGGCCTGATGGTGTTTTGAGCCCAGCATTAATCTGGCTTACCACCCATCCTGACACTCTATCAATATTCTAACACCATCTTCTTCTCTTGGGTGAATTAGATTTAAGAAAGAAAGAAAGTTCACTTAAAAGTGCTTTAAAAATTACTCAAAATATTCAGTAATGATTTCTGAAGGATCATGTGACACTGAAGACTGGCTGCTGAAAATTCAACTTTGCCATCACAGGAATAAATTACATTGTTAAATATATTCAAATAGAGTTATTTCACATTATTACTGTTTTTACTGTATTTTGATCAAATAAGAGCAGCCTTGGTGAGCATTAAAGACTTAAATACATAAAAGATAAATATTAATTATTACATACTTTTGATTAGTAGTGTAAATCTGTGTTGGGGAAAGTTACTTTTAGGTAACGCATTACAATATTACGTTACTCCCTTAAAAAAAGTAACTAAATGTGTTACTTTTTATAGAAAGTAATGCATTGTGTTACTTTAGCGTTACTTTTTCTCATCTGGGCTGAGCTTGCTTGCTTTGTTTTTTAATAACAAAAAATATATATTTGTGGCTGTTTTTGGCAAATGTAAAGGCCCTTTACCACCAAAAGTGAAATGAATACACCTCAGGCTGAAGAAAATGCAAATTCACGCCTGTACAGTAGATGGCGCAGCTCAAACAAAACTTTCAGAAGAAAGTTCAACACTCTTACTTAGGAAAAAAAAACAAAAATCAACACAAATGTGATAAAGTCATTTTTGCCTATTATGTATGGTTAAATTGGATTAGCAAAGACATTGTTTAATAAATTGAGATTAAAAACATAAAGAATATTTGTATTATTTAACATATTTAATTATTGCCGGTTTAAATTGGAGAGGTGTTAGTCAATAAATGGAAAAACAAAGTAACTTGCGTTACTTATTTGAAAAAGTAACTCAGATATTTTCTTGTAAATTCAACAGTAATGTGTTACTTTACAAGTTACTTGAAAAAAGTAATCTGATTACATAACTCACGTTACTTGTAATTTGTTACCCCAACAAAAGCCTTATATATCTCTCCCTCTCTCTTTCCTTAGCGGGTTGTTCTGTGAGAATCATCCACCAATGGTATTGCTCCAAAAGACAAGTCCATGTGATCAATCTGACTGTCAAAACGGAGCTCAGTGTCTGGTCGTGGAGGGAGAGCCCATGTGTCGTTGTCTACCTGGCTTCTTCGGCATCAAGTGCCATAAAATGATCACAGTGCACTTCCTTGGCAAAGACACCTACGTAGAGCTCTCCGGCACCAAGATCCGACCACCCATGCACATATCCCTCCAGGTACACCTGTAACCACTTCCTGTAATGCTTAACAATAGGTCCAAGATCAGTTTCTGTAATATATACTTTACATATCACTAGCCTCAGGACAGTCAGCATATCACCCAAACTCACATCTGCATCTTTGAGAAGCGATCTGCCTCTCTGATGTCTATTCTAGTTCTTTTTTTATCCGCAGTGCATGGTCTAAGCCAGCTTTGGCTCCTCTGACATTATGCGAATATCACCTCTTGTCCACCTGCATGAATAATTCCTCTCCAGAGGACATATATTATGGTAATAGAGGTTGAGCTGGGCTGTTATCCATTGCAATCAGGGGCACTGCATAACTGCTAGATCTGCTACAAATGAGCCTGTCTTCTCACTGTCGGGAGGGCACACTGATGTTAATTAAAGAAGGAGAAATTAAAAAGAGCTCAGTAGATGTTTATCTTCTCGTGAATGTCAGCATTTCTCAGTTTCAGTATCTCTAAGCACATTTGCATATCGAGTAGCCTTTGTGAGTTAAGTAATAGTACTCAGTGTTGCTTTCTAAACCAAGTCATGTGAGCATCAGAACTGGACCACGGAGCAATGGAAGAAGCCCTGGTCTGATGTTTTACATCACATGGATGGCCGGGTGCGTGTGCGTCGCTAACCTGGGGAACACATGGCACCAGAAAGCACTATGGGAAGATAGCTCCATTGCTCTGTGCTCCAGTTCTGATGCTCACATGTCCACTGTTGGTGCTTTCAGCGGTGGACAGGAGTCAGCATGGGCACCCTGACTGGTCTGCGACTATGCAGCCCCATATGCAACAAACTGCGATGCACTGTGCAAATATTTTAGACCTTTCCATTAAGTCAAATCTGACATTATTTCATCTTTGGACTTGATGTGAAATATTTCAGAATATGTTACACTTTCCCTCGGTTCCGTTACTTCAGACTGAGTGTGAACAGGCCCTAAAAGGCAACACGCAGAGGCCGGGCACTTGGGAGCAGTAAATATAGAAAAGCAATCAAATTAGGTTGCTTTTTTATTTCTTAGTAAAACTGTGCTAAACAGCGTTAATGACTTGGTCCTCCTGTGACATATCCACTGACAGAAACCGAATACAGGGACACATTAACTGCTCATATGCCTCCAGGCTCTGAGTGTAAGCAGTCCACTCAATTTCAGCTGATGTGTAGAGAGACTTCCACACTCCATAAGCCATCAACTGCTATTTTCTTTCCTCTCGTCCTCCCGTCCTACTGCTTATATATAAACGTGAGCTGTTTTCCATCACAGCTTGCTCACAGGCGTATCGTTCGATGCCCTCGACTAAACAGGGAGTTAAGTGCCAGGCCTACGGCGCTTCTCTCTCCGTGTGCATGTTGTGTTGAAATAGTGAGCTTATCGCGCACTCTTGATTGTTTTGTACATCCTTCTTTTACGCTTCCACCTCAATCTTCAGAAGTCTTCCTGCCATTCTCCTTTACTGATCTTTTGCTGTCTCTCCCATTTTCCGCCTCTCTGTCTTTGTAGGTGGCCACAGATAAGGACAATGGCATTCTGTTGTATAAAGAGGACCATGACCCACTCGCCCTAGAGCTGTACCAGGGACACATTCGTTTGATCTATGATGTTGCCAAGTACCCTCCAACCACAGTGTACAGGTGAGGATACAGTACACACACACACTCTGTAGGCAATATTTTAAGGCATCCTACACTCTCAGAAAATATAGCGATAACTGTACCTTTAGGGGCGCAATACTTTTAGGGGAAGTACCCTCAAAGCAGGGCTGTAACCACCAGACAACGAGTCCCCCCAATAATTAGAAATTGGACAAATTGTCACCTCCCCCCAATATTTGAAATTCTGTATGTTGTTAGGATGACAAAAAGGTTTAAAAGTTACATTTTCAGTCTGGTCTGCCTCAGAGGTCTAACAGCGCTTGTCAATGTCAAAATTATTGAGATGGCCAATCAAATCAAAGTAGGCGGGGTTTACTGTTTACAGAAGCAGAGCGTGAATTCCTGTGTGAAACGTCAGTTTAACACTGAAAGAAAGTGAGGTAAGATTTAAATAGCGAAACATGTTAACTTTTTTGCAATAGAAATATTAAACGACCGACAGTAACATCCAGTGATGCAAACTACTCAACTTTTTTCTCAAATATGGCTGTTTTGAATTGAAAATATGCATTTATGTGATTCATGTCATTCCTAATTGAGTGTGATAAGACATTTTAGGCATACAAATAAAAGTATGTGTGCAAATTTTAATGCAAATATTATTTGCAAATAGTTCAAAATGACTATTTCCCAACTAGAATTAGACCTTCTTTGTTCTGTTTCTTTATGCTTTATAAAAAATCGGTCCCCCTTAATGTTCAAGATTACAGCTTTGCCTTAAATGGGCAACTTTGTACTTTATGTACACTTAAAAGATTCATAGTAGTACCTTAGTAGTACTCTAAGGTACTAATAAGCACATTTAAGGGTAAATAAGGTACAAAGTTGTCCCTTTAAGGGTACTGCAGGATAGTACGATCTGTAGTTTTCACGTTTGTTTGACTTTTGTTGACAAATAAACGATATTTGTCAACAGTTGGAGGTAACAAAGAAACAGTACACATTGTTTCTTTACAAATACTACTGAAATTGTAACAATAAAAAGCTGGCTGAAAATCGACAATGGTACAATTTTTGCACATTTTTTCTTGTTATGCTACTCTCCATAGTAGATAGCATAATTATGTTCTTCATTTTGAAAATCCTTAACAGCATTGTATGTATCCTCAGAAGAAAAGGCAATCCCAGAATGCACTATGCCAAACTCCAAGATGATGGATGTGTTGAGGAGAATGTTAAAAATTGACTTCAACTTCTGTTTTAACCAATATGTGTACTATGTATACACATGTTTATTAGAGTATTGCATTGTTAGCTTACTAACATGCTATTGGCAGATTGTTAAAGTCAGTTAGTGTCAGTTCCATTTCAGTTATGATTTTCCCTTAGAAGGCAGCTGCCTGTGTAGCTCACTAGATTTTGTGGCAGACACAATCACACTTCTGTTCTGCACAATAAATAAACCCATACAGCTTGCTGTTTTTGCTGCACCATAATCTAAACAGACATGTACCACTCTACATTTTTTCCATACATCAAACATACACACTCATTCATCTTCCATAAAAATGATTTAGTTTCAAAGGAGGCCCCCTGCTCTCGTTCAGAATAGTTTTTTTAATTGTTTGTGGGAACGTTTGCTCCCTGTTCTCAGGGGAGGTTTAATCCCTGTAAGCTCATGGCACATCATAAAACCATATAGCAGGTTTACATGACTGCTTGAATTCGCCTCAGGCGAGAGCTTGCTTCTCTGGCCGGTTCCCATGTGAACGCTTCTGTGCTGCAGACGCCATGATTTCTATGCTCATTGGAGCCCCCATAAACACAGAGCTCTTAGCCCTCACCTTCTGCCCTTTCAGCAGACAACTGGCTTGTTGAGTCTGGTGCAGATGGTGCCTGACTCAAGCCTAGTGGGTCACTGCGGATGTCATTAAGCTTGCACAGGCTCTATAATGGGTTTCAAGAGCCCAGATTCAAGCTTTTAAATCCAGTCTACACACAAACATTGACAGCCTACAGTTTCAAAGCATTTCTAGATACAAATCTGTGTCCTTGTCGTTGTCTGTTAAGAATGGGTATGTGGGATAAATCAGGGTCTCCGGCATCGTTTTCATCTACGTCTGCAGAAGTACAGTGTGAACATTTGTGGCTGGCAGCTGTTTTAGCAGGCAGTATACGTGAACAGCGGTGAGTTGGGTGCTCAGGCCCTGCCGACCTGCTTGATGACTTTGTATTGATCCAGCGCCTGGATCCTGGCCACTCTTCCCTTCTGTCTGCAGCAAGGGCTGAATCGATTGCTGCATGAGGGAGTCTCAGCATGGAAAATAACATTTCAGCCAGATTCCTTGTCTTTGCAGACTGAGGATGCATACAATTAAAACTAGAATCACCAGAATCAACTCTGTGTTTTTAGAGCACGTTGTTTGTTTGTTTGTTTTGACATTTTATTTAGAGAAAAATAAAGAGAGGAGGAATAGACTGAACCTACATCATAGCTCAAAATGTCAGGAGCATTAGTGCTAACCACTAAATTATGACTCCAGCAACTTGCCATTGCCACAATTGATCCTCAATCCAGATTTTAAGTTGTTAGATGCCCTTTAAGGCAGGTTGGTTAACTCTGCAAAAAACCAGCATATGCTGGTTAGGTATGTTTTTAAGAATGGAAGCTTGTTTAAGCTGGTTTATGCTGGTCCTTAGCTGGTCATGAACTGGTTTAAGCTGGTCAAGTGCTGGTCCTAAGCTGGTCCTGAGCTGGAGTTAGTTGCTTAGGACAAGTGCTTGAACCAGCTCAAACCAAGCTTCAAAACAACAAACATTTTTCAACAGGGACTTGCTCCTTGAGGGCCAACATCTTACAAAGTTTAGCTCCAAGTTGCCTCAATACACCTGCCTAGAATTTTCTAGTATGATTGAAGTCCTTGATTAGCAGGTTCAGGTGTATTTGATTGGGGTTGGAGTTAAATTCTGCAGGATACTGGCTCTCTAGGAGCAGGACTGGTCATCCCTGGCTTAATGTGTCATAGCACATGTACTAACAGCTAGACTAGGTCTCCATTGTGCACTTGAATTACTTAATTACTCACCCTCATGTCGTTTCACATCCGTAAGACTTTCGTTCATCTTCAGAACACAAATTAAGATCTTTTTAATGAAATCTGAGCGCTTTCTGTCCCTCCATTGACAGCCTACGCAACTACCATTTTCAAGCCCAAAAAAGGCAGTAAAGACATCATAATAAAAATAATCCATGTGACTCCAGTGTTTTAACCTCAATTTTATGAAGCGACACGAGTGCTTTTACAAATATTAATCTCCAAAGCACGTTCACGAGAGCACCACGACACACGCGTGAAGAGCAGACGTTGTTGTGTGAACGCGTTGGAGATTACATGTCACATGGATTACTTTACGATATCTTTACCACCTTTCTGGACCTTGAAAGTGGTAGTTACGTAGTGGAGCAACAGAAAGCTCTCAGATTTCATCAAAAAGATCTTCATTTGTGTTTCGAAGATGAATGAGTTTGTAACAACATGAGGGTGAGTAATTAATGACAGAATTTTCATTTTTGGGTGATGTAAATTTTGATGCCAGGCTTTTTGTAGACCTTACTAATTCCAAGATGTATCCTGACACCCTCAGTTAATCATAGATCCATGCTCACCCTTTAATTATCTTGTTTTTCCCCAAGTGACATTATGATGTGTGGCTTTGGCATGTCCGTACCCCATTGTCTTGGGGTAAAGATCTAAGTTCACATGTGAGGAGAGGAAGTGCAAGGAGAGAAATCGTATCTTAATTTAGCTGATTTGGCCATGGCACTGCACGGCACACCCCGGTCTGGCAAACATGCTCCTGAGGTCATAGTTAGTGCTAACAGTGTGGAACCAGAGCTAACAGAGCCCCTGAAGAGCCAGCTGCTCAATTTGTAACCCGTCCTACGCCACAATGCTTGGACGTGGGTGCAGCGTTTGGGCAGCTCCCTTGCTTTGGTTTTCCCACCATGGAAGCTGCAGTTTTGAGGCTGTGGTTGGAGCATTCCTGAGCCTAGTCTGGTTCAGTGGCTCTCTGCGGGTGCTTGACTTCAAATGTGGAACTGGGTCATAAAGACTCTGTGGGGCAAAGATCAGAGGGGAGAACTTGCAAGATTCTCACACCATCTACAGGTCCCACTCAGCTCTTCTTACACCTTGTCCCTGCTGAACTTCAGCAAGAGAAGAGATCCCTGACAGGAAAAACAAGGAACTAAGAAGAAGAAAATGGAAAAGGTGAGAGGGAAAGGGAGGTTCTGGGTGGTGGGAAAGAAGACAGATCAGACCCCAGAGAGATGAAGAGTGACTGAGAGCCAATGAAGAGTGAAGGACACTTATCTCTGCAATGTGATCCTGTCTTGATGGAAGGTGTGGGTGAGGGGAGGGATGGAGAGACTGATATATGCACTGGGGAGGAGAGCGAAGGAGGCTCTTAACTAGCAGTAATGCCTCATTACCATGAGATGAATGCTTATGTCCATGCAGCGTGTTAATGCGCTGCCCTTTACTAAATGTCACGCTAATCTGAGTATTAGTTTAAGCAGCAGCGTGGGCAATTCCTCAGCAGAAACAGTGGTTTGTGGAAACATTGCAGGAAATTGAATGAGAACGTTAGAGTTGCAGTGTTCCCTGCCCCCAGCTTCTCAGCGTGGGCTCGCCATCCTGCACCACGCCTAACCGCAGCTCTCCAAAAGCAGCTAATGTTTGGCATGTCAACTGGGTTTAACGCTGAACAGTGCTAGGATGAATGGGGAAGGGTCAGCGTATGTTTTTAAGGCCTGTTTTCATTTCACCAGAGATTAGCAATAAGTTCCTGTGTGAGCAGAATGTCTAAATGGAGGGAAAGTTCAGCCTGAGACTGGACTTGAAGTAAGATGTGTTGAACAGCTTGGCTATGAGCGACAACGATAATACATTGATAGCAGAAAGCATAGTCAAAGCTGAGGGATGCTACACACACAAGATTTACGGTACGTCCGAAATTGGGTACTAAGTAGGTACTACATTTGAATTTGAACTTACTTCACGACTGTTAAAAAAGTATGTTCTATATGTGTGTAGTATGAATGTAATCCGAACGTATACATTCGCCATGTTGTCATTATCATGTGACCTACCAGCGTCAGTTGCGTCGCTTCATTTCTTACAGGATAGTAAAGTGTCCATCGAATTTGTACTTCAGAATCTCGCCGGAAGTAGTAGGACTTTTCACCTACTGTTTTTCTAATACTATGTATTCGGACATACTAATCTGTTGTTTTTCGCACACTATATAGTAGGGAAGTATTAGTGTTAGTGTTCTTATACTTCCCTGTTAGCTATAGCATTAACATACATCGTTTACGTTTACGCATTTGCCTGATACTTTCATACAAAGACTTGTGTTGCATTCAGATTTTATAATTTCTTGCATTCATACTTACAAATGTTTTGATGTTAGCGGTTTACTTCAGTGGTCGGCAATAGGCGGCCAAAACTGGCCCGCCAGCAATAATATCTGGCCCGCGCCCGCAGCCAGATTATTTTTTATAGCGGCTGGTTCTGAAATAGATCTGTCTGGAGAACGCAGTTCATGGTTGGATAGTAACGACAGACGCCATGGGAGCACTTTGGAAAGGAAAGAGGCGCGTCCGCGCTTTCCACACGTTTTTGTGAACGGGCCCTAATATTATATTCTTTGCAAACAGTGACAACTTCATTGCAGATAACACACACTGGCTTTGCATTCACGAAAAGAAGGTAGGATGAATGCATAGTTGTCTTTCCATTCTTCTTTGTATGCCATATTTTTGCTGTCAGCTTTCCTCTTTAGACTCTTTGATAGTGCCATTAGGCTCCACATTTATTATTCACAATATGGAAAGAGGAAATAAAACATAGTTTGTTAAGAGCATGACTCAAACATGCCATTAATGGGCTTATTCAAGTCCTCTTTTGTTTTGTTTTGTTTTTTGAGTTATTTTTATCCATTCCGCATCTCCCACATATGTGTGTTGTTGCAAGTTGCAGGTTATGTGTCACTACTCTGCTTTATTAATTTATCCATTGTAAAACCCGGACACCGTCACACAAATGTGGCTTTTTGTTAATGACTGTCATACAGGATTTAACACAGAATAACAGCTGTCACAGGCAATTCTAGTTGCATTTTTTTTCATCAATTAATTTCTTATTTTCTTAAATTATCCTCTGACTATGTTCTGGCCCGCCATCTAGTGGCGAAATTTTTTTTTGGCCCGATGCCAAAGTTAATTGCCGACCCCTGCCTTAAACGCTACATATCCTTGTTTAGCAATTCACGTTCCAAAAAGACATAATTGACTTTACATCTGCAGTCCGTTACTCTTAGCTAGTGTAAACAAATGATAGTGCTGCGTAATTGAATCTGGAAAATGTAAATATGTCTACAGGTTTGCTGATCTAGATAACTCTCCAAGATGAAGGAGTCGGTAATAGTTCCTAACTATGTGTATGTGTCATTTATAATGCGGTTTTGCTCAAGAAAAAATAGTGTTTTATTTTCAGCTGACAGGAAATTGACTTCCCCTCATGTGAGAGGGGTGACATGAGGTTGCTGAAATCTTCCACAGGTTTCTGTTTGTTTTTATTGAGTTCCATAATGGGCTGCTTGAAGCTAATATGCAGGCTAGCTTCACATCAAAGACACTCCACCTTCTCAACCCCCCATTCTAAAAATATTATGGCCTCAGGATATTTTCTGTCTGTCAGAATATGAACAAAAGGCCAATAGTTGCAAGCGCTTTGCTACATCTTGAGGAGTTGATCTCTAGTGCCCCCTAGTGGTGCTAGACCTTCACTATATACATTCTGTCAGGTCCAAATGAAGGCTTCTGTCTCCTGTAGTGAGATTAATGTTCTGATTAAGTCTGTTTTCATTCTCGTAATAGAACCTTCCTCTTTGTTCCCTTACATTCACCAACTTTTCCACAAAATACTCTTCCGATTTCCTTCCCAGCCAGCATGTAGGCCCTCAGACCGACTTAATGAAAGACGGCTGTCAAAACCAGAGACAGTGGATGAATATGTCCTTATATTATAATAAAGTCGTTCATCTTTGGTGGTACTGATGTATCAAATGGACGGGCTTGAGATGTTTGGGGGGGTCTCGGTCGGCAGACAGTAGTGTTTGTTGCAAAAGCCTGTTTTGAAACAGGAATTGAATTATGGGCCTGTAATGCAAACCACACGTGCGTCTGTGTTGGGTCTTTGTTCAGCCAAGACCTCCGTGAACTGTATCCAGCTATATCTGGGGACACTGATCTCTATCCGTACCTATGGCCTCAGCATTTCAGCAAAGGAAAATTACATTGCAAGCCAGTGCAAATACTAGCTGCCTGCCCACAAAGCAAAAATGTGTTCATTTTAATGCTAGCCTTTGTTTGCTTAATGTATTTGCTGGAAATGCTTTGTTGTTTTAGGTGTTTTACTGTGCAGTACATATATAATTAAATACAAATAAATGTATTTATTTATTTATAAATATTTATTTATCATTCATTTATTTTCCCCCCAAAGACAGAAAAAGAGGAAAACCTTGTTTTAGGCTGAGGGGGAGATTAAGATATACTGTATTCACCACAATATCATTTCTTTTACCCCCTTCTCCTCTCTCTGTTGGTCTCTGGGCTTCTTTGCCAAACCACTGTCTCTAGCTGTCTGTAACTGCTTGTGCTCCATCCAGCAATAACTACTACAATACAGAACCAGGGTTTTCTACAGCCTGAGCAGGCTGTGTTCTCATGATCTGGAGTTAGTTTAGAGGACAGTGATAAGTTCATAACCTTAAATCTCACCTTTAAACAAAATACAATCCTAGAAGTCAGCAGAATCCGGGCCAAACAGCGCGCTACACTCACTGCAGCGGAAGAAACAGGCAAAAAATCATCCAGCTGTGCCGGTCAGAGCATGCTGTCATGGTCTATGAGATGTTTCATGGAGGTTTCATGGAACCGGGGAACAAACGGCACTCTTCAATGGTTTAAAAATGACCGTGTGAAACAGAATCACTCTCAGGAGTTCACGCAGTCACAGTGCCAAACTCAGCAGGATGTGATTTGAGCGTGCTAACTCAAAGAAAGAGTGAACTCATGGCCAACACAAGCTCTCCTTTTCCCACAACATAAGCTCTCCCCATGTCAGCGCCAAATTCACTGCAAATACACCTGACGGAGTGTAATGTGGAAACCATAGCATTTTCAGACAGTGGGGAGATATTTTGTATTGCATATTCAGGCTTTTCATTTGGGCTTAAAACTATACTTTAAAAAGTTAATTTACCCCAGTGGTGACATGATACGGTCAGTTTAAACTGTCGTTAAGGCTAATTTAATAGCTAGCAATTTGTGTATCCTAAATACACACACTTAAGTACTATTTTTGCAAAATTTGACAAAACATAAGCTTGATGGGAAATGATGCAAAAAATACAAATATTTTGCTCACAGGTGAAAATTTCTTTTTTTTTTTTCTTTTTTTTACTACTACCATTGAACAGTTTAGGGGTTCAGGGAAATTAATACTTTTATTCAGCAAGGATGCATATTAAAAGTGATAGTACACTGTAATGTATGATGGGTTTCCACAAACATATTAAGCAGAACAACTGTGATGATAAGAAGAAATGTTTCTTAAAGGATCATGTGACACTAGAGTCTAATGACTGCTGAAAATACAGATTTGCAATTTTAAAATATATTAAAATAGAAAAAGGATGTTTTAAATTGTAATAACATTTAACATATCACTGCTTTTACTGTATTTATAATCAAATAACTCGCCTTGGTGAGCTTCTTTCAAAAACATCACACATGTATCATATTTAATATTTAAGTTTACTCTTCACTGCCTCCTTGGTTTAAAAACAAAAACAAAAACAAGTAGTCGTTGTTGAAGTGCTACAACTGAGTGACCTTAGTAAGTCATTTCAACTAATCTTAGTTTAATATATTAAATTATAAATGTATTAATATAATCATAAATGTATATATTATAATTATAACAGATTTATATTTTTGTCTTTCTTTTGCTTTCTCGCAGTGTGGAGTCTGTGAATGATGGTCTTTTCCACATGGTGGAGGTGCTGATCCAGAATCAGACCCTGAGTTTGGTGGTGGATAAAGGGGCACCAAAAAGCCTGGGCAAACTGCCCCGCCCTCCTGCTGTGGACCACAACACACAACTCTATATAGGCGGTAAGAGTCAAAGACACCTGTGTTCATCAAAATAAAATGCTGTCCAAGTGCATATTCAGTGATTGTAAAGCAAGCATTTGGGGCAGAGCCGGTCCTCCCTATACACAAAGTATGCAAGTTGCGTAGGGCATCCGAACCACCATGATTTAATGACTAGGGATGCGATAGTTTCGGTTTTGATTTTGGCTCTCAACGATTATGAAACATGATGCGCATTCTGTTTTGTTCCATTTAAAGCGGTGCGCCGTCGCCCTTCCTACGCAACATCCAAATCAGTCAAATCATGTAACATGACTGTCGTAATATACAGTCTCCTGCCAGACGTGCTCGATATCAAAACAGAGTTGTTCCCCAGGTGACTTTCTGTTCGCACGATCCGAGACGGAGCGACAAGTAGGCTACTTTGAGCTTCGGGTGTGTGCTTAAATGGACAAATGCACACAAAAATATGTCAAAATGCCTGTCTTGGCGAGTTTTCACTTAAACGCAGTCAGTTATGTCTTAAGTGAACATAATCAGTTGGGAAAGTAATCGAATATCAGTACATTAGATCTGTGCATTTGGTCTTAAAGTGACAGTAGCCTAATAAACCTGCTGCTATCTCTCAGTTAATGTTAAAAAAATGAGAGAATCATTCACTGCTCTTCACTGAATAACTTTAGTAACTTTAATAATTCATTAATTCATATTATGAAGACTATAGAGTTTTATTTTTCTTTTACATTACTTTATTCAATTTCTGTACAGTAGGCTATTATTATTAGTAGGCTAAATTGTTTGATTGTAATTTCATTGTTATTGTATTACTGACTGTTTCAACTGACTATTGACAGTAAAACTGCTCTGAAAGAACAGATTAAGGGGTTGGGGGTCATTTTGGGTCATATAAAGTTTTGCTTAGGGCCCCCAGAAGTGTAGGACCGGCACTGATTTGCAGTCCTTCTCTAATGTGTGTGTGTGTGTGTGTGTATGGGTGTGTTAGTGTCCTAATATTTCCCTGTTGTTCATATTTTAGGTGTTCCTTCTCTGATCGACACGGTAGGCCTGCGACCGGGTCCGGACCGTCCATTCCAGTCCTTTAACGGCTGTATTCATGACGTGCGGCTCAACGGGGAACTCCAAGACCTCGGCGGTGGACTGGCAGGGCTGAAGGGTGTCCTGCCGGGCTGTCACTCCTGTACCGTTTGTGCTCAGGGGGCCTGCAGACAGAGAGGAGAGGCAGGCGTGACCTGCGAGTGTCCCACCGGCCACAGCGGCCCACTGTGTGAACAGATGACCTCCCAGAGCCCCTGTCAGAGCAGCAGGTACACAAACACACGTGTACACAAACACTCACGGTTGCGGGTGTATCAGGCAGTAATACCCTCTCTCTTCCTCTGCAGGTGTGTGCATGGTGTGTGTGTGCCTACAGGCTCCTCGTACAGCTGCTCATGTGCAGATGGATACTCTGGCCAGTACTGTGACAGGCGGGACGAGTCCGCCGCATGCAGGGGGCAGCACTGTGTGCACGGAGAGTGCAGAGCGACGGAGAGCGGAGAGCCGGTTTGCCACTGCCAGCCTGGGTACAGCGGGCCGACCTGTGAAACAGGTGAGACACAGCACTGCCAAACATGTGCATTACTATTGATCAGAATTTAAACGCTTTAAATAGGTGTTTTTATTACTTATACCCAGGGCTTTTTTGCTCATCAGCCACTGTGGCTAGTGGTTTTCCAAAGTTACTAGCACTTCAGCATTTTCACTGGCCACAATTTTGACTGATACCCTGGGGAAAACTGGCATATAGATATTTTTAATGTTATCTCATAATTTGGCAGCAGGTATATTAGGCTGCTGTCACTTTAAGACCTGATGCACTGATCCATTATACTGTTACACATGCGTTTTCTTTCTCAACTGTTTACATTCACTTCAAACATAACTGACTGTGTTTACGTGAATACTCACCAAGACTGGCATTTTGACATTATTTTGTGTGTATTTGAATGTTTAAGCGCAATAAACAGCAAAAAAAAACTAGTTCTGAGAGGCGGTTTATGTGCACACTTTGGGTTTGAGCACAAAATCGGCGGGAATGAGTAAAACTTTGTGCAATCCCATGCCGAAATTCTCCAATAATATTCACCTGGAGCAAATGAAATGAGTGAGGAGTGATGAGAGAGAGAGAAAGAGCAGCTGGGATCGTGTATCTATTCTGTGGAAAATGAGTATTGGAAGCACCAGTATCGATATGTATCGAAAATAGATATTTTTGACAACATTAGTTTATTATTTCAGATGCCTTTATAAAAGACTACAATTGAAAAATGTATATTTAGGCTATAGATTATAGATTAAAATTTAACCCACCAAATTGGCTAGTAGGAGTGACTGCGTTGTGCTCCACTGCTGAAATACACCCACATTTGGCAGGTTGGCGGGTGTTAATGTCAAGCCCTGCTTATACCACTTAAAAGCAAAATTAAAAAAACAACCCTTCTTATTTTCTTAATTAATGTTTCTGGTCCTACAGTGCACAATTCATCAGTGCATGTTATTCTATCGGGGGAAAAAAATCATAATCTTCCAACGTGGTTGTGTTTACACTGTGATCTGTCTTTTCTTTTGTTATATTCTTTAGGTCTGTAGATCCATTTACCAGTTGTTACTTAATAAGATGGCGATCCACATTGAAATTCTTTATTACCGTTGCTGTTCTCATAATCTTAAGAATTTAATAATGTACTCTGCTTTTCAGATGACTATTCTCATCCAAATTTTATTGGGTGGTGAAAAATAATACAATAACATCACATTCAATAATATCTGATTTCAACAGAGTGCAACATCAGTAACCACTCTTTTTTTCAGTGGCCTTTCATTTTCTCCATAAGATCTCCATAAGATGCATTTACTCCAAAACATTTACATTTACTCCAAAAATAAGTAAATAAATACTGCATATACACTACTGTTCAAAAGTTTGGCATCAATATGATTAAAAAAAAAAATACTACTTTTGTTCAACAAGAATGCATTAAGTGCATCAAAAGTGCCAATAAAGACATATACTGTTAAAAAAATAGTTCAATATTTTAAATAAATGCTGTTCTTTTGAACTTTCTATTTAAAGAATCCTCAAAAAAATGTATCACGAGTCCCACAAAAACATTAAGAAGCACAACTGTTTTCAACATTGATAATAATCATAAATGTTTCTTGAGCAGCAGATCATCATATCAGAATGATTTCTGAAGGATCATGTGACACTGAAGAGTGGAGTAATGATGCTGAATATTCAGCTTTGATCACAGGAATACATTACATTTCAAAATGTATTCAAATAGAAAACAGTTATTTGAAATTGTAATAATATTTCACAATATTACTGTTTTTACTGTATTCGAGATCAAGTAAATGCAGCCTTGGTGAGCAGAAGAGACCCCAGACTCTCAAAAATAATGCATTGCAAATGCTGTTTCATTACCATACAGTACCGAATCCAGAAGAGTGAAGTCAATATCTGACCTGAAAGTCCTTATGTTTATTAATATATTACATAAATGCTTTATCTGATGGCCTGTCCTCTGTCCCCTCCTCCACACAGAGCTGACGTGCCAAGGAGAGATGGTTCGCGAGCTGCTCAGGCGTCACATGGGTCATAAAAACTGTACCTCCACCAGTAAAATCCCGCGGGTGGAGTGTCCTCACGCCTGCCACTCGGGCCTGTGCTGCGCCCCCACCAAGAGCCGGAGACGGAAGGTCAGCTTCAAGTGCTCCGACGGATCGTCCTTTTCCGAGGAGATGGAGACCACCGTGGAGTGCGGCTGCACAAAGTGCCCATTGTAATAATAGAGCAGAAGATGGAGCGGGAAAGAAAATATATTGTAAAATAAACAAAACACAAATAGAACTTATTTTTATTAAGGGATGTTTTTTTTTTTTTAAAGAAAGAGACTGTTTTTATGATGTTGCTTTTATGTGTCAGATGAAAAGTAATTTTGTATCGTCAAAGAAAAAATCACAGATTAACATTCCTGAAAATATATGAATTATATAAATATGTATAAATCTATATAAATGTACAACCTAACCTTAAGAATTAATTTGGTCTGTGTATTGCATGTCTGTTGTGAAGTGTGAGCGCGGAGAGACATTTTGATAGAGGAGCAGGTGGCGACAGGGCTGACATGAGCCTGTGTAGCCAATCAGGGGAGGACTGTCTAGACTCTCTATCACAGGAAGTGGTGAGCCAACTTCCTGTGCTCTGGTGGCAACAAAGCAACTGCTTCCTAACGGACCTCAGAGAACTCACCTGCAGATTTCAAGGACAGAACTTCCAGTGGGAATGGCTGATATTTTGAACTTTGGGTGTTTTTTTGTTTTGTTTTTTGCTTTGGTCCATCAGAGAGAGACGTGGAAAGCTCATCGCCGTGGCTCTGGTTTACAAGCTGCAACTCATCGGAGTGAATTGTTTGCATGACTGCATGGAAAAGTTAAATGTGAACTTGTGACACGCTGCGGTCAGGCAGTAAAGCTATTGTAGTAACTATGATAGTACCTGCTCTTTACTTGTACAGTTGAACTCCACTTGCATAGACAGGTGATACAGGTGACCGCATCTCTGGTGCAGAGCACTTCATACTGACGTAGTATTCCGTCATAACCGTCCTTTACTAAAATATTAAATGCAAATATATTCCACCCATTACTACTGTATTGTTTCATGTGTACCATTTTTGTTTGTTTGTTTAATTTTTTCAGATTTCTTACTCAGAGAGAGCGAGGTCTATAGATTTTCCAAAGGAAAAGCTAAGCAGTGTTAATGAATATTCAGCCCCGTTCGTCACAGACTGTTGAATAAAGGTACAAGCAGATTTAGGAATCTCCAGTGAACGATGTGACTGAGCTTGTGCCAGAAATGTCATGTTAGCACCACTAATCAGAAGACTGGTGTTTATACGGTGCATTTTCTAATAATGTTTTGTTAAATATGAATTAGAGAGTGATGATTAACTTACAATGAATGTTGAATTAAACTTGTAATGAAATACAGGGTTGGACTTTTTGTGATTCTTTTTTTTTTTAAGATTATTAGATAAGGCAATGTTGTTTTCCTCGTAAACTTGACCAATCAGGTATAACATTATGAGCACTGACAGGTGAAGTGAACAACACTGATGATCTCTTCATCACGGCACCTGTTAGTGTGTATGATATATATTAGGCAGCAAGTGAACATTTTGTCCTCAAAGTTGATGTGTTAGAAGCAGGAAAAATGGGCGAGCGTAAGGATTTGAGCGAGTTTGACAAGGGCCAAATTGTGATGGCTAGAAGACTGGGTCAGAGCATCTCCAAAACTGCAGCTCTTGTGGGGTGTTCCCGGTCTGCAGTGGTCAGTATCTATCAAAAGAGGTCCAAGGAAGGAACAGTGGAGAACCGGCGACAGGGTCATGGGTGGCCAAGGCTCAGCGAAGGCTGGCCCGTGTGGTCCGATCCAACAGACGAGCTACTGTAGCTAACATTGCTCAAGAAGTTAATGCTGGTTCTGATAGAAAGGTGTCAGAATACACACTTATGGGGCTGCATAGAGTCAGACCAGTCAGGGTGCCCATGCTGACCCCTGTCCACCACCGAAAGTGCCAACAGTGGACACGTGAGCATCAGAACTGGACCACGGAGCAATGGAAGAAGGTGGCCTGGTCTGATGAATCACGTTTTCTTTTCCATCACGTGGATGGCCGGGTGCGTGTGCGTCGCTTACCTGGGGAACACATGGCACCAGGATGCATTATGGGAAGAAGGCAAGCCGGCGGAGGCGGTGTGATGCTTTAGGCAATGTTCTGCTGGGAAACCTTGGGTCCTGCCATCCATGTGGATGTTACTTTGACACATACCACCTATCTAAGCATTGTTGCAGACCATGTACACCCTTTCATGGAAACGGTATTCCCTGGTGGCTGTGGCCTCTTTCAACAGGATAATGCTGCAAAAATGGTTCAGGAATGGTTTGAGGAGCACAACAACGAGTTTGAGGTGTTGACTTGGCCTCCAAATTCCCCAGATCTCAATCCAATCGAGCATCTGTGGGATGTGCTGAACAAACAAGTCCGATCCATGGAGGCTCCACCTCACAACTTACAGGACTTAAAGGATCTGCTGCTAACATCTTGGTGTCAGATACCACAGCACACCTTCAGGGGTCTAGTGGAGTCCATGCCTCGACGGGTCAGGGCTGTTTTGGCAGCAAAAGAGGGACCAACACAGCCCAATGTTAATTGATTCTGAAGCTGTAAGAAAATAATATCACGATGAAGCTTATTGGCTGACTGATTATCCTTGAAGAGAAAAAAAAATGTTAGGCCGATTAGGCCTATATGTATCTAGGTAATTCTAATATGTTTTGCATATTTCAATTTCCATTAAGATGATTGAGAATGCTAACGTATAGCATTTTAGATCAGGAGAACTCCAGAAAGTGAGTTTGACACTCCTGTTTTAGACCATAGAGCACACAGGAACAGAAGGTGTATTTAGGAGTTTTGTCCACTAGATGGAGGTATACACCAATTTGCCGCGAGTCTGAATGTCTCTCACTGGCATTGAGGCGGTTAGTGCCTGAATACAGTTGATCATTTTGATTGCAGTTTGGAGGATTTGGCCTTCACTAATCTGAACTCAAAGGAAGACTCTGATTACAACCGTGTTCTTGACCCACAATAGGCACAATGATCCGTAATGCTGTTTTATTTCCAATTAGTCAATGAGCTCTGATATTGTTTCTTGAACTTTGATATGTTTTTCTTGCAGTGTGTAGACAACAAAACCTGTGTGACCTGTAGTCTTTGAATTACTGGATCCTGATCCTTTTTTCCCTTAAGGGTGCACTCAGTAAGTTATTGTCTTTGTTCACTCTTCTTTGCCGTTTATACATTTCAGATCTCATGCTACATTATTACTCAACAGTTCTGAATCTGGTCTGGGCGTCTTTCTATTCTCAGAAATAGTAAGAATACTATGGTATGCTATTCCAAAATCACTGGGACATTTCACTGTTTATCATTCACACCGCTTCTCTGTGTTTGTTTGTTCCAGACAGACTGTCAGTTTGAGTACAGTATTGTTGGTGGGATTTTTTCTGTGCAGGTTACGTCGTTACGCCAGCAGGTGGCAGCTGTCTTCATGAGTGAGTCGTTAAGCCATTTCGTTCAAAACACTAATTAATTCAGAAACGCAAAAAACAGTAAAATATCAGTATGATCAAATTCACATATTCATAAATCAGTATGCAAAAGAACGTGAAGTAGTAATTGCTCATTCAGCAGAAATATCTGCTATTTCGGACGTAGCCACCGTCTTTGAATCACTCATTCAACCGATTTGTTGAAAAACATGATTCATTCATTAAAGGGGTGGTTGATTATGATTTCACTTTTTTTAACTTTAGTTAGTGTGTAATGTTGCTGTTTGAGCATTAACAACATCTGCAAAGTTACGACGCTCAAAGTTCAATGCAAAGGGAGATGTTTTCTTTTTAAGGACTGGTAGGCAACGAGCTTCTTCCCGTGTCAGTGACATCACTATCCCTAAAATTTACATAAACCCCACCCCCGTGAACACACAACAAAGGGGGTGAGGTAATGTTGGGCTGCTTTAGAGAAGAGGAAGAGTTGTTGTAGTAGAGTGTTGTTGTCATGCTGTCATTTTACACCGGACTGCTTCACAAACGAGGGTCAATTCAACGCTGGATTTGAACAAAAGATTAACATGATGGCACATGCTAGTGGATGAGTTGAATCAACTCCACAGCAGCTACATAAATTTATCCACTAACCATTCAGAAACATCTAAAAGTTGTAACTTCTTCCTGAGTCTCTCCATCAGTGTCCGACTCAATGTAAGGCTGAACACCGTTACTGACAATCCTCATTTTGGCTGCATGAGATTCTCCAGCTTTGTTGTTGTTGAGCGACCGAAGCGCGAGCTGTTAAAGCTCCGCCCTCTTCTGGAAAGGGGGCCGGGAGCAGCAGCTAATTTGCATTTAAAGGGACACACACAAAAACGACGTGTTTTTGCTCACACCCAAATAGGGGCAAATTAAACAAGCTATAATAAATGATATATATTTTGAGCTGAAATTTCACAGACACATTCTGGGGACACCAGAGACTTATATTATAATCTGTGTTTGGAATGATTTTGGAATTATCTGGTACTGTATTTGCTGATAAAGTCATAATGTGTTATATATTATGCAAATTATGCTTAGTTAGGTACTTGAACTCAATTGTGTCTGTCATTTTGTCAATAAACTTCCATACCATGTGCTGTTCAGTAGTGGCTGAACAACAGTGGTTCCAGGAAAACATGTAATGAGTAGTACATAATGAACATGAGAAGGCATTTTTCTACAATTACAATAATTGTAGTTATTCATGTCATGTGGCATATTTACTTTTCAAGCTGTCATTTGTGGCTCATTAAAGTGACATAAAGTCTTTAACTATTAAAAATTGACCTATAGGATGATGCATGATTATGCAAGACTTAATCTGATGTTGAGTTCCTGTAGCTCAAAAGGTAAAGTATGACTAACTAGGGCAAGGTCATGAGTTTGAGACATTTTTGTGATCAGTATTTTTGGACTGGTAGAGAAAGACTTTAAATTTGTATATCTGCTTAATGTAATTTTTGTCAACTTTTGCAGCACAGGCAAATCGATGACCTCAGAGCTAATAAAAGCCATCAACTCCAAATTTGATTTCATGGACTTCTAAAAAATGTGAAAACTGCAAGACATTCAGTGCAGTACTGGAGGATTCGCAGTTAATGTGAAGGTCAGGATGACCTACTAGCTCTATTATCTCTCTTAGTAATCCACAGGAAAAGAGAGATTTTAGTAGCATTCAGATTACATGGCAAGCATCCCAGATTACCCGGAACAATGGCGCAGTAATACCCAGCTGCACCAGGTTTGCAGCGTGATACATCCACTTGTTTATTGAAGGGGCTAATCTCTCCATAAGTCTAGTCCCCGTGAGAATCTGTGTTTACAAAAGGACGGATCTGCGCCTCTTTCATGCCATTCAAATCCTTTCAAGTGCTCAGTCATTATATTCAGTAGCTTGCCTCTTAACCCTGGTTCCCTAACATGTGGCTCTTCCTCCTGCCAGAGAAGATGGAGAGGTAAAACTGCCGGGGCATGTCAAGTTATTCAAACACTATAATACTTGCAATTCCTCAGAATTAGCGACAGATTGTGATCATGTGCAAAATGCTTCTGTGGAAGAAGATGAGAGGAAATTGCCACATAGATCAAAAAACAGATGCAGGAAATGAATGGAAATACTTCTAGGAGTAGTTCAGCCAAAAATGACAATCCTGTCATCACAGTGAATGGAGCTTTTAAGCTTAAAAAAGAATGAAAAAGCCCCAAAAAGTGCTCCATATGATTTAGTATTTCCAGATGAACCGATTCATTGAGTAGATTCAACTCACTCATGAATCAGATATCAGTATATTTCTTTTGAACTCTATGACCAGTATAGCTTCAGACTTAATCATATTGGACTACCAGTTTATTTTTGATATTCCATCATACACAAGTTGTTGAGTTAAATTTCAAATATCCATAAAACCTCCATCAGTTTTCCGAGATGACATTCGGCAGTGATTCATAAGGAGAAGATATCTTGACAATATTGAATGTGATAGTGAAATATGGCATTGACAGAGAGCATGACTCTGTGTAAAAGAAAGTTCCCACCACACAGCTGGTTATAATCAGGCTGAGATGGCAAACAGATGGTGCCCAACTGGCAGGGCAGCCACACACCAGAATGTTGTGCAATACGTCAAACAAACATATTTGAGACACAATTTGTTTTTGTACCTATTGCTTTATTTTATCAGGAAATGTATAATTCTTGTCTAGTCGAGTTTTCCATGGGCAAGCGCTCATATTATTTCTTCAGAAAAGTCCAAATCTGGGGCCGTACTCACAAAATATTTTATCTTATCAGTTACCTTTAAGATTTCTCCTAAATAGCAGTAACATTTCTTAGGTAAGAGTTTCCACTTAAAGGCACAATATGTAAAATTTGTGGATTGAAATATCCAAAAACCACTATATATTTTGTTGACTTGTGTACTTACATTATCTCAAATGTTTCCAAGAATGTTTAAATCCAGAGAAATAAGTCATTTTAACCAGGACACGGACCATGTCCGTGCATCACCTATTAGTGACATCATACCCACGTTACCCTCGGTTTCCGGTTTTATTTTGTAGAAACCATGGAAACACAAAAGACGCTTTAATATATTATGTGTTTTATTAGACAGGCGAGTAACTGTTTGGATACATTCATCGACAGAAAACGAATCATGTTATATAGCTCAACACAGTAAGTCTTATTGTTTAAATCCCACGAGTACCATGTTTTCCCATGCCTAATATCGATCTAGCTTACCGCAGTGTGCAACAAGTGTCTCATAGCAGCCGCCGAGTGAACGCAGAGTAGCATTATAACAACTTTCAACACTCAAATGCATCTAATATGATAAACCACGCTGCTTTACCCCACATACGCTTGACCAGAAGAAGCGGAAGCGGCGGCTGTGGCATAATAAAAGTCCCGCTGCTCTCGTGCTGTGTGTCGCGCTCGTCTCTCATTTGCAATCGCTCCAGTTGCCCTCCTGCTCTGCTTCATACTACAGTAATGTTAATAATCTCATCCATGAATATGATTTCCATCCCGATTTTTTTCCACCAGCTGTAGATGTGAAGACAACACCTCCCATGATTCTCGGGTGTCATCAAGCTACGCCTTTGTTTTGAATAAGCGACCTCTAGTGGCGAAAATTTACATAGTGTGCCTTTGAAACCTATTCACAAAGCTGCTGGGGAGATATCTTAAGCTAGGAGAAAGGGTGTGGTTGACCTCGTTGCTATGGATTATGTCAACAAGCTTATTAACTATGCACACAGTGATTGGCTGAAAGGGGATGGGTCTCTGTTAGTGATTTAATCCTAAAAATATTGTAGAACGAGGTATCTTGTTGCCATATTCAAATAAAGATTTTAAAATGTAGGCTGAGTGTCACTAATTAAGCAAGTATATGTTCAGCTAATTGTCAGCCTACTACATGTCTGCATCTTGTAAACACATATGCATATAAGCAGCCTTTCAATTAACTAGAGTAAACATGGCTGATAGTAAGATGTGCAAACATAAAAGAAAAAACAAACAGGACACAAGTACAGCTGTTACTTCTTGCCCAACTTATAGGGCAGAAGAGATAATAGGACAGGAAATAGGACATTATTTTCAACTTGACTGCAATGTTTTATTCTCCGTCATTCAGTGCATTATGCCTATACATAAATGAACATTGTTATGTCGTCACAGATTGAAAAGTTTATCCTAAATCGGCAAGTTAGGAGCTACTTTTAGCCTTGAGATGTTTTGTGAATACAGCTCCTGGTTTCTATTTTATTTCTATTTATTTTTTTGGTAAAGCATGTTGTCCGTTTCTAAGAAGAATTTTGTTTTGGAAAAAATGTCCACACCTTAAGGTCTTTTGACAGCATGTTTTCAGGATGTTTGTAGTTTTATTTACGACCACCACTGAGGGCACTTATTTCATTTACTAGGGTTAATGAGCAGACTATAAAGTGAGCCGCAAAACCTCAGAACAAATGAAGTTTGTTTTGCTAAGGACACTTTCTTGGGTCCTTTTATAAAATTAAATTAGCAAGATTAAATGAATGTTTTGAGGATGGTGAAAAATGCCAAACTGGATAATGCAAAATAAATAAATAAAAAAAAAAAACAGAAAAGAAAACTCCTGGATCAGATTCATTTTTCCTTTACTAGTCAATGACTGGTTGTTCAGTGGACACCGGAGACATTTGGTATTTCAGTGTTTCCAGGAGTGTGACGGTGGAGGGGTGGCAGCCTGTCCTGGCATGGGTGCGAGACTAACTGCTGCTCTGCCTTCAGATCATTGACAGCTGTGCACTTTCCAGTCCAATAAATCCTTCCAGCATGGAACGGAAAACCAGATAACATGGGTCAAGTTGCCATCTTTCAGCAGTCTTCCATCAACAACTAAAAAATGCAGTCTACACATTTACCTGTCTATCACAGAGAAAAACAAGTCAATTAGGGTCATTTAAACTGTTGAGCCTTTAATGAGACCCAAAAATGAAAATTCTGTCATTAAGTACTCACCCTCATGTCGTTCCACACCTGTAACACAAGTAAAGATCTTTTTGATGAAATATGACAGATTTCTGTCCCTCCATAGACAGCTGCACAACTGGCACTTTACACAAGAATGAACCTCATTGGTTCTTGTAAAAGCTCAAACGTGCTGCGTAACATGAGAATGAACCTCACTGGTTCTTGCTGAAGCTCAAACGTGCTGCGTAACACGAGAATGAACCTCATTGGTTCTTGCTGAAGCTCAAACGTGCTGCGTAATACAAGAATGAACCTCATTGGTTCTTGTAGAAGCTCAAATGTGCTGCGTAACACAAGAATGAACCTCATTGGTTCTTGTAGAAGCTCAAATGTGCTGCGTAACACATGAATGAACCTCATTGGTTCTTGCTGAAGCTCAATCGTGCTGCGTAACACAAGAATGAACCTCATTGGTTCTTGTAGAAGCTCAAATGTGCTGCGTAACACAAGAATGAACCTCATTGGTTCTTGTAAAAGCTCAAACGTGCTGCGTAACATGAGAATGAACCTCACTGGTTCTTGCTGAAGCTCAAACGTGCTGCGTAACACGAGAATGAACCTCATTGGTTCTTGCTGAAGCTCAAACGTGCTGCGTAACACGAGAATGAACCTCATTGGTTCTTGTAGAAGCTCAAACGTGCTGCGTAACACGAGAATGAACCTCATTGGTTCTTGTAGAAGCTCAAACGTGCTGCGTAACACGAGAATGAACCTCATTGGTTCTTGCTGAAGCTCAAACGTGCTGCGTAACACGTGAATGAAGCTCATTGGTTCTCTCACGTCAAGCAAACATGCTTAAGCTTCCGTTAACCACAACGTATGTGTGAGATGATGAATGTTTATATGTGAATAAAAGCCAAAAGTAAATCTGTTCATCATATAAAGCGATCGAGTCTCTTCAGAAAATTTGGACTAAACCGCTCATTTCATATGGATTAGTTTTACAATCTCTTTATGAACTTTTTGAAGCGTCAAAGTGTAAAACGAAAGTTTTGGAATGACATGAGGGTGAGTAATTAATGAGAGAACTATTCCTTTAACACCCAATCTGCACAACAAGTAAGTGGTCTAGATCACTCCCATTATAATGAAGATGTTTAGCTGCAAGCATGTGCAATGTCAGTACTATATGCCTGTTATTATAGACTTGGCATAAATACTCAATATTTGAACTGCTCTTTGTGTCCACAAAGGGGTTCTTGGCCTCAAAAAGCTCGAAGACCCCTGCTGCAAACAGCTATAAGTGCTTTGTACTGAATTGCCCTGATGGACATGGACATAAAGTGGCCTCAAACTTTTCTAATTGAAACAGCCAAGTGAGACTGAGACTCCCAGCGGGGTTAAACTTACCTGCCTGCAGACGGTTTACTGTGAAGACACCTAATCACGTCCCAGCAGACCACCATCTGCCCGTTTCTGCTCTTCAGTCACCCGCTGCCCGTCAATCTCACAGTCCAGCACACAACGCCTGGGCATCTCGCTGCAAGCTTCATTTATCTGCAGATTTGGGTCTGGGAAGAGGCAGCGTCCTTGACTGTAAAGTAAACATGTCGGCAGAGAGTACTTTTTAACAGTCTGATTGTGTTGGACGACGGCGCTTTGTTCTGGAGCAATTCATCATTCATTCACAGCTCCCTGTCAGAGATGAAACACTTGAGTTGGTGTTCAAAGGCACTGAGAGGTCATGGGGAGAATGCTTTGTTAAAGGAGGAAATCCCACAGTGATATAATAGACAATTTGAGCATGTGGTCTATGGGGTCTTTTGATGGCATTGCAAACAGCCAGTCCTTCTCACAACCTGTAATGAACTATGGGGGAAAAGCACCAGCAGGTCTGGGCAAAGACTTTCTTCTGTGCACACCACGAAATTAGCTTTTTTTTCCCCCCAGAGACATTTGCAGAATGAATTTGTTCTAAGAGCTTGACCATTCACAGATTGATGCGTCATTCTCAGGAAATGTTTTATTGTTCCCAATGACTTAAGCTACTAATTATATTAGTAATTTTCACGATATTGAAATTAGTCACAGTGAACATAAACATAAACAACATTCTCTTGCCGACTTTATCATTGCTACTTATGTGTTTGTATTTCTATTGGTCTTTTAAAGCTCAGCAGTTCACCTCTGTTATAAGGAAAAGTAAATTCAGTTGCAACTTCCAGTTCACACTGACCTTAAATAATGTTATGCTGTAAAATTAGCTTAGCGTTAGCAGCTACTTTCCAAAGCAAACTAGTGAGAGCTGCCACTTTCTTCTCTCTACCATCTCTTTTTCTTTTGAAACTCATTTATAGCTTGACCTACATATTTGTTTGTATGGTCATCTATAACACAAAACAGACATATTTCAAGGCAACATGTACATACGATGCCAAGCAGACCTATTTAACAACATTAGGCGCTCATATGTCAACACAACACCTGTCTGATCCTGCCCTGTGAACACATATATATTGTTTGCTGACTGAAAAATAACTCCCTTGTCATTCAGTAGCTCTATTAACTGTCTAGTTGTGAGTGAAAGATGTGCAGAAATCACATGCTTTGTGGTGAATATTCATAGGCCACGTGCATGATTTTTCAACACCACGGAGACACGATGTTAAAGGCAGTGTTGCCAATTGCTTTCAGTTCAAGTAGCTAAAACTGGTTGCTAAATGTCGCTAGATGACGTCATACTGGCGAGTCCACTTATCTATATTAATATAACTATAGATCAGTGGGCAAGTCACAGAATCTAGATAAGGTTTGTCCAAGAAGTGAAAAAAGTCTCAAAAGGGGCAGGGAAGTCGCTAAATCTAGCGACAAAATCGCTAAATTGGCAAAGGTAGGCAATTTCGGAGCAATAGCAAGCTAGCTTTGAAGCCATGAGATCCCACCCTCCTTTCAGAGCGTCTCCAAAGCCACACCTCCTTCAAAACACAGAGCGGAGTCTGCAAAGCATCTCCAGAGACGGCATTAACCTTATGTCTCAAAGCACATAACATTACAACAATAATGAACGTAAACAGCTCTAGTTGTACCACCTGACTGCTGCAGATTCATTTCGGAGTTGATAGAGTTGATATAGAAACACATAAATACGAGTCTGAGGATGTTAACAGCTCTGGGTAGAATGTCATGGGTGTCAGGGTGTGTGGAGGTATGTTCATAGGCAGGTAGGACATCATATCATTGCATTCGGACTTCTCCTGAGTCTCTCCATCAGTGTCCGACAACAATGTAAGGCTGAACACCGTTACTGACAATCCTCATTTTGTCTGCATGAGATTCTCCAGCTTTGTTGTTGTTGAGCAACCGAAGCACGAGCTGTTAAAGCTCCGCCCTCTTCTGGAAAGGGGTCGGGGAGCAGCAGCTCATTTACATTTAAAGGGACACACACAAAAACGGTGTGTTTTTGCTCACACCCAAATAGGGGCAAATTTGACAAGCTATAATAAATGATCTTTTGAGCTGAAACTTCACAGACACATTCTGGGGAAACCAGAGACTTATATCACATCTTGTGAAAAGAAGAGACTGTCCTTCTCCAAAAAACGACCCTATGGGTCGTTTTCAAGCAACTTATTACGACATATATTTACATTTTAAAGTCATGCGCCCTCTGGCTGGCGGAAAAAATAATGACAGTGTCGTGTGACGTCTGTCGTCATGAAATGACGTATGACCGTCGTTACCAATCAAAATCGTGTTCATTTAAATGCAATGTGTGGACTTTTTACACGGTCCCTTACCCACCATTTGTCCTATTTCCATTTAGCAAAACTTTTTTTTTTTATTAACGACTACACCTACCCCAACCCTAAACCTACCCTTAATGATTTATAGTGCATATACTCTTTATGAGCACATCCGTTCCCTGGGATCAAACCCACAATCGCATGATTGCATATTGTTGTATTTTGCAACGCTTTACCAATTGAGCTACGCAAAACCCGAAATATGGTGCAGATAAAAGGGTACAATGCACTAAAATGAAAGTGTCCTGTTGTCAATAGGGGCGCAAATTTAGTAAATGCTCCTATAGGTCGTATTTCATGCATTAAAATGAAAGTGTCCTGTTGTCAATAGGGGTGCAACTTTAGTAAACGCACCTATGGGTCGTATTTCAGGGAAGTGACAAATGACCTAAATGGGCGTATTGGTTGGAGGACATGTTGGAAAAGGAACATAAGAGGTCCCCTATAAAGTCACAGAGTGCTTTGAGTCATGTCACATGACTTATGTCATAAAGCGTCCAGCCGCAATTACAGGAGTTCAGGTTCTTGATTATATACGTTTGTCTTAATGGCAACTGCACAGTGGAGATCTGACTCATTCCCATCAATATCGCCACAGTTCACCACTCATGGGCATCAGCAGGCAATTCTAGATGATTTTATGACTTTTGACTATAATTGAAGTTCTAATATTGCTCCCAGAGTCCCCATCATACCTCTCCCTGTCATCTTCCTCTTCTCTGTCTCTTGTCATTCATCACACGTTTGTTTTTTCCACCGATGACTGGCTCTAGAATGCCTCATCTAAAGGATTTTGTCTCGGTCTTTAGTCTTGGACATACTGTACAGTTCAGTGTAAGAACCTGTTTTTCTGTTTAAAAATGAATTTATTTTTGAAACATGTTTGTGTGGTCTCATTTCCTCTAATGAGAGTTCTTCAACCCTTTATGACCTTTTACTGACATTTTCATCTCGCCTGAGTCATGGGGTGCTGGCTGACAGCATGAGGAGGAGATCTGATGCTGTGTGAGAGTTGGGCAACAGGTATGACCCTTCCTCAAGGACACAATGCACTCTCTTTGTGCATGACCTATAGGTACACACCCCCTTCGCTGATGATCTGTTACCACTCATCGTCTTCCTGATTGATCATCTAATCCCTTCAGCTGGCCGCCTGCCTTCCATCCAGCTGCTCTCAAAGAGCGAGAAAGAGCTTGTCACGGCTCATTGTTGGGAAATAAAGACATTTTTCTCGGTGGATGGAGAAGCAGAATTGCTCACACACTTCCTTGATTTTCACTTGAAGCTAAACTTTAGTTCAGACGTTTTTCTTTAGGACACATCAACATATTTGTGCATGTTATGTGACCAAAAATATAATTAAATTAAGCAATTTTACTTGAGATTTATATTCAAATTAGGGCTACATACATACATAACTGATTAAATAACTTTAACCAATGCTGTCATATATATTAATGTATATGTGTATTTTAAATATGAATGTATTATATACATTAATATTCAAATATACAGTAGCGGTCAAAAGTTTGGATTACTATTTTTAATGTTTTTGAAAGAAGTCTCTTCTGCTCATCAAGCCTGCATTTATTTGGTCAAAAATACAGAAATATTATTACAATTTAAAATAATGGTTTTCTATTTTAATATACTTTAAAATATAATTTATTTCTGTGATCAAAGCTGAATTTTCAGCATCATTACTCCAGTCTTTAGTGTCACATGATCTTTCAGAAATCATTCGAATATGCTGATTTATTATCAATGTTGGAAACGCTTCATATTTTTGTATAACCTGTGATACTTTTTTCAGTATTCTTTGATTAAAACAAAAGTAAAAAAAGAACAGCATTTAATTACAATAGAAATCTTAAGACTGCCATTAAATGATTGACTTTTCTGTGCAAAGCATTACCTGATACAACCACAAAACAACATGACAGTCTGAACATCTGAAACACAATGTGGTCTATCAGGATCATGTGACCTCCGCAGGGCTCTGCTCGGTTTGATTTGTTGACCTGCTTCCATTTTTTCTCTCAGGGACTTGGCAGTGAGAGGAGACCTGTTTTAATGCCTATCAAGTGTGCAAAAGAGAAAAAAAATGTGTGTAATATGAAGTATAGACTAACAGTATGGATCACAGTATAATAAATCATAGTAAATAATGCCTCCTAAATGACATGTAACCTCACAATCTGAGGACTAAGCTGTCAGATCTCATATGACAGTTGCATGCTTTCTAAAATACAGTTGTAAATGTCAGTTATGGAAAAATATTTTAAGGAAGTGTTTTAATGAAAGAACATTAACCTTGCAATACCTGTGAACCTCTACGGAGAACAAGCATTTATAACTGACAAAACCAGACTTGTCATTCTGCCCTCAGGATCCCTGCTTTATAACCACATCTCCAAGAATATTGCTTTGGAGGTGTCAGTAGAAAAGTCTACCCAGTTTCTTTCTAACACATTTTTGTAACCTGTATGTAATATAAGCTTGAAGATTGTCTGCCCTGCCCGATAGAAGTCTTTTAAAGGGATAGTTCACCCAAAAGTTATTTCATCATTTACTCATGCTTGTCATTCCAGAATGCATGACTTTCTTTCTTCTGTGGAAAAAAAGGCATTCTGAAGAATTTGTGTGTGTGTGTGTGTGCGTGTGTGTGTGTGTGTGTGTGTGTGTGTGTGTGGTTCAGGTATACCCGACCAAAAAATTTCCCCATCTTTGTGGGCAATATCTGAAATCCTTGTACTGTACTTGTGAGGACATTTTTTGGTCCCCATGAGAAAACAGCTTATAAATCATACTAAGTGGTGTTTTTTGTAAATGTAAAAATGTAGAATGTTTTCTGTGATGGGTAGGTTCAGGGTTAGAGAATAAAATATACAGTACAATGTAAAAATCAGAATGTCTACAGAATGTCCACATAAAACATGGAAACATTTTTTTTTGTCATAATATGATGGTTAGTAAATGATGACAGAATTGTCATTTTTGAGTGAGCTATTCTTTCATTTCTCTTTATGTTGGCATGATTCTTGGCAAGTTGTTTCCTGACCTCTGTTCACACCTGAGTGATTTTGGCATTAATAATTTGATTGATGTTTGTAGGCATGTAGGTGGAGTAACTTGAAAATGGGAGCGTCATTGTTGGTTGAAGGAATTTATTAATGTAAACCAAGTAAGTGTCATTTCTTGATTTGGTTCATGTTCATGTTCATTTGTTTCATTGCTATGTTTGTTATGCTTGCCATGTGCTTCCTGTTGTCATGTGATTCCCTTGCTCCTCATGTGATCTTGCCATGTGCTCCCCTTGTTAATAGGCTTGTTCGAACTATTTTGTCTTTTGTGTATTTTGTATCTGTTCACATTTTCAATAAACTGCACATGGGTTCAGTTCAACTCGCCTCCAGTTAACTTCCGTTAGAGAAAGTTATAATTCTAAGGTTCTAAAAAGGTCTAATTGTACATTTTGCTGTAAACTGATAACAACTAAGTAACCACAAATGTTAATTGTAAGTTATAAAAGCACGCATTGTACCTGGCGCCAAAGTGACGCTCAGGAACAAAAGTCGCACCTGAATAAAGTAAAATATAAATGTGTGATGACTGAATGCTTTTTGTTAGGACCATTTTTGACCTGTAATTGAAAATATATTTGTAGGCCTAATGTCTTTATTTATCCCTCTATTTCATATTATAAAAAGCGTTAGTCTGTAGCTACACTCTAAAAAATGCTGGGTTAAAAACAACCCAAGTTGGGTTAAAAATGGACAAACCCAGTGAATTGGGTTGTTTAAACCCAGCAAATGGGTTTGTTTAACCCAGCGATTGGGCTGTTTTAACCCAGTGAATTGGGTTGTTTTAACCCAGCGAATTGGGTTGTTTAAACCCAGTGATTGGGCTGTTTTAACCCAGCGATTGGGCTGTTTTAACCCAGCGAATTGGGTTGTTTAAACCCAGCGAATTGGCTGTTTTAACCCAGTGATTGGGTTGTTTTAACCCAAGGAATTGGGCTGTTTTAACCCAGCGATTGTGTTTTTTTAACCCACCAAATTGGGCTGTTTTAACCTACCGAATTGGGTGGTTTTAACCCAGCGAATTTGCTGTTTTAACCCAGCGAGTTGGGTTGTTTTAATTAATATTTATTAATATGTTTAATAAATGAACATTTATTATTATGTTTAATGAATAATAATTAAACAATAATCATTTGTTAAATTACTTATTAATAAATATTCATCTTTGGATTATTATTGCTGCCTCTAGTAATTATGTGTCTGATTTTTAATTTCCAACCTATTTTGGGTTCATTTTAAGCCAGACATATAGTCATTTTTAAACAATAGTTGGGTTAAATAAAACTGCCCAGCAGGTTGGGCAAATATTTAACCCAACTGCTGGGTTAAAACAACCCAACTTGGGTTGTTTTTAACCCAGCATTTTTTAGAGTGTAGCTGTGCAAAAGAAAATATTAAATATTTTAATATTTCACAGTAGTATATTTTATATGAATTATTTAAAGGAATATAAATATACTTTTGTATTATTTATATAATAGATTTATATTTTGAACATAGATGAGTAAAAGGAAAAAGACCACCGATCCATTTTTTGCCGTTGATCAACCAGGTTTTAATATGAAACGTTTCCAGACATGCTCAATATTGATGCTCTCACACGTTTCATATGCAAATAAATCTTCAGTAGCATTCCAAGCATTCATTAAAATCCTCACAATGATAGGTTTAAGAGAAAGCGACTCCTGCTTTCACAACAGGTGTTGAAAGGAACTCGGTTATGTGCGTTTGCATGCGTATCTTTGTGCCATAGCTGGATTTGGAGGGGACCGTGAACACTCAGTGCCTTCCAGGCATAGCCATCTGGCCCTGCCACTGAAACCACTCCAGTGCATTTATCAGGCAAACACAAAGCACCTAATACTATGGGATAATTAGCCAAGCGAGACTCCAAATGAGAGCAAATTAATGTTAAAGAACTTCCATTGGTTGTACGGACACAGCAGGAGCGGGCTGGTTGTTAGGACGTTGGCCGTGGCGGAGGCAGGAATGCTGCTGGAAAGGAGGAAGGCAGAGTCTGCGGCGGCTTTAGCGAGGAGGGGGCTGCACAGCGTGTCGCCTCTGTTTGTTAGTTTTGATGTATACATTGAGTTCTCACTTTTTTTAATTTTATTTTAAACCAGAACACAGGTCCCGTGGTCCAGAGTGTCTGTGATAGATGCCATCTGTCTTGCACATGCTGTCTTATTGTCATATCCGCAAGGATTTCCATCAGAATTGTCCTTGTTTACTCTGTCAAAACTCACAGTACAAAACAATCTTTTTCCCTCTCCCTCTGTTCTTCACCCTGACCTCTTTCTCTCCCGGCAGATGGCATTTATTTAGGGGCATTTATCAGTGTGTAAATGTATTAATGAGTTTTCCATGTCCTTTGCTCTAGGCTTTGAGGAGTTTTCTCATCCTTAAGAAAGAGAGACATGCTTCAGTCCTGCAGCACTACACTTATTTTATACTATAGGGCTGGGTTGAACTTGAAAAAAATCAATTTCTTGTTTTTAATCAGTTCTCATTTTGATGAACCAATATCGATTATTAAAGGATTAGTTCACTTCAGAATTAAAATTTCTCACCTTCATGTCATCCAAGATGTTCATGTCTTTCTGTCTTCAGTCGAAAAGAAATGAAGGTTTTTGAGGAAAACATTCCAGGATTTTTCTCCATATAGTGGACTTCACTGGGGTTCAACGGGTTGAAGGTCCAAATGTCAGTTTCAGTGCAGCTTCAAAGAGCTCTACATGATCCCAGACGAGGAATAAGAGTCTTATCTAGAGAAACCATCTGCCATTTTCTAAAAATAAATAAATAAAAATTTATATAGGCTACTCTTTATATATTGTATAAATATATATGCATACACACTAAAAATGCTGTGTTAAAAACAACCCAAGTTGGGTTGAAAATGGACAAACTCAGCTATTGGGTTGTTTTAACCCAGCGGTTGGGTTAAATGTTTGCCCAATGTGCTGGGCAGTTTTATTTAACCCAACTATTGTTTAAAAATTACTTTATGTCTGGCTTAAAATGAACCCAAAATAGGTTGGAAATTAAAAATCAGATTCATAATTACTAGAGGCAACAATAATAATCAAAAGGTGAACATTTATTAATAAATGTTTATTGTTTATTATTCATTAAACATTAATAATTGTTCATTTATTAAACATATTAATAAATGTTAATTTCCAACATATTTTGGGTTCATTTTAAGCAAGAAATACAGTAATTGTTAAACAATAGTTGAGTTAAATAAAACTACCCAACAGGTTGGGCAAACATTTAACCCAACCGCTGGGTTAAAACAACCTAATATAAATTGTCAACATATGAATTTCTTTACAAGAATGAAATTAGGAAGAAATTCTGAAAAGTTGACTTAAATCAGCCAACATGTGCCCATCGTATATGTGAACTTTAGTAGGCCTACCATTTAAAAAGCATTCCTCTGCTCCATATGGTATATGTTGTATTTTTATTGTATATTGAAAGTGAAATGTGACCTTACTCATGTACTAATTTACTTGTTGACAGAGAAACTGATTCTGGTTCAGATCCTCAGGTGATTTTTAACATCATGAACCTGTCAGTTATGTTTGTAGCGCTGTGCTCGAGGACACAGCAGTTGATGATCTCTTTGGGAGAATATAACAGCTGGTTTGGATCTTTTCCACGCTTTTATCATCACAGAGTCAGATTGCATAACTCTCTGATCTCCTCCTGCAGCTCCTCATTTGCCCTACATTCCACTACATTCCATTTTATTTTTGTATAATCCATGTCCAGCAAACCTGCCAGACATTTGATGGTAAAGCACTGAAAATACAGAGACAGACTACTGCTAATTTCATTAGCATACAGCACCGAAGCATCTCTCCACAACAGCCTCGGGGAGAACCGGACGTGTATCATGGTCACGGGTGAATCTGCAGTGACAGTTGTGTACGAGCCGTGAAGAGACGAGACGGGACGAAGACATTTAAAGGAAATGTAGCTTCTGGGTGGTCTTTGATAGAGCATATTCCATATAAAATAAGACATGATAACTCTTAATGGCTGACATGTTTGTCTTGGACTGCGTCTGTTGATATTGAATGTCTTGGAACACGCTGCAACATTCAGACTTATTTTTTAATTACGGTGTTCCGCATGTGGTTCAGTGCCACTGTTTTACATCGTTGAAACAGGCACTGCATGTTTTCAAGTAAGAAAGGAATGTTTTGAGTTTGATGTGCAGCAGAGCTCTGAAGAATAACAGATCCTCCAGAACATGTGCGTTTCTCATTTAAGTCGGCATGAAATGGAAACACACCTAATTTGTTTTGTAAATACATGTTAGAGATATTATATTGTGAACATATGTCATAACTGGATCTTTCGGTGAAACCAACAGGTGACGTATGCAGGACTTCTCCAATCATTTAGGCCCTCTTTCCACCTGGTATTATGATGCATTTTGGTCGATCGGATCACAAGTAGATGAGGGAGACACATTTACACCTGGTGTTTTAATCCGTCTCTTTTGTCCACTTTCAACCACTTCTGTCCTGATTTTTCCGAGGGGAGGGTCTATCGGATGGTAAATGTATGGGTTTTTTCAGAATTTTCGATCTAATGGACAAAATAAGCTCAAGCTATTTACATATGAATGCGACTGGAGACAACGGAAAAACACGGAGAGCATCAGCTTTCGTTTCTGTTCTGAGAGCCGCAAGACCAGCCGAACGCTGTGAGTGTGTGTTAGAAATCAGAACTGGTGAGAGAACATTGTGATTGGTACATTTTTCATCTTCAAACCAAACTTGGGTCAACAAAGTTTAAATCCCAGTCTGGCTAGAGTGCTTCCCATAATGTTTATGCATTAGGTCAGTAGGCGGAGAGTAGGCGATCTTTTGTGGCTGTTCGAACACATTTGACCACATTACGAAAGCAATCTGGTTTAATGTGTTTTCGACTACTTTTGGAAGTGGTCAAGCTCAAAATGTTTTACAACTGTATTTAACGTTGTCCACTTGTGATCCAGTCGACCAAAACACATCTTAATAGCAGATGTAAACAGAGCCTTAGTCACGTAAACCGAAGAGTACATTCATCTGCCTCCACTTTTGAGTGCCACGCCCACATCGTCACATCCAATCAACAACCAGTGCATTGAACCAAGTCTCCACCCTTCATTTTTTTTCTTTTTCGATAAACCGTTACGCTCAGATGTACGTCACAATGTGATGTTTTATTAACAAAGTTCGAGAGGAGCACGTTTAGATAATCTAACCAATCAGTGCAAGAGGAAGCATATGTGACCCGTGATGGCAAAATGAGCAAGTTTTCAAAAATGAGTTATTGTTATTCTCACGTTCTCCATTTAAAAAAACCTTCAAAATGATGTTGGAATCTGACAAAAAATGACTTGAGCTACACCTGTTTAGTCAGAAAATTGAAATTTTGAGAAAAAAAAGTTTTCTGAAGGTAACTAAACAAAATCACCATACCTTAAAATCCCTGGTAATACCACCAAATTTAGCACAAACCAAGTTAAAACCCATATCTATAGGAAATATATATATTTCCAAGATTTCCATAATTGTTTTATTAACATTAATGAAACAGACATCCTATATATTAAGACCTACTGTACCAATCAGATCTAATATAATGTTACACATCAGATGTTTTTCCCCAACTGTTAACCAAACGTTCACTTAAGACATAACAGATAATGTTTACGTGAATACTCGCCAAGACAGATATTCTGAAATACTGTAAATACATTGGTTCAGACTCAAGAATTCGCTATGGATATTCACAAAGTTGTAATGCTGCGCTTTACAACGATACCAAACTTGTGCTGAGGGAAGCACCAGCATTTTTCATGGTCAAAGGAAAGGTTCTCCTCTCAGAAAACATACAAATAAAGATACTTTTAGATGTTTAATTGCTATTTGGAGCATTGGGATCGCTTAATGAACTAATTCTTGTGAAAATCTCAATTTCGACCAAACCTGACATTTTTCACTTGTTTTGCCTGTAGCTCTAAATTAACCTGTGCGCATTCCCACTCATTTTGCCAGCACAGGTCACATATATAGAGAGAGACAACTAACCTTGGTTCCACAACAGTTTTCCAACATCCCTCCTCCACCCCACGATTATTCCTATCCCAGCTAGGGATGGGGGATATCCCATACCCTGATCTGATTATATGCAAGTGTGAATTAGTAAAGTGGAAGAAAAGAGCTGCCGCTATTTCCTTTTTATTGCGACTTTAAAAACCAGTTATAGTCTTTTCAATTAAGCCTAAGTTTGGATGGATGGATTGATTGTCCTTGATGCATTTAAATAGGGAATCTCTAACCTACACATGTGTTGAAGCCATAAGGTGCTGCAGTAAATGTCACTCTTTCCCGCGATAGACTGGCATCGGACTCTAATGATGTGGAACAAATCTCAGTTCATGGGTAGGGCAGACATGCTAACCGTCCTTCTCATTACACCCACCCGAGAGATGCTAGCAGAGATTATGAGAGTAAAGCAGTAATTATCTAGTCACCCTCAAGCTGTTTCATAATCCTGAGGTATTATTTTAACCTACACCATTACATTTGTTCTATTTAGGATTTCCTCTCAAATGTGAGGCTTTGCTAAGCTCCTGCAGTGAGCAATAAAATATCAAGGGTTTAATCAAGATTTAAATGTGATTAAATAATAGATTTGGGTGGAATGGTTGACATGTTGGAGACGTGACCTGTTGGGAATTGCACATGCTCCAACATGATGTGTAGTGGTGCTCATGCAGGTCAAGTTCAAATCCATATTGTGTAATTTTCCAATCCTGTCCTCCCTTCATCTACTCCCTTTTTTTCCTTTTACTCCCTCACAAAAGTGTAAAAAGTGCCAAAAAATAATAAAAGCAGATTTTTACATTTTTCTAAAATGTAAGAGAAAATGAGGGGAGTGTTTAATAACAATGAATGCCAAGAACCAACATTGTTGGCAATTTTTTTTTTTTTACTAACTCTGCCCACCATTGCTCACATATATTTTACCTTTAGCAAAATTAGATTTTATGCCTAAAGAGGACCTATTATGCACCTTTTCACAAGATGTAATAGACGTCTCTGGTGTCCCCAGAATGTGTCTGTGAAGTTTCAGCTCAAAATACCCCACAGATCATTTATTATAGCTTGTCAAATTTGCCCCATTTGGCTGTGTGTCCCTTTAAATGCAAATGAGCTGCTACTCCCTTTCCAGAAGAGGGCGGAGCTTTAACAGCTCACGCTTCGGTTGCTCAACAACAACAAAGCTGGAGAATCTCACGCAGCCAAAATGAGGATTGTCAGTAACGGTGTTCAGCCTTACATTGAGTCGACACTGATGGAGAGACTCAGGAAGAAGTTACAACTTTTAGGCGTTTCTGAATGGTTAGTGGATAAATTTATGTAGTTGCTGTGGAGCTGATTCAACTCATCGACTAGCATGTGCCATCATGTTAATCTTTAGTGCAAAACCCGTATGAACGCCCACTATACATAGCGTACCTGTTTGCCAAACAGAGCCATACACACCAGTCTAACGTTTATAATTGCTATCAAATGCTGTGAATGGTCTAATATTTTTTCCAAAATATCGCTTGGACAGAAATGCTCCTTTTTTAGCAATCGAGCTTGCCAGGGTCAACTTGCAGGCTATCTAAGCTAACAAGACTCTAAATACTGTTCTGTACTTGCACTCTCTAAAATCTGGTCCTTCGATATGGCTACGGTCCCATATTCAGCGCAAGACTTATCATTTGCCATGTAAAAAGTCTAAACACTTATAGCAACAGTAATAGCACACCTCTCCTCAAAGAGCTGCATGCTTTGAGCCATCATCTACAGAGCAAATGGTGTGGGACGAGTTCCTAAGTTTAAACCCAGGATTAATGGTTTGTTCAAAGTGCTAACCCTGGGTTGCTAAATATAGTCATTTGTTATTGAATACCTGCATTTACTCTCCCTGAAACAGACACAGAAAGACTAGCAGGATGCTGATACTGCCGAGCTCCGGCTGGTGGGGGCGTTGTCTCAAGGTTCACAACAGCCCTAACCAGTGTTTATCATACTGCATTTAACACACCGTTCACAGAAAAATAAATGCTCCCACCTCTCATTGACAGCTGGCCCAAACACTGTCTGAAATATCCTTCTGACTCACTGTCTCTTTTGCACGATATATTGTGCAATGTCAGATTCACTGCACAACACTTACAAACCACTGAGCTTTCCTGTAGCTCAGTGGTTAGAGCATGGCACTAGCAATGCCAAGGTCATGGGTTCGATCCCAGGGATTGCACGTACTCAGATACAAATGTATAGTATAATGCAATGTAAGTCGCTTTGGATAAAAGCGTCTGCCAAATGCATAAATGTAAATGTAAATCACATGGCAACACCAGTGACACTTTCAGACTTTTCAAACTTTTGGTTTTATGTGGCTCATCCTATGCTGTTTGTGCTACAGACATAAATGATGTTGATCAGAGTGTGTTGTATTCGTGATTAGACTTCACCTGACCAACAACAACAAAAACCATATCTAAGGACCAAAATATCAGTTGCTAGGTTTCCATTTTAGGTATTTTTAATGCAAATTTTGGAATTAATGCTTAAATCCTGAATGGAAACACTGTGAGCATAAACTCTCAAAATTTGCCTAAAAGTTTATGTTAAGGTGCGGTCACATTACCAAAATGTGGGCAAAAGTGTCCATTGTCTATTGTAAATATGAAGCACGGCTCACACAGATGTCTCTTTCAAACCAACACAGTGAATTCATGTGACCAACTTGAATTCTTGCGAATTTGAAACTTGAATCTGTGTGATAAAAGCTTTTGCCCTCACACGAATGACTGGATTTCGCCAGCATGTAACTGTACATATAGGTGGATCTGGAGTTTCACTGGAAGGGATGGTTCACACAAAAATGAAGTTTCTGTCATTATTTACTCAAACCTGTATGACATATTTTTCCTATGTGGAACCTAAAAGAAGTTATTTTAAATCATGTTTCATATCTTCAAATATCTTCTTTTGTGTCACAAAAAAAAGAAAGAAAGTCATACACTTTTGGAATGACATGAGGGTGAGTAAATAATGACTTTCTTTTTTTCCAAACTATCCCTTTAAGACAAAAAGCACATTAAGTTGACATTAAGTGCACACTAAATGTTGTCTTGAAAGCATCCACCTAGCAACCACACAGCAATGATGTATCACCCAGAACACCAAGTGCACAGATACTTGCTATGAATCATATTTCAGGTGTTATGAAAGCCTGACTGTACACATTTAGGTGAGCACCTGTCTTTCATATTCACCTTCAGAAACAGAGGAACTGACTTCTTAAAAGGATAGTTCCCAAAAATGAAAATTATCCCATAATTTACTCACCCTTAGGCCTACCCAAAATGCTGGGTTAAAAACAACCCAAGTTGGGGTAAATATGGACAAACTGAGCATTTTGTTTTGAACCAGCTGTTGGGTTAAATGTTTGCACAACCTTCTGGGTAGTTTTATTTAACCCAACTATTGTTTAAAAATGATTATATGGCTGGCTTAAAATGAACCCAAAATAGGTTGGAAATTAAAAATCAGACACATACAGAGACAACAATAATAATCAAAAGATGAACCTTTATTAATAAGCAATTTAATAAATGTTTGTTTATTATTTAATTAGTGATTAAACTTATTAATAAATGTTGATTTCCAACTTATATGGGGTTCATTTTAGGTGAGCAATACAGTCATTTTTAAAGTCCCCCTGTAGTCAATTATTTTATCCCTTAAAACTCATCTTTGATCACCAAAATGACATAATTTAAAAAAAAAAAAATTTGAGTGAAAAAAATTTCTTTTTGCCTTAAAATAGCTTGAATGTAACTCTACACCCTTGCCTCATTTAATATACACAGATCAATGAATATGCAAATTAGCCCCGCCTCCACTCGCCCAAGCCAGCTCGGAGAGTCTACTGTTGAAGAAAAAAGCTTGCTTCGCTTCATATATTCAGTTTAACAGCTGTGCAACTGAACTGCTCATATTTTCTGACGCTTAAATTGTGTTTTAAATTATGAATTGGTAAAACCCGACACATGACGTTTGACGTAGGAGTAGGTGAGAGTACACGACTCTCACAGTTAAAAAAAATAGGGCTGGGCAACAAACTCAAGCTCCTCTACTGTTATATCTAAATCCTCTGACATTTTTCTTTAAAAATTCTTGTTTTAGACTTCTAACTCGTGACCGGTGTTTTGTTTTGCTCTATCTTCTGCGCTTCTATGTTTGTCAATACGTCATGCGTCGGGTCAGAGATTACGCTTTCGCCGGAACAGAATGTCAAGTGGTTGTCGTATTGATTTAATGTATGATTACCACATACTTGCTTTAAAATTCCTGTGTAGCACAAATTTTAAAATTCCTGTGTAGGAAAATCATATCAGATTCATCTGAATTCTCCTGAATAGAGGCGTTGCACAAGGGTGCAATCACAAGACATTAAAGCAGAATGTTATGAAGGGCTGCATGTGGTTGTGAATGACAGACCTCCATGGGACCTCCAGATTGAAGTGAGACCCATGCGTGTGCATGTGAATCGGGTTCTCATGCTTGAGAGGGCGGCCGCTGCGTCGCTGCCGCTCTACTTTCCGCAGTGCCTCTGGAGTCGCACACCACGCTTTCACACCCCCTGCCACGCAAGGCGAGGAGACAGTAATTAGCTTCCTGCTGAGGTTGGCAGCTTTGAGCGAGACCCCCCTGCTGTGTGTGAGAGGGTATAGACACCCTCACCCCGACACACGTGGTCAGATGGATGAGCGGCCGCTGCACCACGGGACTACATTACAGTAGAAGTTTCCTCAAAGAGTAAACAAAACATCCTGTTTATGTTGAAATCTGAGGGAAAAGTGCTATATTGTTTCAACTTGTAATAGCATTGCTAATCCAGAGGGCTCGCTTACATAACATTCCAGAGGATTCCTGACGGCGCTTATTGTCCTGGGAGTCTCTTTTGAGCATTATCATGTATGATTCATCAGTAAAAGGACACCAATGCACAAGGCCTTTCTCTGTCTTGAGTCTTCGGTGGAGGGATGGGGAACTTTGTGTTAAACTTGCCTTGTCATCTGCGACTCTTCCACCTGTTCTTTTCGTAACTGCTGATGGAAATGTTTGCGTTATTTGCCAAAGAAACAGGGAACAATGCCCTTCCCTGCTACTGTAATATAATCTCTATGAGGGAGGGATGTGGTCCGCCTTGTTTGACTTGTGATGATGTGTGGAAACGTGGGTTGTTCTGGGAAGAAAGCATGGTTTGTGTGGCACTGAATGAAAGGATGAAACTTTCCGGTGCATTACAGGTGTGGTGAGTTTTTAGCTTCAGAATAATTTACCATACTTTGGAGAAAAAAAAATGCACACAAAATATATTTTAAAAATATGCAAAGTTACGGAGTGCTTCACAAACGAGGGTCAATTCAACGCTGGATTTGCACAAAAGATTAACATGACGGCACATGCTAGTGGATGAGTTAAATCAACTCCACAGCAACTACATAAATTTATCCACTAAAAGTTGTAACCTTCCTGAGTCTCTCCATCAGTGTCGACTCCGGTTTGAACAATGTAAGGCTGAACACCGTTACTGACAATCCTCATTTTGGCTGCGTGAGATTCTCCAGCTTTGTTGTTGTTGAGCGACCGAAGCGTGAGCTGTTAAAGCTCCGCCCTCTTCTGGAAAGGGGGCCGGGAGCAGCAGCTCATTTGCATTTAAAGGGACACACACAAAAATGACGTGTTTTTGCTCAAATTTGACAAACTATAATAAATGATCTGTGGGGTATTTTGAGCTGAAACTTCACAGACACATTCTGGGGACACCAGAGACTTATATTATATCTTGAAAAGGGGGAATAATAGGTCCCCTTTAAATGTAATTTCATAATTATTTTTGTCTTAAATGTATACTGCTGAATGTACTGACAAGCACGTTTTTGTAAATTCTGTTGAAAATATCATCTATTAAAAATATTGTCTTTCTATTGGCAATTACAAATGAGTAATGTTAAAGCTGCAATTTAGTATGTTTAAAATATATCAGCTTTAAATGTAATATTGAATAACACTACACTTAAAATTATAATCAAGTAGTTTACATGTGCTTTAGTAACACATCAAAATAAGTGCACTTCTTTAAAGCTAGATTAAAGATTATTAACATAATGATAAAAATGTACTTCAAAATAAAACTTTTAATTTGTCATTACAAATTTTTGTCATTATTATTTTTTTTTTAAGTGTATTAAGAAATTGTGGTAACACTTTATTTTACAGTGTCGTTGTAAATGTGTACATGTAGTTGCTATAGTAATAACTATAAATTATGCAATAGTTACATGCAACTAAACCAAACCAAACCCTAACCTTAATCCTATAGTAAGTACATGTATATTACTCAGTACTTAAATGTATAATTAAAGTGTAACAAAAAGACCTTAAAATAAAGGGTTACACTTTATTTTAAGGTGTCAGTATTACAGTGCAATTATACATTTAAGTACTGAGTAATGACAATTAACTACATGTACTTACTATAGGATTAAGGTTAGGATGAGGGTTTGGTTTAGGGTTAATTGCATGTAATTATGCATCATTTCTAGTTATTACTACAGTAAATACATGTAACATATGTAACAATGACACTGTAAAATAAAGTGTTACCAAATAAAGTGTAACCGAAACTGTATACTCTCTTTAAGTACACTTTTGTTAATTAATATATTATCTGCAAGTTTTTTGTTTTTTTTTAAATATATGCATTTAAGATTTGCAGTACACAACAATTGCACATTCAGTATGATTAAGCAAACCTCTTTTTTGCATAAATACCCATCTTATTCAAGCTCTTTCTTTGAACTTTTCTTTTACCACTTAAAACCCTAGACATTCAGTGACTCATGTATTCCCTGATGATGACAGAACAAAAGATATTTTGGCATTCAAATTGCCATTATGCTATATAAGTATATAAAATATGTGGGTTGACATGGTTAAATGCTTCCGGCAAGCGATGACGCATTTCCCAGTAGAACAATGAAGTTTAAAGTGATTCATGAAATATCTCTGTTTCGCATTGTTCTCCCCAGTGAAATACAGATTAGCGCCAGATCTTCTGAACCAGAAGAAATCTCTACAGTCTATCTATTGTGCGACTTCACTGTGATCTCTCCCCCTCACAGTTTTGCATTTCAGTTACCCAGCTGCGTTGAGTCCTATTTGCTTATTTGTCATTCCTGATCCAGAGCAAAACAACCTCTGCACATTTCCCATAATCCTCAGCACATGAATCCCGATGTAATCACTAAGAGGATTTTGTTCAGTTACAACAATTAGCTGCTAAAGCTCCAGTGAATCTCTCACCCTTTATTTGATCATTTTTGCAGTATTGAGCATCTTTTGTTGCGTCAGTTTTGCCATAGTTGTGTAAATCCACAGTGAAGTTGTTCAGGAGTTTGAGTTTCCAACGTCACTATTCAAATGTGCCATTATTATTCATATTGTAAGCATGTCATGCGCCTCTGTACGTAATAACGTGGATGTTTTATGACTCAGAATATGTCACCGCCTCCTTCTCCATCAGAACAATAGGACCATTGTCTTGCATTTATCAACTTTTCTCTCATAAGGAGGAGGTCGATTTGTCTGTCGGATGTTGAACGACGTCTTCTGGTGTTTTAAAAGATGAGCGCCAATCATAACCACAGCAAAAGCTAAACAGGGTTAACTTTTTAAACAGGCCCACATGTTTTTGTTTTTGTTTTGTTTTTTTTTACACAGTGGAATAACGCTTTCCTCGAGGAAAATGCATTTTGCCCATTTCCTTCATTACACAACAGTTGTGGTGCACTATGGTATGCCACTGTTGGTGCAATTACACCAGCGGGCATCTGCTTTGTCTCCCGTGCTTCTCATCCCAAGTAGGGTCCTCCAGGCCTGCAGATAATGTGTGCACAAAGCCACTATTATAGCCCATGAAAAAATGGCCCTATACCCTGGGCGCAAACTTGTCTCAGGACTTGTGCCTCATTCACACATAGTTTCCGCAGCAGGTCAATGGCAGTTGCTAAGATGCTGGGTTGGCTGCCCATTACCAGTTCAACTTCCCAGCCAAGGTTGAGCCCTGAGCTTAAAGGAAGGTGGCTGCTTCTTCTGCCCGAGCAAAATGCACTCCTGGAGGTTCTCATACTTGGATGCGGTTTTTACCTGCAGCTGTTTTGTCCTAATAACAATGACTTTGAAGTGCTCCGATTAAATACAGAATGAAGTTTAGATAAGTTGGAAAACAAATAAATGTTTTTGTGTTTCCGAACAGAGCGCTGTGTTGTCAGAAACATCTCGAGGGAGGACTGAGAACAGTGGAAGATTTTAAATATTCACCATACACGTCAATACCCCATAGCAATGAATTGGTGCGCAGCCAAGAGCAATTTATTTGGATGGCAACACATTCTCTTTGGGCTGTATACCTTACATAGGCTTCAGGCTGTTTTAGATATCCATTTACATGTCACTTTAACTATTTAACACTTTAGTCACGTTACTCTTTTGTTGTCTTATACTGGCTTTAAAACAACATGTCAGTGTGACCCATATTCTATTTACAGCTTATGGCTCGTCCTCACTATATGTCAAGTCACCTTTATTTCTATAGCGCTTTTAACAATGCAGATTGTGTCAAAGCAGCTTTACAGTGATAACTGGTATATAATTTTGGCTGCACAGCAGCTCTTAAAGAAAATGGTGTCATTATCCATCTTAAGTAAATTCAGTATTGATTCATTCCAATGTAAGAATTAATAGTTATTAATTTAGTTAATTTATCTATATCAGCACTGGAGTAAACAGTGACATCATCATTAAGCTCAGTTCAGTTCGCATACAATGGTGTCAATGCAGGCAGATCAAAACACTGAATATCAAATGTCAAGTGTCCCTAACTAAGCAAGCCAAAGGCGACAGCGGCAACTCCAACAGGTGACATCAGGTGGCAAAAATGGAGAAAAAAACCTTGGGAGAAACCAGGCTCAGTCAGGGGGCCAGTTCTCCTCTGGCGAACAGTGCTTTATTATGATTCAGGCAGCTATCATAAGTCCGATGGGATCGCAACAGTCAAAGTATTTATTCCAGTTCCATCCAGTTGAGGATCGTATTCATCACGCCGGCATGGACGGTTTGTTGAGGAACTGTGCCACTGGCTGCATGTCCTCTCTTGTTCTTGTTTTCCTGACATAAACAAATCAATTTTGAGGTTTCTTTACTTTCTACCTTAAAGAAGGAACATTTTCTCTTCTACAACTTCTCTTTTACTTTGGTATCTATCATCTTCGGTGTTCCCCAGGGATCTGTATTGGGCACTTTTATGTTTATATAATTGTATTAATTTATTTAGTTATTTAGGCAGTAAATGCATTTGGGCCAATATTTATTTATCTTTGTTACAATTAAAACATTAAACATTGACTAAAAATGTTCTACTGAGAGAGGTTACAGGTGCAACAAGGAGAAATGCAAAACAATGGTATTGTGTCATTCCTCCCAATAGGTTGTTCAAGGGGATCATTCTGTGTGTGTGTGTGTGTGTGTGTGTGTGTGCGTTCATGTGTGTGAGAAAGAGAGAGTGCTAGGCCTTGTGGGATTAATCAGGTTATTTAACTGCTGTTTATTTACACTGTGGGATGATTTTCTGGACCGCACTCTCTATAATCAGCCAGGCTTTATTTTCCCAAGAACCATACTAAGCTCATGACACATGCAATCTGGATTAAACACCAGCCTTGCGTTGGTACTCCTGCCTCTGGCCAAAGCCTCCAAATATGTTCCCTGCTTTGGCAGGTTTGATGAGTATGGCATGTGATGTTTGGACAGAAGGTTCTTAAAAGACATGAGTTTATCACAGGGTGCTGGTGTATTACATCAGTCTCACCCAGTCAAATAAACCTTCTGGCTCCAACAGAGCAATCATGCTTGGAAAAACAGCAGAAAGGTCTTGGTGTGAGTGGTTGGCTTCACTATTGAGTGAGATTTGGACAAAACACATATTTCTCTCCAAGTTACACCATCCGCATGTTATGTGGACTTTGGCGCTCGAGAGGTTCCTTAATAAAAAAAGAAACCACAATTTAAAAGAAAATATTTTTGACTGCCTGTCAAAGAACATCATAGAACTTACTTAAGCTGTCCAGTGATTTAATGTTGACTCAAAAAGGTATACTGTTGTAAAATTTCAAATATTTAATTTTCTCAAGCAAGCAATGCTCAAAAGTTGTTTACTTTCTACCTTAAAGATGGAAAATTTTCTCATATATATATATATATATATATATATATATAAATACATTAAACATTGGCTAAAAAAGTTCTACTGAGGGGAAAATAGATATTGTATTTGCTGTAAAGTATAACTAATAAATGATGTTGTGAAAGCTTTTCAACCACAGGGCTTCTGCTAAATTAAATCTGTCCATTTAATGATTGCTTTACAGTAAATGAGAATCTGCCATTCATCTCAAATTCGCCTGCAGATGAAACAACAAGCAGCTGTTAGGATCCTTTCTGGCGCCAATTTCATAAAACTGGCCTATCTTTAGTAATACAAGTTCATTATAGAATTTGTTTATTTGTGTCTTTGAAGCTCTAAAACATTTGGTGCCACTTTTTATTTCCAGCCTTTTCCATCATTACACCTCATAAATCTTCAAAGCAATTACTTCTGTCCACTTCATGGTCCTGATTAAAGTTTAAAGGTGATCATGATTTCTCTGTTGCAATAGATATACCACTGGTCATTTGATACTCCTGTACTATTATATATTAAAATCCCTTCCTCTATAGCCTTTTGAGTCAGGGTGAATTGTTTTGTTGTGTTGAATTGTTCGAAAGTACATATTAGCGCTTTGTTTTATTGTAGTAGTATGAGTTTGATTTATTCTATTGTACAGCATGTCAAATGTGCCGTATAAGTGAATATGATTTGACAAGTGTGCGGCATCAAGAAATATCATATTATTAATGGAACTGGACTGACTTGTTATAATGTATTGTGTGTTGTTATTGCCAACGGGTTAATTTCAAAATGATATTAAAGGGGTCTCAAACACTGTTTTTTCCTTTCTCTGATGATCATACAGATTCATTTTTAAGTTTGGTTGGTGGTGATGAAACTTGCATAAGCATAAACAAACGTGCCTTGAATAATATGAAAATGTCTCAGGAAGATGTCAAATCTACCGCCGATATGTGATGAATAGATCAGCAAGCTCCAAAGACAGTGTTATGTAACATTATCAGAGATTAGTGTTCCCATCACATGAAATCCAGCAAGAAATATAGAGATGGATTGAGGTGTACAGAAACTTGGCTGGACCAAGTTTGGCTCCAACATCTCGGCTTGTGCGATGCTGAACAGATTGACTCTGAAGGATTCTGGTATGTACTAATGTTTCTGTTTAAATGTCAATGTGGAGACAATTATTCTATAACCAAAGTGTAAATTGTTCTCTCTAAAATAAACTGTTATGAAGTCAAATTATTTGTGACACTGCAAGTCAAATGCATCTTCTGTCTCCTGTTTAGGTATTCTCAGTCTTATGCCGTATATGTAGGCTTCCCTTTGCATGTTTTTTAACGCAGACATTCCTATGATTCCTCTAGGACATTTGGAATAAAAAAACTGTATAGTGGAATTCTACACAGCAATTATCCAGCATGTTCTCTCACGGAGCAAGTAAACGTGAAGAATCCGAGAGCCCGCTGGCTATCGGCTAACCCGACTTAAAATCATTACGTGCAATTACAAACGTCACCCTTCTGTAGCAGCAATTTGCACAGACATGCCTGATCAAGAAAAAAGGAGCCGCTTTGATGCTTGTTGACGTGCTGATTTGTGCTTTGTCATGTTGCGGTGCTTCCCTTTTCACAGCAGATATATGGTGCTGATATGCAGTGCATTGAATATGCTACATAACATAATGCAACAAAGAAAATATTACTCAACATCACAGACCCGCGGACTATATCATCATGCAACAAAGACATGAATGCATTAGTTAATGAAAGAACAACAATAAAAAAGTCAAATGGGCCTGTGAGGGTGGAAAAATAAATAAATATTTTCATACAGTCACGCTACTGCTTACAATCAAAGGCTCTTATGTTATCTTATGTTATAACACAACTAATTGTAATCTTGTTTTGCTTCAGAACCCAAATTGAACATCAAAAATGTTCATCAGCATACAAAAAAGTAAATATAAATGCACTTTAAAACAAAAATTGAAATGTATTAATAGGTTTCTAAATGTCTTTTCGTTTAATGTTCCCGACAGCCAATAACTATCCTTGTTAGTGTATTTAGTGTGGATCTTCTTTTATCTTTTGTAAACTGTTTTTGAGAATGCGGGCATATCATGCAACCTGCCTAATTTAGATTGATACTATCAAGTGACAGATACTCTCATGCAGCCCTTGATGCCAGTGAATGATATGGGAAGCGATTAAGAGTTGTTAAGCCTGTTTATTTTGCTGGATTGTATGTTTAGTTATATTATTTGTATTTACAATCATTTTTTTTTTTTTTTTTTAGAATAATCTGATAACCCTTTCAGAACAGACTCACGATCCACCAGAACCACTGATCTATGCATCAGTTATACAAAGACTGAGGTAATATTCCATTGATTAAATCTCAGTGATCCTTCTGATTCTTCTCTCTATCGCTGTTGCAAACAAACACTTTTCAAAGAGGAGGAGGATGGACTGCAAGCCAAAAATATCCTTTGGTCTAGAAGGGTCTTATAAACAAACTTAGAGTAATTGCTCCAATATGCTTGGCTGGAATGAGCTTCATTTTGTGGAAGGTCAGTCGGGTCCTTTCACAGACCTGGAGGAAGGTGATCAATGATTGTTTTGCATTGTTGCCTGCATGGGACCAAGTAAAAGCAGCAGATTTGATTCCTTAAAGCTGTCTTTAGTACTGTGTTTGTTTATTTTAGATCACCCACTGATTTACCACTCCAGACCCTTCTCTGTGCATGTTGCCTCCTTATTTAGGTAACCTGCTTGTTGCTTAGTCTACTCTATATTGAGGCATTTACCAGTTAAAATGTTTTATTGGTGATGGGTGATTGGTTAAGTCTGCTTCTGTTAAGTTCAGCTACGAAAGTATTTGGACTCTTATGCTACATTTAAAACTGCTAAAATATCAAGCAGCTTGAATATTTTAGAAAGATTTGAAAAATGTATGTGTAGATGTGTAAAGCAATATACACACTCTAAAAAATGCTGTTAAAAACAACCCAAGTTGGATTGAAAATGGACAAACCCATTGATTGTGTTGTTTTAACCCAGCAGTTGGGTTAAATGTTTGCCCAACCTGCTGGGTAGTCTCAAACTCAACTATTGTTTAATAATGACTTGCTTAAAATTAACCCAAATGAACATTTATTAATATGTTTAATGAATAATAATTAAACAACTAACATTTAAATTGCTTATTACACTTCTAAAAAATGCTGAGTTAAAAACAACCCAAGTTGGGTTGAAAATGGACAAAGCCAGTGAATTGTCTCTAGTAATTATGTGTCTGATTTTTAATTTCCAACCTATTTTGGGTTCATTTTAAGCCAGACATATAGTCATTTTTAAACAATAGTTTGGTTAAATTAGCCCAGCAAGTTGTTTTTAACCCAACATTTTTTAGAGTTGTTCAAAATGAAGAGAGAAAAAAAGTATTGTGACAATTTGTGGACACTTTGTGGTTGTCAAACATTCATTGCCAGATGGTTATAAGTCATTATGGTAAAGTTCTACAGCATCATTTGTTAGCACAAGGCAGTTTAGTCATTTTTGTATTGCTTTCTTTGCAATAACATGATTAAAAATATCCCATACTGCTTTTGCAATGCTTACTCCTTTTATCCATGAGTAGACAATCTCAGTATTATGACATTAACAATAAAAAATAGATATAGCTGCCTGTTTTTGGTATGACTGACAACATAAATGCACTTGAAAATTTTAGTTGATTTGGGTTAAAAAGGGGCATCGATATTGTCTATTACCATTAAGTCTCTATTACATCCAGTCAGACAGAATGAAGGGCGGCTTCACATGATTTTCATGCTTTTCAGTTCTCCTGGACCTTTGGATCAAACACAGACAGACATGAAATGGACTGAGGCATGGCTGATGACAGCTGGGATGAGGCTCTTGTCTGCAGACAGGTATTCAGATGGTTTGCTTTATACCCTCCAATCATCCATACATGAGGAGGAAACCAGAAACAGTCTTCTCAGGGGTATCATTTACAGAGCCAAACACTGTACAGTGCCAGTGCTGACAACAATAGATAGTTTTACTGTGTGACATACAAATTTTATAATAAAATAATTTATTATAAAGTATTTATGGAAGTAAACAGCATAGTATAGCAACTATAGCTAACAAAAACAGCATACACAGGGTTGCTTATTGAATGAATCTGTCTGACATACATAGAAACTCCCTTTGCATGTGTCTCTATGGTGCAATGTGCAAATAAAAATTTGCATCTTCAAAAAAGTCCTTTAAACCTTTCAGAAGTCCTACACGTTTTGTCAATATGGGACCTGAAATCTTCATGAATTCATGATCATGTATTAAATAAATAAAACCTTCAACATGAATAAATAGATGCCAACTGTTGTTTTGTTTCTTTTATTGTAATTCACTTTGAATGCCAGTGATGACATAATCAACTCCAAGCAATTGTCACCATTATGAAATTGTGTGTAACTATAGAAGATTTTACACAAACCCTAGTTACACTCTAAAAAACACTGGGTTAATATAAGACAGAACACATGTTGGGTTAATTTTACCCAGCAAATTAGATTATTTAACCCAGCATAATGGGTTCATTGATTTTTACTATAATACTAACTTATTTTTTCTTTTACTTCATACATGATTTAGTGTTTACAGATTAACTTAAATCCTCTAAACTTTTTCTAAATACTCCATCCACTGGTTTCCTTTATTTTCGATTATATTTTATAGTATAGCATATTTTATATAGTTTTTAATACATATTCCCTACATATAAGCTCGTTTAACAAATATTATAAATAAAACTTTTTACATTTAGAAGTAATTCAAGTGTAATCGACCACTCTCTGTAGTCCTGTTTCCACTGTAACATATTATAACATCCTATTTATATTCTGTATCTTTTTTAATAAAATCATAAAATTTTATGCAAAGCATCAAGCTTTTCCATCATGTGAAAAGACCAACGCGACACTCGTTTAGGTGACTCAGTGTTGCAAAAAGCCTGTGAAAAATAACCCAACCCCTGGGTTGTTATGTCTGACCCATCTGGGTTACTCAAAAACTACCCAAACACCGGGTTGTTACATCTGACCCAGGATCTGGGTAACACAAAAACTACCCAAACACTGGAAAAATAACCAAAAAATGACTCAAAAGGCTCAACCCTGAACTTGGGTAGAAAAAATAAGATTTTTTAAGTGAAACAAGCATATATATATATATATATATATATATATATATATATATATATATATATATATATATAATTGTTGTTGTTATTATTACAGAAACACTATAATCATTGGCAACAATCTCTGATGAAAGCTATTTTAATATTTAAGAATTCTTAAGAAAACAGATCAAAACAAACAGTATTCAAACACAGGTTTACTTAATTATAATGCTTTCTTATTGATGCCTCAAAAAGACTTATTTAAACTATTTAGGTCTAAAGATTCTCTAAAAGCAGAACTCTTCTACTAAAGACTCTTATGATGTCCGCAGCAGTAAACACTGAATAGACTAGATTTACTTAGTTACAGAGAGAAAGAGTGCTAAACTGAGCCTTTATTCATGAGCAAGAATCAAATTAAGTGAGTCTTAAAAGGCGTGAAAGCCAATGCAATTATCTCCCCTAACAACATACAGACTCTCCTAATAAACTTTATAACTCAATTTCATTTATTTTTCTCTGTGGATAGATGTAGACCGTGTCTAAAAACCTAGAATGCTGCCTACCTAGACAGCCTCGACTGCGTCCACACGGCCCAAAAATGCTGTCCAGGAAGGCAGCTCGCTTGTTTTGGAGACACGGCCACAGTTAATTCGTCGGCGGGCTCTGCATATCAATGAGGCGCTCGAGCGTGTGTTTATAGAAGCTCCGCGCTCTCGAGAGCCAGATTGAGGAGAGCGCGCGCAACGGTGTGCATGACGTCTCGCGGAGCACTTTCAACCTGCTACTGACATCACAGAGACAGAGATTGGGTTTATCATCAAAACTCACACTGTTTGAGGATCTCGATTATTGGATTTGAGTGGTACAAACAGACCGGAGGCTGCTGGAGGTTCTCAACAAACTATTTGGGATGAATCGCTGTACGGCCGCTTTGCTTTTGCTGGTTATCGCCGTTTATTCGCTCAATACAGAGGGTGAGTGTGTGTGTGATGGTTTTTCTTTTCTTATTTTAATTCTCATGTTTACTTATTGAGATGTATAGGAGGCAATATCAAAACAGAATTCAATGTTTTAGCTTCTATAGTCTTATCCGGAAGATTTTAGTAGCTATAACAAACATTTATTCTTCTGTTTTATCAATGTTTACAACTTTCCCCACAGAATAACAGCGCCTTATGCTGGTGCAACTGTCAAACATGTCTTCTTCTCTCTGACAGTCTAGTTCATTCTGCAAAACTTGGCCAGAGATAGTAAATAGTGTCTCTTTGTGCTGCTGGATGAGTCTTGTTGGCTTCTGTCCTGAGAGGCTGTTTAGAGATGATGCTGAATGAAGTAGAGAAGATTGATGAGGGATTAGATGTAGGTCAGCTCACCTGCCTCATAGACAGAGTGCTGAAAGAGAGTGAAAACAGCAAATGGCACTTTAATGAATCACCATGCCAGTGCTGTGCTGTTTGTTGATTTTGCACAACCTCATTTGTCAGTTCAGTCAAGTGTTTAAAGTTAGAAAATGCTGGGCAGAAACCATCTCAGGAAGAAATGTCCACAACACAATCTAAAAAAGAATGAATAATTATATTTATGGCTGTTTTTCCTCACAAATTCTCACTTTAAGGCAAAAATACATTTTCATTAATACAGTATTGAAAGTCATTGTGTAGATACTATGTTAAATACATTTTAAATAAATCACATAAAAATTAATAACATCTAATTTTGTGACATTGTATAGATCAAAATTATCTTTTTTTTTCTTTTATGCCAAAAATCATTAGGATATTAAGTAAAGATCATGTTCCATGAAGATATTTTGTAAGTTTCCTACCATAAATATATCAAAAATGTATTTTTGTGAGTGAATATGCATTGCTGAGGACTTCGTTTGGACAACTTTAAAGGGGATTTTCTCAATATTTAGATTTTTTTTGCACCCATACATCAATGGAAAGCTTATTTATTCAAATTTCAGATGACGTATAAATCTCAATTTTTTAAAAAAAATGACCCTTATGACTGGTTTTGTGGTCCAGATCACATTTTATTAAAAGAAACACATCTGTAAATATGACATTCACATTGGCTGTGACATTTTTGGCTTTATGCATTTATACTGTAACTTCATATTCTATTTCTATCTACTGCATGCTTTTTTCTCAAGACTAAACCTTGCCTTTTTACTCATTTCTCAGCATATAAGTGCAGATGCACAAGAAAAGGCCCGAAGATCCGGTACAAAGATGTGCAAAAGCTGGAGATCAAGCCTAAACATCCGTACTGCCAAGAAAAGATGATATTGTGAGTTGGAAAAAATCTTTTATTTGCTTGTTTGTATTTATACATGACTTTGGATTGAAATAGCTTCTTTAACCTGATAAGAATAACAGGCTTTCATAGACCAGTCATATAATAAGATCTTGCAAAGAAATGAATAATGTAACTGAGGTGAGGCATTTCAAGCATGTGTGTAGATTGTCATTGCTGTAAAAAAAGAAAAGGAAAATAAATAAATAATAAAGTGCCATCTGCTCCAGAACCTGCTAGAAAGGTCAAGCATGGTCATCCAGTTCAATCCAGTCACCACCAGTTCAAACCAGGCTGCAGTTGTCGGGTAATCCAGAGGATCGACCACTAAAACCATTCGGGCTAGCTGATGACCATAAATGACCATCTTAGATCAGCCATACACCTTGTAAAACCAGCTGCCAACAGAAGCTCTTTTAGCTGGATTTTCCAGAAGGATCTGAATGAAAGTTTAGTGCCACACGCGCAGTGCAGGAGAGAGCTTATAGTCAAAATGGACTCAGCGTGGATATGTTATGAAAATGCATTCTCTTCATGAAACCTATAAGATCCAAACATGTTTTTTCTGATGGAAAGCAAACTTGTCTTTATGACAAGCTTGTCTTTTTGATTACCATGCATTACTGTTCCATCTGCTGGTCATATTAGGTACTGCAGTGCATTTACAGAGCTGGAGATTTCCGGTAAGGTTGTGGGAATATTCTGAAAATCAAACAAGTATTGTAACGTTCTTATTAGTAAAATGAGATGTTTATTCAACAGCATGTCTTGGAATAAAATCTTATAACATATGGATCAGAGGAAGAGAGAGATCTGCAGTTCAGATCCAGAAATTCTGCTCTAAACTGTGGATTTAAAATCAAATTGGTCGGATGTGAAATTTATTCCTTGCTTACTTTTCAGTAATATTTGAAGTGCACAGACGTTCTTGATTCAGGTGCTGTACTGATGTGATCATTTGATGATTATGTAATATCTATAGTATTTCATTTGGTAATTATACTGTATATAATTATTAGTAACTTAAGTGCAATTCTGTATTTATTAGTTTTGTGGCTAATCTTTTTTGATAAACAATCTGTGGACATTTGCATTCGTGAGCTCTGACCTCAGAGAAAAACAAACCCAGCAGACTGTGCTGAGATTGTTCCTTCTCTCCAGTAAATGGCACTTGATTCTGAGCGTGAGTTTAACATTCTAGAAGCTTCTCCAGTTTCACAAGAGCTCCTGTGAGTTTAGAGACAACAAACATGTGCTTTTGGCTGCACAGGTGAATAATAAAGTAAAAAGAAAATCGAGAAAAAAAGACTCTTGGTCAGTGTGATTCAGTGACTCCAGCAATGTGGTAAACAGCTTCTTAACTGGCGAAACTGAACTGAAATCTGCTTTGGTTTTGGATTTGTTTACTGGTCACGTGTTCAGCAGAGCATTCTGTGGTCATGATGATTCACCTCTGAATCGCTTAGACAGTTTGGATATCTATTTTCCATCTTCTGCTTCTAATCAGAGTGATTTTTCTCAAATCTCTAATTCGAGTTTCTTACATTTAGTAACGGGAATAAAAATCCATGCATAATGTTTGTGTGGCTTAAATGACTAATCTTTTCCCCTTGTCTCTTCCTGTTTACCCATCTTCTCCTCCCTTCCACTCATCCCTAATTTTTCCCATGTGTTTATAGTGTCACCATGGAGAATGTGTCCCGTTTCAAAGGTCAAGAGTACTGCCTGCACCCCAGACTCCAGAGCACTAAGAACCTTGTCAAGTGGTTCAAAATCTGGAAGGACAAACACAGGTAGCGTAACGTAAAATGTTTGCTGATCGTCACAAGGTTTGAAACATTGCTAGATATACAGTACACGACTGCCTGCCAGCACCATAAAGTCAACATAAAACTCAGTTTAAAATCCAAATCACTTACATAATCTGACATATTTCAAAAGTTAAATATTAAACAGATATTACGTGAGAAGAAAACTGACTATTTAATCTATCAAGAATGGATTGTGGTTGTTGGGAACAGGTTTGCATGGTCAGCCAAAAAGGAAAGACCTTTTAGAAGAAGAGCAAGTTATTATAGTTTGATTAAGGATTACAGACATAAACTTTTTTATTATTATTGAAATGAAGTGCACTTTTTGTGTACAATAAGATGAGGAGCATTTAATTAAGTCAATTCTGATTTTATGTTGACTTTGAAGGTGCATTTAGTTCTTTATTAAAAGGTTTTATTAGGAGGATATTAAATATATATATTTTCAGTGACCATGAAATCATAACTGAAAACGATTGTTTTTTTTTTTTTAATGTTGCAGTGTTTATTATAAATAATAGTGTTTTGCAGAGTTTACTATAAATACATCACAGAAGGGGCTTTCACATTAGAGGAACATTTTAATTTTCTATACAACTATTGGCGGAAATACCCCCTATTTCACACTGCAGGAACTGGGAACGATTTTAGTCATTGGAGATGGACTAAATTAGCTCATACTTCAGATTAGGGTCTAACCCAGCACAATAGGAATTACCAGTGACGTAAGTGTATGTTGATTGGCCGAACGCATGCCATATGGAATACCAGCAAGTCTTCTCGGGTCCTAAAATCTATACCTGACCCGAATCACTTCCTACCCGAAACCGACATGCATAAATAAATTTTTTAAAATTAAAACCAGAGTCAGACCCGACTCAACAGCATTTATTTTCAAAAGTTATTTACAAGTTATTTCTGAGTTCGGCTTTCAATTGTGACCAGTGGATTGGAAAAAATAAACATGATAGCTCGATAAAAATTAAGTAAATAGCCTAATAAATCATGGACTCGCTAATGTTGTCTGCAAATCAAAAAAGAAAGCCTTGCATGAACAGCGCAATGAAGCGAGTGGCTTTTCCTGATGGATCTCAAAGCTGTAAGATGGATTTCTGGGTGCAAGGTTACACAAGTTTGATCCTTTTCTACATGCGTTTCTCAAAAATGCACTTGACATGAACCAAATCACTCATCACTGTAACCTCATTACGTCCTATAACTTTTGGCGAAATGTTATTTACTAGGGGTGTAACGGTTCAAATTACTCACGGTTTACTCACGATGTGTGCTATGTTCAGGGAAAATAGGACAACAATCAAATAAAAATGAAGAAAATAAGAACAAATAATCAAACTACAAGCAACAGCAAGTTTTTCAGGTATCTAACAGTAGGTACAGAATATGAATAAAATAATCAAACACTACATATTATCTTCACTGTATAAATTAAATAAAGATTAATCATTATTATATTTACAAAAGCTATTCAGTCAAGAGCAGTGAGTGATTTCTTTGTCATTTGTTGTTTGATTAACATTAAAAACAGACAGCAGGAATATTAGGCTGCTGTCACTTTAAGACACAATGCACGATCCAGTACATAACACATGCGTTGTATTTCTCGACTGCTATACATTCACTTAAGACATAACCAACTATGTTTGCTAGGATACTCGCCAAGGTGGGCAAGTTGACATAATATTTGTGTGAATTTGTCTGTTCAAGCGCCAGACTTGAAAGAGAACTTATCGCTGTCTGAGATAAGCGTGTTCTCTTTCGCGTCTTGCTCATGATGTTTAAATTAGCAAGGCAATTTTTTTGCCTTTTTATTAGCCCTTCTTTTTGCTCTTTCATTCACATAACTTAGACGTCTACATTCCTTCTCCATTATTACAAACCCATGACACACAACAAAAACACATCTCTGATCACGGCATCCTCCATCCTCCAGTTTTTGACGTTATTGAAAGCCACGCTTAAATGACGTTGCTCTTGGCTGGCTTACGTCATTTCAGAGTTCCTGCTGACGGTGCGAATTCAACCAGGAAAATTACCCTATGGGAAAAATTAGTTCTTGGGAAACCACCCTGGTGGCTAATTCCTATAAGGACCCAGTGAGAAAGCCCCTAATAAGGAAGAAAATACTATCACAATTTCTGTTTCACGCTGACTTTTAAACCATGTACACTCCACACCAGCAGGTGTCACTATAATCCCACGACGACTTGCATATTGGACAGCAAAAAATACTTTATGCATCTTTAAAAAGGCCAGTATAACCCCTAACAAATGTTTGTTTATCGTCCCTTTGTAGGGTGTACGAAGCCTAGTCGGTCAACATTATGCACGAGGCTGAAAACGTGGGATGCACAGCACTACCAGTGAACTGTGGATGACCAGAGGACCAATTTTTTTAAAGCATGACAAAGCATATACCCAGACAAGCTTACAATAAAGCACACCAGTCCATTTTATTAAGTTATATTAGTGTGGAATAATTTATAGTATACAGAAATGTTAATGTTGAGCCAAATGTGCAGTTATGGCAGAGAAAAGCGCCATCTGTAAGAAGTGACTATTACATTTTGCAATGTGTAATGTTTTCTGAAGCATCAGTTCTTGGTCTGATTCATTGTGTTGTGGCATATAAAGGAGTCCTGACACTACATTTGGATACTGTCTGGTTTGAAACTACTGTGATATATTATCCACAAGTGTCAAAGTAGATCTTAGAGTTCTCGCAGTAAAAATGAACAGAAATATTGAGGATGTGTAAATAATATCTTCAGAGAGTTTACTGTGTTCAATGCCAACATTCAACCGGTAAAAGGAGGGAAAGTGTCTTTCTTCACAATCATTTTCCAAACATTGTTTCTCATCGATCTGCCCAAAAGTGCTTTCTTATGTAACTTATTACTTTGGAATTTGGTACTTTATGGTGAAGTGAAGGAGACGATGCTACGTTCAATAATATAAGCAACTCAAATCATACCTTTACTTTATATTTACACGTATACTTTATTACTCTGTGGACATGAACCGTCACACGGCAAGCACACGACTTTTGGGGCCTGCAGTAGGTCATGTGTTTAAAATGAAGCTTTTTATTTAATATTGGCCCTCTTATCAGCACAATATATGTGCCTCCTCCTCTTTTGAGGTGTGCAGGATTTGTAAGCTGTTGTTTTAAATTGTTTGTTTGGTATGACTGTGTTTTTCTTTTCGGTAAACGGAATGTTTCTCGTCTCTTCTTGTACATCAGATTGTATGTATAAGCACACAGAATAGGTTTTTGTGTATGGACCACCTTGCCTATAGTCTAGCTTGTTCAGAATTTATTAGTGAAGCCTATGTATTGTATTACAGAATTGTTGTTTTACTATTTAAATAATAAATAATAGAAATGTTTTGAGTCTATGTGTTTGGACTGACCCACCAAACACAACTTAAGTCCAAGGAGTGTAATCTTCAAGCACAGCAATAAACATTTAAATAAATCACGGGGTGTGTCTTGTTTATATTGTGATCACCGGTTCAAGAATGTTGGTTGTGTCAGTGTTGGTGGTAACGCATTACAAGTAACAGGAGTTATGTAAAAAGATTACTTTTGAAGTAACGCATTACTTTTAAATTTACAACAATTTTGAAGAAAAAAAAATAACATGTTAACTTTGTTTTCCCATTTATTGACTGACAGCGGCCTGTCCCCATGTTTAGAGAAAGTACATAATTTTTGCCTCTTTGTCGCCATCTGTGTTTGAAATCTGCAATTGCAGTTAGTTGCGAAATTATCATCTTTACGTGGGTTTAGGCGGATGAATCTAATGTCAGTCACCGCACGGTGAATACTGTACTTCACAATCACAGATTGTAGTCTTGGATAAGTATGACCAAAATAATAATTTTCATGGCAAAATGTCATCTGAACAAGTAAGTAACATGTCTGCCACTTTTGTTCTGACCAACTGAGGGAAAAAAAGCATTACAATAAATCCTGCTACCAATGGTGATTAAATCTAACGATCGCTTAGATCATATCACATCAAACCGTGCAAATTATTATTATTATTGTTAAACTTTGTTCTCAAATTGTTAATGTTAACAACATCAGCATTGGATGACTAAGTGTATTTAGTGTGTATTAGCGTTACCTGTAGATTTCAATTTCTGTACAGTCTAATCTCTAACATTAATTTGTCATTCTATACAATCCGCCATCAAAATGATAAGTTTAATTATTCCAGCTGCTGTGAGAAAAGGCTATAAATGATCCGTCACATGCGATATAGCCTACTAGCTGTCCTCTTTCTTTATGTATACAGACGTGACATAATGAGGCAAAGACTAACGGCTGCGTTCTCGAATTTCCCGCGGAAACCTACCAGTACCACTCGAATTAGAAATCATTATTACAAGCTGACACCGTGTCCTAACCAGACGCGATGCGATAAGATTCCAGCGACGAGCACTTTGACTGTCCACACTAGACTGGATGCGACAATGAGAAGCAATAAAATCAATCAAAAACCACAGCCAATCCGAAGAGAGTGTGGGCGGGCTCTCTCGGCAAGAGCAGACACAATGAAATGGGGAAGTACATAGTAAAATTCATAAATATTACATCATTTAAACATTATTTAAAGTACATATGGAGTGACATATGGATTCTTTGTCATAGAATACACTTGTTTGTTCGCAGTTTGAACATTCTTGTGCCCATTTATTTATTTTCAAGATCTGAGGTGAATTAGCCAGTGTTGTTTTCATTACAGCTAAAAAGCTGGGGACACAAAATGATATTCAAACTCACATTAGACGCTTTTAACATTAAATAAAGCACATAAACAGCACCTGATATTAGGACAAAAACTGTGATTAACATGGAAAAGATACCTTTTATCATGTGTTGCGACGTCGCGACATCGCTTCTGGTTAGGACACGGTGTTACCGTTGTGAATCAGGCTAAGGTAAGGAGATAGTTTTGAACACTGGCTGGTTATGTACTTGCTCAGAAATTGATTTTGGATCATTTGTAACCAAAAAAAGTTACGGACTGCAGCTTTAAATAATGCAAATATACTTTATGCATTTAATCTCACTTTATTAAGGAATTTCTTTGCTGCTGATCTTCGATGATCAAATTCAACCATACTAATAAGCAAAAATAACTTTAGTTAAACATCACATTTGTGTTTCATTTTTTGTTTTTATTGCTGAAGTAAGAGTGTTGAACTTTCTTCTCCTGTATCCTATTCTTCTGTGATCCAGAATGGCAGCACAGCTGAAAGGTTTGTTTGAGCGGCGCCCTCTACTGTACAGACGTGAATTTGCATTTCCTTCAGCCTGAGGAGTATTCATACCACTTTTGGTGTGAAAGGGCTTTTACATTTGCCAAAAAGAACTTTTTTTTGTTATTAAAAAAAACAAACAAGCAAGAAGGGTTAGGGTTAGGGTGAGAAAAAGTAACTCAATAATAACAGTGCATTACTTTCCACAAAAAGTAACTCAGTAACGCAGTTACTTTTTAGGGAGTAACACAATATTGTAACGCACTACTTTTATAAGTAACTGATCAGAGTGTGAAACACACCAGCAAACCAGCTTTATGCTATTTCTACTTATATCTCCACGTCACCCACTGTAAAAATACTCAAATTAATATTAAGTCTATACAAGTAGGGCACTTTTTGATAAATTGCCATTGCCATATGTTAAATGTAGCCCCTCACATTAGATCTCAAGATGGCTAAAAATGATTAAAATAACACAAAACAATAACTTGCAATATATTGTAAGTTACCTTGTACATTTTTGCTGTTTCATGTTACATTTATGTATTGGTCTCAAAATGTTTACATTTTGCTGAAAATCCTATTCATTCTAGGTTCATTTGGGACAATTTATCCCATATAGTGTCCAAATGGTCAACCTGTGTTTCATGAACTGTCTTCCTGAAAATATTCACTGGAGTATAAAGTGTGACAACTTGCCCCTGTGTTGTTCATACTAGAATTCGATGCAGTTTTGTTGCATGTATGGAATCATCAAACACTGGGTGGCGCTGCAGCTCCATATAAAATACTATTCTGTTATTACTGCACATCTTTAGGCTGTTTTGAATTGAATTTTAAACTTTCAAGTTCTCTTTTCGTTTAAAAGAAACGAATAGTATATTTTAACTTATGCAAATGAAGAAACATTGAAACTACTATTACTAAAACAGATCTGTGTTGCTTTACATTTAAATAACAGATTAAACCGATTTGTAAGCCACTTGTTTGAAAGTTATGAGCCTATACTATGACATTTCTATCTATGCTCAATCTGACATCTAAGATAATAGCGACAAAGGTTGAAATAAATATAAAGTAATTCAATGGAATATTCTGGAAAACTGAGAGTGTGAGAAAAGAATGCTAAGGAGATGCTGAGAGAGAGAGAAAAGAGAGAGAGAGAGGCGGGGTCAGTGTGTTTTTGGCATCGCTGTGGGTGTGTAACCAAGACTGTCTCCATTCCACCGAACCAACTATTCACTTTAAAACTGGCCATGCCAGCCGAATACTGTAGTTAGTCTCCGTCATTATCACCATTCATATCGCCTTCTTTGGACCAGGAACTAGTAAAATTATTCGATTTGGTGTCGTTTATCGTCTGGTTTGACCTGGTAAGTGCGGATGGTTTCGATGGAATGACTTTAGCGGATGCTAGCTGTCTCGTTAGCCAGCTGAGGGATCGCCTCAGAGTGACTCGTCGTGTATTTCTAACAAGTTATTGATTTTCACTCTCTTTTGTTGTCGTATGATGTTTGTATTTCATACTTTGCATATTTAATTAATTTCTGCCTCGATTTAATGTGCATAAAATGCCCGTGTAGTGGATTTAAAGCTGTTTTCTGCCTTGACTGATGTGTGCGGCTGCAGGGAGAATGTTGACAGTGCTAAGCTATGATGCTAGCGCGATAGCGTAGAAAGACGTTTATTTAATTATTATTAATGAGAATTATAAATGCTGTTTATCCTTTCGTGTTTGGTGTGCTTTGTTAAGGCATTAAGCACAAACAAAGCTGCATCAGCTTTTTTTTTAGTGGATTTCCTTCATTTGCGATTGTAAATTTAGCTCTTTTTTTTTTTTCTTCGCTAGAAGATGCTGCTATAAGTTGGGTGAAATTGTTGACAGCTGAAGGTTCAACCTGTAACTGTCAGAATCACATCTTGTCTATACAAATAAATATCCTGTTAAGCATGTCATCTGAAATAAAGGAGAGTGCTCTTGGTCGTCGACGTCCTAAAATAGCTTCAGTTTCGTTTAATTGGGATGTGAAACTTGAATCCTGTATAGAGCTGTTTCTGGAACAGCAGCTGAGGGGGATTGTGCTGTTTAATAATAGATTAATTATTTAAATCGTTTATTGGCCTTGTTCGAGTTGTATAAGCAAGTGATTTTTAATGTTAAAATGTAGAATTTGTATTTCTTTTCGAGTTTAGATGGATGAAACATTCAAACCAGTAGATGTTATATAAAGTTTGCATGTGGGTTTGTAGCGATTGAATAATAGATCAGGGGTTTTCAAGATGCCAAATATGACCCTAAATATGGTCATCTTCGTGCGAGGGACCCCATTCTAAAATATAATGACCATCTATATAGTTTGTTGGATACAAATATTATTTGAAAAATTTATTTTATAAATATGTCTTAATATTATTTGGAAAATATTTAGTTTCTATTAAGATCATCACCCCCCCCCCCCCCCCCCCCCCCACATGATTTTGCATTCTTGTTTATTTAGTAATTTATTTTCTTATTTTAATAAATTTGATTATCATTTGTTTATTTTAATCTATATAAACAAATATATATGGTTACACTTTATTTTACAGTGCCGTAGTTACATTGTAATTTCTCAAATAAGAGTATTATTAATTAACTACATGTACTTACTATAGAGTTACAGTTAGGGTTTGGTTTAGGGTTAGTTACTTGTAATTATTATAATATATATATATATATATTTGCACCTAAGGTCCCTGGACCCCAGTTTGAATCCCCTGGAATATACTATATATTCTGTACATTGTGTAAACGCCCGTTTTTTTATTTATTTTTTTTTTTTTTTGCCTTTGCCTGCCCTTCAACACAAAGACCTTCTCAATTATGGTGCCTTTTACAACATTAGATGACCAGCTACAGCCTAGAAAGGTCATGTAGATTCATAAAATCCTGAAACAGTTGTGTTCAATTCTAGTTTTTGTTGTATATCCCATATATTTAGTCAGCTATAAATGGCTATTGTGAGTGAGAACAATTTGTAAATTTTTTAAAAAGTCCTTTTCCAGTAATCATGAAAAATTGGAAAATGAAATGGAGAAGTAATCCTTTGCTTGCCATGAAGACAATGGTAGATTGTGACCTTGTAAACCAAATAAATTTTCCAGGCGTACGTGAGTGATACAGAGCAAAGTCATTGACTGTTATCCCTCCTGTTGATAGAGATTGTTGTGATATCCACTTGTTTTGTAGTGTAGCAAGGCCAAGCAAAACCAAACGCATCAGAACTCCCAACGAGCCGTGGACAGGATGTCTGAAAGAATAGACAAACCCTTGCATTCACATCAGCATGAAATCGGGCTGCTCATAGCTTCCCAAAACAAAAGTGGGCACTAGGATAGCTTGTAGCCATTGGCTATCATTGGGTTTTTAGCCGCTATAGCCATAGTGGATATGACGATAAGTGACCTGGCCTTTAAAACCTGCTGAACGTGTCTTGTTCAGATTACAGCTAAACCCAGCTGTCCTTGAGGAGATTTCAGCGCTGCTGCTGCTTGGCTCATCTCGAAGTGACAGACTCTCTTTAGATTCATCCAACCGCCTGTCATGAGAGCAGTTGGAGCACCATATGGGTTGTGAGCTAGATTACGGTTAACTGCTTTCACTTGTATTGCCATATAATAAGTTTACTGTACAGAGTAGCAGAATTATCATTCTTGAAATCAGGCTTGTACTAAGTGATTATTGCTATGGTGAGCTCAGTCATGTGATGAGCTGCTTTGAATTTTTTTTTTTTTCAGATAGCGAAAGTGAAAGTCTGAGTTTGCTTCCTGTTGGCTTTGTTAAGGATATGGCTCATTTCTTCTTATTGCTTGGAATTGTAGCTGAAGAAGAGCTACACGACTGAAAACAGATTGAAGTGGAACATAGCACAGTTTTGTCTAAATGCAATGCTGTGAGAAACTGTACAATTTCATCATCTGTCGTTCATCCTGAGGAAGTATTTGCATTTTGTAAATTAGCCTGATACTTGCGTCCTATTTTTGTCAAATGGACGTCAGCTTTTAGTTCTAATCATCTGGTCATTGTGACTGTGGTACATTATGAAGCAATGGTGTGTCCACTCTTCCTACTCAATGTTACTTGCAAATTTAAAGAACAGAACGTTTTTTCAAATGGAAATCCCTGTGACAACCATTTGCGTTAAACAAATCTACACAAAACCCTTTCTTGTGTGTTTGTCAGCCCATGTTCATGAAACTGGCAAAAAAAAAACCCATAAACCTTCGTTGAAGAAGGGACCAGAGTTATATCTAGGACCACAATATCATAGAAGCTTCGAGATGGGCTCTTCTGACTTGACAGTGGCAGTTGGCAAACCACATAGTTAAACACATCAACACCTTGCAACCCCCTATAACACCCAAGCATTATGACAGCAATGGTAAACACCACTTACAGTTTTTCAGGAAATGTAAAGACTTTATGCATCTCCAGAAGGGAGATATAAATGCATATATATTTATGTTTGGAAAATTACCGGTAAATTACGGGCAGATTCTAAACGGCGTTTTTGCTCGCCTTGAAAGGGTACTTCGGGAAGGTGACTCCATTAAACGCTGCACTGTTTTCTTCATTTTTGATTTTTAACATCCCAGAGTTGACCAGTATTTTGTAGGGCTGGGCAAAAAAAAAAAAAAAAAAAAAATTTTTTGATTAATCGTTTTGATTATCGTGGTTGATTCGATATCGATTCTCAAAAGCCACAAATCAATCTTTTTTTTCTGTATTTATTTACGCAGACATTGAACATAATGGGCCCTGTCATATACCTGCCGCAATGCGACGGCAGGCGCTACACAAGTGTTTTTTGCTAGTTTCAGCCCAACGCAGTTATCATCTTCATGTCCAGCGCCACGTTGTTTAAATATCAAATGCACTCACACCCATCTGTTCGCCCATGGGTGTGCTGGTCTGAAAACGAGGTGTGTTCAGGTGCATTGTTGGCGTGTTGCTATTTTGAGGCAACTGAAAACGACTGCGCCACTGACAAACAAAAACCTGCTCTAAAGTGAATGGTGCAGTCATTTTTTTGTTATTTAAAGGACGCATTAGTACAACGTGCACAGGGACACGCAGCAGCACACAAACATTTTTAAATATTAAAAATAAAAGGATTCCTCTCTGGAAAAGTGTTCAGTCTTTTCATTTGCAAATTCCACCATGTAAATAGCAAATCTGCCATGGTGCAAGCGCATCTGGCCTTTAAAGGGAATGAGAGATGACATTCTGATTGGTTTATTGCATGTTATGCCCGAAACACACCAATTACTCATTAAGAGACTACGTACAACCCTTTTGAACAATACGCCTGGTACCATTTTTTCCGTCGTTAAACTAGCAAAAGAGGGTCTTTTACGTCTCCTTGCACTTAAACTGACAAATTCACACAAGCGTATCTCAAAATGCCCACATTAGCAAGTATCCTAGTAAATAGTCGGTTATGGCTTAAGTGAATTTAAACAGTAGAGAAAGACAATGCATGTGTAACAGCATATTGGATTAGTGCAGCTCTTAAAGTGACAGCAGCCTAATATTCCTGCTGCTGTCTGTCTGTGTTTTTAATGTTAATCAAACTACAAAACAAATGACAAAGATTCACTCACTGCTCTTCACTGAATAACTTTTGGATTAACGGATTAACCTTTATTTATTTTGTACAGTGAAGATTATATGCAGTGTTATTTTACATTTGATTACTTTATTCAATTTCTGTACCTGAAAACTACTGTTAGACCAACCTGAAAAACCTTAAAACCATTTGTATCTTTGTTTTTTTTTTTGTTAATGACTGTTTACTTGTCTTTTAATAATCTTTGAAATTTGTATAAGTTAGATTGTAGTTTTAGCTGTGTATCGAAATTGGAATCAAGAATTGTTAAATTTGGTAGGGCCAGTGAAAATTGAATATTTGAATTCAATGTATCGAATCGGAAATCAAGATCTTGTGAATCAAATCGAATCGGGACATCTGTATCGATACCCAGCCCTAGTATTTTGGAAAGCCGCCAGAAAAGCAGTTGATTGTGTGAACAGCAAACATGGTGTATTTCATAGAAAAGTCAATCCAACAATTTTGCCGTAATTTACAGCGTGTGAAAGTGGCTACTTGACTGCATTTGTATGCTATAAATACTGCTGAATTTATTTCGCATCTCTATGTCGCTGTCTTTTAGGTCACAAGCAAAGACAGACATAGGCTTAATGAAGTTGTTGTCTTAAGCATTTAATCTGCGCTCTGACCTCTCTTGCTCTTACTCAGAGTCCCTTCAGAATGTTGTCAGCTGATCAGCTAAGTTTGCAGTTTCCCTTGTTTCCATCCTAATGATTAAGGCAGCGTTCAGTGTTGCCATGGACCACCACACTGCTAGACTGCCTTTTTACTTCACGCTTGAACATCCAGTGGTTTAGTATAACCTTCTGGAAATTTCCATTCCCTGCATATCTAGCTAGGACTCTTAATCAATAATGTCAATGTCAAAGACAAGCTCAAGTTGTTCTTATAAGTGTCAGGACTCATCAGTTGTGTGGCCAGCTGGTTATTTATGAATAATTTATACGTGTCCTGATTTATTTATGTATTTATTTATTTGTGGATCAGATCTTATCTGTGATGGTCAGGCTTGATAGGATTTATTCTTGAAAACGACATGGCGTTTTTGAAGTCACATGACGACTCTCCATCCAGCTTCTGCACAAGGTGGGAAACTTTCTTTTTCTTATATGCAATCCGTGATATGACCCATGCACTTTGTGACATATCGCCTTAGGGTTTTTTGTCATTTGTGCGTTTATCCTGTTATACTTCTTAATATTAAGTTACTTTCTCCTGCTGACGCATTTCAAAACCGAAACCTGATTCTGATAATTACACAAGACACACTCTGAAAAACTAATGTGAATCATCCATGCCACTGAGACCTTTTCAACACCATATTGTATGTTCATTTGTGAAGACAGCAGTAGAATAGTGTTCAAATTTAAGTTTTAGGTTTTGGTGCTGCATCAGAGGTGCTCTGATGTTGTCATGACACTCAATGCATGTTGTTTTCTGTCTGGAATCAATACATAATGCAACACCGTCTTTGCGGTCTAAAGGGGTCTCTAGATGGCTAAATGGATTCAGTATTCAAATAAATGAAAGAAAGAGAACCACTTGCAATTCAATATGTAAATATTTCAGTTAGGGCTGCACAATTAATTGAATTTCTAATCGCGATTATGATTATGGATGCCATGATTTCGTATTTGTGGTGCGATTACAACAAAAATACCCACTTACATTATTCTCTGTGCTTAAGAGGTGTGTTTAGAGCATGTTACGTTGTGAGAGGCGAATTACGACTACTTCAGAGTGCAAAAGGTCTAATTCAACACAAAAGGAACTACAAGTGACGCAAGTGTACGCTGATTGGTCGAATAAACGCAAAACACCAGCACCATCTTTAAAAAGCTATGTACACAGCCTATATATTTACTTCACGAACTAACTCTACAAACAACGGTGATAAATGGATCTCTCAAACTTACGCTGAGAAAATCCAGCAAGACTTTGAGCGGACCATGCGAAAGGAAACATAATTATGTATTTCTGCTCAGCTAGCGACATTGGGCATCAACCACATGGCAAAAGCTAATACTTTTTCATATACTATCTACTTTCTTTGTATAATAACGTATTAGACAGGACTGTTAAACAGATCATAAATTAATGAAGATGGAGAACGCAAGTGCTGTGTTCTCAGCGCCGTCAAAATAAAAGTCACAACAAGCGCTGTTTACACTTCAGAATTCCTACTGGCGGTGCGAATGCAACCAGGAAAATGGCCCTAGGGTTCTCTGGGAACCACCCTGGTGGCTATTTCCTAGAACTAAGTTCCTAGAACAATAGGGGCTTTTGCACCGAATAGTTATAGGAACTAACCACTAGGATAGTTCCCTGAGTACTAATTTCTCCCCCAGGCCATGTTCCTGGTTGCATTCGCACCGGGAATAGAAACTCTGAAGCGGCCGAGAGCGGCGTCTTTAAGCGCAGCATTTACAAACGCTAAAAACCGGTGGATGGAGGATCCGTGATCGGAGCTATGTTTATTGTGTGCTTTGGGTTTCATGATAATGGAGATGGAATGTAAACGCATAATTTACGCGACTGAAAGAACAAAAAGTGGGGCTAAGAGACAAAATCTTTTATGACAACTTTTAGTAATACATATCATCGAGGCTGAGAAAAGAACACAACACTGCAGACAACAGGTAAACGCCGTTATCGCTGTTTTCTATGTTCGTGAAGTAAATGTTTACTTGTGGGCGTTTGACATGCATTTGACCAGTCAACATACAATTACATCACTGATAGTTCCTATAGTGCTGGGTAAGACCCTACTCTAGGGGCTTTCGCACCGGAGAAACCTTTTCATAGTTCCTAGAACTATTGCCTGAAGTTCCCCGGATTTTGCAGGAACTAGGAACGATTTTAGTTCTAGGAACTCCTTTTTGGGAAACTAAATTAGCTCCTACTTTAGAGTAGGGTCTTACCCAGCACTATAGGAACTATCAATGACATAAGTGTATGCTGATTGGTCAAACGCATATCAAACACTGGCACCTGGCATTTTTAAAAAGCTGCGTAAGCATATTTACTTCACAAACATGGAAAACAGGGATAACAACACTGCAAACAACAGGTAAAATCCGTTCTTTTTTCTGCCTCTGCAATACTGTAGGTTGTCATAGGAGATGTTGTCTCTTGGCCTCACTTTTTGCTCTTTCAGTCACGTAGATTATGCGTAAATCCATCTGCGTTATCACGAAACCCACGACACACAACAAACACAGCGCCGATCACGGCATCCTTCATCCACCGTTTTTTAGCGTTTGTAAATGCTGCATGCTTAAAGACACCGCTTTCGGACGCTTCAGAGTTCCTATTCCTGGTGTGAATACAACCAGTAACATGGCCCGGGGGAGAAATTAGTTCCCAGGGAACTATCCTAGTGGCTGTTTCTTATTACTGAGTTCCTAGAACTATTCAGAGCGAAAGCCCCTTCTGAAGTAGGAGCTACTTTAGTTCCCCCAAAGGAGTTCTTGTGGTGCGAACATGCCAAAATCTGGGTACTCTAGCCAATGGTTCTAGGAACTATGAAAAGCTTCCTCCGGTGCGAAAGCCCCTAATATGGTGCGAAAGCCCCTATTATTATTGTTACATGTATATGTTTTACTTTTTTTTTATTATTATTTTATTATTTAAAGAAGAAACCAAATCAATGTATAGTTGACATTTGATGCTTAATGCTATAGAAAAGCAATCAAGAATTTTTAGGAAGAGTGTTTTCAGCTTCTTTTTAATTTTTACATAAAAATATGGCATGCAGTTGCTTCAAACAATGGTATAAAGCTATTCAAAACATCACTCAATGTAATTGTAATAATCATAATTAATAATCACAATTACAATTTCAAGGGAATGATCGACAATTAGGATTTTTGTCATAATCGTGCAGTCCTAATTTCAATAGATTATCACTGCTGGTTCAAAACAAGTTTAAATGGAGGTTTATGTAGTTCGAGGTTTAATTGCATTCAAATATGTAGAAGAAAAATAACAAGAATTTCAATGCAGAGTTACCTTGCAACATTGTAAAATTAGTTATCAAGGGTTTTTACTACTAGTGCAAAAAACATCATTCATCAAGTGTTATATATCAGAATTTGAATGATTGCATTCAGTCCAGTACCACTGATTGCCAGGTACCACCTACAGTAAAGTGCTTTGACTCAATTACAGGGAGAGCGCTTAGATCTAGTTTTATTTTAACCTTGAGATCATCCTAATTGCATATCTTTCTAAAGATATCCACAGTTTTTAATTAATCATTGGCATTTGAGATTTGGCCTTTGTGCTGTAAGTGGGCAGATAATCTCCTTGTTAGGTCATCTTCAGGACCCTATTGTTCTAGGGAATGTTCTGGAATGTTTGAAGCCGCTCTTTGTGTATCTATGGCATACTGGGTCTACAAACTCTCCCTGTGACACCAAGTAAGCAGTAACCATAGTGAGACAACTAAGCTTTGCAAACATCATGTCACCAAGGAGATGCGGAGAGATTTGCCTGCAGAAAATTCCAGCATCGTTTCTTTATGTGTTCTCCAGAGCTCTGAGGAATGAGCCAAGGTCATACTGTGCTCTTTGCTAACAGTCTAAGTGCTGAGCCACGTTTAGCTTCTCCAACAATGGTGAACATTGTGAGTGAAAGGTCATCATGCGTGATATGTGGGATTAGAAGCACATCTAGTCTCAATTGTCTGCAAACTAAGACATCTGCTGTTAGGGCTCGATTCACACATCATTCGTTTTCGGGACATTTTGTTCCTGTTCCACATGCCTGGTGTTGGGCAGCTAGTCGTGCCTAAAGTGGTAAAGAGGTCTGTAATTTGGCATAGTGAAAATGCTCTTAACATCTCAAAAAGTCATTTGTGTAAGTGATAGTACAGGTAATGGAGTAGATCTAATGAACTGTAACACGGTGTATACATTTCAGCGGGTTCATCCTGGAAGATTTTGTGTAGATGGGGTTGAGGTACACTGCTAATCAAAAGTTTGTTTCTTTTTGTTTTTTTAAAGAAATTAATACTTTTATTTAAAAAAGGTGACTTTTTTTTATAATAATTACAAAATATTTCTATTTCAAATACTGTTCTTTTGAACTTTCTATTCATCAAAGATTCCTGAAGAAATGTATCATGGCTTCCAAAAATATTAAGCAGCACAACTGTTTTCAACATTGATAATAAGAAATATTTCTTGAGCAGCAAATCAGCATATTAGAATGATTTCTGAAGGATCATGTGACACTGAAGACTGGAGTAATGATATATTGAAATAGGAAACAGTTATTTGAAATGGTAATAGTATTTCACAGTATTACTATTTTTACAGTATTTTTGATCAAATAAATGCTGCCTTGGTGAGACTTTGCTCAAAAACATTTTTAAAAAAGTCTTACCAACCCCAAACTGGAATATTTTTGGAATTTTTATTTCCTGGTTTATACTCTTAGAACCAGTGTTGGAAAGTTGCTTTTAAAAGTAATGCATTACAATATTGTGGTACTCCCAAGGTGGGTTACTTAGTTACTTTTTATGGAAAGTAATACGTTAGATTACTTTTGCGTTACTTTTTCTCACCTGGGCTGGGCTTACTGTTTTTTTTGTTTGTTTTTTTTAATAAGAAAAAAGTAATATTTTTGGTAAATGTAACACCAAAAATGAAGGCTGAAGGAAATGCAAATTCACGCCTGTACAGTAGAGGGCGCAGCTCAAACAAACCTTTCAGCTGTGCTGCCATTCTGGATCACAGAAGAAGAAAGTTCAACACTTTTTCTTCAGCAAAAAAAAAAAGAAATACAAATGTGATGTTTTACTAAAGTTATTTTTGCTTATTAGTACGGATAAATTGGATCATCGAAGGTCAGCAGCAGCTTAATAAAATGAGATTAAATACATAAAGTATATTTGAATTATATAACATTTAATTATTGCAGGTTTGCATTTCTTCATTTTTATTAATTTTGAGGAATACTGAATCTGTTTTTGTGCAAATGAGATGCGTAAATGCCTGCTCACATTTAGTCTAGAGCTACAATAAGCGTCATGTTCACACAGCGCACACAACACTTCTGCACTTATTTATGATTTCTCTCAACATGAGGACATTAAATGGGAAAATAAATTACCTATTTGAAAAGGTAACTCAGATATTTTATTGTAAATTTAAGAGTAATGCATTATTTGTTACTTGAAAGAGTAATCTAATTATGTTACTTGTAATGCGTTACCTCCTTGAAAGTGCTTGGAACATTCATTAACATTCCATTTTTAAGAAAAAATGAAAGTGAAGCATCAAGGCTCTCCGTAGCATGATTGGAAACCTTGTTTGGATTAAAATTCCACTTAGTATTAAATGCTGTTCATGTGATGCCATATGCAGCGGGCTGAGCAGATTGCTCGCTGTTTTTCTTCCTAATTGAGATTTAAAGTTCGCCAGATATGTTTTTCAGACCGCAGATGTCCAATAACTGAATAAGTGGTTTGTAAATTTGGCCCAGCTAATATTAATCAGAAGGATTATTTCCATTTTAATGCATTTGCTGATGCTGCTGTTTTCTTGTGTGTTTTATTTCCTCTAGCTTAACCACTAACGTCCTGAACAGGATTTGCGGTCCGTCAATGAGGAACTACAGGCTCATCTTCTGCCACAACCTGAAGCAACCATAGATGAATATTTCCTTTACTACTAGTGAGTGGAGCAGGAGATAAAGTGAACTTCTGGGAGTTTGTACAACAAGGTGAGCCTGCTGTGACAAGAAGTCTATTCGTATCACAACTGTCTTGTGAAATTCTTCTCTATGTAGTTGTAATTAAAACTAAAATGATGTGAGACCAGCTGCTGTTGTCATGAAGACATCAGCTGTCTTCACAGATCACGTTCAGATTGTGTGCATTTCTAAACATACTAAACACTAATCAGATCCAGTCGCAGATTTTTTTATCCCCTTTACAAAATTAACAGCTTGTGCACTGTGACAGTATGGTTTGTGACTGCATTTGCATGTTGAACGAGATGGCAGCCACCTGCTACCATCATCAGAATCGGCGTGCCGCATCTGACGATCTTTGCACATGACAGTCGCTCTACTTGCGTACGCTCTCCTCATCTCTACGCTCACACATGATAAGAAGCATCTCTTCCGTGATGGGAGAGGTCCCGCTCCAATTTTCAGCTTGTTTTGCTCTTGTTGTCCGGAGTTTGTTGTTCGAGCCCACGCCCCACCCATGATAGCGTGTTTGTACAGGGAGGCGACAAGTTGGCCAGCCAACGTGACCTTGTTCTCCCCATCTCTGTGTGCAGACGGACTGAAGCAGCCAGGCTGTGGAGGCGATGAGGAAGAGCCTCTCTACTTCCCTCAGCGACTCCCTCAGCACGGCCAGAGTGTTTGGGATCCCCCTGGAGGAGGTGCAGCACAGTGGGCAACCAGGACATGAGGTCCCCCTACTGGTCAGGAGCATCGTAGAGTACATTGAAGAGCACGGTGAGTGAGGGGAGACCCTGATGATTTATGCTGCTTTCTTTCTGTCCTTTATTTATTTGTTTTTAGCTGTAGTCAATAGCAGCGTTATAGCAACCGACCCTCCAGGGATAAGAACAAATTGAATCATATTTGCTATTTGAATCATGGTTTTATGACATTTTTGACCCATTTAGACAAAAACATTAAAAAAAGTTAACATTTAGGAAAGATATATATTTACACACACACGCACACAAATATATATGTTATAAAATATATATGTAAATGTATGTTCAGCTGTGGCTTGAAATGTAGATGACAATATCCAGAGAGTTGGAAATTATTGTGCTTTTCAAACAACATTATGCTGTCGTGATTCTTTTACAATCACATTTAATTGTCATTCCATAATTTAGGTAATTTTTAACTTTAGTAGCATCATAACTACTGAATTTCAAATATACATTACCATTCAAAAATTTAGCCTCATTAAGTAATTCATTAAATTAGTACTTAGTAATTTAGTAAATTAGTACTCTTATTCAGAAACAATGCTTAAAATTGATCAAAAGTGACAGTAAAGACAGTTATAATGTTAGAAAAGATTTTTGTTTCAAATAAATGCTGTTCTTTTGAACTTTCTATTCATCAAATGTATCATAGTTTCTACTCTTTTCCACATTGATAATAATCAAAAATGTTGTTTTGAGCAGCAAATCATCATATTAGAATGATTTCTTAAGGATCATGTGACACTGAAGACTGGAGTAATGATGCTGAAAATTCAGCTTTGATCAAAGGAATAAATTACATTTTAAAAGATATTAAAATAGAAAGCAAATTAAAATTAAAATAATTCGCACTATTACTGTTTTACTGTATTTTTATCACATTAATGCAACCTTGGTGAGCAGAAGAGACTTCTTTCAAAGACACTTACAACATTCAACAAACTTTTAAATGGTAGTATAATTGATATGATATGGTATGAGTATAAAGGATCAAAAAAAAGAATCTTAATAAGATTAAACTGATAAATAATAAACCTATGTGGATAGATTCTACATAAATGTTGTAACAACTCCTTTTTATATTTCTCTTAGAAGCAGAGCTTGAAGTTTTCATCTGATAAAGCCAAAAATGTTGTTTGTTCTGTATGATAGGAGTGGCCTCTCTGAACTCCCTGATAAAAGATGTACTTCCTTTTATTTTGCAATAATACAGTCAAAAGTGAAAAGAGGAACATTATTCAGCCTGGAGCATTTATAATGACAGGATGTCATTACAGCCTTTCACCTAATAATTAACATCTGCATGTAGGTATATAAATGCCAAGTCTTTTACGTTTTACTGTTTTTCAACTACTGGTATCAAAGTGCTCACACATCAAGCAGACTGTGAATATATTTGTAATTATTATTATTTTTATTTTTTTTGCCTTTTAAAGACATTGAGGACGGTAGCCTAATGTTTAAACTCTAGCACAGGCAGGATGTTGAAAATATGTTGGCAGGGTTGTTAAGTCCTTGAAAGGGGTTTAGCTGCCGCTGTTGTTTCCAAACACCAGCTCTTCCTCTGTGAGTTCAGCATACTGGCATTTCTCCTCCACTTTTTCATTTTGGAAGGATGTTTTTGTTCTGAGGCTAATTTAGACATAACAGTGAGCGACGGCGGTGGCTTCCCCTTATGCGGAGTAGACTCTTATATACACACACAGAGCTCCAGGGATGGGAACTGAGACAGACCAGCTAATGCTTATTTGCCAGTGGAGCTTTTAGGAAGCTTCTGATCTGATCTGGCAAAAATCTGCAGTTTGTTTTACAAGTGCTTTAGTCAAGAAGTCAGCTGTAAAAAAAGATCCATTATTGGTTTTTATTCAAACATTTGGGCTGAAGAATGTAAACTAGTTCTGTGTGTGTGTGTATATATATTTATGTATATATAATATGCCATGGTTATTTTTAAAAAGCAGGACTGTTTCATTAGCTCATAGATGGCAGACAGAGAACGTAGCTGATGTTATCATGCGAACAGATCTGACTAAAGGGATTACGAGTTTAACAAGCAACTGCTCCGCTTAGTCAGCTGCTCTGTGCAGTGATTCAGCAATAAGAGTCTCTTCTGTGAGATATTTGTATACATTGTTCTGTGAGCATGTTTCTCTTAGTGATGTGTGTGTTTGTGTTTTGTAGGAGAGCTGCACCTGGGTCTGTTTCTAGTCAATGGGAACGCAGAACGCGTGGAATGGCTCAGGCAGCGCTACGACAGCGGCGTTGAAGTGAATCTGGAGAAAGAGGCCGACCTGGCGTCTGCCGTCAGCTTGCTACGCCTCTTCCTGCAGGAGCTCCCCGAGCCCGTCATCCCTGCAGGCTTACAGGCTCAAATCATGCAGCTCTATCAAGGTGGGTGAAGCTAATTCATTAACGAAAAGTATGAAAAAAAAAGTTCGTCAACAACCTTTTTTTTTTTTCATGACTAACATGAGACGATGACAAGACGACACTAAGGTCATTAAACGATAACTGTGACTATATTAACATGCTAAATCGTAGACGAAAAAAGACGAGACGAAACGTTGTTAAAAAATAACTTTACCAAAAGAGAAAATATGCTGTGCAAGCCTCTACTATGAGCTTTCATACCTGCGGTTGCCAGGTGTCACGAATTTAAGTACCCCAATCAGAGCTTTTCTGTTAAAAAGAAACATTTCTTTCTGGTGTTTTACTTAATATTTGCTATCCGGCAACCATGCGCACACGCCCTCTCTACACTGCAGAAGCGCCGCCGATGATGATGTGAAAACACAGACAAACAAGTAAGCTGGAGTTCAGCAATTTTCATTAAGATATTCTGCTTAAATTGAAATGTGTCGTTCAGTCAGTCTGTGTTCCTTCACGAGCCGCTTGCTCTGTTTACCAAATCTGCAATCAAAATCTGCGACTAAATCTGCAATCAAATCTTCTCAGTGATGAACTGTAATAAATCCAAACATGGATCTTGACTATATTTGCAATTGTTGATGCTGAATAAATGACCTTACGCAACGTCTGTGTGACAATGCAGTCTTTTATGCTGTTGTTTTAATAGAAAAACATTAATGTAATTTGGAATTATTGGAATTACTAGGTTTTAATAAAACCTGTTTTGCCTGTTTTCATAATGTAGAGAATGTTAATTTATATGATAAATAGCCTGTAATAAGTCAGATGAAGTAAAATAAACCATGCGTACAAGTTGACATTCTGTTGATTTGTGCTTATGTGAAAGAGTGCAATAATTGACATTTGACTTGACATTTGATATTCAAAAGTGCTTTGATCTGCCGGCATTGACACTATTCTTTAAGAGCTGCTGTGCAGCCAAAATTATATACCAGTTATCAATGTGAAGCTGCTTTGACACAATCTGCATTGTAAAAAGCGCTATATAAATAAAGGTGACTTGACTTGACTTGAATTCTAATAAAATGTAAAAATAAGTTTCTTAAATGACAAGTCGTTGCAATTATAATTTTGAGCAAAATAATCATGATTATCAATTTAACCATTATACAGCATGATAAAAATGCAACTGTTTTCATTGTCTAAAACTAGACTAAAATGACATTTAGTCGACTAAAAACATGAGAAGGTTGACTAATTATGATGACAGCTAAAAAGTACATTTGCCACAGGACTAAAACTAAGACTAAATTTAAAAAATAGCTAACAAAATTAACTAGAAAATATAAAATAGTTCACACGAATCCGAGGAAACGACTAAAAACGCTTTATTTTGCTGCTAGGCCAGTAGTTGGCGATGTCACTTTGTAAAGAAACACTACACGCCTATTGACCGAACACATAATACGCATATCGATGCCATCACCGTTTTCACAAATAAACGTTTTTGTAGTTTACATGGAGATGATGATGATGATGTTTTCAAAAGTTTGCATTTTTAGGTTAATGCTGTTGTCGTGTAAATGAACGGCCAAAACGCATAAAAAGTTTTTGGTTGAAAACGGTGTTGTTTAAACGGCCCCTGAAATAAAATGCCTCTTTTTACCTTGTGAAATATTCTGGCAACTTGGAAAAACTTCTAATATAATTGCATCATCAAAGCACAGCTGTTCTTTCACACCTTTACATCAGCCAGCTCGCTATCCTCCTACCTTCACATCATTGTAATAACTGCACGTCCCTCTGAACTTTCCCCTCATTACGACCACTGATTTGTTTGCTCTGTTACAGACTACAGCAGTGAGGAAGAGCTGGGCAGAAACATGAAGTACTTTCTTCAACAGCTGCCGCAGGTCAATTACAGCTTGCTCCGCTTCTTGTGCCGATTTCTGTCTGGTGTGGCGTCTCTTCAGGAAGAGAGCTGGAGCATAGGAGCTCTCGCCGCTGTCTTCGGGCCAGACGTTTTCCAGTAAGATGCTTTTGCAATTCCTGACAATTTATGTTCGCTACCTTGCTTGCAAAATAAAAAAGTCATGTTGGAAGAGAAAACATTAATTTTTTCCAGTACAACACATTCTGTCTTGCGTAGGCCCACACAGAAACATTTTCACAGTTTCGATTGTGTGGGAAAATGTTCCATATGGTGAAATGATAAACAGAGCCGAGACAAATTTAAATGGTAGGGTAGATTGTGTATAGATGACGACTGATCAATTCTGCTGAGATCTGTGCAAAAATGATAGCTGAAATGTCATTTCTGCAGTATTAATGTCATCAAACTGAAATGTTATTGTTTTGAAACTGCTTCCTGGACACTCCCCTCCTGTTTGCCATATGTCGATCAGACAGATAGTCCTGCCCCGTACTCGCACCAATGATTAAGCCAATGTTTTAAGAGTCAGGCTGCTTGGATGCTTAAACAAACGGAGCAATGTTTCAATAGCACCACAGAGTCATTGTCTGCACTGTTGAGTAATTCAGTCTGCATTAAGCTGATATAGAATAAAGTATTTTAACATCGGAAAATGACACACTTCAACTTTTTAATGATTCCTGTCCTCTACGTTCTGCAGTTTAGACACAGATGTGGAGGATCTGAAAGAGCAGGAGTCAGTCAGTCGTATTCTGGCAGAACTGCTGGAGAACCAGGAGGAATTCTTTGACTCGGAAGAGGACGACGACATCTCCAACACCAATGACTACAGCTCCATTAATGACCAGGTGAACTTTCTTGCAGCTGTGCTGATAATGCTATTATTGAAAGTAGTGTTCTATCTGTATTCATACTGTGAAAATTTGTTATTTAGTCTTGAAAAGTTACTGATAGAGATGCACCAAATGATCACTGATATTGTAAATCACTGCATGCATCACACATATATAGACACTAATAATAAATTAGTTTTTTTTATGAGTGCTCCGCTTATGACAGCTGCCACTGATGTTAATTGTTGTATTCAGATGTTTATTGCCTGTTAATTTTAAAAACAAATGTATGAAATGTGTATAATTTGTAGCATGACCACTTTCAAATTTAATTATAGTAATTCGGCTGAAGTGCTGTCCAATTAGACAAAGATGCAAACGAAACTGCAAACAGATGTAGCAGTGAATTAAACAACAAACAAATTTGTGACAGTAAATCTGAATAATATCACTGAGATGTATTGTAAAGGCTTTATTAATAGTGGTTTGTTTTACTTAAATTGGTAGTTCACCCAAAAAAAGAAATTTCTGTCATTAATTACTCACCCTTATGTCATCCCACACCCTTAAGACCTTCAGAACACAAATTAAGATATTTTTGATAAAATCCGATAGCTCAGTGAGGCCTCCATTTCCAGCAAGCAATTAACACTTTCAATGCCCAGAAAGCTACTAAAGACATATTTAAAACAGTTCATGTGACTATAGTGGTTCAACATTAATGTTATGAAGCAATGAGAATACTTTTTGTGCACCAAAAAACAAAAATAACGACTTTATTCAACAATATTTAGTGATGGGTGATTTCAAAACAAGAAGCTTCGAAGCTTTACGAATCTTTTGTTCCGAATCAGTGGTTCGGAGCGTGTATCAAACTGCCAAAGTCACGCCCCCCAGTGGTGAACCATTGAAATTTCGAAACACTTATGACGTAATGTTTACTGAAATCACGTGACTTTCATGCTCCAAACCACTGATTCGAAACAAAAGATTCGTAAAGCTTCGAAGCTTCATGAAGCAGTGTTTTGAAATCGGCTCATCACTAGATATTGTTGAATAAAGACGTTATTTCGTTTTTTTGGTGCACAAAAAGTATTCTCTTCGCTTCATAACATTAAGGTTGAACCACTGTAGTCACATGAACTGTTTTAAATACATCTTTAGTAGCTTTCTGGGCATCTGAAAGTGTTAATTATCTTGCTGGCAATGCAGGCCTCACTGAGCCATCGGATTTTATCAAAAATATCTTAATTTGTCTTCCGAAGATGAACAAAGTTCTTACGGGTGTGGAACGACGTGAGGGTGAGTAATTAGTGACACAACTTTAATTTTTGAACCCTAAAAACCCTAAAAAGTGTAAACAAATGGCAGATGCTGATAATTATCTGGAGCTAGTATTTGATAAAGTGAGGTGTGTGTTATACTGGATCTATCGGTGTTTATTCTTTGCCAGTATTACAATATCACAACGATTTTTGAGAGTGATGACAAAATATACCCATAATTGTTGACATTTCACAAATTGTGCTTTGTAAAATGATAAAGGGTCTCTTAGAAATATATTGATGATTGGATCAAATTTCAGTCATCAGCCTCATATTTCTTGATCAGTGTGCCACATTATAAATGCCGCTTTGAGGGCAATATTTGTGTTCTAGATCAATGGGATTAGTGTAAGTCAGTATTAGCTTTGTTCCTCATGAAGTACTTGGCCAAACCTTGCAAATGCGATATTGTGATTTGAGTTTTGAAAGACGATTATATACTTATGCTTTGTGTTTGTTTGAAGCATGTAAACTGTGTGCCACCCGCCCCGATTCCAGATGGAGGCAGCGCTTTACACGGCTTTACACAGGCAGATGTGTATCAGAAAAAAGAGGAGCAGTGTTAGAGGGTTATTATGCCTGCAGTGTTATGTAATACACTAAAAGTCATCCAAAGGCGTGTCTCCTCTGTTCAGTATGTCTGTGAGTGTGTTTACAGACTTCAGGTTCCCTCACACCAAAGGAACGACTATGATTTGTAGGGCTGTCACCAACGATTATTTTGGTAATTAAGTAATTGGTCAGTTATTTTCATGTGATGTTTTTTGTGGTAATAAAAATAAACATAAGCAAACAATAGCCTTTAAAATGACTTAAAATACGTAAATAACAACAATGAGCCATTTGGTATCAAAAGTATCAAAAGCAAGTATTCGCGACGAATAGTTTGCATATTTAGAAAGCTATTGATTGTTGTATTCTCCTGTGTTGGCGTAGGTTTATAAATGATTTACCTTGTAAATCTGATGTTATGGTGCACGTTGCGTTCCTAGACGAACGTTATAAGCAATCCAAACTCACAGCATATGCAGAGATGGAGTTTGAGACGCTCCACACATGTAAATGATAACAGTTCATGTGGAGCAGCATTTATCGTGAACAGAGCCGCTCTGAGACGCATGTGACCTACACGGTATCTAAATAAAGCACATATATATGCCCTGCGGGTTTAATATATTTAATTGAGTCTTTGTGAATTCACAATAGCACTTCATACATCGTGCAGCTTCAGAAAACAGTCTAATAATGCGGTTCATGGATTCGCATCCTTGGAATGCACCACTTCCGTTTTTTTCCTGGTTACTCGACACGGTCAAATTGAAATAGAGGATTTTTTTTAAATCAAGTACTCAAATTTAATCAAGGAATCATGACAGCCATAGTGATTTGTTTTCTTTGAAAGTGCAGATTGTTTTAAATCTCATTTGTGTGACATTCTACATCCTTTTTAAGGACCTCAAGAATTCTGACCTCACAAGACTTTACATATCTGCTTTCTTCATATATACAGGAAATAGGACTGTAAATTCTTTCCATGAGATTTATCCTTCATGCTTGCTTGCTTGCGACTGTCAGAAAAAGAGGAAACAGCCATTTTGTAGAAGACAATACTAACTACAGTTATATAACTAACTACAGTTACATAACTGAGTGATGTAAGTTTGGTACCGGCACCTGTGCTGGTCTCTAGGGATGTCTCGTTTTCATAACAAGCAGAATTATACAGTCTTCACAGGTTAATCTAAAAGACAACCTGGTGAGCTGCCTAGCTGTCTAATCTCTACATAGACAGCTGCCTTTAAGGCAACATCCTAACCATCATTGAACTGATTTGAAATGCTTTACATAAATACAGTATAGCTCATAACTTATGACATATTTTGTAAAATAATGCATTTTAAATGAGGTCCAGCTCACACAGAAGTCATTTTAAAACAACAACACAGCAAATTTGCATGATTTGAAAATGAAAGTCCAGATAGCTTGAATTCCTAATGAAATTCCTAGATTTTACCCATGAAAATTTGCTGAACAACAATAAATGTGAACGCACCATTAGCACCAATGTTCTGGACCAACGTTTTATAACAGTGATGACTTAAAATACTCTCTAGTGTGTAATGGTTCAAATTACTCACGGTTCAGTTTTCATCATGGTTTTAGGGTCACAGTTTCAGTACGGTTCTGTATGTGCTATGTTCAGGGGAAAAAAAGGACTACTGTCAAATAAAAATAAAGAAAATAAGAACAAATGATCAAACTACAAGCAACAGCACAAATAAATACAGTAGAGCAAAGATACAAATAAAATAAACTGCTTTTCAGGTTATTTAGGTATCTAACAGTAGTTTTCAGGTACAGAAAATGAATAAAATAATCAAATATAAAATAGCTGCATATTATCTTCATGGTATGAATTAAATAAAGATTAATCTTTATTGAAGTTACAAAAGCTATTCAGTCAAGAGCAGTGAGTCATTTCCCTGTCTTTTGTTGTTTGATTAAACACAAACAGCAGGAATATTAGGCTGCTGTCACTTTAAGACATAACGCACGGATCCAATATACTGATACTGATGCACATGCGCTCTTTCTCGATTGTTTACGTTCACTTAAAGGAATAGTTCACTTCAGAATTACAATTTTCTGATAATTTACTCACCCCCAGGTCATCCAAGATGTTTGTCTTTCTTTCTTCAGTCGAAAAGAAATGCAATATTTTTAAGGAAAACATTGCAGGAATTTTCTCCATATAGTGAACTTCAATGGCTACCAACGGGTTGAAGGTCCAAACTGCAGTTTAAATGCAGCTTCAAAGGGCTCTACACGATCCCAGACGAGGAATAAGGGTCTTATCTATAGTGAAACTATCAGTCATTTTCTAAAAAAAAAAATGAAAACGTGTATACTTTTTAACCACAAATGCTTGTCTACGCATTACGTAATCACGTTGGAAAGGTCACGCGTGATGTAGCCGGAATACCAAGCAGGTGTTCACAAAGTGAATGTATCAAACTGCCTTAACAAAAAAAGGTAAAACAACTATGTTGGATGATTTTGAAGTTGGACGCCTCTCGGTGCAGGCTTCGGAAGACTGCACACAGTTCTCTTTGGCGCCTTGCACTTGAATGTTTAAATTGGCAAGGCTTAGAGGAATGCGTATCCATCAACAGAGACATACATTAGCCAAACTCTGTCTGGCTATTTTACTTGTTATTTTCAACAAACCGATATGCGTCGTCAGATTAAGATGAACCGCGGTGCAAGTATGTGCTGAACCGTGAACGGTATGGTTCATTTTTTTATTTACACCCCTACTAGGTAAGATCATTGAGAGCTCTAGTCTCCTTGTAGCTGAGTCACATTCTCCCTTGAAGCATAGATCAGTTTGAAACAGAAGATCTTATGTGCTTCAGTCGGTTCCTCTCCAGACATGCTTGGAGGTACTAGACGTTTCAGACATCCCACTGCTGAGAAGGTCCTCCCTACTGTAAAAGACAGCTTGGGAAGCATAAGAAACAGAAGGGGCAGAAAACAAATTTGAGCAGCAGGGGGAAGATCCTGGTTGACCTATCTGGATTCAGGCCAGTGCTTAAGGAGCTGGCATATGCTGAAATGAATATGGGCATAAATCACAGATTTATTTCTAAGGGTGTCTCACTTGAGAGGCTCCCACTCTCTGATCACATGTCTCACTCATGGCTCACTGAGAGTAGACGGTGCTGATTTGTGTAAATGTTTGGCGCTTGTCAAGGCTGGCGTGCATTAGGTTTGATTAAAGCACTTGGGCTTAGCAGGGTTTGTTACATAAGTTGGTTATGTGCCTAAGATTAAGTAATTTTGATGATTGCGTATTATTTAAGAGATGTATCATGTGAGGAGGAGAATGACTTATAACCAACTATGACTGGTGATTGACCGTGCCCTAATCTCACTTGCAACACTGGTGACTGGCCTTTTTTTCTTCAAACTACTGTTTCTGCCAAGTGTTCGGACATGTTGTGGACAGACACAAAAATAAAGCAGGTCACTGTGCAACACATCCACCCAGTTGCTGAGCCTGTTTTTCTGATCCTCAGAGGCTGTGAGATGTTTTCTCCGTTTGTGTGGGTTGTTTTTCCTATTTGGTTTGTGTGTGCGCTTGAAAGCATTTTTACTAATTAATGAAGAGCGCCTTTAATTAGATTCTCAGTCAGCTCTCTGCTGTTGGTTTTTGTATGCAGATGTTGTTGTGTAATATGAAGACCGCACATTAACAAAGCCTCTGAGGCCAAACAAAGGCTGAGTTTCTGCATGCTTCATCTTCTTGGAGGTATTAAAACATCATGGATGAAACCGAGAGGATGTTTTCCCCCACCCTGGCCGCAGCATCCATACTTAAGTCTACATGGTTGTGTTTTCAGGGCTCCAGACTGCGACCAAATGGTCGTATTTTGCTGCCACAATGCACAACTGATAAGAGCTGCCATTTCATATGAGAAACATCAAACGCCAAACAAAAGTGAAACGAATCGGCGCTACTCGTTTGAGCTGTACAGCGTGGACATTTATCAACACTGAGCAATAATAGACAAAGCAGCGTGAGCCGATCTTGATCACATGACACTGGTTACTACACACCACTAAGGGATCCAGTGGGAAAAATTAAATAACATTGCTGCGAGATCTAGTAGGAAGCATTCAAATTCAGAACAGAATTCTCTGCTTTAGACCACAGATATCAGATCAAATAGCGCTGATATGGAAACCAGGAGAAACACTGTGCCACGAACGAACTAGTGCTCTCCAGTCCACAAATCACCATGGATTTAATGTAGTAACGCTTACAGAAAACATGGTATTGTGGCAGAAATACTCGAATGCAAACTTTTGAGAGTGAAATTCAAACACTTTTCAAGGACTTTTTAAAGTGCTTCACACTTTTTCCAGCACTTAAGAGCTCTAAATATTATCCAATTTTAATGTTATTTTTAATGTGATTATTTGTAAAACTAAAAGTTTAAAGATGAAGGAAAACTAACACTTCTAAGCAAATTTTTTTTTTTTAAAAGACATGAAATTACCACTAGATTGTGGCAGAGGAGCACTTATTGACTCCCTAATATATGGAAAAGTAGGAAAAATCTCATGAAAAACAAAAACTTTTTCAAATCGAAAGAAAGTAAAGCGCGCTGCTTTTATAATCACTGAAGCTGTCGGTCAGTTCAGTATGGTATTTAATAAGAGTAGAATACTTAAATTTTTCCCAAAAAAAAAAAAAAAAAAGATTTTTGCACGTTACTGTTAATAAGTTAATTTTATCTGCATCTCAATTCAAGCTCAGTGCTTTACTGTCAAATTTCCAATGAATAAACATGTAATATTATTAGTAGCTGCACTTATTAATGCAAAACAATAGTAATATGATTAAATTACCTTTTATGATAAAAAAAACCCAATGCCACTGCTCTCAAATGTTAGTCTGGAGCCCTGGTTTTGACAGCAGAAGATAATAATGAAGACTGTGTTCAGCAGGGACCATTTGAGTCACTCAGTATTTTTTTACATTTACCTAGTCTTTCCACTGCAAGACTGATACAAACAACACAGGAGTTCTTTTCATCTGTCACGTTTTGCATTGCTGAATTTATTATAACACCTCAATTACCATGATTAACGCTTTTGTGCCTTTTGTTCATCAGTCCACAAATTCATGCTGGATCTTTACACAGAGGCAGCTCAGTGAGAAAAATTTGCATTGCCATTTTCTGAATTGAAAGCAGATGAAATCAAATGGTGTGGTCCCTAAAGATACACACCTCTAAGATATACAGTACTTTAGATATAAAGTCTTGATTTCAATGATAAAAGAATAAAATTTCAGAGTCTTGGGCTTGTCCAAAAGACAATCGAGAGGGAACGGTGGCTGTAGGCATATAGAGATGTGTGAAAATACAGTCATCCTCCGAGCCTTCGGCAGCCATTCTGCACACTGCATATGACTCATATCTGCATGGCCACTGAACAGCAGCCCCACTCGGCCAATCAGATGTAGAGGGAAATGGTTGCTATGGCAACATGGCAGCGATACTGCAGCAGATGCAGAGTGCATTTGATCATGTGCTAGTGCCAAAGTTTGTCTGTTGGGTAGGTTTACACATGGATGTGTAGCGCTGAACAACATGTGCCATGGTTTGAATTCCTCTAGCTGACTGTTGGCACATTTTTGCATTATATATCTCTCTCATGTCTTCAGGAAAACCACATTAGTAATACAAACAAGCACTCAGATACAGAAATATAAGGGGATGTGGTCATATAACATAAATAACTTATTTCAGGTGCAGTAATGCACCGGATGAATTCATTCTCATATTAGCTTTTAGCTTGTTACATAGCACTTAAGTCTAGGGTCCAATTCTTACTATTAATTTGTAGCTCATTAGCTTGCATATTGGCTGTTTATTAGTACTTATAAAGCACATATTATTCTGCATGATCATGTTCTACATCCCTTAATCCTACCCAATACCTAAACTTAACAACTACCTTACTAACTATTAATAAGCACTAATTAGGAGTTCATTGAGGCAAAAGTCATAGTTAATAGTCAGAATAGTGAGAACTGGGCCCTTACATACAGTGTGACAAAAAATTTTTTTTAAAAATGAACATGGCAGCATTACATAACATCCTGTGGTAATCACCAGCGTATGTGTGATTTCATGAGTCAACAGTTGCATCCACAGCATGCGTGTGATCTCATATGCAGGCGTTTAAATTAGGCATCCTGCAGATAATCAGCATAGGTTGTGGGAGCGTAAGATGTCGACATGTAATATAATACTTACGTTGAATTAGAAATAAATGCTGCTGAATTAGTGGCAACAGGCCTACGGTATTCAAATTTCCCTCTCTCTCACCCCTACAGATCACTGAGCTCCTGGAGGAAGAGAAGTTGGAAGCGTGCGAGGAGCTCCCGCGGGACGGAGAGGATGGTCCCTCCTCCCTGTCCCCTAATCATGCCCACGTCGGCCCCTCCTCCAGGTAAATGCAAGCCCAGTTTTAGAAACGTCTTCATCTGGGATCTGTCCAGCCTGTGCTGTGGTCCCTCTCAGGCATCTCCCTTTGAAATTTAATATGAGCATGTATATGTGTGTGTAGGTATATATATATATGTAAGGGTACAGTAACAAAAGTACCCATCACACTCCTCTTAATGACATGTTTTTGCACTTGAATGTTTTTCAATCAGGAATTTTGGGGCCGATCACTGGAAGCAGTATTGAGCAATACGATCACCGATACTGATCACAGAAATAAATAATATTATTCTTAACACAGTGTATTTTAAGTATAAAAGATATGAGAAAGAGATGAGAAAGAATCATGAATTGACAACTATTTATTGGTAAGCAACATGTGCAACATATTTAATTCCCTCTCTTGGGATTGAATTAGGAAAAGTTTAGAGCTCAAACAAATATAACATTCCTGTGAACAGAAAGTAATCAAATATAAAACAACACGGCATAGTCTTCACTGTATAAATTAAATATAGATTAATCTTACTAAATCCATTCAAGAGTAATGAGTGATTTTCTCTGTCTTTTCTTGTTTGATTAAAGGGTTAGTTCACCCAAAAATGAAAATAATGTCATTAATTACTCACCCTCATGCCGTTCCACACCCGTAAGACCTTCGATAATCTTCGGAACGCAAATTAAGATATTTTTGATGAAATCCGATGGCTCAGTGTGGCCTGCATAGCCAGCAATGACATTTCCTCTCTCAAGATCCATTAATGTACTAAAAACATATTTAAATCAGTTCATGTGAGTACAGTGGTTCAATATTAATATTATAAAGCGACAAGAATATTTTTTGTGCACCAAAAAAAATAAAACAATAACGACTTACATAGTGACGGCCGATTTCAAAACACTGCTTCAGGAAGCTTCGGAGCGTTATGAATCTTTTGTGTCGGGTGAACTAACCCTTTAATGACACAGACGGCAGCAGAAATATTAGGCTGCTGTCACTTTAAGACCGAATGCATGGATCCAATATGCTGATACACATGCAACTTATTTCCCAACTGTTTGTTCACTTAACACACAGCAGACAGTGTTTAAGTAAATACTTACCAAGCCAGGCATTTTGACATATTTCTCTGTGTATTTGATCTTTTAGGCTCAAACCCAAAGCTCAAAGTTTTAATAACACTTATTGAGCACATCTTGCAGTTTAGCAACAGTAGACTGCATTTTACAACAATTACTGATCCAGCTGATTTGCACATTGATTTTGGGCTTTTATGGTGGAACGAAAGCACATCGCTGTGAAGGAAAGAAATGCACTAAAATATCACAGCCCTAGTTTCTTGCTGTCATTGCTGTAGGCTTGCTGTCGTTTGAATGTCTCCACTCTTCGCAAAGACGTTGCAAATTTATTGTCCTTTTCAGACACCTGAATAGTTACAATTTAAAACATATTGGGGGGCACCTAACCCCCAATCACTCCCTAGGCGCCTCAGCAAAATGGCTGCCCACTGCTCCGGGTGTGTGTGCTCTAACTTGAATGGGTTAAATGCAGAGGACAAATTCTGAGTATGGGTTACTATATTTGGCCTTCACATGTCACTTTCACTTTCATTCTAGTGAAACAGAAACTGTTTACACAGTTCCCATAAGCAAATAATTCACTGATTAATATTTACATATTATTAAAATATTTACAGTGAATTATATGAATTTTCTAGGCTGTATTTCACTATTTATAGTTGTTTTTACTGTGAATTTATCTGTTTGAGCTTAATTCTTTACAAAAAATGGGAGTTTTAAATTAATGAACAATGTTTATGTGCCATAAAAATGTGGCTCTAGTTAAATTATAAATTGCATCCTCAGATAGTTAATGGTTATATTTAAATAGATATTTTCCACTTCAGTAGCTTCAGTAAATTGAGCTACTTTTTGTTTGTAAGTTGTAGATCAGCTAGTTACTTTCCCTGAAGAGTAGCTTGACTGTAGCTGAACTGCTCTAAATTATGAATAGCTTGTATCTTCCTCAACCCTTTATCTATGTGCGTGGCTGGTCTGGTGTCTCCTCTCTGTCAAAGTTTCTGTGATCTCCATCAGCCTGCTGCGTTGAGACCCGTAACTGACCTATCAGCCAGCCGTCTGAGCCTTGATCTCTCTTGGCCTTTGTTCCTCTGCACACTTTCAGTGGGTGACTTCAAATTCCACTGCCCTAAATGTCAGACGGCCTTATACCTTGATGTCATGTTATAAAACTGGTACTTCAGAGCCATATCAAGTCAATGAGCCTGGCATCTTTTTTTATGTGTAGCTGTTTTTTTTTAGATGTGCTCTAGATTTTAAACATAGTATGTAAGGGTGTGGAAAGTATAATTAATGGCTGTCATTAACCTGTACCTCTTGCCATGAGACATTAGGCAGTCTGCCAAGAGGTGTCTGGTAAGGTAACACAAAATGGATTGGTAGCTTGTCTCTGTCTGACACAAGCTAAATTGGATAGATGTTTTCGTTTAAGACTAAATGGATAGAATGTCAGAATCAGAATAAGTTTTATTGCAGAGTATGTTTACAAATACAAGGAATTCTCCATATTTGAATGTGAAACATTGGTAACTCAAATCATTGATAATAAGGGAATGTTTGGCTCAGTCATTTCTTGTTTAAGGTGATTAAATGCTTTAACCTTTAATCCTAATAAACAGACGGCCATGAGAGTTGCCATGTGTCAAAACAACATGCGCAGTTGAGAAATCCTTGACATTGCTGAAGCGAGACAAAGACTTGTAATTTGTGGAAGGAATGCAAGAAATGTTTGATTTGTTTTGGCTCAGTTGCTGTCATTGTTTTTTTTGTTTGTTTTTTCTTGACCGCTCCCTTTAAAGGTTTTTAGAAGTTAATGATATGAATCACTCATAGGCATGACATGCACCACAGTAAAACAAGAACCATTAATCATAATTGATTGATGATTGTGACATTTGACATATTGCTAAGCTAACAACATGACACTCTAATGAGCGATTTAAAAAATACAATCCACTCCTAAATATGTGGTGAATACAGTCTTTGTTTTTATTTATATTTAAAACTAGGTCAATACTTAAAAAGGAAGAAATCATAATAATATGTTGATTTGGTGCTCAAGAAACATTTATGATTATCCTTATGATTATTATCCTTTATGATTATCAACATTTTTAGGATTCTTTGATTAACAGAAAGTTCCAAAGAACAGAATTCATAATGAAAGAATGAACTTTTGTAACAATGTAAAAGTCTTTTTGTCACTTTTGAACAATATAATGCATTCTTGTTGAATGAAAATATTAATTTCTTTCAAAAAAGGGGAAAAAAGTCTTATTGACTTTTTTTTTATGAAGAATACATGCCCTGCTGCCTTGGAATTTGGCCAAGATGAGGTCTTAGAAAGCAGCATAATATAACTGACTACCTTTTGAAACAGCCTTTGTGCCAGGTTGCATGTGTGATGCCTTAAAATGCCGTCTTGGTAGGCAGCCCGATTGTTTTGAAACAATGCTATTGTGTGCATTTATGTTGCATAAACCGTATACCCCACCAAAACAAGTTCAGACCATCTTCTGTGCGAGGCAAAGCTCCAGACATCCTGTCTGTCTACTAGAATAATATCTTGGGTACACTTTGCTAATCCTACCCACTTTGAAGTGTTTAGTCTCTGCATGAGCAGCTTTGGATGGCAGCTGCTGTAGTTAATTCTAAGTCAGATGCAAGCAAACACTATGATCAGCAGGGAAATGGGCAGAGCAAAGCTGCTAATTAATATGAGCACATAAACATTTTCTATTTTGGACAATTTTACCAGGAATTCTTTCTACTAGTTGAAGCGGTTTTCCTTCCAAATGACCATGCATAAAAGGCACCATTAGGCCTGTCACGATTATTTAATTGAATACTTGATTATTTTGTATTTTATTTTCTATGAGCTATTTTATAATGCCCCTCTTACAAGATGTAATATAAGTCTCTGGTGTCTCCAGAATGTGTCTGAAGTTTCAGCTCAAAATACCCCACAGATCATTTATTATAGCTTGTCAAATTTGCCCCTATTTGGGTGTGAACAAAAACATGCCGTTTTTGTGTGTCCCTTTAAATGGAAATGAGCTGCTGCTCACGGCCCGCTTTCTAGAAGAGGGCGGAGCTTTAACAGCTCGCACTTCGGTTGCTTAACAACAACAAAGCTGGAGAATCTCACGCAGCCAAAATGACAACGGTGTTCAGACTTACATTGTTCAAACCGGAGTCGACACTGATGGAGAGACTCAGGAAGAAGTTAATTGGACCTTTAAAAAAGTATATCATGTCCCATATAAGGCGAAAAAGGCTTTCACATCGTAAACCCCCTTAAGGACATGAGCCATGTCACGACAGAGGCATACAGGAGGATTGTTATTCTGTGATGCTGTGTCATCTCTAATGGCCTGTCATTCACAGCAGTTGCAAATAGCATGTTATGGCTTTTATGATGTGTTACGAGGAACTCAGGTGGCATTTTTGCTGTGTCAAGATAGCAAATAATCAATGATTAACTTCGGAGAATGCAATTTACTTTGAACTATGCTATAAATACTTTCCAAGCTGTGTTTTGAGTTTCCAATTATATAGTTATCATGTTTTGTAAAATTGCTTTATTGCTGTATAATTTGACTTTTGTGTGGAGATATGGCCTCATATACTTAGGAGTCAAAACAGGTTAACTAACAGTGATATGTGTTTATAGATGATAAAATGAGGAAAAAGGGTATTTGGTGGTGTCTTGAGAACTTGTTTTCATTGGGGTCCTGCAGTGATTATGCTTGCCCCCATTGTGCCCCAATGGAATCTGAAAGGGTGTCGAACATTCAGCTAAATATAAGCGCTGCAATGTATCCTTCACCAGCTATGGAAAATACTTTTCACACAGCTCTAAAATAGGCAGCAGTAGATTGGTGTTCTTGAAACATGTTGTTCAAGCTTTGGAACGTGTGAACATTTTTCAATACAACGTCGGCCTGCTGTAGGTAGAAGGGTCAGTGACTACTTTCAAGCCCCTTAATTCATCCCGAAATTTTAGGCTATGGGTCTTTCGGGTTCGCAGACGTGTACCAAATGAATACAGAGCTGCACGTGACAATACGTTTATATCGATATACTTTGATGTTGCAAATGCAAAATAATGAAGGACACAGAGTAGGCTGCTGCAGGAAAAGTGCGCAATCCAAGATGTCCTAAACATGAGACAGATCTAAAATCGGCTCAAAATATCAAACATGTTTGAAGTCCTCTGACTGGGTAGCTTCTAAAGCTAAAAAAAGTGTCTGTGCACATCATACTAGGGCTGCACGATATTGGAAAAAACTGACATTGTGATATTTTGTTTTTCTGAGATTTATATATATTGCGATATGAAAACAGTTTCTCCAGATGACTTGAATAGCTCTATTTGGAAATAATTTATCATTCTAGAATAATTGGGGTGATTTTGTAGGGGATTGAATCTGCTTAGAAAATAAACAAATTACAAGCATAGATAAACACAATAGTACAAAGATACAAATGAAATAAACAGTGCTTTGTTTTTCAGGCAAGTCTAATAATATTCAGGTACAGAAATTGCATAAAATAACACTGCATAGTCTTCACTCTATTTAAATTAAATATAATTAATCTTTGTTAAAGCTACAAAAGTGATTTTCTCGTTGTATTTAGTTGTTTGATTAACATTAATGGCACAGACAGCAGCAGGAATATTAGGCTGCTGTCACTTTAAGAGCTAATGCACGAATCCAATATAATGCATCTGTAGTCTTTCTTAATTTATTTACGTACACATAAGCCACTGTGTTTATGAGGATACTCACCAAAATGGGCATTTTGATATAATTTTGCCTGTATGTGTCCATTCAAGCACTAATAGAGGCGAAAGAGAACTGAATTTGGTGTTCGTGTGCTGTCATGCTCCGAACTTTTTGTGCTCAAATGTTTTAAAATCACTTGAATGTTTAAACTGACAGGACCTAAAACACATGCAAACAATAAACTTTCGCTCTATGATGGTTAAGCTTTGCAATTAATATTAGAATCGCATGTGTTTTGATGCCTGGTCCGTACAGATCCCTACTTGACATCAACACATCCTGCGATGTGAATATCTCGTATGCACACATCACAATATCGATGCTAAAACGATATTTTTGTGCAGCCCTACATCATATACTATGGGATTTTCTGTGAAATCTTTCAACTCCAGCTTTCCAAAATCTGCAGACTGGCTCTGACTGCCAGTAATTAGCATCAACTTCTCCAGACTGCAAATCAGGAGAAAAAAATCTGGGCAAAAGCCATGTAGTCTATTCCAGTCTTTAGTGTTGAGATCATCTATATGCTAATTACCCCTAAAAAAAAAAAGTTAGTGATTAGGTTGCTGGCAATTTAATAACGATCAGCCCAAACTTTGTTTTCTAAAGGAAATAATAATTGTTTTATTGGGGCCTTTAAATACATATGAAATTTCCAGAGACATGCTCTAGTGGTTAGTGCCTGTTGGCCTTTGTGGGATTCAAACATACAACCTTTTGGTTTCAAGCTTAGATCTTTATTCACTATGGCACATAAGACTTTGAGGGCTGTGGTATATTGTGGCATTGGAGATGCTAGGACCTCCTAGTCAGATCTCTGTCAGCTGATTTAAGAGTCTCCCCTCTCTATCAAGTCTTCTAATTTTTCTCATGCACTCTTGTACTCAGCCATCAAAACAAGTGCAGTGTTGACTCAACATGGGCTATATGCACAGCCGTTACATGGAAAGTGCAATAAATCATTTCCACTCCTCTTTTTAAGCGCTACCTCAGGCATCCGTCCACATTTATCGGGTTTCACCTTTCTTTCGACATCCTACCACCTGAGTATGTCAAGCAGCACCCATAACATGCTGGGAAATTTGATACTCCCTGTGACCAATCTATTAAAGTACTTGCCATGAGCACAACGTCTATTACTCTGTCATTCTCAGTGTCTCTCATGTTTAAAGGGGTTTCTCGTTCTCATCTCATTAAAATTACATTGGGGAAGACAAACTGGGTCATTGCATTGGTTCTTGAAGTGGCTTCTTATTTTGTTTCCTGCTAATTGATACACTTGCTCATCTTTAGAACACCAGGAAGTGTGATGCGTACTCCAGCCGGCGGAGACCAGCCTCTGACCGGTCTGGGATTGTTAGTTGACAGAGTGTACTTCTTAAAGGGATAGCTCACCCAAAAATTACAATTCTGTCACCGTTTACTCTTCAGTGGTAGTAATGAGAAGAAATTATTTTTACCGAAATAACAACCGGAAATAAGGTTAATTTACTAATCAACAATGAAATAAAAACTGAGTTGCATGTAAACTAGTGCTGTCAATTGATTAAAAAAAAAAACAAAAAAAAACTTATTTATCACACATTTATTAATCGTGATTAAAAACATTGGAGTTTTTAATATTTCACAGTTACTCTCCAAATTAATCTAGAAACAACTGAATGAAGGCCGGTATCACTGATACTAATACTGATACTGATGTCTCTATGAAATTGACTTTTTTTTTTTTTTTTTTTTTTAAACAATATTAGACATTCAACATTACACTATAAATGAAATCTATCAATTTCAACATTTATTAGACTTTAAAAAAATAACTTTTAATTAAAGTGAACAATCTTCACATAAACCCATTATATTAAATGTCATATTTACCTGTGGCCTTCCTAGCTGTGTAACAGGTAGGAAATATACAGAAATTGAATAAAGTCATCAAACACCTGACAGTATTCACTGCATAAATTATAAATGAAATATAGATTAATCCTTATTAAAGTTACAATTTTCTCTGTTCCCAGCTCAAATCTGGCACGCATCTCATTTTCTCAGAACTTTTTAAGACGTTATTTAACTCACTTTAGACTGCTCTTATGAGGATACTCGACAAAATTGACATTTTGGCATAATTCTGTGTGTTATTTGTTCAAGTGTGAAAGAGAACTCGATACTAGCGCGCGTCATTCTGTGCGCACAAGTCGTGTGTGTGTGTCACATGACACGACATTCACAGACAGAGCGTTCTCGTTTGTCTTGTGGAACTTGAATGGTTTTATAATAAAATATGATGGAAAAACGGATGCTGCGTTAATTGCATTAAATATTTTTAACGCATTAAACTGAAAAAATTAATCACATGCGTTAAGGCAATAATTTTGACAGCACTAATTTAAACTGTATTTAAATTGCACATAAGGACGTTTTTTTATGAATTTTTTATCAATATATTTATAAATGGTTATAGAGATATAGCACGCCACATTAAAGAGCGTCAAAATTAAATTTATTTTCTGAATTATGTATTGACAGAATTTAAAAACTCAGGCTTTGTTTTATATAAAAAGTAACAAAGCTTATTGTGATTATTGGATGGGAGGCGCTACAAATAATCTTTAGTGAAGTTTTGTTCGCGCATCAACTGAATACAGCAAAGATCTCAGATAATCAAAATGACAATTGACTGTTGACACGTTTACCTGTTGTTGCTTATCCATGTCATGCGCTCAAAATATTTTCATATGACAAAATTTCAGTGCATCATTATTCAGTGGGACACTGTTTTTCATGCCCTTCTCCATGTCATAACCAAAGATTTCAAGTCACAAAAAAGTATAAAAAGTGATCTAATATGCTTTTATGCTATATGCAAAGTCTTCTGAAGACATATGCTGGTTTTGTGTGACAAACATACCAAAACTTATGATGCTAGTAAGCAGCACAGAAGAACTAATAGGTTTTGAATGACATGATGATGACAGAATTTTTGGCTGAGCTATGTATTTAGGATGGCATCCATGTTTGTATTCATGTGTTTACATGTAATTTCATCAGACAGTGAGTCTCCTAACTGTAAACGACAGTGCAGTAAGGGGTGAAGACTGTCTGAAGTTTGGACAGTGACAGGGTTATATAAAAATCTAACAGGTGTTTGAGTGTGTAGGCTTGACTTTGAGTTGGGGGGAGGTAGTGCTCTGTCTGTGTGTGTATGGAGAGGCGATTGGCCCAGAGCACTAGCGACAAGACTGCGTCAGACGGCCGTGTATTTAAGAAAGGGTCCAGCGCTTTCACTGCAGCACTTTTTAGCAGAGTGCTGAGTCCCACACACAGGCAGACAGCACATACAGGACTCCACAGAATGAGCACCGGCAGCCTGTGTTTGCTCTTTGACCTGCTCATCCAGACTTTAGCACCGCAAAGTGCCCAATCAGGATAACCATACGCCCAACGTAAACAACCAAAACGGCTCCTCAACGAGAACCAAACCGAAGACATGGCTTGTCAAGTCCTTCTCCACAGGTAATGAATCTAGTGATTCAGTGGAAAAAGAGCTGTGGATGTTGTGGGAAAGGCTGTCGTTCAGGGTGAAATTCTTGAAGGGGATTGATTTGTTCCCGATAGACTGTTGTTTATAGGTTTTTCGACCAAGGCTGCATGTGACACTCAGATAAGACTGTCTCTCAGATCGCATGACCGAAAGCCCTAATAACTTATGTAACACTGCTGAGTTGAAATATGATTGTTTGGTGAAAAGGAGATAGGTAGACTCGTAAAACTGATGAATCACTGCATGATGCAGCATTTAATTCACACACAATTGCATTCAAGTGTGTGTGTGGGAGGGAAAGACGTGTGTGTGTGTGTGTGTGTGTGTGTGTGTGTGTGTGTGTGTGTGTGTGCGCCGCTGCTGATAAGATAAAGTGCCGAGTCAGAGTATGTAATCGTCTTAAAGCCTCAGCTGATCTCATAGTGAAACTGCATATTACTTTTAGCTCTTTATTTTTGGCTCCTTTATTACTCACACTTCAGCCCTGGTGTTTTTGTTTCCTACTTTTTCCAAAGACGACATGCAATGTGTCGAGTTCCTTTTTGCGTGACTAAGTGCAATCGGATCTCTGTCCAGTCATACTGGAAACCCATTGGAAAATCCAGATACTATCCGGAAATGAAACACGTTAATGTGTAAAGAGTGACATTGAACAAAGGTTATGAAAACAAATGTTTTTTTAAATGTGCATTTCACAACAAGACCAGGGATTTTAATTTGTGAAAAAAATATATTGGTGACAATGTAGGTCATATGCCATATCTCTACCGAACATTTAAAGGGGTCATGAACTGTTGTTTTATTGTTTTATAATGTTTCATGGGGTGCACTTAAAATGTTATAATGCTTTTTATATCGAAAATTGTCATAATTTAGAAATAAAAGGCATTTTTCCTACCCTGATTTTAGCCCTCTTATTTGAACGCTCTGTTTTAAGGGGCGTGTCTGCTGTGAGACTTCAGTGTAAACACCCACTGCTGTGATTGGCTGACATCTTTACATATGAAATGGCTACATATTACTCTCTCGAAAACTTTTAGCAAGTTTATACTATTACAGCTCTCAAGGTTAACTTGAAATGCATTACATTTAGATCTATGGCATTGTATTTAGATGTGCAGTGATGAATATTGTAGCCGATCACAAACATGTTGTTGAGTGCATGAAAGCAGTGATCAACTCAATTTCTGCATACTAACGAAAACTTTCATCATAACTAACAGTGCAAACGCGATGTAACTTAAGAGATTCGTTGAATAAAACGGGAGTTTTGGCACAAGTCTAAAACTCAGTCACTGATAAACTCTCGCTGTTTGATTGACAGCTCCAGTGATTGTAAAGGGAGCGTATAATTTAATCACTGTTTAAATAACAGATTATTTTCATCCTACTAGAAGAAACAACGTGAAGTTGGTCGTTTAGTCACTGACACATAGACAAAGAACATCTGACTACATGAATCATTACATATCAGATCAGGCATTAGAATTAACACAGTTACTTACATGTTGTTGCACTACTGTCAAGTCCATATTTGCATAAATGCGATTGATGTACTAAATCCACAGTGAAATGTACCGAATACAAATAAATAAAGCTCAACTGAGACATTCACATTGTTGAAAATAAATAATCATATTCCTAGAATTAGGATCTCTTGAAAGGCAATGTTATTTTTAGTCCTGTATCGCTCTTCTCTCCTCGTCATCTCACTAACACACCAGTGGGCGGGGCTAACGTTGCAATTATGAAGTAGGCATTGATTTCTTCTGCGGAGGCGGAGTTTCACCTATCTAGGCACATTCCAGGATCAGTCATTCGCTGTGTCTGGTGTCAATAAAAGTTTTTATTGGACTAACAGGGAGGCTTTCACTTCTGAAACTTACAGGATATTCTTATAGTACGACTTATATATCAAAAGCTCAAGAAAAAGTTGCTTTCTCAATTCATGACCTCTTTAATGTTTTGATGCCTGATTTTGATCTATTAAAAAAACCCTTTTAAACCATCATTGATGATTACTTTCAATCGTATTGGTTATTTACCATAAAATAAATACCATCTCTCAGTATCACCCAAACTGTCTACATCATAAATACGTAGTTTTAATTTGTTTATCAGACTAAGTCATCGACATTAGAGTTCAGGTGAGGTGTTTCAGCAGAGGAAATGAATGGAAAGACATTACAGAAGGTTCTTTATTAGAGTGTTTCATACTGAGTAATGCACAGTAATGTGGACGCATTACTGTAACTGATCTCTCTTACTGCTTATGGAGCTCTGTGTGGGCAAGATACTGAATATCTCTTAAACAAGGCTGGTTTTGTTCTCACTTGCAATATCAAGCAATGCACTGACTAGAAAAAAACACTCTCAAGGACATTTTTCAAAAAGCGCTTCTCTAGTCTAGTTGACCCAGCAGCAGTTTCCGTCTTCACATGACTTCTTTTTTCAATGGCCTTGCTATTTACTTAATTTTCATGTGTCATGGATCTAGATTAAGATATCTGGGATGAATTAATTTAGCCTAGTAGTTTTGTTGCTGACAACTGACAAATTTATAATACACCTAAGTGAACAGATCCTAGTTATCAGGAAATCATTTGATGTTGTGACCTTCTAGCGCTCTACTGTCATGGGTTACATACACTGTAGTTTCTAGATGATGTCAGGTGTCTGGCTTTTCCTTTTTCATGGGATGACTGGTTGAACACAAGCCTTCCTAGCAGCCTAAAGAGCTCAAGGGGTCAAGACATTACACCATAGCACCGCACAGCTGCTGCAAAATGATACGGAGGACTTCAAAAGCTGATCTGAACCTCACGCTTGTCCTTTCTGTTTGTGTGCTGATGTGGCCTGTGAGAACTTGTGGCAAACCACCTGTTGTATCCATCAGGGCCTTATTTGTTCCTACCCCAGAACCAGACACGGGTGCTAACAAGCAGCGGTCAACTAGTGTTATGCAAGCAAGCGTTCCTGGCGTGTCTGAGTTTGTTTATGGGTCTGCTAAGTCACCCTGCCCACAGTTCCTCTCAGATGCCCACTTCCTGACCCTCCTGATGTTTCCTGTGACCTTTGCAGGAAATGAAAAAAAACAACAAAAAAACATGTTTTTTTTTACAGTGTACGTGACTTAGGAAATGTACGCTAAATGATACTTCTTTTCCCTGATGGCACGTTACTGTGTAAAGAGCCTGAGTAGGTAAGATCATACAGTTAATATCCTCCTAATGTTTGCTTCCTTTTCTTCTCTTTCCAGTTCACACATTTCTTCCATCAGCATTCTTCCAGGATCTGCTGAGTAAGTGTCTACTTCTTTTTTTCTTAAAAAAAAAAAAAAAAAAAAATATATATATATATATATATATATATATATATATATATATATATATATATATATATATATATATATATATATATATATATATGCTATTATGAAACCTTGACATAAACAGCATACAAAGCCTTTCTTTGACCAATAGGTCTATTTGAAGTTAATTTAGCTGACATTAATTTGGTCTATATGCAATTATCCTCTGGTCTAAATCAGATTTGTCAACTCAAAGGGACACATGCGCAAGAAACAGACCTTTTAGGTGGACAGAAGGCCAAATGAAGCTGAACCAATGTGATTATGGTCTTCAAAGCAGATAACTAAGGGATGCTTTGTCTTGCCGTCAAAGAGACCGATTTGCTTTGTGATTTTGGCATTCAGAAAAATAGAATTGAAAGTGGAATTCTGCCAAATGTTCCATTGTTGACATTCCGCTAATTGTGTTCATAATAAAACGAAACCCACCATCACATTAAGAACGATGAATAAATTACATTCAATTGCTTATAGTTTCCTACTGGCGAATGGCTTTTCAACTGAAGCCTTGAGTGCTAGCAGCAAATTGTGGCAGCAGGAAGAATATTATCCAATTTCTAAATGGCCTCGGAGCAGAAAATGCATTAAAGTATCTGTAACCGAACAGCTTCAGGCAAAGCTAGTGCATCTGGTCCTGAAATTCTGAAGCATTAGCGAGCAGATCTAAACGCAGACCGCCACGGCACTTCGGTGCAGAGCACAAGCAACGTCTTCCTCTAATGATTCACTGTTGGAAATATGGGGCACGCAAAGGCGGCGTGACCCAACAAGCCTTTTGGCCTAGATGGGCATGTGGAGGTTGGTTAGGAACGCATGCTTGGGGGTCTATTGCTCCACACAAAACATGTGAATTCAACATAGCCAGTGCCTCAATACAGGACACATTAGACATTAGAGACTTGGCTGTTATAATACTGAAAGTCTTAGTAAGCTCAAAACGTGTCTATTTTCAGACACAAGAATCTGTGGTGCTCAGGACGGAGGGCTATTTGTTAGAAAGATGAGCTTGCAGTGAAAACTTCTTGGATGACCTTGTTAAATAGGTCAAACAAGGATTAATATGGGTACTGCGTGTTCCGGCCTCAATGGGAAGCCATTTTGAATAGTTGTGTCTTGAATGTGTTTATTTGCAGTATAATCCAGAGGACCATCCGTGCTGCAGTGGAACAGCACTTGTTGGACCTACAGACTTCAATTGACAAGGAGCTCGGCAGCTATGAGAGTCATGTGTTGGACTCCCAACCCATTCAAGGGTGAGTTTGACAATAAACACAACACATACCGACACCGACCCTGGCATTTGTTTGTTTCTAGCTGAATTTAGCAGGTATTTGGAGAGAAGTTTGAATATAAATGTTTGGCTTGGGGGTTGTTGATGTGAATCCTTTTATTCCACAGAAACAGCCCTACTCAGAAGACACCAGGGCCTGAGGACCATGAAGATGTGCAGTCTGAATCTGAGGCAGAGACTGAGACTCTCCCGGAGGTTACAGAGGAGAGCCTGCCATCAGAGAAAAGCGAGGTAAGCAATCAGAGGGTTAAACTTCTGGATTTTTCTTTATTTTATACAACACAACTAAGAAAGCCAGAGGAAATAGCCGTACCCAGTAGTTCTTAACCAGGGGGCCTCAGCGAACGTGCAAAGGGGTTTTAGATGGCTTAAAATAAAACAAAACTAGCATTTCCAAGCACACGGTCTTGGAAAACCTCAATATACAATGTGATAGACTTAAATGTGTGATTTCTAGATATGAAAAAGTCGGGTAAATAAATGAAGAGTTCAGATGCAAAAGACATGTTTTCTATTAAATTTTAACATGCTCTTATGTTTAGGTTCAGTAATTTCACTTTAATGTCAATGAAGTTATTAGTCAGTTATTGAAATGCCTTAGTTTCAAAAATGTCACTTTAGTCAATTCATTGGTATTTGACAAATTTGAAGTCCATGTGTGCTTTTTTTTTGCAAAAAAATCTAAGTCCACCTCTTTGGACAACAAAACATAATAAAACATCAGTTTCTGTGAGTTTTACAGCAGCAAGTTTATTTGCTACTCGCGAAATCCTGTCATTGCCACTGTAACGATGGACAAAACATGATGATAACTTGCAGCTTGGCAATTGAAAGCCGGCTCATACACACACCGTCATTCATTTTGATATCATATGATTCGATTTGCGTCTTCTGATTGGTTCTGTGGATTAAGAGGCTTTTGCTGACAAAGGGAATTAGTGGTTTCTGCCAACGATCCAGTATTTCCGAATGGGCTGAGGCTGGGATTTAGCAGATTTGAAGTGAAAGTATTTGATGAACGTATACTATGTGCGGAGAGCATTCGGTTAATGTCATGACGGTGGTGGCGTTTAACGTTGCATTTGAACATTTTCAAATAATATCTTAAAAAGCCATGGGCATTTTTATAACAAATATACATTTTACTAATTATGCTACACTGAAATATTTCATCGGATAGAAATTGTTAGTAAAAATATATATTTTTTTTAAAGTCTCTATGCTTAGTCCTTATCCATTAAATCACAACTGGAAGAGTCACGTAAATTCATTGGTTAAAAAGAGTTAGATCCCTAAAGAACATTCAGCTCTAAAAACCTACTGTGATTTTAATTGTATTTTCATTTTAATTAAATATAATTTTCAGAAACTAGGTTCATAGATTAAAATTAGCTTTGAAAACAACTAGGGTTTAGGGGTCTTTGAATATTGTTATGGACAATGCCGGGCCTTGGAGTCAAAAAGGTTGTGAACCATTTCTGTATTCTACAACTAGCCTTTAATACACAAGATTAGTCTCTCCGCTATCAGCAAGGCCTCTAATACATGGCAGAGCTGCTCCTCCTCAGGAGAGCGAGAAACAAGGACCTTCCTGTCAGATAAACAAACCATCAACTGTTCCCAGCAGGCACAAGCAATCTTCCCCCATTTAACACTGTGCCAGAGTGAATGAAACATTTCAGATAAAGCACTTTACTCAAGTAGCTAATTAAGTAACAAGATGAGGACGGTTCAAAAGAAGCGTCACCAGAGCTGATGATAAAGGTTTGTGTCTGTTGACTCTCTTTAGCTGTGAGGTGTAATAAAATGACGAATGTGTCTGGGATCCTGGATCAATGACGACTCTGATTAACAGTCTCTTTGGGAGGCTCTTCCCTTCCACAAGTGCCTAAAGTTCTTGTGGCCTGGCCACAGGTTAGGGACGTTTGAACTGGGTCACCTTCTTTTAATAGCCAACCCTGAGGAATGACAGCGCCACCTGGTCAATGCAAACACTCCCTCCCGCAGAGAGCAACCCCATTCCTCAGTCTTATCAGCTGCCGACCTTGAGATGCAATCATCAGTAAACACGCACAAAGCCTAGATATGTTTGAGTGTTCAAATGGCTTCGAGAACATTTGGCATTGTGCAATATCTCCAGTATAATGCCAAGACGCATTATCTTTTTCATTTTTAAACTTGTTAGTACAGTGAGTAGTAATTACCCTCCTTTTCCCTGCAGGAATCTCAAGGTTCTCAGCTCAGCAGCCCTGTCATGGAAGAAAGTTCTGGGATGGACCTTGACACAGAGACTCTCATAGACACTGAGAATCTCAACACAGAAAGGTCAGATTTGGGGGTGTTAAAGTGCCCCTATTATACTATTTTAAAGGTTCTTAATTTTGTTTTGGAGGTCTCCTATAACATGTTTACATGCATCAAAGGTCAAAAAACATTTTCATTTTCTCATAATATACATGGCACATTACCACATTTTTTTGATTCTCAAACGACTCGTCCGATGCTTCGGTCTCTCTAAACCCCTCCTTTCCATGAGCCTGCTCTGCTCTGATTGGCCAGATGGCTAATTGGTCTTACACCGCATGCGGAAACAAACGCCCATTACCATAACTGATTCAGCGATTTTACACACTGTAAAGACAGTACTGATGGCATTTTACCATATCAATCCGTGAGTCCGATGATGAAACATTGAAAGAACTAGTTATTTAACCCGAACCTCCATCACAAAAACGACTTGAGCAGGACGTTTCTCAGTGATACACTACTCAGTTTGACGTATATTATGAGATGTTGCAACTGTAATTCCTCTACACCAGCTTTAACAAGTGTATGTTCATCAACAAACCGATGTGTATATTTCTAATTTATTGCGGTGCACATGTGAGAAATGTATCATTAACTATCAATAACGTGAATGACTGATTAACATTAAAGTTTGTAAAACAAATCTTGCTCCATCCTTTATCATTACTCAGAGTAGTAAGAACGACAGAAAATCTGCATTAATGGACACAATTTTAGGTAATAGTGAGCCAGAAGTATTTTAGAAAGACAGTGATAATGCGAGTTAGCCAATTAGCTGGAGACCTAGCACAATATAAAACGGAAAACTGCGCATTTTAAACGGCAAGTAGAAAATATATACATTGATAATTAATCATACTTACAGGCTGTGATTCTGAGGAGCGAGTTTGTCCAAATAAAGTGGCGTTTTGTAAATCCCGTTTAGATCTCACGGAGATTTGAGAAGCAATCATGAAAATGTTATTCTGCTGTTGTATCGCTGTGGTCATTTTAACCACTGACTCATCCTTTGGGAGTGTTTACAAAGATAATTTGCATTTGCAGAGCAGAAAGCAGCTTCTCGACATGTATACAACATGAACTAGCTACGTTGTTTGAGGGCGGGTCAAAGTAGACGTTGTTCACGGGTAGCCAATGAAGAACTATTAGGCAAATGTGTTACTTTGTGATGTGTGGCCGTCACGGAAGTGGGATTTGAATTCCTAATGACTCGTTTAGGCTGTTGAGAGTTGATTCTTTCTTTTGAGAGATAATAACTTTATTTAACATGCACTTTCGGTTTCACAACTTTGCAGATTGTTTACATTCACAGACAGCTACGTTACACATTGCATGAAAGGTAATACTCAAAAAAGCACAATAGGGGCACTTTAAGGTGCAGTCAAAATTACTGTCGCTCAACAGATTTTCAAAAGGTGAAATCCAGTCATTTCAACGGGATTCACGCGATCAGAATTTTTGAGTAAGGACAAAAGATTTCCCCATGTAGATTGTGCTGAAATTGTATTATTGTGGCCACACCTTGAGGCCTGAAGCATACTTTACAAGTACATGAACGCAAATGCTCTAGCTATATTCAGTATCACGTTCAAAAGTATGCGTTGTAGGGCTATTATAGCGAGCATTACCATGAACTCATCTTTTGTAGTCCGTTTTCTCTTTCAGGTTAAGGACTATCATGGTGAACTAACAGTAATTACAACAGCACACATTACTCAATCTGACGTTTAAAGCTAGCTGCCTGAATAATATTTTTAGTGGCATTTGAATGGCACAGACATTTTGCCCCCTTGAACGCAAGAATGCACATCGAGTATGTACAATGAAGACCGCACACGTGAAAGCGGCGGCCAGGCATTGCGTTTGTGTACTGACGTTGAGTGTATTTCTGGACTACAGCTGCCATGCAGAAACTATTTTTCTAATGAAAAGACTGATTTTAAAAGCTTCCAAGAATAACCTTTTACAAGAAAACATTTTTTTTAATAAAAAATAATAATAGAAATGTCTAGCTATAAATAGCTTGTAAACTTAAAATTGTGTTCTTGTAAAACTTTTGTAAGCCTGTTATGTCTTGCATCTGATAAGCTAGTGTCCTTGATTCTATTAGCCTGTATAATATGTGTGGGTGTGACTAGTAAAGTTTGGATACACTTTAAGCTGGCCATAGTTTGAATTATCTTTGCTTGTTTTACGCCCTTATTAATAGACTAAATATGACTTCTTTTTTTTTCCTAGCAAGACATTTTAAGAGCTTGCATGGAATAATTGACAAGTGTGAAGGGAACAGACCACAGTTGTCATCACCTCACTCAGGAGTTCATAGTCATTTGTTTCCTTCTTCACACAGACTGGAGAACTACCCAGACTACGAGCAGATGGACCAGGCTGATGTTATCACCTGTGTGAGTATATTTGGATACCACTAGGCTTCTCTCTGTTTTTCTACACTTGAGACTTGAAGCATCTAAACAAACCCATCCAATGACTCACAGGAGCCCGAAGACTGTGATCTGAATGCTAATACTGAGTCCACGGAGCCAGCCAGCGGCCCTCAGTCTTTGACCAGAAGCATTTTCTCGGACAGCGAACAAGAAGGTAACTCTTTCTATTAAGTCTCTATAAAAGATTGCAAGTTGCACTGCTAATGTTTCCTGTGGAAAAAAAGCTGCAAAATATTCCTTTGCAAAAAAATGGTCCTTATACAAAATAATTAAAAAACAAACAGGACACATCCTGAAAATGGTGTGCTTTAATTCATCTAGTTTATTTAGCTCATATATAAGACTGATGAAGTGCTTGTGTATGTATGCATTGTCTGAATGTTGACAGTTCCCTTGACTCTGAAACTCAAGATTTAATAGATCACAGAGCTATAAATAGGGAAAGACATCATTATTCATAAACTACCAACATGCACTCTTCTGTTTTCTCATGTATGTGTAGATGTACATGAATCATAAATATGGTTTATGTGGATTGATTGAATGAATGCTAGATATGATACTATTTCAGCCATAGATCCACAGTGTGTGGGTGAGGCTCATAGCTCATCGCACTCTTCTGTGCTATCTCTCTCTTTCCACCCATGCCCTGGTCAGCATCATGCCCCATCAATTTCCCACCCATTGACTTCACATGTATGCACCTGCAGAGAGAAGGGAGCGGTAAGTAGCATCTCCACAGCCCTCCCCCCGCTCATCCATCATCCGCTGCTTCTCTCAGGCTGTTCTCACACTTGTTTCGACCCTGAGTTTGACTCCACCCCCCTCCCCTTTACCCCACAGCTATCTTCTCACACTGCATTATTTTGACATGAAACCACAATACACTTTCAGCATCAACCAATCAACCACCGAGTTCCAATACCAAACAGGCGCTAAAATTAAGTGTATTTGGCTTCTCAATTTTACTACCAAAACTTGCGCACAAACACTTGTGGGTGCACTTCTCACAGGCCCCATTTGTATCTGCTGTATTTATTGTACAAAAGCAGTTTACTTTAGCGAAATTAGGCCGTATTGCTTTTTATACAAATGACTAGGCCCTTTCACACCAAGGACTATATGTGACCCATGCTGGCAAAATGAGTCGCAATGAGTACATTTTCAAAAATGAGTTATTGTTATTCTCACATTGATGTATGATCTGTTGGAATTGTACAAAAAATGACAGCAAAGTCAATTTTGAGAAAAATCGAGTTAGTTTTCTGAAGGTTCCAAAACAAAATCACCATACCTTAAAATCCCTGGCAATACCACCAAATTTGGCACAAACCAAGTCAAAACCCATATCTATAGGGGAAAAAAAAAAATTAAACTTTTTTCTCATGATTCCACAATGTTTATTTAACAGTAATGAAACAGACAGCCTATATATTAAGACTTACTGTATCAAACGGATCTAATATAATGTTATACATCAGATGTTTTTCCCCAACTGTTAACCAAACGTTCACTTAAGACATAACAGATAATGTTTGTGTGGATACTCACCAAGACAGATTTGTTTAAAATACTGTAATTCTGAGTTCATCATACCCCACATCCCCATTTTCTAACAGACTCTATCTTTCACACCTACCAAGTTCACACAGACAAAGACTGTGGTCTGTGCTAAAAATGCATTGGTGTGAAAATGCCTTCAAGTTCAGTTTGCCCACGAGACTCTGAGTAACCCTTCAGCTCCTCACATGCGCCCAGTTGTACCTGCTGACTCCCAATATTTACCATCTGCCATCAGCAAATGCATCAGCTTTCTCCTAATCAACCACCATGTCAGACATCTAGGCAGTGCAAATTTGATCAGCTATGTTTCCATAGCAGGCCCCGGTCCAGTACATTCTCTGCCCACTCAGGGCAATGTGACTTCTACTCGGAGCATGTTTCCTTGCATCAAGCACGACAAACAATAGCTGCTGTCATTGCTGATGTAGCAGCAATGAAGCTATTTAAATATTTTGGCTCCAAAATGTGTGTGTGTGAATGTTTGTCAGAGTGGATGACATTAAACTGTGCACTATCACCTAGAATAGTCGCCTGCCAAATAACACAGTGCTCATCCATTTCCATGAAATAGTCTGAGGTACTATGAATTTCACATCTTGGTTTCCATGTGTTGTCCTGCTTGCTCACTATGTATCAGAGCAACTCACCCATTTAGACCTTGGGTTAATATAATTATACAAAGCAATCTAGAACATCTAACTCTGTGTTGAAATGTATGCGATTTAAAAACAACCATTGTGATGATGTTGGTTGCATGACAGCATGTGCGTCTGTGTCTTTGGCAGATCCTGTGCCAGTGTTCATGCCATGGCAAGAGGAGACCGAGTCAGGGGAGGCCCAACTGTCCCCGTTGGCGGGCCGCATGATACCCCTGCCTCTAGAAGAGGATGCTCAGCCGCTACTGGCCCGGCGGTTCCTGGACTTTGGCCACAGTCAACGGTTCTTGCAGCAGGACCACGATGGCACCTCCTCCACCAAAGCTCTGTCCTGTGGAAGGTGAGCAGAGTAACCACAATCACTCATGAATACTCAGATACACTGATTATCAGACTAACGCTTGTCATGTCTCACAGGCCTCGTCGTGCCTCCCTCTCTTCCAAAGACAGTCTGAAGGGGGACACCGTCTCCCAACAGCTCACTAAGAAACTCCAGAACCTCAAGAAGAAAATTAAGCACTTTGAGGAACAGTTTGAAAAAGAGAGAAACTACAAGGTAAGAAAGACCTAGGCCCCTATCATAAACCCGGCGCAATGCGACACCAGGCATGACGCAAGTGGTTTTCGCTAGTTTCAGCCTGACACAGTTGTCATTTTCACATACTGTGCCACATTGTTTAAATAGCAAATGCTCTCGCGCCCATCTGTTCGCCCATGCTGTGTTCAGGTGCATTGTTGGCGTGTTGCTATTTTGAGGCAACTGAAAACGACTGTGCCATTGGCCAACAAAAACCTGGTCTAAAGTCAGTGGCGCAGTATTTTTTTTAATGTTAGCCATTCAGTCTTTCCGCTTGCAAATTCCACCATATAAATAGCAATCCGCCATGGTGGAAGCGCAACTGACTTTTTTCCGCCGTCAAACTAGCAAATAAGAATTCGGACATGCCCTAAGTGCACCTTCGCCATGCGCTTAGATCATACACTAGTCATACACAAGCAACACCCTAGATAACCTCCCAGAACACCCTAGCAACCAAACAGCAACACATTCACAACTATTACATAACTAACCTTAAATAACCTTCCAGAACACTTTAGCATCATAACCACCCTTAACAAACTTCACAAAACATCCTAGTTTTGCTCTGACAAGATCTAGTGTAGATGCATTGTCATGCATGAATAATTTCAGAGATTTTCGATTAAACTGATATTGCCGTTTGTCGTTTGCAGCCATCTCACGCTGATAAGGCAGCTGATCCAAAGGTGCTGAAGTGGATGACTGACCTTACCAAAATCCGCAAGCAGCTCAAAGGTAAGAGTGGCTTTGTGAGCAGGGGGAGTGATTTGGCTGTGGAGTTTGTGATTGTCAGTGTCATACCGTTATTGGGCAGTCTCGGTCCGGCCCCTGTAGGGCAGAGTGGAGAAGTGTGGAGTTACACTGCATGTCTGTAGAGGCTCTGGGGCTCTCTCTCATGGGACCACCCTCATACTCTACCAGAGACCCCTCCGCTCACTGTGTTTCGCCCCCCACACTTCCCATCATCCATTTCCATTTGATGCCCCCCATCAGAGGTGCACTGTCGTATAAAGTCTCTCTTTCTCTTTAACTAAATCCACTCGGATGGCCCGCATCGGCAGGACGACAGCACCTCTTCCCAAAAGGTTCCCTGAGGCACCAGGCCGTGCTTCAGTCATACAGATGCCACTCGTCCTCTTCCTCCGTCCCGAACCCACCCCATTTTACACTGTCACGCCCCCTCAATGCCTCTAGACAGGCTCCCCACTTCTGTAAGTACATATAAGCAGCAGTAAGTAGACTTCAACACTTGAGTTTGACACTCTGTGCTCTTCCTCTCTCTCTGACTGTCTCTCTGACCGCGGTCTCGCAGACGCATTCCCCCTACGGGACGCTCTCAGCCACGTGTCTCAGCTTCTTTAATCATCTAAAGTGTGTTTATGAGCGTTATCGTTTGATAGGTTCTGAGGTTCAAGGGCTCACAGGCTGTTCTCAGTCACCGAGCTCCCTGTGCTTCCTCTGCTCCTTTTGAGGATACTGAAAATGAAAAATGGCCCTCTGATATTGTACTCTGTGAGGTCGTCACTGCACTACTAGTGGAGATTTTGGTGATGCTGAGTGAGGTTGATCATTGACGGTTGGAGTGGCCAGCTCCACCCTAAATGTCCGCAGCGACCAGCAAACCTTCTGGCCTCCTAAATCTGTCTTTCTCTCTGTCTTTCTTACCCAGATGCCAAACACAAGGCTGAAAGTGAGCTGACTCCACAGACCCGTCCACGCAGTAATACTCTGCCCAAGAGCTTTGGATCCACACTGGATCAGTCGGCTCATGAGGGCCCTGTGGAGAGTGAGGCACGGGGACACCGGCCCACCCGAGAAGAGACTCTGGAGCTCATTCAGCACTGCATCCAAACCAAAAGAGTCGAGGACAGCTGGCCGGAGGATGTCAGAGTGAGTTTCAGCTTCTTCAACTTTAATTAACAGCTTTGATCTATCTCAAACTCATATCATATCAAAAGTTCTCAAGAAGGTATATTTGTAACATTTATTGGCTGGAATGCACTACATGACTTTTGCACTGAATTTTCCCTCCGATTTACATAAACCCTTCCCCCAAGAACATGCAACAAAGAGGGTGAGGCCATGTTGGGCTACTTTAGAGTGTTGTTGCCATGCCGTTATTTTACGCCGGACTGCTTCACAAACAAGGGTCAATTCAACGCACAATTGCACAAAAGATTAACATGACGGCACATGCTAGTCGATGAGTTGAATCAACTCCACAGCAACTACATAAATTTATCCACTAACCATTCAGAAACGTCCAGTTTCATTCTAAAAGTTGTAACTTCTTCCTGAGTCTCTCCATCAGTGTCGACTCTGGTTTGAACAATGTAAGACTGAACACCGTTACTGACAATCCTCACTTTGGCTGCGTGAGATTCTCCAGCTTTGTTGTTGTTGAGCAACCGAAGTGTGAGCTATTAAAGCTCCGCCCTCTTCCAGAAAGGGGGCCGGGACCAGCAGCTCATTTGCATTTAAAGGGACACACACAAAAACTGTTTTTCACTCATATCCAAATAGGGGCAAATTTGACAAGCTATAATAAATGATCTGTGGATTATTTTTAACTGAAACTTCACAGACACATTCTGGGGACACTATATAAGAGACTTATATTATATCTTGTAAAAGGGGCATTATAGGTCCCATTAAAAAAAAATAACTTTCATGCGCTCAGCACGTCTGTGATTTGTTTTTAACAAAACAAGGAGTCTGGTAGTGTGCAAGTCATTTAGTGTATAATGCCCAGTTTTTTTCTGTAACCATTTACAAAGGTGACAAGTATATGATGCCTAGCATTTTAAAATCTGTTCAGATATTAAAAGCCATGTAGTTTATCCAGCCTTAACATCTAATTTAAGAAGCTGATTTGTTGCTCTCACAGAAAATGACCAAGGAGCATCTTGCTAGTGAGAAAACTCTACTGCAGAAGAACCTTCTGTACTATGAGGGACTTCATGGGCGCCCAGTAGGTGTCCTACACACACACAAGCAGAAAAATTGTCCTCATTTACACAATGCCCTGACAAAAGTCTTCCTGCAGGTGACCCGAGAGGAGCGCTTGATTGTTAAGCCCTTGTATGACAGATATCGTCTGGTCAAGCAGATGCTCACCCGTGTCAGCATCACCCCCATCATAGTAAGACACACTGTTCCTCTTTTTCACCACACCCACATTAGCCTTTTAGGACTTTGGTGTTATAAATAATGTATAATTAGTGTTTTTGCAATCTGAAACCAAGTCTGGAGTTTCTATAAATTCTGTATATTCTATATATTATTTTGAAAGTGGCTGAAATCTGATAGGATAGTGAAATTAAAGCTTTGTTAACCTGAAACGGGAATTTGTGTTGTTTTCGGATTGTATGACATTCATGCGTGTTTAAAAAGGAAGGCAGATTAACCAGATTCTTCTCTCTCACACAGACTTCTCCCTCCAGCAAACGGCGTAATCAGATGTTACAGCCCATTATTGAGGGCGAAACTGCCCACTTCTGTGGTGAGATCGAAGAAGAAGAGGAGGAGGAGGGCAGGGGCCAGCAGGAAAGTGTAGAGATGCAGAGCGAGAGCTCTGAAATCATCATGGACCCAGTAGCCCAGCCCAGCTCCCAGCAGCCCACTCAGGAGAACGTCCTCAACTCTGGGAAGCTCAATCTCGATCTGCGTTTGTCCAGTTCCAACGCCTCCTCAATGTGAGTGTAGACCAGAAAATCGAAATTGAGATTTACTTACTCACTAAACACTCCTGGAACAGTATGGAGGTAAAATGGAAATGCTATTTCATCTGAATTGCCTCAGTCTGGAACTTCCCAGCAGCACTCTGGTTTAAAGTGTAACCTACATTGGCAGAATTAATGAGAACTTGAATTCTACACCTTATGTGTACGCGCATCTACGCACGTAGTCCCGCAACTTATCAGGTAGGAGCAGCCATCGGCTCACGCTCTCGTCATATGAGGTCTATTAATAGAGATTGGCAGGTGCCTGGAAATCTGCAGGAGTCAGTGGCCTCAAAGCCTTGAGCTGGATCAAGCCGTAATCTGGTATGAAAACAACTGCAGGCAGCCAGATCTAAGTCTAGCGTACTGTATTAGGTGCCGCTGAGATCCATGTCACCTTGTTACTAACTTTTACCGTCCCGAGTTAACCTCGGAGCTGTGCGCTTGTCATGCACTGTTCAAAGGTTGTTTCCTGAACAGAAGTGTTTTGAGTACACAGTTTCCTGTTGCTATAGTATCAGGAGAATTACAGCTCCATATTTGGAGATCCAGCAACTTAACACCACCTGTATCCCACAGGCCCGAGCTCCTGGAACAGCTATGGAAGGCCAGAGCAGAGAAGAAGAAACTGAGGAGGACCATCAAAGAGTTTGAAGATGAATTCTACCAACAGAATGGCAGGTAGGCTTCCGACGTTCATTTCATCTAAACACAGAGGGGGGTGAAGATACAGACATGATCTCAAGGTCAAACTCGCCTAGACCTGGGTGAACCAGTAGAAATGTATGATGTTTTCAAGCAGGGAACATGAAGTACTTGTTCTAAAGCACATTATTGTTCATCCTGCTATATATATGTATATATATTAGGGCTGTGATGATTTAACTCACTGCGTGATGAAAGAGTTTTTGTCTCAAATTTACATCATATGATATAGTTAAGCTTTATCACATGAGCAATGAGTGCAATATCACATGAGTGTTGTTTTTCTGTCCCGAACTGTACGAGTGCAAAGTGATGCTGAAGTTAATATTGTTATTTTAGACACAATATTGTCTGTTTTGCTCAATTTATATGCCAACAAAATTATAAAGACAAAGCAGAACTGTTTGTCTCCGAGCAACATCATTTCTGAATCCGCAGTTTGAACGAATCGGGTCAATGATTCAATGAACCATTCATAAAGAGAACTATTTACTTCACTGATTGAATGAATTGAATGAATGAATGAATGAATGAATAGGCTAACTCACTGACTTAATTATTGAGAGATTTACTGGCAGTTTTAGTTTCTTATTTAGAGTATAATTTAAATAAAAAATAAATTTCATATTTCCATAGAAAAAAAAAAAAAAAAAAAAAAACTTTAAAGGTGTAGTTCACCCAAAAATGAAAATTCAGTCATCAGTTACTCACCCTCATGGCCCAAAAGAGTATGTGTAATAAATTCTATGTTGAATCAAATAAAATATTTCTTTTTGAATCTACTTTTTGTGATGTCCATTTGATGCTTTACACAATAATGACTTATATTATGTTTTGGAAGTAATTTCTCAGCAAAATTTGATGTGCGATGAAATTTCCTTATATAATTTGGTAATTTGGAGTCTCCAAATGTCCTTGTTTGGAAAGATACTTAAATTTACCTTAAAAAAAAAAAAAAAAAAAAAAAAAGCTTACAAAAAATATGGTTTTGTAAGAATCACTCTTCAATCTGATGGTTTTCTTAGCAAATGATGACAAAATGAATGTGTTAAACAAGATAAATGGTGTACATCACAATAAGTGTGATTTGGAAGATATTGTGATAAAACACATTTTTGCTGATATTGCTTGTCCTGAAACTAATCACAGTGTCATTGGAAAACAGAAAGGAGTTTTTGACTTGTTTTTTAAGGATTAGTTCACTTCAGAATTAAAGTTTCCTGATAATTTACTCACCCCCATGTCATCCAAGATGTTTATGTCTTTCTTTCTTCAGTCGAAAAGAAATGAGGAAAACATTCCAGGATTTTTCTCCATATAGTGGACTTCACTGGGGTTCAACGGGTTGAAGGTCCAAATTGCAGTTTCAATGCAGCTTAATAAAAAAAATAATAATAATAAATGTATATACTTTTTTAACCACAAATGCACTGCTCTGCGATGCGCCACATGTTACGTAATCACGTTGGAAAGGTCACGTGTGACGAAGGAGGAAGAACCGAGGAAGTGTTTACAAAGCGAACATGCAAAGACTAAGCCAAACGGCCTTTACAAAAAAAAGCTAAAAACGATGTCGGATGATTTTGAAGTTGAGTTTTTCACCCTACCGCGGTACTTCTGTCTACGTCACGCGTGACCTTTCCAACGTGATTACGTAATGCGTGGCGGATCGCAGAGCAGTGCAAGACGAGCATTTGTGGTTAAAAAGTATATAATTTTTTATTTTTCTATTTAAAATGATCAATGGTTTCTCTAGATAAGACTCTTATTCCTCGTCTGGGATCATGTAGAGCTCTTTGAAGCTGCACTGAAACTGACATTTGAACCTTCAACCCGTTGAACCCCAGTGAAGTCCACTATATGGAGAAAAATCCTGGAATGTTTTCCTCAAAAACCTTCATTTCTTTTCGACTGAAGAAAGAAACATCTTGGATGACATGGGGGTGAGTGAATTATCATGACATTTTCATTCTGGAGTGAACTAATCCTTCAAGTGTTTTCTGTTGTAAGTTTCTTGATGAGATGTTGCACAAGTCAGAGTAATCAGACACTGCCATGATAAGAGCCTCCTCTGACAGTGTACAAGACAAATGTGACCCAGATTCTGTTTAGTTCATTGTTTTACAAATGACATTCTTCCACTGTGAAAAGCATCATGTCAGCTTTGCTCTCAACCAAAATGTTTTTCCCCAAACAGGAATGTTCAGAAGGAAGATCGCACACCTATGATGGACGAATACAAGGAGTACAAGCGCATTAAAGCCAAACTGCGGCTTCTGGAGGTCCTCATCAGTAAACAGGATTCATCCAAATCCATCTAAAGCGCCCAGTTCCAATCGGATCCAACCAACGGCCCATCTCGACGGTAGTCCATCAACTTCCACTGTCGTTCCTCCTCGCTCCGCCACCGAAGAAGATGAAACCCTGTCATCTAAAACAGTCACATATTTAAAGAAAGAAGTTCTCTCCCTCGCCTGTGTTTAAAATCCAGACTTTTGACTTTCTTTTTCACATTGACTGAGTTTTCTCATACTGAGAATCCACAAAGGACTGAGTGATCGCATCAGTATGTGGACATCACACACCGAACTCTTCCTCAGACCACACAGATGGTCATCACATTTCAAAGACCCACATCACACTCCTCCTCTCCATGATTCATGGGGGTCTTTATGCTATTTGAGGGTGTGATTTGGGTTCTGTGTATGTATACTTGTACATATCTATACTATACTGTATGTAGGCATAAATATTTCAGTGTTTTTCTTGATTTAAGACTTTACCGGCACAGTGAATTATCAAATAAGGTTTTTCGCCCCTGCGCCTTTTGGTTACAAATCAGAGGACTCCTGTATCAAGCTGGTGCTCTTTTTTTTTTTTTTTTTTTGTAATGACACTTGGATCACTTGATCAGACTGACAAAAGCAACTCCAGCTGAATTGTCACAAACTCTTCCTGATTCATATGTAAATGACACATCTGTACGTCCACTCTAATACTATGTTCACTCCTGTAATGTACATTTGACTAACGGTTGCTGCAATGAAAGCGAATATATGCCAAACGGACAAACAGTTTGTCAATGTTAGATCACAGTGGTACATGGTAGATCATTTCTGACACTATAGTATGAATAGATTGCTTTATTTTTTTATATGTTTATGTGTCCTTATCAGTTTTTCTCACCTCTAGACTCATGGTTTGCCAGTGTGTACACGTTCAACATGTAACTTCAGTCCCTCAAAGCATCCAGTCATGACCAGTAATGCTGCAAGTTATAAGAACCTCTTCAAACATGATAATTAGATGACTTCAGACTTGGATTTTTAGGAAGTTGCACTGTCACTGTGACTCCTGATGTGTCATAATCATGTGTCTTTAGGGCATATGATGAGGTTTCATCCACATGTTGGGAATCTTCAGCATCACTTCAGCATATCATCTGATCTGTCATGGTCACTTTTCAGCTGCCATCTCATATCCTGCTGGCACTGAACTGATAGGGAACTGCACAACAACTGCGTAATAAAGTCTTATCGAAGAGATAAGGGATACGGGATTTACATGGGATGGAGAGTGTTGGATGGTTTGAGGGGTCAGATGGGTGGTTTGTGGCCGAGGTGAAACGCTAATCAAGTGTTTGATAGTTGTGAATATCAGCTTTCACAGAGGAGGTGTGTTCGTGACATGAAGGAGGTGATAGAGATTATTTGCACAGCATTCTGGGAATGCAGTCTGTTTAGTTTTTTTTTCCTAGTGTTTCCCGTTTTTTCAAACACTACTTGCACGTGAAGGCTGGGATTGCTGGTTGTTATTTGACTCATTCTGGCCCATCTATCACTGTGTGGAGTCGTCCTTTTTTATGACCATTATTTTGTACTCATGTTTTTTTATTGTCTCGCTTCCTGCAGTTCATCTAAACAGTGTGGTTCCTCTGTATTAGTGAAGCACCTACTTTGTCCTGTTTTGTAAAAGCTTGTCAGTAGTAGGTTTGCATGGCAAAAATTTGTATTTCTATTTTTGTGCCATGGAAATTGAGCAATAAATTAGCATCGGGGCCTGTATCAGTGGAATGAGAGGCCTCTTGTATCCAGTATGTGCATTTTCAATAAACAGCTTGTGAGTATTATTGCTTGTGTTGATGCCTCTTTTGTGCATGATGGGGTTACAACTATTAGACAAATGCTGCAAAAACGTCAATATATACCATAATGACACCACAGAGGAAGTCCATAAAGGTACGCTCACATTTGGTGAAGTTTCACGGGCGAAATCCAGTCACAGTTTTCACATGACATCACACCCTTATAGGAACAAAACAAGGCTTTCCTTCATTGCCTGCCAGTTGTTTTTTTTACCAGGTTTATATATTTAAAGGGTTCACTGAGAATATAAATTTTCCTTGATCTTTTGACAAGTGAGGTCATTGTGAAAATTAATGTTTGTCATTCTCAAAACTTTTGGCCACGGCTGTACAAAGTCTGCTGCTTCAGTGTTTTTAGATCTTTTTGTCAGATGTGATGGTGTACTGAAGAATAAATCAAAGCATTTCATAAGTATCAAAGGCTTTCAATGAAGTGAACAAAATTTTATTGATCAATTTTGTTAGCTAACAAAAAGCGTTTTACTGCAACATGAGATCACACTGCATTGCAGAAATCAGAAGATTGAAGATTAAAAGAAAATGAGCAGAAAATAATAAACTAACAAACCGATATGAGCAATAACCATATGAATCTCAAAAATGGTGACAACAAAATATTCAATCAGACCAACTCTGAGCAAAGAATCTCAACGACGGTCAGTTTTGTTTGTTCACGGGATCTCAACGATGGTTAGTTTTTTTTTGTTTTTGTTTTTTTTTATTATTTGTTCCTTCAAAGGATCTCAATGATGGTTAGTTTTGTTCGTTCACAGGACCTCGATGATGATTAGTTTTGTTCGTTCACAGGTTCTCAACGACGGTTAGTTTTGTTTGTTCCTTCACAGACTCACAATGACGGTTAGTTTTGTTCCTTTACGGGATCTCAATGAGTGTTACTTTTGTTCTTTCACAGGATCTCAATGATGGTTAGTTTTTTTTGTTCACAAAATCTCAATGATGGTTAGTTTTGTTCCTTCACAGAATCTCAATGACAGTTAGTTTTGTTTGTTCACAGGATCTCAATGATGGTAAGTTTTGTTCTTTTACGGGATCTCAATGATGGTTAGTTTTTTTTGTTCACAGGATCTCAATGATGGTAAGTTTTGTTCGTTCACGGGATCTTAATGACAGTTAGTTTTGTTCCTTCACGGGATCTCAATGAGTGTTCGTTTTGACGGTTAGTTTTGTTCATTCACAAGATCTCAATAAGTGTTAGTTTTGTTTGTTCACAGAATCTCAATGACGGTTAGTTTTGTTCGTTCACGGGATCTCAGTGATGGTTAGTTTTGTTTGTTCACAGGATCTTGATGATGGTTAGTTTTGTTTCTTCACGAGATCTTAATGACGGTTAGTTTTGTTCCTTCACGAAATCTTAATGACGGTTAGTTTTGTTCGTTCACAAGATTTCAATGATGGTTAGTCTTGTTTATTCACAGGACATCAACGATGGTTAGTTTTGTTCTGTCACAGGATCTTAATGGCGGTTAGTTTCTTTCCTTCACAGAATCGCAATGACGGTTAGTTTTGTTCGTTCACGGGATCTCAACGATGGTTAGTTTTGTTCATTCACAAGTTCTCAATGACAGTTAGTTTTATTTGTTCTCAGGATCTCAATGACGGTTAGTTTTGTTCGTTCATAAGATCTCAATGACGGTTAGTTTTGTTCGTTCACGCGATCTCAATGATGGTTAGTTTTGATTCTTTACAGGGTCTCAATGATGGTTAGTTTGGTTCTTTCACAGGATCTCATTGACGGTTAGTTTGGTTCCTTCACGAGATTTCAATGACGGTTAGTTTTGTTCGTTCACAAGATCTCAATGACGGTTAGTTTAGTTCTTTCACAAAATCTCAATGACAGTTAGTTTGGTTCCATCATGGGATCTCAATGACGGTTACTTTTGTTTCTTCATGGGGTCTCTTTGACGGTTAGTTTTGTTCATTCCTTCACAGAATCTCAATGAACGGTTAGTTTGGTTTCTTTACGGGATCTCAATGGCGGTTAGTTTTGTTCCTTCACGGGATCTCGATGACAGTTAGTTTTGTTTATTCACGGGATCTCGATGACGGTTAGTTTTGTTTATTCACGGGATCTCGATGACGGTTAGTTTTGTTCTTTCACAGGATCTCGATGACGGTTAGTTTTGTTCGTTCACGGGATTTCAATGAGGGTTCATTTTGTTCGTTCACAGAATCTCAATGACGGTTAGTTCGGTTTTTTCACGGGATCTCAATGACGGTTAGTTCGGTTACTTTACGGGATCTCAACGATGGTTAGTTTGGTTTCTTCACGGGATCTCAATGATGGTTAGTTTTGTTCGTTCACAAGATTTCAACGATGGTTCATTTTGTTCAGTCACAGGATCTCAATGACGGTTAGTTTGGTTCCTTCACAGGATCTCAATGACGATTAGTTTTGTTCTTTCATGGGATCTCAATGACGGTTAGTTTTGTTCTTTCATGGGATCTCAATGACAGTTAGGTTGGTTTCTTCAGGGGATCTCAAAGACAGTTAGCTTTGTTCGTTCCTTCACAGAATCTCAATAACGGTTAGTTTGGTTTCTTCACAGGATCTCAATGACGGTTAGCTTTGTTCGTTCCTTTACAGAATCTTAATGACGGTTAGTTCGGTTCCTTCACAGGATCTCAATGACGGTTAGTTTTGTTCATTCATGTGATCTCAATAACGGTTAGTTTTGTTCTTTCACGGGATCTCAATAACGGTTAGTTTTGTTCCTTCACAGGATCTCGATGACGGTTAGTTCGGTTTCTTCACGCGATCTCAATGACGGTTAGTTCGGTTTCTTCACGGGATCTCAACGACGGTTAGTTCAGTTTCTTCTCGGGATCTCAAAGACAGTTAGCTTTGTTCGTTCCTTCACAGAATCTCAATAACGGTTAGTTTGGTTTCTTCACAGGATCTCAATGACGGTTAGCTTTGTTCGTTCCTTTACAGAATCTTAATGACGGTTAGTTCGGTTCCTTCACAGGATCTCAATGACGGTTAGTTTTGTTCATTCATGTGATCTCAATAACGGTTAGTTTTGTTCCTTCACGGGATCTCAATAACGGTTAGTTTTGTTCCTTCACAGGATCTCGATGACGGTTAGTTCGGTTTCTTCACGCGATCTCAATGACGGTTAGTTCGGTTTCTTCACGGGATCTCAACGACGGTTAGTTCAGTTTCTTCTCGGGATCTCAAAGACAGTTAGCTTTGTTCGTTCCTTCACAGAATCTCAATAACGGTTAGTTTGGTTTCTTCACAGGATCTCAATGACGGTTAGCTTTGTTCGTTCCTTTACAGAATCTTAATGACGGTTAGTTCGGTTCCTTCACAGGATCTCAATGACGGTTAGTTTTGTTCATTCATGTGATCTCAATAACGGTTAGTTTTGTTCCTTCACGGGATCTCAATAACGGTTAGTTTTGTTCCTTCACAGGATCTCGATGACGGTTAGTTCGGTTTCTTCACGCGATCGCAATGATGCTTAGTTCGGTTTCTTCACGGGATCTCAATGACGGTTAGTTCGGTTTCTTCACGGGATCTCAACGACGGTTAGTTCAGTTTCTTCTCGGGATTTCAATGACAGTTAGCTTTGTTCGTTCTTTCACATAATTTCAATGACAGTTAGTTTTGTTCGTTCACAGAATCTCAATGATGGTTCGTTTTGTTTGTTCACAGGATCTCAATGACGGTTCGTTTTGTTCATTTTTTCACAGAATCTCAAAGACGGTTAGTTTTGTTCCTTCACTGGATCTCATTGATGGTTAGTTTTGTTTGTACACGGGATCTCAACGACGGTTGGTTTTGTTTGTTCACGGCATCTCGATGATGGCTAGTTTTGTTCCTTCACGTGATCTCAATGACGGTTTGTTTGGTTCCTTCACGGGATCTCAATGACGGTTAGATTTGTTCATTCACAGGATCTCAGTGATGGTTTGTTTTGTTCTTTCACGGGATCTCAATGACGGGTTAGAGTTGTTTCTTCACGGGATCTCAATGACGGTTAGATTTGTTCCTTCACAGGATCTCAAAGATGGTTAGCTTTTTTCATTCCTTCACAGAATCTCAATGACATTTTGTTTGGTTCCTTCACAGCATCTCAATGACGGTTAGTTTTGTTCCTTCGCGGGATCTCAGTGACGGTTAGATTCGTTCCTTCACGGGATCTCAATAATGGTTAGTTTTGCTCATACACAGGATCTCAATGACAGTTGGTTTTGTTTGTTCACAGCATCTTGATGATGGTTAGTTTGGTTCCTTCAATTGATCTCAATGACAGTTAGATTTGTTCCTTCAAGGGATCACAATGACGGTTAGTTTTGTTCCTTCACAGGATCTCAATGACGGTTAGTGTTGTTCATACCGTCACAGAATTTCAATGACGGTCACTTTTGTTCCTTCACAGGATCTCAACAGGCGAATCTTCTGTGGGTCTCCCTCGGTAGAAATTGTGTTCCGGTTGTTCGGGTTGAGAGAAATGGAAATGCGGGGGCACCACGATGCGACTGCAAAGGGCACTTTCACTTTCGCGATCAAAGGGGCAGGGGCTGCTTTTTTTCTTTACTAGATTGCATGTTTTGTTTTGTTATGAGATTTCAATGATAGTCATTTTTGTTCTTTTGCAAGATTTCAAAGACGGACGGTTTTGTTCTGTTATGAGATTTTTATGATGGTGGCTTTTGTTCCTTTACAAGATTTCAAAAACAGTTGGTTTGTTTCCATTACAAGATTTCAATGATGGCCAGCTTTGTTTCGCTGTAAGGTTTCAATGATGGTTAATTTGGTTTCTTTGTTAGATTTCAATGACAGTTTTGAAATTTATTAATAGTCGGTTTTATTCTGTGATGAATGATGGATGTTTTTATTTTTTTTTATTTTTTTTTTTGAAAGCAAAATGAATAATTTTATTCAGTAAGGATGTGTTAAACTGATTATAAGCGACAGTAAAGGCTTATATTTTTAGAAAAGATTTCTATTTTGAATAAATGCTGTTCTTTTTAACCTTTTATTCATCAATGAATCCTAAAAAAAACAGATTCCATCACAGGTTCCAAAAAATATTAAGCAGCACAACTGTTTCCAACACTGATAATAAATCAGCAAATTAGAATGATTTCTGAAGGATCATGTGACGCTGAAGACTGGAGTAATGGCTGAATAAAATCCAGCTTTGCATCACAAAAATAAATAATATTTTAAAGTATATTAATATAGAAAACCATTATGTTAAATTGTAATAATATTTCACAATATTACTGTTTTTCTGTATTTTTGCATAAATAAATGCAGGCTTGATGATCATGAGACTTCTTTCAAAAACATTAAAAATAGTAATGAAAAAAATAGAGTGCTTTCATGTAAGTTGTAAAAACTAATTAAAGTACTATATCATTTATATTATGGTATGTAATGTAATGTAGGGATTATTTTGCCCCAGGGTTACACCCCTTATTTTCTGAGGTTTATTTTAACCCTTTATTGAGTACAGTTTATGGCGACTGTACTGGGGCATTGGGCAGTATGTGATGTGCAGTATGGACTATTTTACACCAGGGTTGCACCCTTTATACAGTACAGCTTATTGCGACTGTACTGGGGCGTTAGGACCCACTCAGGCTACAGGTTGATCAGACCCGCTGGCCTCTCTAACACCTCTTCCCGCAGCTACCCAGTCTACCAGGAGGTCTCCCATCCAGATAATATAGATCAGGCTCAACCCTGCTTAGCTTCAGTGGGTGTGCAGATAAAAGCTTCAAGTTGACCGCTGCAGGGCTACCCAAGTATCTTTCCAACAATAGACCCTCTTACGTAGAAATGTAAATCTCAACAATGGTGACATGCTCCATGCCGCAATGCATTCTATAACAGACTGCTATTAAGTTGAAATGAACTGCATTACATCTACATGATCAAAAAAAAAAAAAAAAAACACATGATGATAACCTCTTCATTATCAAGTTGTCAACATCACCTGGGGTCATCAATCGGGTTGTGGGCCGATTCAAGGCTTGTCACAAAAAACAAGACAAAAAAAAGTCAGCTCATATCAGCTTTTTGGCTACTGCAAATGTGTTTGACAAACACAATGTTACACCAGCCAGAAAAAACAAATACATTATAAGAGCTAAGAGCTCAACTAATGGAAACACCAATCACCAATATGGTTACTTCAAATGAAACAAACACGACCATTAAACTTCTGTTAAAGAATTAGTTCACTTTCAAATGAAAATTAGCCCAAGCTTTACTCACCCTCAAGACATCCTAGGTGTATATGACTTTCTTCATTCTGATGAACACAATCGGTAATATATTAATAAATATACTGACGCACCCGAGCTTTATAATGGCAGTGAGCGAGACCAACGAGTATGAGCTGAAGAAAGTGTCTCCATCCACATCCATCCATCATAAACGTACTCCATACGACTCCGGGGGGTTAATAAAGGCCTTCTGAAGCGTTATTAAGTAAAATATCTAAAAACTGACGTCTCGTCAGTTAAGCTTTTTCCGTAAATCGAATAGGGAAGGCGTAGGACATAGTGTAAGCATTTTGAACTGCAAGAGGCATTACACTTTCTTCGTAAGTTTAATGAAGAAAGGCAGTCTGGCGGAAGCTAGATATTTTATTTTATAACTTGTTAAATATTTTCTTACACAAATGCATTGCTTCACTTCAGAAGGCCTTATTTTCCCCCCGGAGCCATGTGTCTTCAGCTTATCTTCAGCTGCTTTCATCTGCTGTGGCTTAAGTCATTTGTAGCTCTTGTGTTTCTGTTTCTCTTTTTTCTGTTCTTTTCTATACCATACCATACCATCCAATGTTTATTGCAAAATGCATATATAACCTATATAAATATTTATGTAGACCTATTTGGAGAGCGTAGGGAGACCAACTTGGTCGTTGGAAGTGCTTCAATAGAGTGGGCGGGGCTAAAATAACGTCTTTTGGCGCGTTTTGCTTGTTGTACCGCCTCTGTGATTGGTAGAATTTTCTGTACAGACTCTGGATAATGTAGGTTTTCACCACAATATTCCGCTGAATAACATGATTCATTTAAAAACAAGTTGAAATAACGTGGGCTGACGGCTTCAACAGAAGCATACCATCGATTAACAACCACAGTAGGGCTGTATTTAAAGGTTTGTTATCGTAAAAAAAAGAAAAGTAATAAACTTCCCTATGGAGAAAATTGAGTTTTTACTTGTGAAACAGACTGTTGACATGTGGTGTGAGGAGTGTCACACGGAAAGCATTGACCGCTTATATTTGATGACGTTAATGCAAACCTGACATCTCCAAGATCATTTTCACTTTCATCTTCTCTTATCTTGGCGATGTATGACTGATCGCTGCCCTCCAGTGGCAGTTCATAGACTAGCAGTCACAACACAAAGATGGCACTCAAATTCTCTTAACAAAGCTTAATTTAATACATTTGTTTAGAAATACATTAACACCTTGTTCACAAACCACATTCGTGCATAATCCATAGATGATGCACCACACTGGAATGTCATAGAGTTGTGGATTATGATGTTTAAAGACATCAAATGTAATGGCAGCAGTTAAACCAGGCAGGCATAGCACAAAATAAGCTCTGAATCACTGGGAGGAACAACAAAAAAACATTATAAGGAATGTTTTAATGCATAGTATGACTTTCATAATATATATCCAAATGAACAAAATAGCTTAGTGTGAAAATCTGTGATGTGAGCTGGGAATGTGGGCTTAATTCTTAATCATTGACATCAAAATTAATTCACAATGATCAGTATTGTAAACAATGAAGTTTTACAGAGCCTTTAACTTAATAATGAGGAACACAACAGTAGAAGACTTAATATTTTTAAAATAAAATAAAACAGTCTTCAAATGTCCAATTCTGTTGAATCACAGATCCAAAACACCCAGTGAACCAGCATCCCATATCAGGGTAGAACAGGATAAATGGTGTACTTTCAAAAATATTTGCTGTCTTGGTATTTACCTGCGATTGAAATAGAAGTCTACTGAGTGCTGACTAAGATGAACAGTGCAATTTTACCAAAGAGACACCAAGCCAGTGCTGTTTCAGTGACTGCATCCATAGAGAGTTATTATTATTATTATTATTATAAAAGAAAGAGTCTGTGTGTCCAACATGGACGATTGCACACCAAACTGCATCATGAAAAAAGCTTATGTACAAGTAACTAACATACAGTATAATCCATATGATTATGAGTTACATTTGGCACATCAAGGTGCGGTCACGTTTTGCAAACGTTTACAGGCAAAATCCAGTCATTTCAATATAGGAATCCACGCCACCAGGAAATTTTATGAGGGCGAAAGATTTCTGTAACCTGCTTGGTTTTAAAGTGACCTCTGTGTGAGCTGTGCTTCATACATCACTACAGTACGCGATATTTTGCAGAAATGGCGCTAATGTGACCGCACCTTTAAGGCCCGTTCACACCAAGAACGATAACTATTACTATATTTGCGTCCACACCTATGAACCATAATGGTCTGTTTATTCTAAGTTCAAATGCTGCGGTTTCAAAGTGTACACACGTTTTTGCTGTTCTTGTTGCATTTACACGGCTTTAACCAGCAGATGTCCTCAGCATGCTATGTTTCGAGTGAATAGCTAGTGTAATCGATCTAATCTAACAGTGAATTTAGCTGACGGAGTCAATATAATGGAATAAAAACAGCACCTAGTCTTTTTTACTGCAACTTCAAAGGAAGCAAGACAATGTTGTCGAAACTAGCGCTGGATACCTGAGGTAATTTTATTTTACACTGTTTGCTAGCCTGACATGTATCATTAATACTTCTCACTATTTATTCCGACGGTATGACTGACTGTTTTCCATTTATCCATTTTCTTTAAAGTATTTTTAAAAAGGGGGTTTGACTTGTCAAACAGTGGTGGCTTTTTCTGAACCTCGGCGATAAACTTCTTTGAAATGTCGTCCGCCATTTTAAATGCGCGAGCCATTAAATTACAATGGATTCTGACTGTAATTTAAGGGCTCGTGCTGTCAGTGTTTTATTGTTCAAAAAAAAAAAAAAAAAAAGTGATATCGTTTCTCTATATCATTATAGCTGTGGTGTGGACACTGCTATTCTTGTATATTTATAACAATTTTTAGAACTACACTATATTGCCAAAAGTTTTGGGACGCCTGCCTTTACATGCACATGAACTTTAATGACATCCCATTCTTAATCCGTAGGGTTTAATGTGGAGTTGGCCCACCCTTTGCAGCTATAACAGCTTCAACTCTTCTGGGAAGGCTTTCCACAAGGTTTAGCAGTGTGTTTATGGGAATTTTTGACCATTCTTCTAGAAGCGCATTTGTGAGGTCAGGCAGTGATGTTGGACGAGAGGGCCTGGCTCATAGTCTTCACTCTAATTCATCCCAAAGGTGTTCTGTCGGGTTGAGGTCAGGACTCTGTGCAGGCCAGTCAAGTTCCTCCACACCATACTTGCTCATCCATGTCTTTATGGACCTTGCTTTGTGCACTGGTGCACAGTCATGTTGGAACGGGAAGGGGCCATCCCCAAACTGTTCCCTCAAAGTTGGGAGCATGAAATTGTCCAAAATGTCTTGGGATGCTGAAGCATTAAGAGTTCCTTTCACTGGCACTAAGGGGTCAAGCCCAACCCCTGAAAAACAACCCCACAGCATAATCCCCCCTCCACCAAACTTTACAATGCAGTCAGGCAAGCACCGTTCTCCTGGCAACCGCCAAACCCAGACTCGTCCATCGGATTGCCAGTCAGAGAAGCATGATTCGTCACTCCAGAGAACACGTCTCCACTGCTCTAGAGTCCAGTGGCGGCGTGCTTCACACCACTGCATCAGACGCTTTGCACTGCATTTGGTGATGTAAGGCTTGGATGCAGCTGCTCGGCCATGGAAGCTCTCTATGCACTGTTCTTGAGCTAATCTGAAGGCCACACGAAGTTTGGAGGACTGTGGTTATTGACTCTGCAGAAAGTTGCCGACTTCTGCGCACTTTGTGCCTCAGCATGCGCTGACCCCTCTCTGTGATTTTACGTGGCCTACCACTTCGTGGCAGAGTTGCTGTTGTTCCCAATTGCTTCCACTTTGTTATGATACCACTAACAGTTGACCGTGGAATATTTAGTAGTGAGGAAATTTCACGAATGGACTTATTGCACAGGTGGCAACCTATCACGGTACCACGCTTGAATTCACTGAGCTCCTGAGAACGACCCATTCTTTCACAAATATTTATAGAAGCAGTATGCCTAGGTGCTTGATTTTATACACCTGTGGCCATGGAAGTGACTGGAACACCTGAATTCAATGATTTGGAGGGGTGTCCCAATACTTTTGGCAATATAGTGTATATCTTTATAGTTAGCGTTCTTGGTGTGAACGGGCTTTTACCCTGTGGGATTTATATGGTGTTTCTGTTTAGCAGTTTAACATTCTCAATACTATATGGCACAAAAGCAGCTGGTTAAAACAACTTATAGAATTGTTCCCATATTACTTTTCATAAAAACGTAAAACATTAAGTAACCCTGTAACCAAAACAACAGAAGTCAGTGATATCCAGTCCTGATCCAGTTTAAAGGGTGTCATAAGCATTAGTGTTAGACTGTAGAATCAGTTTTGACATCTTACGCGAGTGTCATAGTTCAGAGTGTTGTATGTCAGTAGTAAAGCAGGCAGAGAGGCCTCTATTGGCACATTCTTCACCTGCACCTAGACTACCACCCAGATCCCGCACAGGGCGTAGGTCCGGTGGTCGTCCCTTACACGCTCTGTCCTGGCAGATTCAGTCCTGTCAGGCCTGTGTAACTGAGGTCTCATTTAATACTGTATGGGGCGACCATGTGACCTCTCTGTTACAGAGCTAAATGGCACTTTCTGGAGACTGGGAGAGGTCAGGGCTTGGTGTGTTTGTGAGGCAGTCAGGCTTTAAGATGGAGAGCTTCAAACACCTGTCAGCATCTGGATTCTGCCTTAAATCACTGTCTGTCTGTCACAGCTCAGTCCTCGACAGGTGCGAAGTGGCCCACTGCCCCGGACTTTTAGTCATAATGACTTGTCAATAACTGACACCCCTGAAATAGACAAAACAGCAGATTAGTTTAGCTTTAGTTGTATTTAGAGGTAGTAAGAGTGAAACAGACCTGCGTAGCTGCGGCCATTGCTCATGTTGGTGGGGATGAGACTCCATTTATCAGCAGCAGGGTCATAGTATTCTACAGAGGACAGGTTGCACGACCCGTCGTCTCCTCCGATCACATACAGTAAACCGCTTATGGCACACACTCCTAGAGACAAACACACTTAACTCAGAACTGCAGGCCTTTCCTGCTCTTCCTTTAAAAAACAATGATTTTAAAGGTCTTGAAACATGTCTAGTGTTTCACATTCACAACAGGAACCTTTGTGAACATTTTTTTATTTATATATAAAACCATTTTCTTCAATACTTTAGCCCTTTCTGGTATATGATCCAAACTTTCAAAATGTGTTAAGACTACTTAAAATTAAATTAAAATTTTCTAGAGTTTTTATGATATATAATGATAGCTTTGGCGCATATACACAATATCACAAAGTATCTTTTTCACTACACAAAATGTTTCATCTAAACGTTTAATTCACCATAACTGCCTTTCATAAAGTTCTTACTACCAAAACCTTCATTTGCATCTTATCTCATTCAGTATAATACATTTGTCTATTATTTAATCCAAATGATCTTAAAGGATTAGTTCACTTCAGAATTAAATTTCCTGATAATTTACTCACCCCCATGTCATCCAAGATGTTTTTGTCTTTCTTTCTTTAGTCAAAAAGAAATTAAGGTTTTTGAGGAAAACATTCTAGGATTTTTCTCCATATAGTGGACTTCACTGGGGTTCAACGGGTTGAAGGTCCAAATTGAAGCTTCAAAAGGCTCTACATGATCCCAGACGAGGAATAAGGGTCTTATCTAGTGAAACGATCAGTCATTTTCTAAAAAAATAAATAAAAATTTATACATTTTAACCACAAATGCTCATCTTGCACTGCTCTGCGATGTGCCACACATTACATAATCACGTTGAAAAGGTTACGCGTGACGTAGGCAGAAGGACGAAAAACTCCATCTCATTTTCTCCTCCAACTTCAAAATCGTCCGACTTAGACATTTGACTTAGTCTTTGCACGTTCGCTTTGACACTTGCTCGTAACTTCCGCCTACGTCACGCGTGACCTTTCCCACATGATTATGTAATGCGTGGCGCATCGCAGAGCAGTGCAATATGAGCATTTGTGGTTAAAAAGTATATAATTAAGTTTTTTTTTTTAGAAAATGACAGATGGTTTCTCTAGATAAGACTCTTATTCCTCGTCTGGGATCATGTAGAGCTCTTTGAAGCTGCACTGAAACTGACATTTGGACCTTCAACCCGTTGAACCCCAGTGAAGTCCACTATATGGAGAAAAATCCTGGAATGTTTTCCTCAAAAACCTTAATTTCTTTTCTCCTGAAGAAAGAAAGACATGAACATCTTATATGACATTGGGGTGAGTAAATTATCAGGAAATTTTAATGAACTAATCCTTTAATGGTTAATCAGTGAATCATTTTGGTATATCTATATATTTCTATACATATAGTTTCTATAGAACTTGTTTGCAATTTCCGATACAGAACATTTTAGCCTCTTTCCCATATCTGATTCACACTTTTAGGAGTGAATTTTGTTGATAAACATCAATATGCATGGACAAACTACACACAATATACACAGACAACAAATTATTTAAAACATCAATCTCAACATTATTGTAATTTTGCAGTGTAAATGCATTCTTGCTACCTCTGAGCTTCATTGAACAGTCTGTGTAAATACATCTAAATGCCACTTCAGTTGCAGCTTCTGATTTCATTTGACTGGTTACAATTCAACACGAAAGATGACGCATATATTTATTAAGGTTAGGGGGAAAATGCCCTTTATAAAAATAAAAAATGTCCTGGGAATCAAATTGAGAAGACAAATATGCTGATTTATGTAAGTAAAAGCCAAAAGAACACTGATGCGAATATTGCTTCAGAATAAATTACATTTACGCAATTACTTTTTTTACTCGCACAAGTGAATGACCAATTTTTTGACAAGCACATGACACTGCTCAATGCCGAGCACTGCTGTCTTTCCTCCGGTTGCTCACCTGCGTTCCTTCGGCACATGTTCATGTCACACACTTGTCTCCAGTTGTTAGTGGCAGGGTCATAAACCTCCACACTCTTCCTCACCAGAGGACCATCGTGTCCACCTGCAGCATACAGCTGTCCATTGAGCACTCCAACACCTGTACACACAAACACACACACAATCGCATCCCAGCCAGTAAATACGTGGAGATGCCAACTGGAAGAACCAACAGAAGTGAGCTCAATATAATTAAATTCATGTCCAAAGAGGAACTAACCAGCTCCACTGCGTCTAGTGCTCATGTCCGCCACATAGCACCACTTATTAGTGACTGGGTTAAACTCCTCTACAGTACTCAAACACTGGCGAGACGCTCCATCATAACCTCCAACAGCATAAAGCTTTCCTGTACAAGCATCAGACACACTGTGTGAAATCACTACACAAAAGAGTGTGTGCAAATGAACTCTCAAGTGAACTACTATGCAAATCAAATCTGCACAGTTATATATACAAATATGTAACAACACCCAAAAGGTAAGATGTTACGAAATGTTCTTTGCAAATTCACTATTGCAAAATCATGCCACTTAAAACATTATTGTTGCATGCCTCAATATGGTGAGCACATTGCTCAACACACATGTACTCAAAATGCTCACCGTCAACCACGCCCACCCCAACACTGCTACGCCTGGTGTTCATGGGAGCCACAAACACCCACTCATTAGCCTTGGGGTTATACGCCTCCACTGACGACAGACCTGCAGAGAGAGAGAGAGATACATTCATCACCCATTCAAATCGTCAGTGAAACGGAGATAAAATGATTTGCATGGTTATAAATGTCTTTACTTGCACTTTAAAGAGGACCTATTATGTCCCTTTTTACAAAATGTAATATAAGTCTCGGGTGTCTGTGAAGTTTCAGCTCAAAATACCCCACAGATTATTTATTATACCATGTTGCAAATACCCATTTTTGAGAGGAAGGGAAAACATTTGCGCATGTGCCTTTAAATGCAAATAAGCTGCTGCTCACCGCCCCCATCCAGAAGAGGGCGGAGCCTGCACAGCTTATACCTCGGATACTCTGCTAAAAACACACAAACAAAACATCTGTTTGATTTTGATTATCATCTCTATCATGGCCACGCCCACTGCAGTTCTTCATCATCATGTAAGTTTATTATCTGCATGCGTTTTAAAGCCATATCAGTCTAAACTTCTGATGTATGGTTTTCTGAGCACACATATCTGAAGCATGCGCACAGAAAGCTGACTGTCAGACGGCGCGTTGTGTGATTTCACGTCTTATTGCGCTTAAACTGTCAAATACACACAAGCTTATGTCAAAATCACAAAAAAGTTCACAAACACAGTTAAGTCTGTGAACGTAAACAGCAGGGAAAGAAATCACATGTGTATATTAGATCTGTGTATTAAAGTGACAGCAGTGTAATATACAGAACCTACTGCTGTATCTGCTGTTAATATGAATCAAACAACAAAAGAAAACAGAAAATCACTAATTGCTCTTGACTGAATAACTTTAGTAGCTTTAATAAGAACAAATTTCTTACTTGAATGCTGCTGTTAAATGCTCATTTAGGGAGGGGTCTATGTTAATAGAGCAGATTCCATCAGCAGTCATGGGCGTGACCTAAGCATTTGTGACGTCACAAAAGCTATAATCTGCAAATAGCTTGTTCTGAGACACTGCTTATGATTTATAGGGATTAAAAAAGAGGAGTGGGTGGATTTTTACCATTATAGAGTAGTTGTGTACACACACTGCTGACACACATTTGTGTACAAACACCATGTAAAAGTGAATTTTGCATAATAGGTCCCCTTTAAGTAGTGTATAAATAAACCTGAGATTCATTTTTCAAAGACATACCTGTACTCCCATCAAAGCCGCCAACAGCGTACAGCAGGTCACCCAGTACAGCTGCTCCTAAAGTGCTGCGGCGCTCCTGCATGCTGGGAACGGAGCTCCACTGATCCTTTAGCCCATCATACACATCCACCGTCCGCACACGCAAAGAGCCGTTAAATCCCCCCACAGCATACACCTTACCGGCCATGTACACTACACCTAAATGAGACACACAGACAGAGAGTTAGACCAAGAGAAGAGCACACGTTGAGTGATGAAGAACAGAACAGAGAGCAACCTGCTCGACAGCGTCTGGAGGGTAAGTCAGCCACCTGGTACCAGCGGTCCTCTTGAAAGTCATAGCACTCCACACTGCGGATGGCTTTAGGTGCCTGACCCCCTACGACCATCATCACCTGCAAGATTCAAAACAAAAATCAACCTGCTGTCCCATAAATGTTGTTTCTTATGCTCAAATAGAATTAAAAAACATATTTTCCAAACTAGACCAGTCAATGCACATGTGCAGTCATAAGAGCAAGTCTCAAAAAGAAGAGCAAGTAAATCCTTGTGTTGCAGTAAATTAATACCTTAGGCAGACTGACTGGTGTGCGCGGTCTGGTTCTGTCAGTCTTTATAAGGTGCCTCTGGTCTGCAGGTAAAAGGTGGTACTTCATCGCCTCAATGAGAAAATCCTTACAAGTGTTGTTGTTTTTTATCAAGGGTTCCTCCTCCACAATCTGTACAAATACACATTTAAATCCTAAAAATAATGCCTAAAGGGTTAGTTCACCCAAAATTACATACCCGTAAGACCTTCCGGACACAAATTAAGATATTTTTGATGAAATCCGAGAGTTTTTTTTATCCTCCTACGTTGTTTACGTTCAGCGCTTTCAGGTTCTACGTCAGAATGCCGGCTCATTTTTGGCCGATGCTGTTCACATGAGCAGCACGATGCATGCGTGTGATACTGATGCAGGAGCCGGCCAATAATGAGTCTGCATTCTGACGTAGAACCTGGAAGCGCTGGACGTAAACAACGTATGAGAATGACACAGAAGAGATGTTGTTGAATAAAGTTATTTTTATTTTGTTTTTGTGCACAAGAAGTATTCTCGTCGCTTCATAATATTAAGGTTGAACCACTGCAGTCACGTCGACTGTTTTAGCAATGTCTTTAGTACCTTTCTGGACCTTGAAAGTGGTGGTTGAATTACTGTCTATGAACGAGTCAAATACCTCTCAGATTTCATCAAAAATATCTTAATTTGTGTTTCGAAGATGAACGAAGGTTTTACGGGTGTGGAACGACATGAGGGTGAGTAATTAATGACAGAAATTTCATTTTTGGCTAAACTAACCCTTTAAAGAAAACCAGAAAAGCAATCACAACAAATATAGAGAGCTCGCTATGAAACTGTGAGCAGCCATACCTGAACCAGGTAATCTCTGGATAGCAAGGGTAGGCGAACATGTTCCATGAGCTTAGGCATATGCTCCAAACGGGCCTCTTTATCATGCTTTATCCAGGCGATCATGGCCTCAAAAACCTGGGGGTGTAATAGACCAGAACAAAGTGAACTATATGTTTCTCTGAATATTGTATGATTGCATCTCAAAACCACAGCAGGCCTGGCTGCCATCCTCGCTGCTCAAATGACACTGAGGCATCTGACAGATGACAGCTGCCATCAAGTGGGTGTGTGAGCGCAGGCTGGAGACGCAAGTTACTCGTAAGCAGAGAGCAGCTAGTGCAGTGTAATTGACAGATGGCTTGTCGTCAGCATCACACACCAGCATGCATGTAAAAACCAACCATCAACTGTCTGCTGTCTACAAATCATGCAAGGCTGAGCTAAAAACAGGCTCTGTGATGTGACGAAACATTGAAATTGAGAAGAATAATATGCAGATGAGAACAGTTAGAAAAGACAAAAACTAAGTAAATGAACTGGGCAATGCATTACCCTCTCTTCAGTGGACACGGTCAGTTTGTCACTGGAGATCAGACTGCACACCTGCTGCAAAGAGAGGGCCATGAACTCCTCACCGACCATGACATCAGTGAAGTGCTGCTCTGTTTGAAACAAGCAAACAAAGTATCTTAACATAAAAATACATACTGGTGGGTTGCTTATTCGACTAGCTGTTACCCATCCCACAATGACTCAAGAAAGAAGAGAGCTCACCGGCATAAGCGTGGGCCTGGCTGAGCAGTCCTGTGCAGGCGTGAAGGTCAGCGAATGCTCGGATGCCCAGGCAGTTGGTGGGATGAAGCTGCGTCTGCAGGAAGTCACAGCAAACCTCCCGAACATCCATCAACTGCAGCAGGCTGGCAGCTGGGAGTAACACCTGAACACAGCAGGAATAAAACAAAGAGATGAAAACACATTATACACATATGATATAACCAGCCAGCCTGTAGACTGGATTCATGATTACTAACCAGTATAGGATTGTGCACTTCTATAACGGTCTGGTTTGGGTCAATCACCATATCAGACACAAGTAGATTGCAATGGACGATTTGCACTTATGCCCTCAGGAAGATTTATTAGTAAATCATTGCAGAAGTGTAGAAGCTAGTGTCTCCACATCTAATTATATACTGAATGAATTATATGAATTAAAATGGCGAATTATGAAAATAAAAAAAATAAAAATAAAACAGCATCAGCTACTTAACATTAAAGCAATGGCCACAGGGAAGTATGATGCTCTTTTCTAAATTCAGTCTCTACACATTGTAACTCTAATATGGCCACTTTCTTCCTAGAAAAGGAATGGAAATGGCTTTTGGGGGGAAGTACAACATATGGTGAATCCCCATGGACCAACTAAGCCATAAACAGCCGCTACCCCCACTGGAGCATCTGCCCATCCTCTCCAGATGAAAACTAGGGCACTTCACACTGCTCCTACACAAATGGCATGAAGCTTCTCAGATCATCTGTTCTCCTCTGCTGTGTTCTGTACATCTAAACAAAAGGCCCACACACAAACAGCAGAACACACTGGGACAATAGAGCTCCAACATAAAGGGCAAAGTGCACATCACAGAAAACTTCCTCTCCAGCTCTGCTCATTTCCTCTGCTAATAATGAGAGGAAATGCCTCTCAGTGCTCAAAACAGAGCACCAGAGGCAGAGAGGGAAATCAGCCTTTACACAAAGAGCTACAGTATATGCGTCTTGACTTACCTGAACATTATCCTCAGACACTTCGATCTCAGCGGTGTAAATATAATCCACCAGCTTCAAGAGCGTCTGTCCATCAACATCCCTGATCTCGACATGGTGAGCCTTGCTTTCACTCATGTCACCTGAACAAATCCAGCACAACACAGAGCATTACACATACAGATCCAGCAAACTCTCAATCAAACATCTAAAAGATGAACTGTTGAAAAAGAGACTTAAATAAGCAAGAATGAACATCATAATGTTTTTATGCAGAATAATCAGCAGAGACACTTTATACCACCTCATATAGCTTCAAATACCTTGTAAACATTTAGGTGTCAGTCTTCAATAAAGGGTTAGTTCAGCCAAAAAGGAAAAATTATCATCCTTTATTCACCCTCATTGTTGTTCCAAACCTGTATCACTGACTTTCTTTCTTCTGTGGAAACATAAAAGAAGATATTTTGAAAAATGTCAATGGCCTCCAAAACTTTTGGTTACCAACATTCTTCATAGTATCTTCTTTTGTGTTTTCCAGTTTTGGAATGACATGAGGGTGAGTAAACGATGACATAATTTTCATTTTATTAATTCATAATCATAGATCCTACATTGCTAAGTATTGGAGAACAACAGAGTGCAGTGAGAGACATGTTGATCTCATCAATGTAAGAAAAGCATTAGTACATGTTTGTAAAGAGTACCTGTGAACATGGCGCAGAAGTAAGGACTGCAGGACGCTAACACTACTCTGTGAGCTGGTACCTCCACTTCACCCGCCACCAGCAGAACGTCACAAAGCATCCTTCTACTGCGATTACACAGAAAAAGAAAGAAAATTGAGGATCTAGACCAGGGCTGTTTCTCCTAAAAGTATCATAAGCCTACATAGGTTGTAGAAACCATTGGTGCCAATGGACTCTACAATCTACTGAGAATCACAATATTTTTGGGAAATTAGATGTTTTATGGACATGCAGCATACGCAATCAATAATTAATGTCAGATTTAGCACTTTTCACAATACAAAATATTTTAAAGCAGCTTTACAGAAAATGTTGATGTTTATAATAGGCTATTTTAATATCTTCATGCCTTATAGTCACATTTATCAGATTAGGGCTGGGAGATCAATACAGGCATAACATTATGACCACCTTCCTAATATTGTGTTGGTCCCCCTTTTGCTGCCAAAACAGCCCTGACCCATCGAGGCATGGACTCCACTAGACCCCTGAAGGTGTGCTGTGGTATCTGACACCAAGATGTTAGCAGCAGATCCTTTAAGTCCTGTAAGTTGAGAGGCGGAGCCTCCATGGAGTGGACTTGTTTGTTCAGCACATCCCACAGATGCTCGATTGGATTGAGATCTGGGAAATTTGGAGGCCAAGTCAACACCTCAAACTCGTTGTTGTGCTCCTCAAACCATTCCTGAACCATTTTTGCTTTGTGGCAGGACACATTATCCTGCTGAAAGAGGCCACAGCCACCAGGGAATACCGTTTCCATGAAAGGGTGTACATGGTCTGCAACAATGCTTAGATAGGTGGTATGTGTCAAAGTAACATCCACATGGATGGCAGGACCCAAGGTTTCCCAGCAGAACATTGCCCAAAGCATCACACTGCCTCCGCCGGCTTGCCTTCTTCCTATAGTGCATCCTGGCGCCATGTGTTCCCCAGGTAAGCGACGCACACGCACCCGGCCATCCACGTGATGTAAAAGAAAATGTGATTCATCAGACCAGGCCACCTTCTTCCATTGCTCCGTGGTCCAGTTCTGATGCTCACGTGCCCACTGTTGGTGCAGCCCCATACGCAACAAACTGCAATGCACTGTGTATTCTGACACCTTTCTATCAGAACCAGCATTAACTTCTTGAGCAATGTGAGCAGCTCGTCTGTTGGATCGGACCACACGGACCAGCCTTCGCTGAGTCTCGGCCGCCCATGACCCTGTCGCCAGTTCACGACTGTTCCTTCCTTGGAGCACTTTTGATAGATACTGACCACTGCAGACCGGGAACACCCCACAAGAGCTGCAGTTTTGGAGATGCTCTGACCCAGTCTTCTAGCCATCACAATTTGGCCCTTGTCAAACTCGCTCAAATCCTTACGCTCGCCCATTTTTCCTGCTTCTAACACATCAACTTTGAGGACAAAATGTTCACTTGCTGCCTAATATATATCATACACACTAACAGGAGCCGTGATGAAGAGATAATCAGTGTTATTCACTTCACCTGTCAGTGCTCATAATGTTATGCCTTATCGGTGTATGCTATAGTAGGTAAACATACATGTACATGAGCAATAAAATTGGACATACTTGTATATTATATAACTTTATATAAAGAACTTGGTGATAATATAGTTACATTTTGCAACAAAATTAAAACAGACAACTTCAAGACCATAACTAAATATTTAATTTTGTGCGGGACCAAATTTAATGTAAAGAATCCATTCTATCCAAGTGAACCACTGACTGAAAATGTCCCCATCAATGTCTATGGTGGTTACCTCACCTGAATAACATAACTAGGTTCTGAGTAAGTTTACCAACCTTCTCAAGTCATTCATAAGCCGAAAGGCTTTCCTCATGTGTGTGTGACTGAAGGTGTGCAACCCTGGGTCTTTGGCATCCTCCTGCGAATCCAAACTAGGCAGAGGACAAGGGAGTCCATATCTAATGAATGAAAGAAAAAGATGTCTGCAACTAATATGTTTAATAACACTGATGTTTTAAAACCATTAAACTCTAAAATAACGGATCTCTTGCTCTTAACACAAACTAACTTTAACTAGTTTCGCATGACAGCTTCACTGCACCTACCATTTTGATGATACGATATGATAAAAGCAAGTATATTGACCACATCGAGAATCAAGTTACCGCACGAGATTACTTTGAATGTCTCGTCAGCTGCTGGCCTGCATTATTTCAGACGCTTATAAAGATGTTTAATTAGACTCATATATATATAAAACTTAAACATGAGGTATCATGTTAGAATATTCGCTGCTGAATTCGCGAATGCACAACACACAGCTAGCAATTTAGCTGCTACAAATAGTAGTAACAGCAATTCAAGATGCGTTCTCCTGTTCGTTCAAATAACAACTTTACCGTTTACAAATCACGTTTGTTTGCTCTTTACCAAAAACATTTGTTTGTTAAATGCATCTTTTTTCCGTCACAACACACACACTTACCCGTCACAGTCCATATCCGAGCTGTATCGCGCTAGACAGTTGGCTAAAGTTAGCTTGCTACATTATTTTCGTGCAGGTTTTCTAAGTCTCAGGTATTTCTTTTTTTGACGTTAGTGGTCGTTTAAAGCCTCAAGTCGAGTGTTAAATGTTTTCATTAGTCTGTTTCGTGGTCAGTGCTGTCTTTCATGAGATGGCCGTGGTTGTTTATCTGACTGGATAGCAGCTCGCAGCTATAGCTGGGCTCTTTGACTTTACATCCGAGAACGTCGTAACGGCCCTCCATCATCACCGCGTTGCCTGGCAACAGCGATACAATCGCTCCATAGTCACCAAGGTCACTCTTCATGGCACAGCCACTGCACTAACATGGTCATCAACTACATATAAAAAGTTAATCATTGATACCGTTATAGTTTAAAAGCTAGGTAAATGTTTCTCAGTGTTCAGCTGATTTCATATCTTTAGGACAACACTTTGTGTTCAAACCTTAATAACAGACTCAGAATGTATTCAGGTCACTTTTTATTTTTATTTAATTCATACAACACATTCAATACCAGGTTCATTCCTGTTCATATGCACATGTATTAAAATCACTTTTTGCATTAGATTCAACTGCAGTCAAAGCATCCAAATGAAGCCGCCCTCCAGGTACTGTTATCATGGCATCATCTTGGCACCAGGCCTGTAAAGACAACAAGACATTTCCCAGTTAAGAGCATAACCGATTTAAACAAAAGATAAGAGGGGAAATGCACTACATCCAAGCAGAAATAGTTTTTCTGTTGCAATCTATACCCTCTTGACATCAAGTGCCCCGATTATGCTTTTTCAGACATTACCTTTTGTGCGGTTATATAGCAGTTCGTAAATGTAAAAGCTCTGCATTTTGAAGTTTATAAGATCAAAGTACAGATAAATGGAGTTATTGTCGCCCTAAAGGAATAAACGATTCTGAACTGCCTGAAACAAGACGGCAGTAATTCCAGTCTTACTTACTTTTACCCTCATGTCATCCCAAACCGGTAGGACTTTTCATCTTCGAAACACAAATGAAGATCTTTTTGATGAAAACAGAGCTTTGTCCCTCCATTGACTGCCTACGCAACTACCACTTTCAAGCTCCAGAAAGGTAGTAAAGTTATCCATGTGACTCCATTTGTTTAACCTCAATTTTATGAATGCTTTGTTTGCGCAAAAAAAAAAAAAAAAACAATTTACCACTTTATTTGCAAAATATGAATCTCCTACGCGCGTTCAGGAGAGCACTACAACGCGTGCGTGTTGTGTTGATGGGAGAGCAGACGTTGCACGAGTTGGATATTAATATTTTGTAAATAAAGTGGTAAATTATGTTTTGGGCACAAACAAAGCATTTGCGTCGCTTCATAAAATTAAAACCACATGAATTATTTTAGTGTCGTCTTTACCACCTTTCTGGGCCTTGAAAGTGGTAGTTGCGTAGGCTGTCAATGGAGGCACAGAAACCTCACAGACTTTATTAAAAATATCTTAATTTGCGTTCTGAAGATGAACGAAGGTCTTACAGGTTTGGAAGAACATGAGGGTGAGTAATGACAGAAACTTCATTTTTGGGTGAACCCTTTAAGTCAAAACAGGGTCGGCAATATAAGAATACATGATTGCTGTCATTATTACACTAAATGTAGGCTATTATGTTTTTCTGACACAAAACCTAAAACTACCTTTATTAAAACAACACACTTTTGGCATGACTGGCCAAATTAGTTTAGTTTCGAAGCGTCACCATCATTTCCTAGTTGTTGCCAATAATACCTAATTTTAAAGAAGGAAAAGTCATGAGAAAGCTTTGGTTGAATATTATTTCAGAGTTAAACAAGAGAGAAGGTAATTTTTTTTAATGAATTCATCTAAATGGTCAGATGAGGGCGATAAGCGCATTTTCATCTCTTGTAATAGTGTAAAAAAGCTGCTTGGACAGGAGAGTTAAAGATACTAAAAATAATACTTAGTGCAAATACATACAATAATGTACACATTAATGACTTTATTCTTGTTGACAGTTTTTTTTATTATGATTAGTTTAATGATTATGAACAAATTAGGATGCCAAATTAATATAAAACTGATGAAACCACAATGCTGGCACAGATGTATATAACATTTATGTTTGTAACATAATATACATAAAATTAGCTGTCATTTTATTGTAAATAATCTAAATGTAGGATAAAACCATGTGACTGTGACAGCTCCAGCTCTCTTACAAGCTATTTCAGACACAGCAATGGAGTCGACAACGAGAGTGGACTCCTGTGCTGCAGTCGACTCCCCATCACTACTGTTCATATCACTTTGCATCAAGTGCTGAGAAAGCCTCTGGAGCTAAAATTCAGATATGGTAATGGGCATTTTGCTTCTGATGCATGCTATAAGCGATCGACCAATCACAACAGACTGGGACATCTGACCAATCAAAGCAGAGAAGGCTCTCAGAAAGGAAGGGTTTAGAGACTGAATCCTTTATCGAACTCTTTCAGCCACCGTGAGAGAAGAGGTGATGATACAATGTTTTTTGAAGTTGGATTCATGTAAACCTACTGCAGAAGACCTCCAAAACAAAATTAGGAAATTTTAAAACTGCATAATAGGGGCACTTTAAGGAAAAAAAAAATAAATAAAATCTCAGTGATGTTTAACCAACCACAGAAAATTCAAAAAGAGTATGTAATCTGAATACATTGATAAAGTTTGACTTTAAAAGTAAAAATCACTGAAACGTATGATTCATTACATTTGTCGTCAAGTTACAAACTCTTACCATAGGCATCCTGCCTCTTAAGAGGTCCACAGGAATCTAGCATGCATATGCATTCATATGCAAACTCTGCAAGACTGCAAAAAGAGGAAGGGGAAAACAAATGTAAACATAATTGGTGTGACTGTCATATTTTGTACATATACTTTATTTTTTAAACTTGCTCACCAAACTGATTGATGGAGTTCTTCCTTCATTTCAGAGCAACTGGATTCACAGCCACAGCAGAGGTTCATCAAGCGGCCGCAGTTGGAAGTGAGATTTTATTTAAATCCTTCCATTGCATAGCCTCTGTGGAAAAAGAAGACAGACGCAGATGCATGTAAGTGTCAAGTCAACAAACGGTGTCCTGAAACATGTCTGTCTACAGTCAATCTATGACACAACCCCATCAGATTTACACACTGTGCCTTTAAGGAGGGTCTATGTAGGAGGTGTGCTTTAAGAATGAGAGTAGCAGATCTCACTTGAATCTTCACTAGTCTCACTGAATTATGAACAATATCCACTGTCCACTTAAGAGTCCCAGAAATGTAGAAGGACAAAACACGAGCAAAACACCGAGATGAGGAGGGGAGGGGGATTGATAAGATGTAAAGTAAATAACTGAAAGCACAAACCTTGCTTAATAAATGCTGATCTCCTTTGCATTTGATGTCATTAATATCTGGAACTAATGCATCAAGTATACAGGAACTATAAGCTCCATTCTCCGGTTTGACCTTAAACTGGAAATCGGCTAAAATATTGGATTAAGACATAACTACATAGACCACAATCACCACAGCGTCACACACATTGAACTACAGAGCATGTTCTAATTGCCACTTTTCCTCTATGTTACATGATCACCGCAAGTTAACGCTATTCACAGCTAGTATTTAGGAAATTTTGCATGCACGCTTTACGTTAACGACTCACAAATACCTGATTTTCTTCCAGGTGGATCCAAAGTATGTTAAAGACACACCTGATGTAATGTCTTGTGTATAAAGTATTTCTACAAACCTGGTGCGATTATCCTATGGATTTTCAGCTGGGTTTCTACATCTCTGGAGTACCCCTGGAGAATCCAATGACGTAGTAGTGGACACAGCTAAGGTATAGATCCATCTTATTTGATCACTAAAAGTATTGGAACAAAGCTCTAAACATATTTTAAGAATAAAGACAACATATGGTTGGGAAAATATTAACATCCCCACATGTCTGATGCAAAGAAATGTCATTAATATATGGAGCACTAGAGCCAATGTCTGATAAAGACAAAGGGTGCGCCTCCAATTTTAGTCTTACCTAGTTGGAAAGACAAATCACTAAACGGGCCTCATAAATATATATACACGTCAAAACCACCCAATAAATCTCAGCTTGTCAAGAACCATAATGGCTACGGAGTAATGGTTTTTATTAACAGAAGTACATACAGTTCAGTTGTATCTGAAATAAACAATGAATATTCAATAGGTTATTCCGTTGAAGCATTAATACAATGAGACAAGAACATTTAAGTCCTTTACTAAATGATTAAACTGTAGAAAAACAACTCAAATCTGTCTTCAGAGTCCCGTCAAAAAGGTTCACTGTAACACCAATGACAATATTTTCAGAATTAACTATTTTAACAAATGACACTAATTGGGAGACACACGTTAGAGTCACTATATTAACGGATATTGAGGGGGTTTTTAAGTAAGCCTGAACATTTGAAACTGAAACTAGTCCATTTAACTTTGTTTTCACTGAGACGCCACAGAAGTTTGTTTATTCCAACACGTTTCTTATGTTAGGACGAACAACTTCCAGTTGCCATCGAGCCTAATAAAAAAAATAAATAAAAAAAATAAAAAGTTGAATCTTTCATTGGTTGGCAACAGACTCCGCAGCAAGTCTTTCGAGTGCATTAGTGCCGGTCGACTTTTTTTAGTGGCCTTATTTTTGGAGAAATTTAATAATAAAAAATTTAAAACAAGTTTAAACAATGAACAAAACAAATCACGGTGAATCACATCATTACAAACTTTGATTTAAAGAAAGTAGTAGTTGGGAATGCTTTAATGAGGGAAAGAACTCCAATCCCAAGAAGAATTGCGAATGAAAGGTTAAAAAAAATGATCTAAAACCATTGATTTAAATTTGAGTGTACAAAAAACAATATTTTTATATACACACAATATTTAAGTAGTTTGAGAGCGCCTATTACTTCATTCGCCATGCTTAATGGGAGTAAGCGGGTCCTAAAGTGTTTTTACAAAAGTAAAATTTGCTTGTTTCAATTCTGATTGGTGGATTTTTTTTACATAATCATGGTTAATGTAGTTTTTCACCAGGAATTTCATTTATTAAAAAAAATATATATATATAGTATTTTTACTTCCAGAAGCAGACTATTGCACTCTATAGATCACGTGATATGCAAATAGTGCCTGCTGCCAACCAATGAAATCTTGAATCTCTACAGGGGGTTCACTGCGATTGGCTCTAAATTAAAACCAGATTTAAATACGTCTTGAAAAGAAGAAAACAGACACAATAAAGATACAATACATATACTAAAAGGAGAAAAACATGCCAACACTAACAAGCAAAAATACTAATCTTAACTTAATCCCAATGCACAAAAAAAAACGTGTGAGAAACAGGTAGCCTGCGCCAGCCACCACTGGCCAGTCTTATAATAAGTAGAGATCCAGAGTAGTAGTCCTATGTCTTGCTGAAAAAAATTATCCCTAGGTACTTCAGGGAAGAGAGCAAAAGGATGTGTAGTAGTAGTAGTAACAGCTGTAAGATGTTGACCAAAGTCGGATAGGTGAGCCCTACCTATGATTTGCTAGGCTGGATAAGTTGTGACCTCCTGAATGGAGCTTGAGTGATTCAGTCAATGCCAAGCCACATTAAGGTGGCTAAATCTGGCTACTTAGCTGAAGATAATGTGTGGTCAAAACTGTGATGTGGGCTGGGGAAGGAGCTGCTCTTAATATCAGACCTAATAAACGCTCCTAATACGAGCCTCCGTAACCCCCCCTGCCGTAACCACCACCACCACCACCTCGGGAGTAAGGAGCGTTGCTTCTGCCCGAGTAATTACCTTTCATTGGGCCATAGCCAGAGGACTGCTGGCCATAGCCGCTGCCAAAGTCATTGTAGCCGTTACCACCGCCGTAGCCCTCCATTTGGTCCCCGTAGCCTCCCCCATACCCGCCACCGTATCCGCCTCCATAGCCGTCATTGCCCCCATAGCCGCCGCCGTAGTTGCCGTATCCGCCGCCGCGCCCGCCGTAGCCGTTCTGCGGTCTGCCCATCCCCCGTCCGCCTCCTCGGCCGCCGCGGCCACCGCGACTACCAGCAGCCTGCATCTCCTGCTTGGTCAGGGCTTTCTTCACCTCCACTTTATGCCCGTTAATAATGTGATACTTGAGCACCACTGCTTTATCGGCCGAATCGTTGTCCTCAAAATAAACAAAGCCGAAGCCGCGCTTCTTGCCGGTCTCTTTGTCTGTGATCACCTCCGCCTTCTCCACCGCACCGAACTGCGAGAAGCAGTCGAGGAGATGATCCTCCTCGATATCGTCTTTAAGACCGCCGATGAATATCTTCTTCACTTTCGCGAGAGCCTCGGGCTTGCCTGCATCTTCCCGTGCAACGGCCCTCTTCAGCTCGACGTTGTTGCCATCCAGAACATGAGGTCGGGCCGCCATGGCCGCGTCTGCCTCCTCCGGGCTCGAGTAGGTCACGAAACCGAAGCAACGTGAGCGCTTCAGCTGCTGGTTCTGCACCACCACGCAGTCCGTGAGCTTCCCGAACTGCTCGAAATGCTCTCGCAGTCCATCGTCGGTGGTTTGGACGTTAAGACCGCCGACAAACAGCTTGCAAAGTTGATTTTCCATTTGAGCCGTCATCTTCGTAATCTAATCTCTGCAGGGTTGATGTAAAATGGCGGTGAAATATAAATGGCGGCGGTGCGGACGGAAGATGTCATTTAAACGTAACCACGCCCATCGCAGAATGAGATCAATGGGTTTGAGTTAGTATTATCGTTTGTATTTCAGTAAAATATTTTGTAAACAAAAAACAAAAAAAATCTGGTTATCTTACATCTGATATGACGGATTAAATTAAATCTTTAATTTAAAGATGAGAACGTAGCGTTGGTTTAAAAAGGACCCAGTGCGCATGCGCAGTGAAGACAACAACAGCCCACTACAGCAAAACAATGGCGACTGCCGTGGAGAATATCGTTAAAGTGTGAGTAACTACATGTAGTTTTTAAACTCTTTGAATGAATCTCCATATGATATTCTTAACTTATCACTGAATTGGGATGGTTTTATATACTAAAGTCAGGCTGAAGTATCGCGGTGGTGTTTGGTTAGCTAATCTGCACCTCATTCATTCATCGTTTTCTGTGACATCAAAGCGCGCTACAGCCATGTGTCTGCTTTTATAATCAGTTACACTAGCTAGTCACTGGTTAGTTTGCTTTTTGTTGCTTTCCGTTGTCCAACTTTTTAAGAAATGTCTATTAAATTGTCGTTGCTTTTTTATTACTGGCAAAATTGAATACATTACATTGGAGTCCATTGATGTCCATTGTTTGCATATCAGCAGGTTGTGACGCACGATATGTAATATAAAAATACTCTGTTATAGTCCCAAAACTAAGATTTAACTAATCAAAAGTGAATATGTGTATCTAAACAGTAAATCTAAATCACATGCTTTGTAGAAACTTACATATGATGGTATTCTCTCTTTGTGTGTGGAATTTAGACTTGGAGAACAGTACTATAAAGATGCTTTGGAACAGTGTCACAGTTATAACGCCCGGCTGTGTGCTGAGAGGAGCATCCTCATGCCCTTCCTGGACTCCCAGACCGGAGTCGCTCAAAGCAACTGCTACATTTGGATGGAGAAGAGACACAGGAGTGCAGGTTTGGCATCAGCCCCTTTACGCTGATTTTACTCTCAATCTGTATAACTGATACTAACATACAGAATTTATGATTACTATTTAAGGTACGGCACCAGGACAGCTGTACACATATCCCGCCCGGCGCTGGAGGAAGAAAAGAAGAGCTCACCCACCAGAAGACCCTGCGCTGGTTTTTCCTCCTCTCAAAGCTGGTATTCTAGTAGATTTCTTGTTGTAGGCCTCTAAACTTCTGATGAAAAACATGTTGCACACAGTCTTCTACATGCTTCTGGTCATCTGATTGATAGCTTATACTTCTTTAGCAAGTAAAAGAGTTTTTAGTAGAATTGTAAAAATGACCTTCAGCTCATGGTACATGTTTCTTTCTGCTGTGAAATCTATACTGATTTTTATAAAGTAAATGTGAGAATAACTTCTATATTGTTAGTAATATTTCAATGTCAATATTTATAGACTGAAGCAACTGATTATAAAGATCTCATTGATTAATCTTACTTTTTGGCCATGTAAATGGTTGAAAATGGTGGCATTTTTTTGTCTTAAAGGGATAGTTCACCCAAAAATGAAAATTATCCTATGATTTACTCACCCTCAAGCCATCCTACATGTATATGACTATCTTCTTTCAGACGAACACAATTTGCGATATACTGTGTGTGTGTGTGTGTGTGTGTGTGTGTGTGTGTATATATATATATATATATATATTTATATATTTAGTTAATAAAGTTTTAAATATGGATATTTTTCTTACAAAAACCCATCGCTTCTCTTCAGAAGGCCTTTATTAACCCCCTGGAGTCATATGGATTATTTTTAGAATAGATGGATGCATTTTTTTGGGCTTCAAAATGAGATCCCCCATTCACTACAATTATAAAGCTTGGAAGAGCCAGGATATTTTTAAATATAACTCAGACTGTGTTCATCTGAGAGAAGATAGTCATATATACCTATAATGGCTTGAGGGTGAGTAAATTCATTTTTGGGTGAACTATTCCTTTAAGTATGAGCTCCATATTCTCCCATATCATATTAGTCATAAAAGCCTGATGTAATAAATCTAATACTCAACAGAAATGCATGCAAGTTTCTTCTTCTTCTTCTTTTTTGTGTCTAAAGTTTCAATAAACCATTTACCATTCCATTAAAAAAAAATAATATGGTAACACTTTATTTTACAGTGCCGTAGTTACACGTTATAACATGTAATTATGCATAATTTACTGTTATTACTATAGTATATACAAGTAACTAACCCTAAACCAAGCCCTAACCCTAACTGTAACTCTATAGTAAGTGCATGTAGTTTTAATAGTACTGAGTGCTTATTTCAGTAATTACAATGTTACTACGGCGCTGTAAAATAAAGTGTAACCAATAAAATATATATATATATATATATATATATATATATATATATATATATATATATATATATATATATATATATATTGGACTTATTTCATAGGTCAGGCTTTACATGATTTTAAAAAGTTCAGACAAAATAGATTGAGGTATATTAGTTGGAACAAATATTAAAATTAGACTAAATCATAACTAAATGATTAAAGAAAGGCATCTTTCCAAAGCGGAGCTGGAGCTGGGACTGAAAAAAGATGTGTTGGGCCCATTGGATGGGAGCAGTCTGGAAGCCTTGCTGAAGGGAGAGCCGCTGGACAAAAGAGTGACCACAGAGCTCAGACCACCTGAGGAAGAAACCAGTCTGGCTGAGATCACTGGAACCAGCACGGCCAGCAGCCACAGTGGCTCCACACGCATCAGGAAGGTACATAGCAGGGCTTTTCAATATGGCCTCTAATCTGGGCTCATAATTGATAGATTTTCATATATAAATGCATGGCCTAATTGTTCATTCTCAGAGAATCCTTGAGCCAGAAGACTACTTGGATGATCTGGACGATGAAGATTTCGAGGAGGAAACTCCAAAAAGACGAGGAAAAGGGAAGTCTAAGGTAACATGCCTCACTTAATTGAATGTTGTTGGTAACCATTTATAATCTCCTAATGTAGTGGTGCCTATGTTACTGGTCATACGACGGCCTAGAGGAATATTGTTATGAAAATGTCATTTTAATCTGCCAGGGTCGAGGAGTTGGGAATGGAAAAAAGAAAATGGAAGCTGCTGCAGCTGCCCAGGAAGATCGAGACAAACCGTATGCTTGTGACAGTGAGTTTTAACATGTTTGATTTGTTTCATCCTTTTGTTGCATTAGGGTATTTTATTTATTTATTTATTTATTTATTTTTTGAAATCATCTTACAACAATTAAAATTTAGTTTTATGTGACCTTTTCACTCTATTTCAACCAATTAAATTGGATGATTTTACTGTGGTAAATTTAAGACCTATCAAAGGTTTGGGCTTAGTAAGATTTTATTTATTTATTTATTTTTTGAAAGAAATAAATACTTTTCAGCAAGGACACATTAAACTGTTTAAAAGTGACAGTAAAGACATTTATTATGTTACAAAAGATTTCTATTTCAAATAAATACTATTCTTCTCAGAATTTTGAAAAATAAAAATGCATCCTGGTTTCCACAAAAATATTAACGTGGATTAATAATAAGAAATGTTTCTTGAGCACCAAATCAGAATGATTATGTGACACTGATAAATGAAGTAATGTCAGTTGAAAATTCATGTTTTGACATCACATTTCAAAACATACTAAAACAGAAAGCATTGTAATCATTTCAGTATTACCTTTTTCTATTACTGTATTTTTGATCTAATAAATGCAACCTTTATTTCAAAAACTCAAAGATTTTACCGACCCCAAACTTTTGAACAGTAGTCTATGTAAATCTGTTTTTGGCTAACATCTGTGTACTGCTATTGTTCATGAAGTTGCTGAAAACTCATTTTGAACGATCACATGTTCATGGTTTTGATGTCAGTATCATGACAGTTGAATTCTGAGTGGTTTATGTTTGCAGCTTAATTTCCATTGATCGGTTTGGTCATCTGGAGAGGAAGCTTTGGTTGTGAAAGTTACATTGAAAGCGCAATGAAAATCCTGTTTTCCATAATGCGTAATGTTTTTTTTACACTTCTGTTTTACACTTCTTCTTTTTCTTTTTAATAGTATGTGGGAAACGCTATAAGAACAGACCAGGCTTGAGTTACCACTACACTCACTCTCACCTGGCTGATGAGGAGGGAGAAGACAAAGATGAACCTGAGATTCACACACCTGCACCACCAGAGGAACCCAAGAGTGAGCGTTCATTCATGCATTCATTCATTCATGATGACTACACAAGATGCACAGTTTGTCATCTAAAACTATGGCCCTATTTCCACCTGGTATTAAGATGCGTTTTGGTCGATCGGATCACAAGTGGATGACGCTAAATACAGGTGTAAACAGGCTCTAAAATGTTTTGAGCTTGTCCCCTTTCAACCACTTCCAGAGGTAGTTGAAAACGCATTCGACCGGATATACGCTCCGCAGTATAAACGCTCATATGGTCGAATGTGTTCGAACAGCCACTGAAGTCCATCTACTGACCTAACGCTTGAACATTATGGAAAACGCTCTAGCCAGACGCCATTTAATCTTTGTTGGCTGAAGACCCAAGTTTGGTTTGAAGACGAAAAACGTTGTTCTCTCACCGTTCCTGATTTCTAACACATACTCACAGCATTCGGCTGGTCTTGCAGTTATCAGAGCAGAAACGAAAGCTGCTGCTCTCCGTGTTTTTCTGTCGTGTTGATTTATAAATTGTGCGAGCTTATTTTGTTCAAAAAAAAGGACAGTGTTTGAAAGTGGACAAAAGAGACAGATTTAAACACCCGGTGTAAACAGGTATGTGTCTCCCTCATCTGTTTGTGAACCGATCGACCAAAACGCATCTGCTGCGTTTACACTGGAACAAAAAATCAGATTTTTTTGCTCACATCTGACACAGATCGGAATTAGTTGCACATGTGTAAACACAAAAATCCGCACGAGATCCGATTTTTTTCGCATCCGATCTGAGCCACTTCCAAATGTGGTTTTAAATCAGATACATATCTGATCTCTGGACATGCGACCTTCGTCTAAACACACATATCCGATTCCCCTTGGAAATCCAAGCCACCACATGGCGAGGGCGACACATTTGCTCACTAAAAGGTAGCTTTAACGTGCCTGTATGCACTCGCACTAAAAATTCACAGCTTTTTTATTGAGGTAGAAACTTTATATGTTTATCTATTTTTTCCTTGAAAGAAACTGCGCGTGCATGCACACGCACACACATTCAGCAGCTGAATTTCAACCTCTGCCCGGTTAATTTAAAAGAGACCGCCGTGTGTTTTTTATTTATTTTTTTTATTTTAATAAACCAAAAGCTTCACTGGGTAGGCCACTCTGACAGCTGACACTGACAGCTGTTAACTTATCCATTCTGGCAGGTAATCATGGCAACCCGAAGTGAAATGTATAAATAATTTTAATAGCACGGCCATTCAAAACCCGAGGGTCTACCATGTGCATGCAAAGCTATCAATGACAATCATTTTGGGCTGGAATTAAAGTAAACACAGATATCCGATACCGATCGGATCTAAAGTGAATGTAAACACGCTGGCCAAAAAATCGGATATGGTCAAAAGATCGGATCTGTGCATTAAGACTTGCAGTGTAAATAAAGAGTACCAGGTGTAAACAGGGCCTATGAGAAAAATGGCTTGTTAAAGTACGGTCCTGACACATCACTTGTGCATTATCAATTTGATGGATTTAACAAGTGCGAGAAGTACTATTCTTTAAGTTTGAGCCACACCTTTTATAGTTGTATTTACGAGTTAGATATTGTATATGACATTACAAATATTTGCCACGTTTGTTACGACCACATGGATTGCAGCTTTGATTTGGATAGTCCTGCCAGTCAAAACATTAACGAAAGAAGGACAACAATCCTCTGTTTTTTTACAGCCCCTAAAAAAGGACCAAATGGCCTGGCATTACCCAATGACTATTGCGACTTCTGCCTGGGTGACTCCAACATGAACCAGAAAACAGGCCAGTCTGAAGAGCTGGTGTCCTGCTCTGACTGTGGACGTTCAGGTATGACACAGAGGCACAGAACCGACTCAAAACCTCTACATTCAGATATGCACATAACTGGCCTTTTTCTCTCATCCCTCATAAGGACATCCTTCGTGCCTGCAGTTCACTGCCGTGATGATGGCAGCTGTGAAGACTTACCGCTGGCAGTGCATTGAGTGCAAGTGCTGCAATGTTTGTGGCACATCTGAGAATGACGTGAGTCTCCTCACATTATCAGTCAAACAAACCCTTACTCGTAAAACCATCTGTTAATGTGTTTAAATCCTCTTTCCCAGGACCAGCTTCTGTTCTGTGATGACTGTGACAGAGGATATCACATGTATTGCCTCAGCCCTCCCATGTCAGACCCTCCAGAAGGTACAAGCAATTACTTTTATCATTGACTACGTTTACATGTGCACCAATAATGTGATTTATTTTTTTACACAATAATCAGTGTAAGAACTGTTTTTTTTTACTGCCATTATTCACATATACAAATGCACAGCACAAATGAACTCACATACAGTAAGTGTGTTACTGGCCATTGTTTAAATATACTTGCATCAAATGCAAAACATATTTCTATGGACGTATTGACTCCATTTCGATGTATTCGACCATTTATATACTACATTTTATTCATGTGTCACTTTGTTGTCTACATAAGCTTGGATTCTTAAAGGGATAGTTCACACAAAAAATGAAAATTATTACATGATTTACTCACCCTCAAGACATCCTAGGTGTATATGACTATCTTCTTTCTGACAAATGTGATCGGAGTTATATTAAATAATGTCCTGGCTCTTCCAAGTTTTATAATGGTAGAAAATGGCGCTCACGATTTTGAAGTCCAAAAAAGCACATCCATTTATCATAAAAGTAATCTATTCAGCTCCAGTGGGTTAATGAAGAAAAATATCCATATTTACATGTGACGAACATGGAAGCGCAGAGGATAGGGCAAAATAAAACACCGGTCGCGGATTAGAAGTCTAAAATGAGAATTTTTAAAGAGAAATGTCGTTGGATTTTGACATAAGAGAAGAGGAGCTTGAGTTTGTTGCCCAGCCCTATTTGTTTGAACCGCGAGAGGCTATTCTCACCTATTCCTACGTCATACGCCCGGGTCAGAGGTCACTCTTCCGCTGTAAGTCGACTTGCATACGAATGTTTCAAGGAAGCTGGTTATTTTAGTTTATAAAGTTATAAATATGGATATTTTTCTTACAAAAATGGCCTTTATTAACCCCCTGAATTACTTTTATGATGGGTGGATGTGCTTTTTTAGGGCTTCAAAATCTCATAAAGCTTGGAAAAGCCAGGATATTTTTTAATATAACTCTGATTGTGTTCATCTGAAAAGAAGATAGTCATATACACCTAGGATGGCTTGAGGGTGAGTAAATCATGGGACAATTTTCATTTTTGGGCGAACTATCCCTTTAAGCACCCCAAAAATGTGATGCCTTCTTTACCACTGTTTACGAATCTGTGCATGATAATGTCAGCTGTGTACGTCACAAGCATATGCACACTTTGGTTAACAGTGGAATAGATGCGATTAAAGTGTTTATTGCAATTAAGTTTGTCATACGCCACATATTTTCTGATTACGGTTCCTAGGATTGAGCTTAATTGCATCAATATGATCTAAGTATTTCACTTTCATAAGATAAAGTTTATTCGCAAAATTGCCTAAATGTCATTATAATCGCATTATGAGGGTGCACGTAAAGTGGCTAACGTTAGGCTACTACTTGTATGTTTCAAATGAAAAGCCATGTTTGTGCCCAACATATTTACCACATGGACTGGCATGTTTACGATCTGTCCGTCACGGACTGCATGACTTCGCCACTTTCTACAACCAACCAAGCCTCTTCTCATCGAGTAATGCTTAGTTGATATAAGGGAGCAGCCGTAATATAGCTCTGAAATCCACAAAGACCCAGTAAAACATTTGAAATAAAATGTGTGAGATAAGAGAATAGCATTTCGTTTTTAGATTGAAGTTTATATAATTATAAATTAAGAATATTGCATGCACACTACTGACTTTATTCCATGTCTTGTAATGCAGTACAATAGCGTTGTATGAAAAACAGACCAACATTTTTTGAAAAGTTCTCACATCTCCAGTGTGTGTACATATTCAAAATAGTCTTATGAAGACATGTCTTTGACACCAAAACGACGGCAAGGTTACACTAGTTTATGCATTTATTGCTTGTTTTAGTTGGCACTAGTTATAGCGGTGCGATTGGTGCTGATGATCAGTATTTGGCTTTAATCATGTTTACAGGAAGCTGGAGTTGCCACCTGTGTCTGGCTCTTCTGAAGGACAAGGCCTCAATTTATCAGAGCCAGAACGCCGCAATGGAGTGACGGAGGAACCTTGACAACAGTCTACCTTGAAGAACGCGCAACCCTGACGTCCACGCAGAAACACGTTTAAACTGTTGTGAGATTTGAATTTTGGAGAAGCAGGAAGAGAAATCATTGCCCCTAACGTCACCATGTTTTTGGTTTTTATTTTGCTATGACTGTTACACATCATGAGCAGTGTTTGAAATTGAAGAGTGCACCGAGGACGCGTTTGAAATGGATTATATACACTTCATGCATTATGTGCAGTATTTCCACATTCCTTCATGTTAGGGCCAATGGTTCAGATGATTAAACGCCTGTTTATGCATTGCCAAATATATTTTTTTTCTTTAATGCTCACTCAAGATACATTTGTTTACATAGAGAAAACATATGGCTTAATCCTTTAAGGATGTTATGTATTTAAATATTCATTTGTATAAGAAATGTATCTGTTTATCTTTGCTGTGTATATAATTATTTCTTGTAAGTTGTTCTTTCAGGAAGTAATTGTGCCAAGGTCCAGATTTAAAAACCAGAAGATGGTGCTGCATTTTAATTTCATTATCATATCATCATGTTTTTGCTACATTTTCTGGATTCACTCATTAATTCATTTTAATCCCACAAAAACACTCTCATAAGGCGGGTTATCTTTCATAGTAGAATTTTGTATGTGATATAACCAATATCTATTATCGTTGACTAACCATATTGAATTATCGTGAGTACTGTATCGTTTTTGTATTTGTTTTTTGGTAAATCATGTCAGTTTGTATTCGGTATTGGATGTAAATGCTGTATTTTTCTCTTTTTTATTTACATTTTTCATATTGGCCTTTCCATAATAAACATACATGTAACAGAGAAATAATCTTAATTGAGTATTTTATGACCACTACCAGCACAGTAAATCAAGACTGTGAACTGCAATGTATTAGTGTATATAAAGTACTACAGCTCTGAGATCCACAAAGACCCAGTGAAACATCCACATGTGAAATATGCATGAGATAAGAGAATATATATGTATTTATAAAATAGTTTTTTTAGATGAAAAATGTTTTAATTTAAGAACTATAAAAATTATATAATGTCATGACCAGTGTCGGGGAAAGATACTTTCAAAAGTAATCCATTACACTATTGTGTTACTCCATAAAAAAAAGTAACTAACTGCATTATTTAGTTACTTTTTATGGAAAGTAATGAGTTTTACTTTTGGCAAATGTAAAGGCCCTTTCACACCAAAAATAAAACAGCTTAAGGAAATGCAAATTCACGCCTGTACAGTAGAGGGCGCAGCTCAAACCTTTCAGCTGTGCTGCCATTCTGGATCGCAGAAGAAGAAAGTTAACCCTCTTATTTCACCAAAAAAGGAACACAAATGTGATGTTTATCCAGAGTCATTTTTGCTTGGTATGGCTGAATTGGATCATCGAAAGTCAGCAGCAAAGACAATGGTTAGTAAAGTGAGATTAAATACATAAAGTATAGTTGTGCAATTTAACATATTTAATTAATCAAGGTTTTATTAATATTCTGAGTTTGCATTTGCACAGAAGTTGATTTTTAAAAGATTGAACAATACCAACTGTTCATGATCCAATTTCATATATATTTTGTGATGTTTGCAAATGATCTTTCTGAATGTGTTTCGTTAGCATGTTGCTAATGTACTGTTAAATGTGCCTAAAGTTACCATTGTTTCTTACTGTATTCACAGAGACCAGAACAATGTCGTTATTATATACATATATATCGAAAACGCTTGAAGTCTGTATAGTTAATTCTTATCGAGTCTTTCCAACAGTGTGTAGCTTTAGCCATGTTAGCCGTGCAACAGGCTATCAAAACCATTCAGAATCGAATGTTAGCAAACATCAACAAAATATATCCCATACCTACATGATCTGATATGCTGCATCACAAACAGTTTGTAATGATCCTTTTTGAGAGTTATATTTGCTGTGTGAGCTTCTCCTGTATTGTTTATGCCTCAGTGTATTGGAATTGTGAACTTGGGGGCGGAGCATGACCTCATTTGCATTTAAAGGTACACACACCAAATCAGCAAATTTTTTCTCCCTCCCAAAATAAGCATGGTATAATAAAAAATCCATAGAGCTGAACATTCACAAACCCATTCTGGGGACACCTGAGACTTATATTACATCTTGTAAAAAAGGGGCATAATAGGTCACCTTTAAAAGTAATGCATTACTTTACTAGTTACTTGATAAAGATAATCTGATTACATAACTTGCATTACCCCCAACACTGGTCATCATGACTAATTATTTTTTCACAGAATTAGAAAAAAGTTTTGCATGTCACACTACTGCTAATTTCATTTCTACAGCTCTAGTATAAATCTGTATACTTGATAAACACATACCCAGATGCTACATTTGTATTTTCAATACCTCAAAGTTAGGCCATTCAAACCTGAAAACTGCTACATGCCCTGCCAAGACAAACTGAACACATTACATAAACTGAACTTCATATATATGCTACACAACCTTGATCTCTGGGATCTTTTCAAGCCCACATGCTCTCTGGCATCCTAATAAAGATCAATGTTTGTCCCTGAACTCATGACTGATCAACCAGTGCTGAACCACTGAAATCATGAATAGAAAAATCCAACTCTTAATGAATGCCATGATGTAATCAGCCATTTCCTGTTGGGGTCCACCTGATCCCCTTCTTATGCTCCTTCCATTTACAGAGCAGCAGTGCCTTGAACGTGACCCGGAAGTGCTTGTTACAGAGCGCGTAGCAGACAGGGTTGACTGTGCTGTTGACGTAGCAGAGCCAGTATCCCAGCTGCCACAGCCCCTCGGGAACGCAGTAGTCACAGAAAGTGGACACTAGGACCATGATGTTATAGGGTGTCCATGTTACAATGAAAGCCAGGAGAATGGCACTGAGGGTCCGGGCTGCTTTCTTCTCCCTGATCAGACACGAGGTCCGGGCTTTCCGGCCCTGCTGGCCTGTGGTCAGTGATAAAGCAGAAGATTGAGCAGCACTTGTGGTTACAGGACTCATATCAAGCGAATTCTGACTTCCTGACTGACAGCTCCGCATGGATTGGTTATTAACCGCGGTCGTATCCACTCGAACAAGCGGAATGTACTTGTTATTTTCGTCTGTTCTTGGAGAAATATTGTCCGTGTCCATCTGTGGATGGCTGTATGTTGTGTATGAGTTGGTCATCTCGTCTCTCTCTCTTCGTTTCTTCCACCACGCTGCTGTTTGATGGGTGATGGTGGGACAGATGGTCCTTTGTCCCTTCCTGTTCTGCTTCTGGTCTGTTTGTGGTCTGACATCTTCAACACTGCGCGAATTGCTTTGATCAGATCTCTAGGAGACATAAATTATGACAACAAATTTAACATCTTTGCTCTTTCGTCCATATGAATTTCATTTGTTAGCTTACTTCAATTGGTATGATTTTAACAAAAGTTTAACAAAAGTCATTTCACTCGGCGGCCATCTTTGAAACGTCTCTCAGGCATGCAAGTGCAGCTCCTATCTCTTTGAATGGGGAAACGTCAAATTCTCCAAAACTGTTCGCCAAGCTTTCGATTAAATTTCATATTTGAAATCACCAATGAAATCAGACAACAAATGTCTCATAAATTTTGTTTCTAAACGCTCGAATCATGACAAAAAACGACATTTTTCAGGCTGGATCAAGCTAATGCGCATGCGCGGTCCTAAGTGCGGAGCTTCTAATGGCTGCTACAGTGATGCGATGACTTTACCAATCGGCGATTGGTTGTTATTTAGAAGGTGGGACTTAGGGGCCGTTCACACAGAACGCGTTTTTCTATTCCAATGCGCTACTTTGTTTTGTTTTTCTATGCAAACACGCACTAGTCCGATGTGCATGACCGTTACGCTCACGTCTTTTGCAGCGCCTCTCACATGAGCGCCGCGTTTTCAAGACACCGTGTCAAGTTAAAAGAATTTCAACTTTTACACGCAGCTCATCAATGTCATTTCCAAAACAGTGGACCAATCAGAAGAACTCGGAGGTGGGGCAAGCATTGCAAGCTTTTGCATCACATCTCGAAAGTGTGTCTTGAGCAGTGTTGCCAAGTTTTTGGGCTACTTTTACACTGTTGCCGCAGGTTGATCTTCATGTCCACGGGTTCAATCGACCCAAAATAACGTGATACTTAGTCCCTGGAATGCGAATTTTATCAGGGGAGCCCTGCCAAAAACGAGATGGTCCTCACTGCAGAACACAAGATCCAGTTGGATCTAGATCCAACTCCTCCCACTTTACATATCCCTTAACCTACCTGACTCCGCCCCCTGGATCTTGAGTGTTCTGCAGTGAGGGGCTACTGGCAAAAACGCGAATTTTACCCCCCTGAAATGCCATTGGGCTAGTTTTGAGAATCAATTGGGCGGGTTTTGTTGTGAAAACTGGTCTTGAGACCCTCGCGTTCTGTGCTGCACTTTTTTAAAAACCATTTCTGAGTGCTGCGTCTTGCATTTTTAGACGCAAAGACACGTTCTGTGTGAACGAGCTCTTATTCCGCCATATTGCGCGTTGCATTTTCTCCCATTCCTTATAATACGAGTCAACCGTCTTTCTATAAATGGTTATTTTGTGACTTCTAGTCCGTGTCTGTTAGCTTCAAAGTGGACTGTATGCTAATGTGCTCCTAATGTGCTCAAATTACACATTATTCAGAAATAAAAATATGAAATTTGTAATCTTTCTCTTTAAGCAAAATGCATTAGCAAATAAACAAAATGTTTATTTTATACACAAATGTTTTAAAATGAATTAATGGATTTCATTCCCACAACTTATTAATTTGTTCCCTCATTTTAAGTAAATCATGGCCATGTTGTACTAAATCGTTCCCTCTTTTTTTTTTTTTATAAATCAAATAGTACACCATTCACTCTAAAAAAATATGCTGGGTTGTTTCCTTGTTTGTTTCCTTGGGTTTGTCCATATTTGTGTAGCCCCTCCAGTTTGCACTGCCCGCTTAAACCGTGACGCGAACCCGGGCCCGTCTGCATGGGAGGTGGGCGCTCTAATAAGGAGGCTAAAGACCACAGTCTCTAGTGTCAGTCACTAGAGCGCCTCTTGAATTTAGAAGAGTGAGATTTACACACACAGCTCTTACCGGCCTACATCCGTTACATTTGTAACAACCCAGCATTTCTTAGAGTATAGGCATGAGGTAACTAAAATAAGGGAACACATTGATAAAATGGGAAAGAATTCTTAATTCGTAGCCACAATATCTGTTTTTATTTTCGCATGTCATGTGCGGGGCTTCGTACCCGCTAAAATTTAAAATAATGGACTATCCCTTTAATGCAAACCCCACCTGAGATGCGTTTCTAGTGCGTCCTCCCTGTGATGCCATCAGTCCAGCTAGCTGCTGAGAGCGTTTCTCCGTCTCGCGATACACCCGCCAGTACAACGTGACCATAATACTGACTGGCAGGTAAAATGCAGCGATGGCTGTTCCAAATGTGATCACAGGCTGAGACAGGAACTGGACTGAGCACTGGCATTCTGGAACGGTCCGTTCACCTACTATATACTGCCAGAACAAAATGGCTGGAGCCCAAAGCACAAACGAGACGGTCCACGCTAGAGTAATCAGCACCGCGGCTCGTCTGGGTGTTCTAGTGGCTCGATAGGTCAGAGGTCGCATGACAGAGAGGTAGCGGTCGACACTAATGGCCAGTAGGTTCATAACAGAGGCGTTGCTTGCCACATAGTCCACAGCCAACCACACATCACAGGCTAGGTTTCCTAAAGTCCACTGGCCAATCAGGATGTAGGTAGTGTAGAGGTTCATCGAGATGGCGCCCAAAATGACATCAGCCACGGCCAAGCTTAAGAGGAAGTAGTTGCTCACTGTCCTCAAGAGTGGGTTGACCCGAAAAGAGATCATGACCAGGACATTGCCTATGATGGTGATGAGGGAGAGTGGAACGGTTATGAGAGTGATCATGGCTGTCCTCCAGGTGATGGGACCAGAGACCGGCGCATCTGTCCCGTTGATTAAACTGGAGAGATTCAGAGAGAATGTGGTCACGTTCATCATGAGCTGAAGATGGCAGGAAAGATAAGATTATCTTTGTCCTTTAAAAGTCCAATGCATGCTTTGTATTGCATCTTTTTGGGGATTCCTGATGTTTGATTACTCTGTGAAGACAAAGACATTTCAAACATTTCAAAAAGCACAAAAACCACCCAAACACTGGATTTTAATTTGACCCAGGAGCTGGGTAACACAAAAACTGCCCAAACACTGCAAAAATGACCCAAAAGACCCAGGAATTGGGTAGAAAAAATAACTCAAGATTTTTAAACATGATACAGGCTCCGGCACAAGATCCAGCACCGTTACAGTGGAAACAGGACAACAGAGACTGGTCGATTACACTTGAATTTCTTCTAAATGTTTAATTTTTACCTCTAATGTTTGTTAAATGAGCTTAAATGTAGGCAATATGTATTAAAAACAATATAAAATATGCTATACTGTAAAATATACTTGAAAATAAAGAAATTATCATGCAAATCAGGGGTTGTGTGGAGTTTTTAAAAAAAAGTTGAGTTAATCTGTAAACATCAATTCGTGTATGAGTAAAATAATAAAAATAAGCTAGTATTATAGTAAAAATGAATCAACCCATTATGTTGGGTTAAATAAACAACCCAATTTGCTGGGTAAAATTAACCCAACATGTGTTCTGTCCTAATAACCCAGCCCTTGGGTTGAAAACAACCAAATTGGGTTGTTTTTAACCCAGTGATTTTTAGAGTATTTGGTTGAAAATGGACAGACCCAGCGATTGGGTTGTTTTAACCCAGCGGTTGGGTTAAATGTTTGCCCAACATGCTGGGCAGTTTTATTTAACCCAACTATTTTTTAAAAATGACTATATGACTGGCTTAAAATAAACCTAAAATAGTTTGGAAATTAAAAATCAGACACATAATTATAGAGGCCACAATAATAATCAAAAGGTGAAAATTTATTAATAAGCAATTTAATAAATGTTTATTGTTTAATTATTATTCATTAAACAAATTATTTATTAAACATATTAATAAATGTTAATTTCCAACATATTTTGGGTTCATTTTATTCAAGCAATAAAGTAATTTTTAAACAAAAGTTGAGTTAAATAAAACTACCCAGCACAATGGGCAAACATTTGTTAAAACAACCCAATCGTTTTCAACCCAATTTGGGTTGTTTTTAACGCAGCGTTTTTTATAGTGTAAGAACGGTAAACTCTGATTAGTTACAAAAGCAAAGGAGTGTTTGTTCATGTTAGCCTGTTTATTGATGGCTGACCTGAAACACACGCTAGCCAGCCCTGCAAAGTCAATATCATCATCCTGAAATCAACCCTTCATGTGTATTTAATTTACTTGTGCTCTAGCAACTGACGGCATAACAATGTATGTAACTGTATTGCAAACACACAGCGTACTGTAAGTCACTGTGTATATAAGCATCTGCTAAATGAAAGTAAACTCTTTGTTATTTAACCCTAAATGATTTTACAGGACCATAAGAGTTAACCTCTGTTGAAGTTAGCAGTCAAGTGAATGAATGTCAAATACAGGGGCATTAGGAGTATGGCTTCTGGGGTTACTATAGTACACCACTGATATAGTTACTAATGTCACTTTCTATATACAAAAAAGACTTTAAGTACTTGACAAACAACACTTTCTAGTCCACGGATGCAGATCCTTCTTTCGAATGCTATAGTTAATCCCGCTAGACAGGTTCCTCTGAATAAAAAATCATCACTCACAAAATGGGATGCTCACTCCACCCTCAGCAACGAAAAACATGGTGATCAATGAATCAAGTGTGGGAAATGGGTCAGTGTCTTTACTGTTTTCATCAATTACAATTATTATTTATTTTTACTAGAATGAACTTCCACATTTATTCCAAAATCTTTAACAGTGCAATTGTGGATTAGATAGCTTGTCATTCTAGTCTCTTCTTAAAGGGTTAGTTCACCCAAAAATGAAAAAAATGTCATTTATTATGTCGTTCTACACCCCTAAGACCTTTGTTCATCTTCAGAATGCTAATTAAGATATTTTTGATGAAATCCGATGGCTCCGTGAGGCCCCTATAGACAGCAATCTCATTGTAAATTTCAAGATCCATAAAGCTACTAAAAACATATTTAAAATAGTTCATGTGAGTTCAGTGGTTCTACCTTAATATTATAAAGTGACGAGAAAACTTTTTGTGCGCCAAAAAAACAAAATAACGACTTTTCAACAATATCTCGTGATGGCCGATTTTAAAACACTGCTTCGGAGCTTTACGAATCGAATCAGCGGTTCGGAGCGCCAAAGTCACGTGATTTCAGCAGTTTAGCCGTTTGATAGGAGATCTGAATCACTGATTTGATTCGTAAAGCTCTGAAGCAGTGTTTTAAAATCGGCCCATCACTATATTGTTGAAAAGTCGTTACTTTGTTTTTTTTGGCGCACAAAAAGTATTCTCGTCACTTTATAATAGAACCACCGAACTCACATGAACTGTTTTAAATATGTTTTTAGTACCTTTATGGATCTTGACATTTACAATGGCATTGCTGTCTATAGAGGCCTCACTGAGCCATCGGATTTCATCAACAATATCTTAATTTGTGTTCCGAAGATGAACAAAGGTCTTGCGGGTGTGGAACGACATGAGGGTGAGTAATAAATGACATTATTTTCATTTTTGGGTGAACTAACCCTTTAATCACACTATTTATGCTTAACTTTTTCACTGTGGCTAGTGGTTTTCCAAAGTTACTAGCCACTCAGCATTTTCACTGGCCACAATTTTGACATCGATACCATAAGGAAAAACTGCCATATAGATATTTATAATATTATCTCATAATTTGGCAGCAGGTTTATTAGGCTGCTGTCACTTTAAGACCTGACGCACTGATCCATTATACTGTTACACATGCGTTTTCTTTCTCAACTGTTTACGTTCACTTAAAACATAACTGACTGTGTTTACGTGAATACTCACCAAGACCGGCATTTTGACATTATTTTGTGTGTATTTGACTGTTTAAGCCAATAAGCAGTGAAAAATGTGCCGCACTTTGAACGTGAGAACAAAATCTGAGGGAATTAGTAAAATTGTGTTATGAGTTAAATCGCTGTTGGAGAGATGAGAGAGAGAAAAAGAGCAGCTGGTATCATGTATCTGTTCTGCAGAAAATGAGTATTGGAAGCATTTCAGATGTTTCAGTATCAATATGTATCGAAAAATGTATATTTTTGACAACACTACATTGCACTTAGTTTATTATTTCAGATGCCTTTTTAAAAGACTACAACTGAAAAATGTATATATTATATATTAAATCAATTTTAGGCTAAATCTTGAAAAATAGGTCACAAAAACCACAGCTAAACAGGAGTTTTGCCTCAAAACCTGTACTGAGGTATCGCATTTCTCAGTAAAGGTTTTAAAGCAAAACTCCTATGTATGTTTAGCAGTGGTTTTTCATGTTTTAAACTAGGATCATTTAAAATTATTTGAATAATCTCCCCACCCTCCGAACTAAAATTCCAATATTATTATATTTTTTGCTATCGCATGTGAACACAGTAGACACATTCAGATAAGAATGAATTTTAACTGAAAGGTTGAGATGTGTTCTCTATAGAGTATTTTTCAAAGAAGTTGGGTAATCATTAACCATCAAATTTTTGCTGTTTCATTAATTATTTAGTTTCATAATTGTTGCTGTTTTGCTGAAAAAAAAAAATGCAGTGTTTGATCAAGAACATGAGATTATCCATAAAATAAATTATTAATTAGAATTAAAATAATTAATTGTAGTTTACACACAAAGTCAAAAAGCCAAATGCACGTTATTTCGAGTATACCTAAAAAACATTCTGGCTACAAAAACTATATGTTCAACTTGTAAAAATGCTTTTTTTGCTAAACAATTTTAATCTAAAAAAAAAAAGTTCAGGGTTTGAATATAACACGTTTCTGTAATGTAATAATCAATAAAAACCCATAAAGGAAAGCTCACCTGCTGTAGAGATGTTGAATCATCTCAGATCTGTTGTTCTCCAAGTGTGTCTTGCTCTAAACTCTCCAGAATATTCACTGAGCTGAACAATCAGACAAACTCTGAAGCTGGACAACTGCTGACACTCCTCACTTCCAAAACAAACACCTTGAGACTCAATCTACCAGATCCCACCTTTCTTCTCTTTCATAATTTAGACAGTGGCATGCAAAAGGTCATTTTGTTTTTAACTGAATGCTTTTTATTATATGATTTATTTGCCATGTGCACATTTGTCCATTAACCATCCTGAGATTTAGTCACTTTACTGGGATAACACCATTTCTACATTTGTTGTTTGCTCAATTGCCAACAGCAGGGGGCACTAAATAATAAGAAAAATCTGGTCTGGTAGTCTATTATTTCATTTCAGTTCCTTGATTCTTGTCCATTCTTCTTGATCCCAGCCCATTCTGTGAAGAAAAAACAAAGTAAATATTTGTGTGCACAATATTTTTTGAAAAAATGTATTTTATTCCCCTCTACATCAAAGCTCCACACTCCAGTAGTGGCAGAAATGCACCAAAACCATATTAAATTCAAAAGAAAAAGAAGATAAACATGAATTGAAAACATGAAACAAGAACCAAAATCTAGACAGAAGTGATGTTACAGCAGAAATGTTGCAAATAAGTGTATTATCAATAACATTTTTTACAATTTAAGTTCAGTAAAACTGAAATTACAAAGTTTGTATCATAAGTTTTTAATTAGTGATTACGTTGAAAATGAGTATCTATATAACATGACAACTTCTACACAAAAGTTGTCGATAGATTAGAAGGCCTGAAAGTTAAATACAATGATCGCACGGCTTAGGAAAAACAACAAAAATAGTCTTTAATCAATAAATCCAACTGAAATATTAAATCTCAGAAGATATAATACAAAACCATGTTAAACACAAACAAACTAAGGGTTTAAATATACAGAGTAATCAAGGTAAAACAGAACAGGTGTAGAAACTAATTAACCACGGAAACTAAATAGGAACACAGAAAGGGAAAACCAAACACAACGACAAGAAAACTGAACATAACCTAACTGTTACAATATTACAGGCGCGCGCTTTCAAGGCCGCGCCCACACTCCCGTATAATCGTTTAGTAGGCTACAGTTTACTGCAGAAAAACTCATTATGTCGGTGTGAAATAAACAGTTATGGAAATGTAGAATCTCCATCTCGAAAAAAGTCTGTTGGTGCCTCAATGACTGACTAATTCGCTCAATCACAGCTGTCAGTCATGACATGTAGTGTAGTGAGTTGGCTCACGTGATTCAAGTTTCACGCTTCAGAACGTCCGTTAAGGGAGCATAGTGAGCAGCGATGCTCCCTGGTTTTCACGGTGCATTGTGGGACTTTTTAGGGAGCGAACGTTTCAGTGCCCTGGAAGGATTTTTCGATTGAGACAGCCCTTAAAATGGCCGAGTCCCTGGTCAGTGCCCTGAATACTGAACTAGGGAGCTGATTGAGACACACCCACGGCTTCACTTTTCAGGATTTGTGCAGCATGCTTAATATAGCCTATATACAACGATTGGGTTGTATAGGCCTATACCGCCTGACATAAAAAGTCAATAAAATGAATTTAAACATGTTGTTTAACAACTGAATCTTGTTTTTATCAGTTTCGAAAAGATAAAAAAAGCACCTTTTCTTGAAGCTTTACTTGTCAATGACCCACCTACTTTAAGACTTATTTTTATAAAAACTACAGCTTTTGTAAAACAAGGCTTCATTTAGCGTCTAACCATTGGTGTTGCCACTAGCCCTTGCCTCCAGACGCTGGAGGCTGTCACATGGACACCTACAGTATGACAGGCAATTTAGTTGAGTTAAACTCACATCCTGGGCAGCGATGAACCAGCAGCTGTTATGCTGGGCAGGACAGAACTGGAGTATCGCAGGGGGGGAAAAGCTCAGAAAAGCTATGGCCATAATCAGAGCTCCACTGATAAAGAGGCATGCAACCCTGTCTTTCCTCCGATAAGACCCGGAAAAGCTGATTATTCCATCCCTGGTCTCTTTCTCGCATGCTCTCTCTCTCTCTCTCTCTCTGTCATTCTCCTTCCATTGTAGCCGGAGGACAAGGTCTGTTATTTTTAGAGATGTGCGTCCATGTTATCTGACTTGTTCTTTTCAACGCCTCTGAAGAGTGGGCCACTATTGTAACTGTGTGACCTTTCTCTTTACCTCTCAGTGGCCCCATATTTGACTCGAAATGACAGTCGTGCTTTTTATTATATTTCATCTGTAAGTAGATGCTGTGGTTCAGTTGTAGGTAGATGTGGTCGAGAGGGGGAATTGTGTTTACTGATATGTGTGGAGAGGCCAGAGAGATGACCAAGGACAATCTATTACTCATCTGAAGTGGCAGCAAATATGGATCTCCTTCCCTCCTCCATCCAAGTCTTTGCATGCGCAGCCATGCACCCTTACCTCTCTATGTCAAGCAAATTGTGCCATTCTGCACACTAAGCAGAGTACTTTTGTGTTGTCAATCAAGGGTGACGCCAGCCTTTACAAAAATAGCACACTCACATAAAAAGAAAATTATATATATAGGTTTGGGTCAACAAAACCATTTTGTGGGTGGATGTTTACACTCTTAAAAAAAGGTTCAATGGGGTTCTATATAGAACTCTATAGGGTATTCTTGTGATAATGTAAGTTTACAAGCTGTTTAATTCATATCAATCAAAATAAACAGTGAATTAAAGCAAACTTAATTCATTAAAGCGACATCCAAAAAGGATCACATGATGGGAACCCCTAAAAGGTTATATATGAAGCAACTGCCAGAATTTTTTAGGTTCTATATAGAACCTTTTTGTCTTAGAGTGATAGTTTCACACTTTATATTAGGTGTCTTTAACTACATCAAAAAATAAGAACAACGTACATATTATGTTTATATTGAATTGCAAAACACTTGTGCTGCTATTGAGGTGGATACGGGTAAGGTTAGGGACAGGTTTGGTGGTATGGGTAGGTTTAACGGGTTCACCCAAGGGTTCATAGTTCACCCAAAAATGAAAGGTTTTTCATCATATACTCACCCTCATGTTGTTCCAAACCTGTATGAGTTTCTGTCTTCTGTTGAACACTAAAGAAGATATTTTAAAGAATGTTGGTAACCAGACAGTTGACGGCACCCATTGACTTTTTATAGTAGGAAATAAAAATACGACTCCCGTCAACTGTCTGGTTACCAATATTGGTTTGGAACAACATAAGGGTGAGTAAATGATAACAAAATTTTTGGGTGAACTATCGCTATTATTAATTACTCACCCTCATGTAATTCCAAACCCGTAAGACCTTTGTTCATCTTCAGAACACAAATTAAGATATTTTTGATGAAATCCGAGAGGTATATGATTCGTCCATAGACAGCAATTTAACCAACACTTTCAAGGTCCAGAAAGGTACTTCAAAAGACATCATTAAAACAGTCGACGTGACTGCAGAGGATCAACCTTAATGTTATGAAGTGACAAGAATATATTTTGTGCGCAAAAACAAAACAAAAATAATGACTTTATTTAATGACAACCTGTCATTCTGCGAACGCGACTTATTACTGGCATCATACGAATGCGTGCTGCTCACGTGATCAGCGTCTGCCAACACCAGATGCGACTTTTTTCGCGTTGTGTCACATTGCACCGCGCTGCAACAGCTAAAAGCTGTCTACACTGAACGTGACAGACCGACCGTTGCAAAGCACTTGGACTACATTAGAAATAGAACGTGGAATCCTTTTACTGTCGGGAATTTGTCGTGCTGCGCCACATCCAGTGTAGACAGTATCGCTGATTATAATGAGTTCTATTGTCTTTTGACGCGTCGCGTCGTGCCGCTCGCGTCCGGTGTAGACACGGTGTGAGCTGCCTTTTGGATGTAGAACCTGGAAGTGCTGGATGTAAACAACGTATGAGAATGACACAGATAAGAAGATATTGTTGAATAAAGTTATTATTTTTGTTTTGTTTTTGCGCACAAAAAGTATTCTTGTCGCTTCACAACATTAAGGTTGAACCACTGCAGTCGCGTGAACTGTTAACAATGCCTTTAGTACCTTTCTGGAACCTGAAAGTGGTAGTTAAATTGCTGTCTATGGAAATATCATATAGGCTACCTCACGGATTTCACATCTTAATTTGTGTTCTGAAGATGAAGGAAGGTCTTGCGGGTGTGGAACGACATGAGGGTACTTAATGACAGAATGTTCATTTTTGGGTGAACTAACCCTTTAAGGTGTAAGGAAAGGATCTACAGTGTAATTAGATGTAATTACAGAGATTAATTACAGGTATTATTAAAACATAAGTACAATGTAACATGTATGTGCACAATAAGTGTATTGTATCAAATGATTAATTTAAACCTTAAAGACATCTATAAAGTGGGACCATTTTAATATTAGGCTAATAGTAGGCTATGTAAGTAAGTAATCTCAGCTGGCGTCGATCTGGATTGATCATCGCAATGACCACAAACTTCTAATCGGGTCAAAGCGTTTTACTCTGAAGACCTGTCAAATCAAATCGCATGACACGCTAAACAGAAGCATGTCCTTTGAAGCATTTGCTACTTTGGATTATTTCTAGACGTTTACAGCGCAAGTATAAGCTCATGTCCTCTATGAAACACATGAGAAACATCGGTCTTTAAATATTATTATTATTAAAACATTTCGCAAATATTTATTTTGATTTATAGCTAATGATAAATTAGCAAAATATGTTAACTCAGCTTTACATTTTTGGTAAAAACAGTGACCGTGAAAATGTTTTTTAAAGTGTCTAAACTTAATTTTGTTTACCAAATTATATGATAAAATGATGTTTTCATATAATTGAGATAAAGCCGTGAATTAAAAAAAATCTAGCCTATATTAGTAATAGCCTTATAATAATAATAATAAAAAGTGTTTGAATTTAATTCATAAACATGAATTTAACGTAGCTTATAATTATTTACTACAAATGTTAATTAATAGTAGTAGGCTAGTATTGTTGTTGTTGTGTTAATTTAATTGTTATTCCATACACAAACCAAATAATAATTGCATACATTCTTGAAAAGCCTTTATTAGCCATTATTTTCTTTCGAAAAGTTTACATATCAAACTTACACAGGCAATAATAAGAAAACCTTAATTCGAGTCGTATTCGTGCGGTACTTTCTGGCAAAGAAAAAAAATTGCTTATAATAGGCTAATAGTTCCTTGATGTCCTTTTATATATTGAAAGAAAGAAAGAAAGAAAGAAAAGACCTTGGTAACTTCGCACGAGTTTTATAGGTTTAACAGGCCTCATAATACATCTGGTGAAAATGATAAATTATATTTTCCACGTGCGGTTAATCTCTCATCATTTAACTCAAGTGCAAGCAAATTATTCAGACAGTTTTACAAAGAAAACGTTGAGTATACGGAAAGATATTAATGAACGTTTCTTGTATCTGACAGAGCAAAACCATCCCGGCCCGGATTCTGTCTATTCAAATCATCATCAATGTCGTTTCAGCGTACAAATGATTCATGCATTAGCCTAAATGTCGTTTTTTTTTTTTCACCAAGCTCTGATGCCGTGTAGTGAGGGAACCCCGCTACTGGACTGAAAAGAAGCCTGGACGTTATTTAGATCCCCAACGCCAAAGTTCATGTAGCTGCTGTTTGACTGTGAGGGCTGCATGCTGGACATGCTCGATGGATAGTTACAGGAATAGTTCGTGTTGCCTGGACTCGGGAAATTACTAAACGCAGGGTAGGTGTTGTAGGTGAAATGATTGATCCCCACATTGTACGAGGTGTTGTAAGTGGACGTGTCTCCCAGGCACGGTTTCCCATCCCGAACCAAAACCGGCACCGAGATGCGTCTCGGAGGGGCGATGCCCACCATCTCCAGGGTCTGATCCTGACGCTGCCTCTTGCACTTATAGCGTCTGTTCTGGAACCAGATCTTCACCTGTGTGGAGGTGAGTTTGAGCACGTTGGCTAAATGATCTCTCTCGGGCGCAGAGAGGTATTTCTGCTGCTTGAAGCGTCGCTCCAGCTCGTACACCTGCGCTTGAGAGAAGAGAACCCGAGGCTTCCTCCTCTTCCTCTGTTTGGGTCGATCCGCATCATCCAGCTTCAGATCTTCACTGGGATCTTCCTGAGAACAGCTGATGTCTGAAAACAGTCGACAATTAATCAGAATGTATTTAGTTTAGTTTACACTGTAAAATTATTATTATAAGAAATGCCGGATTAAAAACAACCCAAGTTGGGTTGAAAATGAACCAGCGATTGGGTTAAACGTTTGACCAACGTGCTGGGCAGTTTTATTTAACCCAAATATTGTTTAAAAATGACTATATGTCTGGCTTAAAATGAACCCTAATAGGTTGGAAATTAAAAATCAGACACATGAATATAGAGGCAACAATAATAATCAAAAACTTATCATTTAGGCTATTAATAAGCAATTTAATAAATGTGTATTGTTTAATTGTTATTCATTAAACTTATTAATAAATGTTTTGAGTTCATTTTAAGCAAGCAATACAGTAATTTTTAAACAATAGTTGAGTTAAATAAAACTACCCAGCATGTTGGGCAAACATTTAACCCAAGCGCTGGGTTAAAACAACCCAGTTGCTGTGTTTGTCCATTTTAAACCCAACTTGGGTTGTTTTTAACCCAGAATTTTTAGAGTGTAGGCTATAGGCATTTCTTTCTATCCAATAATTTAATGTAGAAACTAAACATTTTAATTTATCATTTCTTGGCTACGTGATTTTTTTTTATTGTTATTATTATTATTATTAATATGTGACATTTTCACTCCAGGCTGTAACTTTTGAACCTCTTGGATTTTAAAAAACTTTTTAAAAATTACTTTAAAACTTACATTTTCAATTGTAGTGAGTTGAATTTTGTGCACTATATGGCAGACCTTTTAAACAGTAGTTAATCGTGAACTTTATTTTCTGGTGACAAAAAACGATTTTTGATTCCAAAAGCTGAATAAAAATAAGTAAAAATCAAGTTTAAAAAAAATAAACGACACATGCCATTGATTTATAGTAATTACCCTATTGGGTTATAATTGATTGCAACACGTGGAAACTCTTTGGAAAACACACAAACGTTTAAACAATTCAATATTATGAATTGTAAATCTTTTCACCTCACCTTTTTTCTCTTTGTCTTCAAACGTGTCATCCGTCTTTGCGTCTTTAACATAGTCCATTTCTAGGAAATTCTTCCCATAAAAGGCAGCAGTACCGAAGTTCAGAGCGCTGTTTTTGTTGCCTTTGTCGTCCTGAAGGTCTTCGCTGAAGAGAGAAGCTCCGGATGGCATTTCCATGAACTGCTCTTGTTTGAAAGTGGACAGCATGCAGGATGAGGGCGGAATAAGGGCACTGTCCAGCCGCTGAGACATGTCCAGAGAGACCATATCCTCCTGATTCTGCTCCAGGTTCAATATGTCCCGCACTGAGAAAGGAGTGGAAGTCATCTGGCTGGAGAACATTGCCATGGAATGAGGGTTGGCATTTATCAGGGGTGCCTATAGTCGTTTAATGAATAGGGTTAATCTGTTGTGTTTAGAGGTATACGCACGTTCATCTTTCTAATAGACCCCTCATAACACACTTTCGGGGTGTTCAGTAAGTCGGAGTGACGGCATAGGCTACTGTAGTGAGGCAGAGGGGCGGGGTCAGCTGCGAGTACAACATTTCAGAGCTTTTCATTGGTCAGTGACGCATAATATTAAAATGACTTGTAAGAGCTCCATACAAGAAACAATTTCCACCAATTATAACAACTTTATTTACACAAATAAATTACATTGCTGTTGTCTAATTTAGTTTTTTTAATGGTCTTAACACTGATCTGATCACTTGTTTTGTCTGTTTTTATTAGCTACAGCAATTCAGGTCGATGCTTTTTTTATGGCGGCAAAGAAGTCTGTCAGCTCTAAAGATGAATTTGGCGGCAAAATGGGCCTTTTGCCTGGAACTGGCACTTGTGCTCTCCTTTGTTTGTTTGTTTTCTTCTTAATTGCTTAATCCAGAGGAAACTACAGGCCAGAGAGGAGTTTTCTCCAAGGGATCAGACTTTGCTGGAACCTGAAACCTGCAATGACAAACCCTACCCAACTGTCTACCACTGAAAGATTCTGGTGCCACTGGGTTTGTTATCAAGACGTGATAACAGATGACAACAAACCAGAAACCCACCCACGCCGAACAGCCGCAGCAGAAGAGCAACACATGCCAATTCATATGAAATCTAAACCTATGTGGCGGAAATTGACATAAAGAACAGTACAAAGCAGAATTTTGGATATTGAAAACACTTTACGCTCGGCATGTTACATACGTCTATAGTTTGGGCATCTTAGTTATGTTAGCTGATTAACTTGAATTGAATGTATTTTAATTAATCTGTATATAATAAAATCAATTAATTGATATTCATCAAGTATTATTAATTATATAATATAGACCCTTTTCACATGTCCGGGTTTCTCGAAGCGGAAGTCGTCATAATTGGGTAAAATTATATGGTGGTGAATGCATTAAATATATTTTTGTGTCCCCATTTTCTCAAATAGCAAAATAAAAACTCAACAACATTGTTTTCACAGCTTTCAAAAACGAGAAAAAAAGAGAAAAGCTTGATAATGGCAGTCAGAGGAGAGAAAGATGTCAACTTTACCATCACTCCCACACAGCAGTGTAAACTAATTGTTTTGTAGTTTGATGACAAGGTAATAATATAGTCTTATAAATCTAAATACATCTTTTAAAAAATGAAAATATAAAAAACTTTGCAAGATTTACGATGCTGATGACTGTTAAAACGCCTCATCACAGTCCGTGAAAAGGGGCTATATTCGTTTTAGATTGTATTTTATTCAGTTTTGGATATCACATTTTTGGGGGGTTGCATTCATTGTACACAGATACTATTTTTATTTTATATTAAAATAAAATGCACTTTAATGTATATTTTGTTTTACTTTTATTTAATAAAGTAGAACTTTTGGACGTAAACTACGTAACACGTTAACTTATTATACTACATTTTATAAAAAAAAAAAAAGATGGTTCTTTAAAGGTTCTTTACATGTAGTAACAGTTCTATTTAGAACCATATCGTTCTAAACAACCCTTTTACGCTGAAATGGTTCTTCGTGTTAGAGTTAACGGTTCTTTGTTCCCGCCTTTTTGTTTTTAAAATCTGTAGCCTAACTGAAATCTTTTAAAATATTTCAAAGCATGGTTCTTTATGGAACCTTATAAAAAGGGTTCTATTTAGAACTAAAAAGGGTTCTGCTATTGTTACAAGCCGAAGAACCTTAATTTATACTGTTAGAACCATTTTTCTCACATTTTTCATAACACAACAAAAAATATTAGCCTACAAGCTCATCTACGCAATTGCATCTTAAGTAGTTAATTAGTAACAGTCATTAAATATGTAATTAAGCTGCAACATGAATACAATAAATGTAATCCAGGATTTTTGCAACAGCAGGGGACAGGAGATACCGTTCCTCTGGATTTTAGTCATCAGTTGTGCTAGTGCAGAGGAGACAGACAGTATTATCGTTAATTTTATCTCTAACGGTTAATGCTGCAGTAAATGGTGCCCGTGTCTGCACTATAGAGCTTCATGTTTATAGTTTTGGAGAAAATCTGTGTCTGACTCTCAGACAGGCGTTTCTGATAAATGGACGCAAGCACTTTTCTCTATGAGCGAATCAACACTCCCTTATCCATCGCTGCAATAATTGGTGAAATAAAGTAAACTGACTCCGCAGCTTATGGAAACTGCTTTATATCACGATGATTTATTGCGCATCTCCTCCACCGAGCGCCACTGCAGTTAGTGACAGTCCTCATGACGGATGGAGCTGAAGACTTGCAAATGTTTCCGAGAGTTTACCACGTTTTTTTTTTTTTTTTAACCAGTATAGAATAATTCGTCTTGTTTGATGCATTTGTGAAATAAATATTATGACAGACTACATGGTCAAGAGAAGAAGAGGCACAAACTCCCACAGAGCAACTGCATCTGAAGGTTTGTCTTTCAACAGCGCATTTGGAGCAGATAAAGAGTTGGATAACGTTCTTGAAAACTTCCTGTAGGCCGACCTGTTTAGGAAATGATGGGGCAGAGGGGTGAGATGGGTGTTATCTAAATGAGTCTGCTGCAGTGATGAGAGCACAGACCTCTTTCCGCTGCTCTTCATCCCTGTCAATCACTTCCAAATTTAACACCTCCTGAAGGAACCTGCATGGCTGGGGATTTTTAATACTGTCAATTTAACACGTTTTGAGAGGAGGCAGTTTCGTTCAGGGCGTTTTTTTACTTCCATGGTTCCAAGGAGAACCTTTAAAAACCATAGAACCTTTCAAATGCATAACAGGTTCTTTATAATGGAAAAAAGCTCTTTAGATTATTAAAATGTTCTTCACACTATATAAAAAGGTTCTTTTAAGAACTATCAAAAGTGTCTATTTTATTAAATAGAATTATTCACAAATGTTTCCTTAACATGTGATTGTGGCGTTTACTTTGAAACAATGTCTTATTGTGTTCTTATTATGTAACATTTAACATTTTATTATGTATACAATTCAATACGATCTCCTATTGAGTATCTATAGCACGAGTTTATGTTTGAATTTGGCTTGCTATACGCTGAAATTACTTTTTGCGTGCATATGATACGCAATAATTAGGATTAGTGGTGTGGGGTAGAGGTAGCCTATTATTTATATATAACATTTCACAATTTAAAGGCCCGTTGAGGAGTCGTGTTTATCTTTGGTTTGTATCAAGGAAACGTTTTTCTAAAATTTCTTGCGTGCTACATGTTTTAATCTGCTATATCATTTATGTTTTAAATATTTCAAGTGCTTTTATTTTGCCTTACCATTTATGGGGATTGCTGAAAATGATATTTTATTGTCATGAATTTTGATGTCCTAATTGATCAAGTGCGTATTATTAATTCAGTCCAGTATTGTAATAAATTGAAAAATATATATTTGCAAAGTTGTAAATTGCAAAACAAAACATTAAGTTTTTTAAATTGTTTTGTCTCACAGTAATACTGTAAAACATTACTGCAATTTAAATTAACTGGTTTCTTTTGAAATATATTTTAAAATATAATTTATTCCTTTGATGGCAAAGCCATCAAAATTCTCAGTGTCACATGATCCTTGAGAAATCATTTCTTATTATTATCAATGTTGAAGACTGATTTTGGCTGATTATTGTTTTATTTTATTTTTTATCTATTATTTGTGGAAATCATGGTACATTGCCATTCAAAGGTTTGGAGTAAGTAAGTAAATTAAAAAAGAGAGAAATGCATACCTTTATTCAGCAAAGGCGCATTAAATTGCTAAGACTACATCTTTTAAATGTATAAATGTTACAAAAAAGTTCTGTAGGCCTATAAAATAAATTATGTTCATTTAAACTTTCTATTCATCAACAAATCCTGAAAAAAAAGTTTCCACAAAAAAATATTAAGCAACACAACTGTGTTTTTTATCATTGATAATAATAATAAATGTTTCTTAAGCACCAAATCATCATATTAGAATGATTTCTGAAGGATCATGTGACACTGAAGACTGGAGTAATGATGCTGAAAATTCAGCTTTGATCACAGGAATAAATTACATTTTACTAGGCTAAATATTACAACGGAAACAGAAAAGTTAATTTAAATTGTAATAACATGTTTCCAAACTTTTGACTGGTAAGTTTAGATGTAGATAATCTCAAATATATATGGAATGAAGAAGAGAAGAAGAAAATCATTACGGTTATTTTAAAGCTGCGCGTTTTGTCATCACATCATTTGTCTTCCATCTCTCGGGCAATAACAATTTTCTTTATAAGTCATGTTCAGAGCTTTGGCAGTGGATTAGTCGGGGCAGACAGTAACATGATTGCTCCCTGAGGGAGTCAGATGACCTGCTCTGCTTTGGATGGCTCAGAATAGTTTTGACTACTCGCTCACATTGAAACATGTTCATATGCTCACATTTCAAAAAGGCTTTGTAACTATATTAATCATAATTAAAAGGGGCTTTTGCAGCTGGTTCCTCCCGTATGATTTCACAGACCATCCAGCTGCTGAGTTCATGGAATGCCACTGGATGTGGAGTTCAGGCTCTTGGACAAGTGGCTGTCTTCCTGGCAACAATCCCTGTTTAGAAGATGGAGACCATATACACATGTTCTTTATGTTATTTATAACACTTTATTTTACAATATTTTTTTTTACATATATATTTTATTTAAAAAACAGATTTTGCCTGTGACATTAAACTTGGCCTACGTTGTACCTCATTTGCAAATAGAGACTTTTCTGTCCTGTAGTTTTGCTTAACCCGCCTCCTGGTGGCAGATTTTAACATAGCAGTGTCACTGTTTCATTAATGCAGGCCTACCACACACAGTCAACGGAGCCGACAAGGTAAAACGTTTCTCTTTACAAAAACATATATTATTAACAAATGTCCATTTTGGCAGTTTATGCTTTAACAAATATATTTATTAAAAATCACATAGGCCTACTAGGCAATACAGCTCAGAGAAAAGCTGAATAACTAAAGGTTAAAGTCGGCATAAAAAACGGAAGTTGCTAGTCTTGACCTTATGTAGCCCCGCCCCTTTTCAGCGCTGCGCTCTTTCTTCTTTGTCTTCCGGTTTGTATTTCCACAGCGATCTTGCGATCTTGGGCATCTTACTCCAACCTTCCCTATTTTATTTGTGAACTGATGTTGAACTCTTCTTTTTAATAGTCAACTTATTTTCGGATCATCATCAGTTATCAAGCTCGGTAAATAAACACGAAGATGTAGGTCTAACTTTAATTTCACCAAGCTGATTTACCCACAGTCGTCATGTTTTCAGGCAATTTCAAGTTTAATTTTGACGTGATATAAATCAGTGATATCTAAGGGTATGTTTACATGACAACAATTTACTAAAAATGGAATTGTTTTTCCTTTGAGTTTTTCGCGTATAGACGACGACATAGTCAAAACAGTCCCCGTTCACTCAGATCCGTGAAAATGACTAAAAACGCTGTATTATTCATGCCAGGCCAGTAGCTGGCGATGTCACTTTGTAAAGAAACACTACGCGCCTAGACTGAATACGTAATATGCATGCGCATGACGTCACTGTTTTCACAAATTCACCAGTTTGCAGACGAAAATGGTATAATTTTCAAAAACTTGCACTCTGAATCCTGTTTTCAAAAGTTTGCGTTTTCAGGCCCCCAAAACGCATTTGTCATGTAAACGAACGGCTAAAACGCATAAAAAGTTTTCAGTTGAAAATGGTGTTGTATAAACGGCACCTAAGTGGGTGAGTTACTTTTTTATTAGTCTTCCCATTAACACCATCATTTTGTTCATTCAGACTGATTCGCAAACATGGAACGCGTGAAAACAAGAGGCGGGATTTATTGCACAAACCAATCGTACCCAATCATAATGTGATGGAGGCATTGCCTCCTCTCACGTGACTTTCCCCTATTCATTCTCAATTACACCCCACCAAACCCACCGCACACTTTAGGGGGTCTGTTAAAACTCAATAGGCTCAGGGGAGGCAAGAGAGACGCAGACTCTCACTGTAATTTTACCTGCTGGTGTCGCTGTTAGACAGTGTTACATTGAAAAAACGAGTGATTTACACACTTTTTAATGTCACATTTTGTAATATTTGCATTGTCTTATTTTTGTAATATGCATTATATTCTCATCCAATTTTTTGAAGAGGCACTGCCTCCTCAGATTAAACACCTCTGCGATTGACAGATTGTCCCGTACTCGCGCCAGTAAACACGTCATCAGAGAAGAAATGTGACTGCAACCAAACGTGCCACACATGTCCTGAAAAGTGAAGCAAAAGCACCTCGATCGTCCCCAGGTGGTTGGTCCCAGTAAAGATCATAAACCCCGCCCTCTCCATGTAATGTAATAGGACTTGAGACAAACTAAACAATTAAATTACACTTCAAATATTTTTTTTCCAAAGATGGTTTCTGTCATTTTATGCAGTTTTTAATTACGCTGATGTAAGTTCAAGTTTTTGTTTCTTAAAATAAGATTTTAGTTTAGTTATTTGATGCTATAAAAACAGGGGTTGTGACGTCATGATTGACAGCTTCTCTGAGTGAAGTAGTCACTGAGGCACTAACAGACTTTTTTGGGGATTTTCGGGAGGAGATTGGAGCTTTAACTTTAACTTCTACATTTCCATTACTGTTTATTTCACATGATATAATGAGTTGTTCTGCAATAAACTGTACTAAACTATTCTGCGGGAGTGTGGGCGGGGCCTTGATAGCGCGCGACTCCACGTAATGCTCACTACTGCGCAAACTCAGGTCCCGAATCAGCACAAGATGTCAACGCCATATTGAGACATTGGCGGCTTCACTTTTCTACAAGAGAGTGGAGGTGCGTCCTCCATATATTTTTACAGTCTATGGCTGCAACACAGTGATACTGCAATATTCTATAAAAATAATAATTGTCTTTGAGGTGATTTTAAGGCAACTACCATATAGGCCTCTATTATGTCCTGCCATATATTGCTGTGAATGTGTTCAGCAGGGAAGGCTGGCAAATACGATTTTCCTAAATCTAGTGAGCAAATGAAAATATATATTTTTTTCACTCATAAACAAATATGAATTATGTTTTTTCAACACTCTCAAAATCCTATTTTTTCTCGCACTGCATTACATATTCAAATGTATAACCTTCTTTAAATTCTGAACAGAAAGACTAAAGTCGTTTATTTCCACAGGCAATGTATATAAATGACCGCTAGAGGGCAGAAACGCAGTGCATTACATCGAGGATAGTAGCCATCCAAGTGAAGAGCATTGATGCAAAGACAGAATAGAATTCTAATCAAATTCTTAAAATATTGGGTTTTTTATGGTCTTGCTCTTTCAGTCCCTACAGTTGTTTAGATGTGAAAATATGGTGTCTGATGTGATGTCTGTAGTCTACTCTATCTCTGCCTTCGTGGCTATGCTTAACTAAGGCCTGGTGTTTTTGCTTTCTGACATGCCTTTATGATGTCCCCGTCATAATGAACAGAGTCCGTTGGTAATATGATGCATGAGATTTACACTTCATCCTTACAGCCATCTCTGAAAACTGGGCTCCAGGGATCTTTGGGAGTCTGACTATTCACGTCTTTGACCACTTGACCAGATCACCCACACCTTCAGCTCAGTAAATTCATCAGCGTTCAGAATGGCCACTTTGTTGTGGTGTTGGCCTGTCATATATTAGCTGCAGCGCCCCAGCCTGAGAACCAGTTCGCCTGCTGCTTGACCACAGCCACCAGAGCCTCATAAAGCCTGTTTATAGATCTTCAGCCCTATGACAGGAGAGCCCGAGCCAGAGTGTAGGAGAGCTTGTTTACGGTGCGGTGGTCTCATTCCACTCTGGCGAGTGAGAAAGAGCGTTTTTTCCCCACTGCTGCGATGAGCTGAGTGCTTCTGCAGGAGGCTGGTGGAGGTGCCCGCTGCAGCTGCAGCTCAGCCTGGCGCCAACCCCGTGCCACACGCCCTGACAGCTTTATGTGCCAGTCAAGAGGAACGCTCTTCAGATCATCAGAGCTGGCTTCAGGCAACATGGGCCTGACCAACATCAATGCGCTTTTTCCCCTTAGAAACCAGATTCTTAGAAACTCAGGGCTGTTTGGATTGAGTTTTACTGTGATTAATGTCTATGTGGACTCATCACCCTCACTGTGGAAATCAAGAGGCAGATTGTGCTTTTTTGCAACAAGACCATTTTTTTTTTACTGTTTCTCGCTCGTTTATTACAGCTTATATATATATACATTAAACTATTTATCTATACATAAAACTATACATTTTTACTATAGTAACTATAATTATAATTGAATGGTACACAAAGCTGTCAAATTAATACTTATCCATCCATCCACTCACCCACCCATACAGTACATGTATATAAAAAGTAATTTTTATTGCTTGATGCACATAACATGCAGAATAATTAATAATCACAATATATTATTATTAATATATTTAATATAATATTGTATATATACAATTTTAATAACACTAAATAGGCTATAATTGTTTTTAAATTGCACATAAAACTGAAATAAAATATTATGCGCACACACCTATATACACAAAACAGTGTTTACAAGCTGTTTTATTGAAGTCTTTCTGCCGTTGAAACAGTGATTGAGCAAATACACGATATATATTATACATTTCAGTACTGTATCTTTCAACATACCTTCAGATGTTCATTCATGTTTATTCTGTAACTAGTAGAGGAAGAGATGGTCACGTTCACTCGCGCTCCGCGCTGTTGCTTGAAAAATGAGGCGCCTGTACATTGATCCATCACGCCACATTAAAGAGCGCTAAAACGCCATTTTTTTTCATTGAATTTCGTGATTAAATGGAATTTGAATGACACTTTTGCTTATCGAAAGTAACAAAACGCGGAGTTTAACAACGAAAGTACTGTTTAGTGTAAAACATGCTGAAGATTAGCAAACAGGCTGTCGATTAATTAAATGATTAGCTATTTCCCCACAAAAGCTGTTTAGTGAAGCATAGTGAAGCCTCTCATCCATTGACATCCATTAAAAAAAACAGCCTCTGGTCTCCTTCCCTGCGTACCGCCAGAGGCGGAGCGTTAGCATTAGCCGTTATGCTTTTTTGGCTAAAGGTTGCAGGCTTGCCTTCCAGTGGCTTTGGTTAGGCTACAACGCAATCAGTGGGTGCTTCTCAATTCTTATTTGTGCATCCTCGTTTCCTTTCCTTGCTTCCTTTCCTCGCGTCTTAGCTCCACCCCTTCAGGATGAGAGGGAAGGACACAAGGAAAAGACGCAAGGACTGAGGAACTGAATTAAGTGAAACGATATCTTTATCGTCACTTCAAAGCGTCATTAGCTGCACTCGCGGGATCTACCCATATGTTGTTAAAGTTTGGTTATTTAAAAAAAATTATAATAAAAAATTAATAAAGCAAGATGCCCCGTTAAAATATGTTAAATGTAAAGTTTATTTAAACTGCAAAAGTAAAGCATACATTTAAATTATTGTGACAGATATGAAGGGGGAGGAGAATTTATACGTGCATCAGGTTTCTCGACGAGAAAGACTTCCGCAAAGGATAAACCCGTGTATCCTCGCTCATGACTCTCAGAAAGCTTCCTCACTCCTCGTTCCTCACGGTGCAATTAGAGAATTGAGATGTCCTTCAAGATGGCTGAGCTCGATCGGTTTCCGGGTCATAGGATGGAGGACAGAGGAGCGAGGAAACGAGGACGGATATTGAGAAGCACCCATAGTGTAGATCCAAATGGCCCAGGTCTGGGCAGGGCAGCAGGGGGTGGGGAGCAGGCTGTTTATCGCGTTTTTATCTTGATATATATATCATTCATGACCTCTTATAATAAAACAATATTGTAGCCTAACTAAAAAAAAAAACAGAAGGACACATCCGAGTAAGAAATGAGCTTTAGTATTTATTTTCCTAAAACAATTGGAACACATGCTATCTGTAGTGATATGGAATCCATCATTCCATGAAATTGTTGTACACAGATTTTTTTTTTTTTCACTATAACCATTTGAAAATGTTTTCCAGGGTTAAACCCAAAGATGATCACATTTTGCCCTCATGTTCATCGGAATACCTGAGCGAATTCAAAATATGATTGGTCAAATTAACTACTGCTATCCTTAGGCTGATGAATAGCAGATCTATTCAAGCCGTTGCTTCTTCTTAAACCAACAATCAGCTCCAGACATTTTATTAACCAATCATGTGGCAAGGGCCCAAAACAATTCTTTTGCAGCTATAGTAAACAATAATTCACCCATTTCAATATTATTGTCAGTAATACCCTGAGGTTCTTGTGTAGACTTAACCTAGTTCCTGGGTCTAAGGCCAGCCGACTACAGTTCCAGCTTCTGGCTCTTCTCAGTGGCTCTGGGAGAAAAAAAAATGGCTATTTTTTACTTGGAAACACCAGTGGCTGGCTGTGGACTTGGCCAGAACACAAACAGGCCTGCTTTCCATGAGACACCGTACACTGAAGCTGTTCATGTGTTGAACTAATCTGTTTGGGCAAAGCCTAGAAATGCAGCATACATATTAGACTTAAGTGATACTATCAGGGCGCTTCTTTGAGACAGCTCACGTTTATATTTCTAAGCACAGATCTGAACGGGGCTGTTATATTTGGGCATTTTCCTATAATACATCTGCTAAGGGTCTACGGTTTATTTTGGGGGGAAAATATTCTCAAGGCACAATAAACTTGTTACTGGACATTGTTTTGTTGTGAAATGCCTTTTCGTTCTAAGAAGCACAGAGCGTTGTATGTGCTAGACCTGGACTTCAAATCTGTACAGCTTGTATTTAATCAAGTATTTAAAATAACAATTACACATACATGTCTGAAACAAACAAACAAACATATCTTACATATCTACAGTCAGATGCGTAATTGGTGCAATAATGTAACTAATAAAACAGCAAGCATTCTTTGCACTATATTACATAAAGTTATCATTACCGAATATGGAGGCTATATTATTTAGACATGTTTATATAAATATAGATATACATAGATTTATATGTACATGGTTTATATTCAAACATTGCATAAAGCATGAAATAAATAAAGTGATTGAATCTTAAGGAGGATATGATTTGCGAAATAGAGATGCTGTATTAGAGCTAAAATAAAAGCACTGAACTCTACAAAATTAACAATCGGTCCTATAATCTGGAGTATCAAAAAAGCTGCACCACATTTACCCTTGCAAAATGTACAGTTTGGGAGTGCTGGAATGACTGTGGAGATGTGAGGGTGGATGGGTTGAATTAGGAGGTTTTCTGAGTCTGTTAAGTTGGGGATTGGGGTCTCGTGGTCAGTTTAGGTGATCCTGCTATTTCACCTCCGAATGTCACTGATTTTAGAGTCTTCCTGCTCGGCAACGCCGGCATCTAAACTGGCGCGGCGTGGGCCTTGGCTCCGACTTCTCGTGTGGGAACTGAACCCGACCTTGCCAGGTTTGTCCTTGTCTCCTTGTCGAGCGCCCTTGTGGTGCTCCCCCTCTGAATGAGAGGAAACCGCTGGACGTCGCTCGAGGCCGCCTGGCGCTGGAGCGGCGGTGATAGACGTACAGAAGCTCAGGCTGTCACACAGAGCGCCCCAGTTCTGCTCGCACTGCAGACGCACGCTCCGGGTAATGGCTTCCTTCACCTCCTCTCCACAGCTGAGCAAGATGTTCACCAACTCAACGTACGGCCTAGGAAAGCAGGACAATATCGGTCAGCAGGGCTTGATATTAACACCCATCAAATGCGGGTGGATTTCAGCAGTGGCGTGTAACGCAGTCACTCCTACTAGCCACTTTGGTGGGTTGAATTTTATATATAATATATACATTTTTACATGTAGTCTTTTAAAAAGGCATCTAAGTGCAATGTAGTGTTGCCCTAAATATTGATTTTTTGATATCGATACTGAAATATCTGAAATGCTTCAAATACTAATTTTCTGCAGAACAGATACACGATACCAGCTGCTCTTTCTCTCATCTCTCCAACAGTGAGTTAACACAGAAACCCGCCTTGTTTCATGAATATTGTTGGTGTTATAGGCCTTGAATTTCAGCATGGGATTGCGCATCATTTTACTCATTCCTGCAGATTTTGTTCTCACATTCAAAGTGCGGTACATAAACTGCCTCTCAGTACTAAATTGAGTTCTTTTTCACTGCTTATTGCGCTTAAACTGTCAAATACACACAAAATAATGTCAAAATGCCATTCCTGGCGAGTATTCACGTAAATACAGTCAGTTTTAAGTGAACGTAAACAGTTGAGAAAGAAAACGCATGTATAACAGTATAATGGATCCGTGCATCAGGTCTTAAAATGACAGCAGCCTAATAAACCTGCTGCCAAATTATGAGATAATATTATAAATATCTATATGGCAGTTTTCCCCCTTGGTAGCGATGTCAAAATTGTGGCCAGTGAAAATGTGGCTAGTAATTTTAGAAAACCACTAGCCATTGTGGCTGGTGAGCAAAAACGTTCATGTCAAGCCCAGGCGGTCAGTCATGGTAAAAGTGACAGCTCTGCTTTAAACAGCTGACGGAATGGTCTCGGCCCTCAGACCAAATAAATATATGAACTTTGTGCATTTACAGAACTTAATGCAGCTCCACATGTATTTTAAAAAGGAAAAGTACATTAATTGCCTGGAAACATGCTGTTAAACGAAAACAACACACTTGAAGTTGATGTCATCAAACTGCATTAATGTAATAAACTAGCTCCCTGACTCACAAATACGCTTGTTCAATATATCTAATATCTAATGATACAAATCCTCCATAGGCTAGAGCGTCCCATATAACAACGCTCGTTCCGACCTTTGTATCCTTTGAATTACACGTCCTTCGAAGGATGCAGCCTCTGAATTGGAATGCAGCTACAGTCTTTGATAAATTACCGTTAAGAGATCCTGTGTGAACAGGACCTTTTCAAAAATACTGGTAAATCGGTTCTTGCAATTTACCAGTATAAGAAATCGCTATGATGCTGTGTGTGAACAAAGAATGAAGATTATGAGCACGTATGAGGTCTGAACGCGCTGATGTAAGAAGTCTGCTTTGGGCAAATCATCAAGCTCTTATGGAGAAGACGCAATCAAAGCCACTTGAAGGCAAGCCTGCAATCTTAGCCGAAAAAAGTGCAACGCTGCGGTACGCAAAGGAGACCAGAGGCCATTGGAGAGGCTTTATTATACTGAATAAACTGCTTTTCTGAGGAAATAGCTTAGCGTTTAATGAATCGACAGCCCATCAGCTAATCTTCAACATGTTTGCTCTTAAACATACATTTTGGATTGATCAATTTTTTCAATTGCACGACAGGTAGGATTCAGCTAACGGCACTTCTCATTCATTTCTATGGTATCTGCAAACAGTGATTGACTCTCGCAGAACTCTGAACGAAATTCAATGGCTGTTTCTCAGATCTTGCGTCCTTGTGTTCTCAAAGTTTAACTCAGGGTTTTGACAACTGATTGTGATTATTAGAATGAACAATACTGTGTTTTAAATTGTGCAAATAGATAAGTCCAATTGACTTGTTCCAGTCTGGATATTCTCAATAGTACATCTTAAAATCGGGAAGATCGCCCATCCCTAATGTGACAGCTCGTGAAAGTAAACACTTATCGTTTTATTTACCATAATTTTGATAAAGTTATTAATACCTAGAGAAAGAATGTAGTACATTTAAAAGAATCTTAAAGTTGACAGCGAAACTAAAGCACTTCTCCTCATGCGGGCGAATGGAGGCAATGGCGCAGCGTTCAACAATAATTTCTGATGACTTGCATCGCAGAATTTACCGGTATTTTGGTGATTATGTGTGAAAGTGTGTCTTAGGCTGTGTGTCCACCAAAGCTGGCTAAAAACACTAGGCGCTCTAGCTGGGAGCGCTTCGGCAGCGCAGTGTTTTCAGTCAAGTCATTTTCATTTATATAGCGCTTTTCACAATACATATTGTTTCAAAGCAGTTGTAAAAATTGTTAATTATTACTTTAGGGGCCACTTAAATGACAACTTTCCTACTGAAAACTGAATACCTTTAATGCATTCTTGCCGTTCATTTGCGTGTTTAGTCTATAGGTTTGCGTGTTTGAGTGTGTATGTGCGCAGAAGCATGTTTTTTTAAAAAAAAGTGATATTTGCCAAATTACTTGTCTGGTCCGCATAATACAGAAAAATTAGTTGTGTCTGCGGATCTATGCGAACTGGAATAATTTTGATAACGTTTTATCTATACATAGGGAAAGGAACGGGAAATGGGCCTTCGCAGGGGATAGTTTAGTTGAAACGTCAGGGCTGCATTATCGTCATGTCTAGATGCAGATCCTTCATCTCATCTGAGTACGGCCTGGATCTGGCAGGCTGCGGCAAACCTCGGGATAAACAGAGAGAGACTAATATTAGCGTAGACGCCATTCTTCTTATGATGTAGCGAGTACATCAGGTGTTATGGGAAGTGTTCACGGTTCCGGCTGACCTAATCTATGCAGCCTAACAATTTACATGATTTGAATTATAGAAGTAGATAATGTGTTATGTGTATGCAAGTTTAAACAGATGTGTTTTTAGTCTAGACTTAAACTGACAGAGTGTGTCTGCTTCCCGAACAGTGATAGGAAGACTGTTCCAAAGTTTAGGTGCTAAATAGGAAAAGGATCTACCGCCTGCAATTGATTTTGATATTCTAGGTATTATCAACTGTTCAGAATTCTGAGATCGCAATAGATGTGAAGGACTATAATGCATTAAGAGTTCGCTCAGGTACTGGGGAGCTAAACCATTTAATGCTTTAAGTAATTAGCAAGATTTTAAAATCTATACAATGTTTAATAGGAAGCCAATGCAGTGTTGACAGAACCGGGCTAATATGGTCATTCTTCCTGGTTTTAGTAAGAACTCTAGCTGCTGCGTTTTGGACCAGCTGTAGTTTATTTAACAGGCGAGCGGAACAACCACCCAGTAGAGCGTTACAGTAATCTAGCCTTGAGGTCATGAATGCATGAATTAACTGTTCCGCATTTGTCATTGAGAGCATATGTCGTAGTTTAGATATATTTTTAAGATGGAAGAATGTGGTTTTACAGATGCTAGAAACATGGCTTTCAAATGAAAGATTGGTATCAAAGAGCACAGCCAGGTTCCTAACTGACAACGAAGACTTAACAGAGCAGCAAGTGTTAGACAGTATTCTAGGTTATTACGTGAAGAAGTTTTTGGTCAAAAATTTTAGGCTTGTTTTTTCTGAATTTAGTAGTAGGAAATTACTGGTCATCCAATTTTTTATATCAGCTATGCATTCTGTTAATTTTGTGAATTGGTAAGTTTCGTCAGGGCGCGAAGAAATATAGAGCTGAGTATCATCAGCGTGACAGTGAAAACTAACGCCATGCTTCCTAATGATATCTCCCAAGGGTAGCATGTACAGAGTGAAAAGCAACGGTCCTAGTACTGAGCCTTGTGGTACTCCATACTGAACTTGTGATCGATATGACATCTCTTCGTTTACTACTACAAACTGATAACGGTCGGATAAGTAAGATTTGAACCATGCCAATGCAATTCCACAAATGCCAACAGTTTTCAAGTCTATTCAAAAGAATATTGTGGTTGATAGTGTCAAAAGCAGCACTGAGATCTAGTAACACTAACAGAGAGATACAACCACGATCGGATGATAAGAGCAAATCATTTGAGATGCTTTGTTGCTATGATACGGAATATCCGCGGCACTGTTACTTGTAAATGATTTTGCAGATAATTTGTTTCAGACTAAAAATGTTGACACAATGTAGAGTACTTGCTATGTATGTTCGGAGACCAGCAATATTAATTTCTCATCCATTTTGTTCCGTTCTCTGCTTGTTAATGTCGTTGTACAGCAAGAATGTTGTGACAGTTGGTCGGTGTTGTATTTGTCCCACCCCTCCTCCACTCTGATTGGATTGTCACTAAAAAGTGAAAGTGATGAGCAGAGTGTTTTAACATTCTTCAACTTGAGGCGACCAGTAAAAAAACGCTCATTACGCTGCTGGCGTTTAAAAAACACATATACTAGCCGCTGGAAAAAACGCTTTGGTGGACACACAGCCTTAATGGTAAAAAGCCAGAATGCCATTGCTTGTGTGAACAGCACGTTTTTGTATTTACCGTTAAAGTCACTGGTAATTTTACAGTAATTTACTGGGATTACTGTGTGAAAAAGTCTATTGACTTTCATTGTATGGTTAAATGTGAACTGAAATATTTTGGTTACCAACATTCTTTCAAATATCGTCTTTTGTGTTCCACAAAAGAAAGTAAATCAGACGGTTTTGAAATGGCATCAAAAGTGTGATATGGCGTCTGCTTTTCCTGGGTAGTAAGGAAAACAGGGGAGTAAAAAAATTATATATGAGATGATTATAAACAAATGACAATAAAATCGTTAATCGTGGCAGTCCTAGTCGCAAAACCTCAAACAATACTCAAGCACACAAACAGAAAGCCATATAGTATGTGCAAGAGAGAGCAGAGTTAAACTCGATACCTACCCTTTGGGAAATAAGTCTTGGAAATGTATCATCTCCACCATGACATTGACATTGTCTTTAGCAGCTGAGCAGAGGTTGTGTTTCATGTAGCATTCCCGTTGAAGCTGGAAGACCATCTCCTTTATGGCCAGGCATTTTCGGCTGATGCAGCTGAACTTGTGCCTTAAGCCGTGAGCCATGCACTTCAGAGCATCCTTGATGAAGGACTTGCCCTGTGAGTATTTAAGACAAAGTCTCATCAGATCTGCAGTCGTAAACAGCCTTTCGTTCTCTGTTGGGATAATAAGGACTAATAGGACATGTCTCCGTACAGACACACATCTTGAGACCGCATTACAAGCTTGAAACCCTCTGCTTCAAATCCACCTGCACCTTGTGAAACACAAGCCACATTAGAGGCAGTGCCAGCTGGCCAGAGCCGGCCAAACGGTCATCCTCTGGATGCGTCTGAGGGACATGAACCCCGTGAGAGACTGGGGCAGCCATGTGCTTACCTGGGAGTCAAACTTGCCAGCATTGTGCAGGAAGGTCATGCAGATTTCCTGGAGGCCCCGGATTTCACAGGAGTTGTTCTCGAAACACTCAAACACACCGCAGCCCACGTCTCCAGCGCTCACAAGACAGTGCTGGATCTCAGCTGTAGAGAAAAGAAAGAGGGAATTTACGTAAATGCAACTCGATTATGGTCATTTTATTTCATAGCAATCTCCACAACAGATCGATATTCATATAAGAAATAAAGTTGTTTAAGAAATACACTTTTACATCATGCACAAAAATGATTGCTGAGGCCTCTTTTCAGGCTTTGTTTCTGCTGTGAAAATTGAAGAACTGTATTTAGGGGACAAATTTAGCAGAGAGAGCGCTGTGGTAATTAAGGTATGCTATTAAAGTCCATCAAACTGGGAGGCATCTTGCAGTAACTGCCTGAGATGTGGGAAAGCAAGGTTAACCGTATATAGGGCAGGACAAGATTGCTTTTACCTTGCTGTGGAGATTAGAAATGACTACCGAGTTTTAAGAAAAAAACATGGAAAATAGAGTCACTCTCTCATCAATTTCACTTAAATCTGCAACACACACAATTAAAGGGCAGCATTAAGCGTCTTTTTGACTTTTAATCAGAACTGATAAAGGCAGTTATGATTCACCGATAACTGTACTAATAGTCAAAGTAAAGTGTATTTGCTTTACTTGCTGATTTAGAGAGTGTGAATGCACTCATGCATGTTTTATAGATCAACTCACAAAGACAGACATTCAGTAGTATTTTCATGACTTTATGACCACATCAGCAGCTTTTATAAAATAGTTTTTATGTGTTTGTTAGTCGTGTCCTATTATACAGAACAGCAGTAAGAGAAAGGCTTGCATTGAACTATATGTATTAAATATTAGTTGTACAACTGCAACCAAAGGGTAAATACAAACTATACGTATATTGGCAATTTAAGGACTTTTATTTTAAAATGAAGAAATCCTGTGCTGTAACAAGAAAAAAAAGCAAGGAAAACAGTTTATGCAACTTGTAAAATTTAAGTATAAAGCCAAAGCTAAAGGCAAAACAGTTAATGAAAAGTAAAAAGCTCTGCAGCTATCACATTACAAATTTAAAATGTTATTTCTAAGGATCTCACAATCGTTACTTCCACTCTCATGCATTTGTGCAAACAGACTTTAATGATAAAACTGTTTGTCTCTCTCTAACATCGCGTTATTTGTGCCAATCGGACTGCCAAACACATTAACACAACAATGTTGAAGACATTTTCTTCAATCTCCTCTTTATGCTATTTTGTTAGTTACAGATATGAGTGGGCATTATTTTCAGAGAAGGATTCAGATTCACAGAGTATTCTTATATATTCTAACTGAAATTCTAAAAAATCACTTACTCTAATTTAAGAGTATTCCAAAATATCTCACCTAAAAATTCATGTTCAGTATTCCTAAAGTATGTCAGTTGGACAAAACAGTATAGGAGAGTTTTTTTATAGTCTTGTATATGAATACTTTCCAATATTACCTGCTTTTGCTTCCAGTCTAAATGTATTGCAGTGGATCTGTGTTTATGGGGCTGCACAGGTAAACTGAGTCTGCAGTGCTTACTTGTGTTGGCGTTTGTGCGGGAATGGACATGGATCTTGCGTGAAATTAAACCTACTATGGGCACTCGGTCCCATGCAAAAGCTGCATTATTTAATTGTCATGTATGAATGAGGTTGTATCGCCTTGCTACCGTGAGAAAGGTTAAGTTTGACCCACCTCTAGTGCAACATGTAGAACCATTGCATCACTCAGATCCACATTACAGGTTTAACTTGCTTGTCCGCGCAATGCAACAAAAGTTGCGCACGTACGTCTATATTCGATGCGCGCAAGCACTTTGAATCGCCACTTAATAATAATAAAACACAAGCACAGGATGTCGTTTGTAAACACAAATCCACTCTGGGCTCGAAAACAAGACACGCACGCCAACCTGACAGTAATGTCACCGAATATCTTTGCCTACCTTGTGCCATGCTATTAATAGTTTACGAAGATATTGGATTTCTCTACGTGTGCTCCGGATTTACGAGATATCGTCTTCCTGCGTAATGGGAAAACGTAGCGCAGCGCGTGATAAGATGTGCACTGGCCGGTTTTGCGCTTAAATCGCGTTCTGAACGCGCCGCTCGCACGTGCCCGCACACACAAGACTCACTCCGGGCTTCGCGAGACGTGATCACAGGTTCACAACACTTGCATTCTCTTACCTGTATTTTGTAAGGAGAGACGTCCCTTCTGACTGGCCGGTTTCTCGGGGTGACTCTCGTGAACATCAGCATTATCCGTTCCTACCACTTCCCCCAAGACGGAGACAAGTAGCAAGGCTAGTGCAAATTTGATCAACATTTCTACACTCAGTTTTCTCGATAAATAATAACAGGCTGCCAGCCTGGGATCTGGTGTGGATACTGATCGAGATGACAGCGAGAGCGTGTGAGAGTGGAAACGGGATGGATGCTGGATATATTTCCTAGAGTCCGGGTGTCAATTTGGATGAAGGAGTTAAGCAGGTGTTGTCAGTCGTGCTTCCCGACCAATCAGAGACGCAGACCACCACGTCCAAGTTTTAGGGGTGTGTCTGGCGAAAGTTGTCTCTACTTGCCATAAACTAAGCTTGTAAAATGTGTAAGAGTGGGTGGGTATTTACTCTACAAGTGCTTGTGAGGCATCAGACTGTTGTAAGGACAACAGCATGCGAGACTATCATTATAGGTATTACTGCTGTAATTGCAAATATAAAAGAAAATGGCTAAATGTTGCATTTACAATCCGTGAATGTCTAAGAAATCAAATTATAAAGTGTATTATTATTCATTAAACTTATTCATAAATGTTCATTTATTAAACATATTAATAAATGTTAATTTCCAACATATTTTGGGTTCATTTTAAGCAAGCAATACAGTCATTTTTAAACAATAGTTGAGTTAAATAAAACTACCCAGCAGGTTGGGCAAACATTTAACCCAACTGCTGGGTTAAAACAACCTAATCGCTGGATTTAAGTTGTTTTTAACCCAGTATTTGAGTGTAAGCTTAAGAGTTTTGTAATACCATGCTGCATATGAGCATTAAATAGATTAAACAGCAACTAAATCTTGATCAATTCTTTATAAATCATTTGGATAGATATAAAGTATCATATGCTATAATATAATATATTAAAACAAGGTCTCTTTCAAACAATTTACATATGTTACAATAAATACAAACATTTGGAAAAAGTAACCATTATATGACAATGTACAGAAAACACTCAGTGACTCTATATCAGGATTCCCAAAACCCTTCTAAAAAATGTTAAAATTTACAAGGAATGGCACATTCTGTTCTGCTTGCTGCTGGTATATTGGTGACCCAGCAGATGAACACAAAAAAAGGACATAATGATAATGTGACTTTTTACATTGCAGTTTTTGAAAACTCAGTCGACAGAGCTAATTATATAGTCCCACTGTCACAATGTGCCAACTCCACACAGTGCAGAAAATGGGACAAATTTGCTAATGGATGGCAGGGATTGCATCATTCAAACCACCCCCTCCAGGCAGCTGCCATACTTAGACAAAGCAACACAAAAGGCATATAGACATGTGTGCATATCTGACGCTGACACGCACATACATAACATATAGACAGTCACACAACTGAATCAAGGCTAAGTTGTTATTAAGCTTCATTTTATATTGATTACAATGAATTCTCAGATGAAGTCCATAAATGTTTTTTTCTAGTAATCAATCACCTATTCTTCAAATTGTAAAATTTTGAGAATTACACAGAACTATGGTTTATGGCGGTACACTCTAATGGGATCCACTTCAAGTCATGCAAATCCATTGCAAATGAAAAATCAGATGCAGGCCGTGCATGTTGGATTACTAAGAAACTGACTATGGCAATTTTATGTTACTAATACTTATGTTTTAATTAGAGTTATGTAATCCTATCTATTTAAATTTTGCTACTAACTATTTATTAGGATGTTTTTTTTTATCTCATGCTGGTTTGCTTTACTTTTATGTTGTTTTTATTTTATATTTATATGTTATATCATTTGTTGTGAATGTTTTTATATATATGTATATATACACACACACACACATATATATATATATATATATATATATATATTATGAGACACTAGTAACACGTTACCAGTAATATGTTACTATTCCTTATCTCACTAGTTACAATTGCATTTCGGTTCTCATATGTAATGACTAGCAAGAACGGCTACTTTATATTTAAATTAAAATGACTTAATATTATGTTTAAACATTTTTGCTCAATTGCAATACACACTAGTTTCTAAAGAAATACAAAACACTCTAAAAATGCTTGGTTAAAAACAGCCTAAGTTGTGCTGAAAACCCAAGCAGCTGGGTTAAATGTTTGACCAACCTGCTGGGTAGTTTTATTTAACCCAACTATTGTTTAAAAATGACTGTATTGCTTGCTTAAAATGAACCCAAAATATGTTGGAAATTAACATTTATTAAGTTTAATGAATAATAAACAATAAACATTTATTAAATTGCTTTTGATTATTAATTACCTTTTGATTATTATTTTTGCGTAATTGTGTCTGATTTTTAATTTCCAACTATTTTAGGTTCATTTTAAGCCAGCCATATAGTAATTTTTAAACAACAGTTGTGTTACATAAAACTGCCCTGCATGCTGGGCAAACGTTTAACCCAACCGTTGGTTTAAAATAACCCAAACGCTGGGTTTGTCCATTTTCAACCCAACTTGGGTTGTTTTTAACCCAGCATTTTTTAGGGTGTAATTACTGGTCCCTAGTGACTAGTAGCCTATCAAAGGAATACATTAATGTAATAAATAAGTAATAACATAAAAAACGCTATTCGCTAGTTTTAAGCACTAAATGTTAAAACGGTTTGCCATACTGAGGTTTGAAACGGTCTCTTGTGCGGCCACCCGTTGGCGAAAAATAGATGAACAGCGATGAAGCTGCAGACAAATATTTGGTCAACACACTCTCTCGTGCTGAGAGGACAATAAAACATGGTTAGACTGTCAAAGCTTTTATAGCCTATTAAGCACTTCAAATACTACTGGCAGGATTATTCACAACAGAAAGCCTATAAATTAAAATCTGGTATTTCAGTTCTCTAAGCTTTGCTTTCCAGGAAATGAAAGAGCGAATGATTTTGTGGCTTCAAGACTTCAATGCTCTGCTAAATAGGGACTATATGGCGTTTAGGAGAGACTCGGTGTTCCTTTACCTGTTTGGTGCGGTGGTTTAGGTTGTGCCTACCTCGCAGCATGGACTGAATCAAGGATTCAGGCTCTGTAAGAATGCCAGCCCATGATGCGCGCACACCCTCGGTATCCACCAATCAGCACGCGGACACAGACCGCAACCTCGTAATGACGCGTGTCACCACAGACGACTGGAGCACCGAAAAGAGTACTGATGGTTTACCCGTATATTTTGTACTTTTGAGATGCCTAAAAGCGTGTCTCATAGAGAGAGAGAGAGAGAGCTAGCGCACCGCGGCAGCCCGAAATGTGCTATTACCGAACTAAAAGATAGCCTATATTTATTTTAATACAGTTTCAACGTGACGTCTACATCATAATTTAAAAGAAGAGGTGCAGTCATCTGGCATTATCAGATGCTTCTCAATAATTAAAGGCAATCACATCCGCATGAACAGGGATGAAGCAGACCAAAACCATGCATAAAATACATAAACATCTCTCAGGAGGGTCTTTAATCATGCTGTAATTTATGTCTTGCGTTCGCTTGCTGTGTTGCTGGAAAATGCCAGCCTTGCTCACAGATTGCATGAGGCTGTCAGCAAGAGTGCTTATTAATTCCCTCTTGGCAGTGACGGTCTGTTAAAATGTGAGTTATCATATTGAAGTGCATCAATTTCTGTTTTGCTTAGCTTGCTAATCCCATCAGTCCATCATCATTTTGGCGTTACTTCTACAAAATGAAAGGCTCCATCTTCTGGTTTGGTGGTGAATTTTTAATCTATAATCTACATGCTAATGTGCTCCTGACCACTCACATCACGATGATTGGGTGTTGCTGATAAGAGAACGTGCTGCACAGAGAGCTCGAGTCATCTCGGATATCTCAAGCGGCCTGCACTATGTACAGGGCCATTAATCCCACATTCCAGGGGGCTCAGAGTGATCCCGGGTGAAATGGAGAGGGCCCAGGATGCCTGGTGATTTGGAAGCAGAGAAGGAGACCTGGAATGTCTGAGCTTCTTCCAGGAACCGTGACAGTGGAGAAAAAGATATGCGTGTATCAGCAGATCATAAAGCTCTCCCTACTATGCTGGAAAGACTTGCAACATGAAAGCGTACTCTGCTGCGTAAACTCACCTGACTCGTGAAAATAGTGTTTTTACAAGCGAGGTACGATGCGCCAAAAATGCGCTCTCATTCCAAACATGTGAAAATAGTGCCTTGGACCCCAGCTTTTACTGGCCTCGAACAATGTGCTATTATAGAGTGTTTTTTATGCTGTGATTTATATTGCAGCAGTGTTGGCAGATTACAGCCCTCCAGCTCATTACAGTCCGTGTGGCTCACTACAGCACAATAGACTCAGTGATGCTCCCATGTGACCCTTTACCTTGCTTGCACTGTCGATCAGGAGAGGGGTTGATGTCATTTGCTTTTGGAACGGACACACTCTCGGACAATGATGCGGCCGTAATCAATGGAAACCTGGAAAATGAGATGGAGCGATTTATGAATTACCGAAAGACTTTTGTTATGTAAGGCAATGCTTGGATTTCTGTGGGTTTTGCTGTTTTGATCCCATAACACTGCCCCCAAAGGATGCTAAATTTATCGCCGTGGAGGTCCAAAGACAACAAGCCAACGCACTGTCACACACTTACTCCTCATTAGAGATGAATAGCACATTGTGGTTGGTATGAGATCTCAGAGGATCATTAAAACCCTTCCTCAATGCTGTATTTACTAGTTGTCAATCAAGAGAAGATTGTGTGCCTCGTGACCCACATTCGCTGCTGTGTAGAGCCATCAGATGCATGGGGAAATAATTGACAATGCTCAGGAAAGAGCATGTAAGACTGAAGAGTTTCTCACTATCTCCTTGTCTTTGAAACCGGTTTTGTTCACATTCGTCTGCTGACATGTATCCCAGTAGGAATGAATGCTTGAATACTTGACAGGTTAACATATCCTATAAGTCTTTTTCATTTTCCAACATGGCTTACAAATCACATATCTCGGAATTGCAACTTTATAACACGCAATTCTGACTTCATAACATGCAATTGTGACTTTCTCGCAATAGCGACTTTATATCACACAATTCTGACTTTATATCTCGCAATTCTGACTTTATTATACGCAATTGCTACTTTATATCATGCAATTCTGACTTAATATCTCACAATTGCAACTTTATATCACAATTCTGACTTTATAACACGCAATTGCGACTTTATATCACACAATTCTGACTTTATATCACACAATTCTGACTTTATATCACACAATTTTGACTTTATAACACGCAATTGCAACTTTATATCACACAATTCTGACTTTATATCACACAATTCTGACTTTATATCACACAATTCTGACTTTATATCACACAATTTTGACTTTATAACACGCAATTGCAACTTTATATCACACAATTCTGACTTTATATCACACAATTCTGACTTTATATCACACAATTTTGACTTTATAACACACAATTACGACTTTATATCACACAATTCTGACTTCATAACACCCAATTGCGACTTTATATCACAATTCTGACTTTATAACTTGCAATTGCGTCTTTCTCACAATAGCAACTTTGTATCTCACAATTCTGACTTTATAACATGCAATTGCAACTTTATATCACAATTCTGACTTTATAACTTGCAATTGCAACTTTCTCGCAATAGCAACTTTATAACTCACAATTCTGACTTCATAACACGCAATTGCAACTTTATATCACACAATTCTGACTTTATAACACGCAATTGCAACTTTATATCACACAATTCTGACTTCATAACACGCAATTGCGACTTTATATCACACAATTCTGACTTCATAACACGCAATTGCGACTTTATATCACAATTCTGACTTTATAACACGCAATTGCAACTTTATATCTCACAATTCTGACTTTATAACTCACAATTGCAACTTTCTCACAATTGCGACTTTATATCACAATTCTGACTTTATAACACGCAATTGCAACTTTATATCACACAATTCTGACTTTATAACTCACAATTGCAACTTTTTATCTCACAATTCTAACTTTATAACACGCAATTGTGACTTTCTCACAATTGCAGGTTTATATCACACAATTCTGACAAAAAAGTCTGCGAAAAAAAAGTCAGAATTGTGAGATAAAAAGTCACAATTACCATTTTTTATTCAGTGGCAGAAACAAGCTTCCATAAATTTCTGTGAATGTGCGAGACTTCCAATTCATTAACCGCTACACTGTAAAAAGTGATTTTTCAAAGTTGTAAATAAAAACAAGATTATTGGAGTATGTTTTACAAAAAATTCAGTTTTCAAAATTTCATGTTTAATTCAATGTATTACTTGCTGTGTCTTTATAATTGTTTGTGAAAAAGCATACATTTTCAGAGTGAAAATTGTTTATACACTTTTTTGTGTATAGGTAAATAACTAGAAGAATAACAAAAGGCAGTAATTGGTAAAACTATTTGCGCTACAAAACGGTGTGTATATAATCCTGAAAAAACATTAGAATGATATGATGAGAAATACCAGTTTGCTGCAAGCTGCATAATGGGCTGTTTTGAACAGCTAAAAATAACTGGAAGCAGATGACACAGAAAGACTCGCACATTCAAGTTACAAATGGCTGTGTCCACACTTACGTTAATAAATAAGGTGGATAATAAAAATACATATATCTAGTTCAGTCATGAAACTCTAGAGGGCGTAGGCTGATAGGTCCTTGACATGCAGTCTACTAACAATCGCATCATTACTACACGGCGCAAGCTGATTGGCCTCTGCAGAATCAGCAGCCAATGAGATTGCTTGCTCAACATTTAAATAACCTGGTTCAGAGTTCGCTGAATCCCTCCACCTCCCCCAGCTCCACCTGTCTAGATCTGCTATGGGATTTATGTATGTCTATTCATGCAGCAGCAGCAATGCTCACAGCAGCTTGTCTGTTGGTGGTAGAAAGTCCATTGATGAAAGTGCTAAAACTATTTTCTAGAGTTAAATTGCAGTTTCACAAAATGACTATAAAGAGATCATTCCAGAAGTGGTTTGAAGAAATTATTGCACGTACCCTACACTTTTCTTTGACTGGTGGCAATGGTGTGGGTCATGCATTTGCTCACTTGAGTGTGTGTAAGCAGACACATGGATGCCTCATATGCAGCCATTGCCTATGTGACTGGGAGCATGTGATCGCATGAAGCCTAAGGGAGGGGGTCTTTCTGACCCTGCCTGAGGCAGAGGAAGGGCAGTTTCCCGCCTGGATCTATGGGGAGGAGGCTTAACAGGGGGCTCAATCAGCTTACAGACCTTTTGTTGAGCAGCAGCGCTCTATCCCATACCTTCCCCCGCTCACAATTCTGTGAACACCAATGATTGATCTGCCATCTCTGTTTGGAGGGTTTATGTTAATCTAATAGCACACTTTGAGGAAACATGGCTTAGTTGTAACTTGCCAGCAGGTAAATAGCCTACTGTTAGATGAAGATGGGAAAAAATTTGATTATTAACAATTGAAACAAATAGAAATTTTCAAAAGCAACCTGTGTATGTTACTTTAAGAGAGCAATCATACATCTATTTTTTATATGATTATTTATAATCATTAGTCATTTATGTGGTTGTCATTCATTTATTCATATCATTATTATTTGATTCACATCATTCATATTATTTCATTTACATCATTTATCATTTTATTATTATGTATTCATGTCATGTGTGTTTTATATTTTATATTATTTCTTTTCTATTGTTGTTTAAATCTTATGATTGTGTTGTTTCAAGGGCTGTTTGTCACTATTTCAAGGTTTTTAACGTCACAGAACAATGAAGCAGTAATTTTCCATTGTTTTTCCCTTGGTGTAACACATAATATGGCGGGATACGTCCCGTCTTATAGAGCCAATCACTGATTGATAAAGTCATTGCGTCACTGAGCTGCTGTTAGAAGCTCCGGTTCCCATAGAAACCTGAGACTCACGCTTAGGACTGCACATGCGCATTGGCTCGTCTAGCCTGAAAAATACGTTTTTTTAACGCTATTTGAGCATAAAAAACAACATTTATGGGACATTTCATGTCAGATTTTGTTGCTGATTTGAAATATGTTATTTAATTGTGAGTTCACCAAGCAGTTTTTGAGATTTCAGGATTCCCCCATTCAAATAGACAGGACTTGGTCTTGGATGCCCGAAAAAGTTGCCTGGAGGTGTTGCAAATATGGCCGCTGAGTGAACAGACTTTCCTTGAAAGGGACTTTAATATAGTTCACCCAGAAATAAAAATTCTGTCATTTACTCACCTCAAGTTGTTCCAAATCTGTATGTCTTTCTTTCTTTTGTGGAACACAAAAGAAGATATTTTATGCTCTTTCACCGACAGCAAAGATGCCAGCGGCAGCATTTTTGATCATGTTCATAAAATGGACCCCAGAATAGCTGTTGTAAGAATATGTAAACACAGCCAATATATCAAAAGAGTGAACAGAGCTTCTGCTTTCTCTGTTTTATTCTAGTTTACCCAGCAAGAAATAGCCATCATTTCAGCATCTCAGTTAACTATAGACCCAATATAGTCCGGCTACTAGTAACCCATTTCTAGCCAAAATATATTCTTGAATTTGGTTGCATGTCGTTTTGGCACATGCCTTCTGGTTTATGCAGATTTTCTTCTTTGCTTGTTTCGGGATCCGGAGATGCTGAACTATTTCAGTAACAGCGCCCCCTACCATATAACGGTGAAAACATGGATTGCAGTAAAAACTCGCCAATAGCGGGGAAGCATTGGCTGCATCCAAAATCGCATACTTCCCCACTATATAGTAGGCGAAAAACAGTATGTCACAAAAAAGTATGTCCGAATTCACAGTACTCATAATAGAGAAGGCAAAAAGTACCTGGATGACCTACTATTTCCAACGAGATTCTGAAGTGCACATTTGATGGATACTTTACTATTCCATGAGGCCGCGGTAGAGGATTTGTGAATGGCAGTGAAGCGACGCAACTGACTATGGAAGGTCACATGATAATGACAACATAGCTAATGTAGTACATCTGGATTACATTCAAAATACACACATTGATACTATATAGAACATACTTTTTAGTGGTCCTGAAGTAATTACTTATTCAAAATAAGTACCTACTCAAGAGAGTATTCGATTTAGTCATAAACGATGGAAAATCTTGTCAATGGCGGGGAAAGAGTGTTTTTTGTACATAAAATGGAGATTGATGGTAACCAAAATGGTTTATGAACATTGTTCAAAATATCTTATTTTTAATCTTCCACAGAGGAAAGAAAGTCATATAAGTTTGGAATATCATGAGGGTGCGTAAATGATGACAGGATTTTCATTTTCTGTCCTTTTAACTGTAAGTAGCAACAGAAGAAGTGTATGTGAAAGTATTGTCAGTTATACTTGTATTATAAATACTTATCTTCTAATTTCATTCTAATCAAGGCGAGTGATATATAGTACTGTTCAGGTCTATTTTTGTCTCTGTGAAATAACAATTTCAGCCCAGAAATTTAAAACCTGACTTCAAGATTTTTTCTTCACTCTCAGAACAAACATACCCTTGTTTGCCTCCTTGTTAAAAAATTTTGTTTTTCATTTGCCTGGCTTTATCATTTGAAAACTGTGTAAAAGTAGGCCTGTAACCAAAGAAAACTACTGAAACATTGCTTATTGAAGATTAGCAATAAATTCTGTGAAGTCATAAATCATGACTTTAAAGCCAATTCCACTGTGCCTCCAATGAAATTTATCACATATTTAACACATTTAGACTTAATAAAGTCATATTATTATACAAAAGCTTGAAAAAAATACTGAGCCAACAGTGCATATTACTTGTCTTGCTTCTCTCACTTATATGTTGGCACAATCCTTACATTTCACATCAGCTTTCAGACTCGAAGGTTTTCAAAAATGTTTTCCACACAGACTTGCAATTTCATAATGGATGGGAATGTATCAAATGTGCCAATTTGTGACGGATGAAATGTCCTGATAAGAGTCCAGACTGGCTCTGTATAATGATAGGTCATTCATTTCAACCTGATTCAGAAATGCATCGCAAGACACGCTAATAATATAACAGCTCTATAAAAACTATGGCATCTTTGCTTCAATGGTGGTGATACAGTTTAAAGAGGCTTGAGGAAACTGACTCTATAATCTTGATCTCCCGGACCTTTGTTTATCTTTTCTCCCTTTGTCTGTTGGCACATGTCGAATTGTTCCGAAGGCAGCAAGCTTGGACTTTGTGACAGATATAAAGATCCCAGAGAGGAATTCCAAAAGCTACCTCATAATTATGACATCTGAGGTGCTTCTGAGTCTTCTGTCTTCATCATTTTTCCCCCCAAGTTGTACAGCCGTGTCCAGTCTTCACTGACAAGCCAGTAGGAGTAAAAAAGGACTATGTGTAGAATCTTCTATGTGGTTTATAGAAAAATTAAGACATACTCCTCTTTCACAATGCATTGTGCAGTAGGTAGTCTATACTAACAAATATCCCACTATGAACATGACACATCTTTATAAAAGAGAAGTCATGATGAAGGACAACTCTGATATCAGATGCCACATGAATCAAGCAGAGCAAGTACTGACATGCCAGAGTCACTTGGCTTCCTGACCTAGAGGTGAAAGTTCATCATCTATCATCGCTTCCTGAGGAAAGCTTACTTTGGAGGTCTTAAACTGCCTGGCGGATCACTGGACTACACATTCATTCTCACAATGACATGGCCTCGTGAAACAAGGAAGACGTGGAGCTTATTCAAGCTAAGTCAGGTTTCAGTTAGCAATGGACATTGCAAAGCATTTAATGCTTCCAATTAATGATTCCATAATTGATTGTTTTAGTCTTTTTATACAATAAATATTTTTGGGGAAAATGCAATTCCATTGTCAAGTGACGAGATTTTTCTGATGAGATTTTCTACTAGCGCAACCAGTGTAGTCCGATTCCAGAACGAATGAGCCGGTTCTTTTTACTGAATCAAACACATAGAACAAACACTGGGTTAAAAACAACCCAATTTGGGTTGTTTTCAACCCAAGGGCTGGGTAAATATAGGACAGAACACATGTTGGGTTAATTTTACCCAGCAAATTGGGTTGTTTATTTAACCCAGCATTTTTCCTATAATACCATTTTTTTTTTTTTACTTCATACATGAATTAATGTTTGCCGATTAACTTAAATCCTCTAAACTTTTCTTTAAATACTCCACACAACCACTGGTTTGCATGATAATTCCTTTATTGTCGATCTTATTTTATAGTATAGCATATTTTATATAGTTTTTTAATACATATTGCCAACATTTAAGCTCATTTAACAAATATTATAAGTAAAACTTAAATATTTAGAAGTAATTCAAATGTAATCGACCACTCTCTGTTGTCTTGTTTCCACCGTAACGGCGCTGGTTCTCGAGCCGGAGATGGCTCGCGTTCGGCGGGGGAACTGATAACTTAAGACCGCCATCGCCCTGCGTTTCACTCGTAGCCGAAAAATGCTATGGCTGACTTCATAACCTGTCCATAAATAATCAGCGTAAATTCTGCGAACATATTTGAATATCCTACGTTTTTATATTCCGTATCTTTTTGAATGAAATCATAAAATTGTATGCAAGTCATCAGGCGCGTTTCCATCACGCGAAAAGACCGACGCGACACTCGCTTAGGTGACCCCGTATGTTGCTTTGCATACAATTAAACGATATACAGAACAATAACACAGTTTTAGATCAAATAAAACGTACACAAACCTGTATTTTACCGAAGATTTTCACCAATTTGACGGAGCTGCACTGCTCTCTCCTGGAGAGGGCGAAAAAGCCCGCGAAAAATAACTCAACCCCTGGGTTCTTACGTCTGACCCAGGATCTGGGTAACACAAAAACAACCCAAATATTGGGTTCTTACATCTGACCTAGGAGATGGGTAACACAAAAACTATACAAACACTGGAAAAATAACCCCAAGAAATGACCCAAAGGTCCAGAACTTGGGTAGAAAAAATAACCCAAGATTTTACAGAAATCGTGATTTAAATAAATGCACATTGTACCGAGGATGGATTCTGATTGGCTGTCAGTGTTTTTTCGTTCATCGGCTGGAAAAAAAATAGTTTTGTAAGAGATTCGAACGATATTTTTTCTCTTTGCCGTTGTTATTATAAATGTGGTATGGATGCTGCTGCTCTTTTCAATTTCATTATCATTATAGTTATCATCCTTAACTCAAGTATTCCTTTTTTAAAAACTTTAAATGTTATGTTTCTTGTTTTGTTGTCTCTTCCTGTGTACATCCATCTCTTTATTTTCTCATTCTCTGTGGGAGTTCATTGTGCTGTGGAAGGGGACACGTCAGAGACATGCATAGCAGTGAGAAATATGTGGTAATTATTATCTTCAGGACGACCATCTGTCATCTCTTCCCCTCCAGCTATTTGCTGCTCTCACATTCTTGGTGCTGTGAAGCTGGCTGAAAGAGGACAGTTGTTGGGGTTCAAGTTGGCTGGAGGACGGTGGTGTGGGCAAAAGCATCTGACCGGCGCTGGTGGTGTGTAAAATGAGGGCGTTGAGTGTGATAGTGAACAGACCTCAGCTTTGACCAAGATTGTCTTCTGACTTGCTTCTCATTTTACGATCACTGTTTGTCCTCTTCTCCCTTTGTAGCTTGGATTATTTTCCAGTGTTTCATTCACTTACAAGAGCTGCAACAAATTATCCCCTCACAACACGAATGACACCTTCAAATTCAGCACGCAATTGAGTCTTGGTGGTATTTAGTCCAAACAATGTGAGTATCAAAAGCTTATGTTGAGTGAGACAGTATTCATGCAGACTGATCCTGGAAGAAATTGAAGGCTTAACGAACACAGATTGAGCACAGGCATGATTGTGAGCTCGTGCATTCATGCATTGTTCATCAAGGGTTCTCAGTAGGACAAGTTTCCATGCATTGTACTTTGGCTGGAGGAAATATGACGTCACCAGACTCTAATTGCATACCTGCGCACTTGTTTTATTAGGGTGTTTTTTAAATCTAGCTGCTATGTAGTTAAATGCTATTGCACTTATCAGGGCGGTTCTAGGAACTAACTAATTACTTTTGTGCTTTGCTGAAAAGCAGTAAAACAAGATTTATTAAATGTGTGATTCCTGGAAAGCTGAAAAGACATAACACTGCCTTTCGAAAATTTGGGTTCAATAAGATTTTTTCAATAAGCTATGCAAATAGCGATAGATGATATCTGCACTAAGTGCAAATAGTGATATATTCTATTTACATTATATAAAAGTAGCAGTTCTTTGTGCAAATAGTTGTTAGATGCTGTTTATACTTATAAATAGTGGCAGATACTACTTACACCTCAGTATTGTTGCACATTAACAGGATGCAATAATAACAAAGTGTAAATGATTATATTTATTCAAATTAGCCAGACATTGGTGGGCGGAGTTAGTGTAAATAGACACTTTGTTTTTTTGTAAGAAATTAATTATTTTATTCAGCAAAGATGCATTAAAAGGGGACCTATGCCCCTTTTCACAAGATGTAATATAAGTCTCTGGTGTCCCCACAATGTGTCTGTGAAGTTTCAGCTCAAAATACCCCACAGATCATTTATTATAGCTTGTCAAATTTGCCCCTATTTGGGTGTGAGCAAAAACACACCGTTTTTGTGTGTGTCCCTTTAAATGCAAATGAGCTGCTGCTCCCAGCCCCCTTTCCAGAAGAGGGCGGAGCTTTAACAGCTCACGCTTCGGTCGCTCAACAACAACAAAGCTGGAGAATCTCACGCAGCCAAAATGAGGATTGTCAGTAACGGTGTTCAGCCTTACATTGTTCAAACCGGAGTCGACACTGATGGAGAGACTCAGAAAGAAGTTACAACTTTTAGAATGAAACTGGACGTTTCTGAATGGTTAGTGGATAAATTTATGTAGTTGCTGTGGAGTTGATCCACTAGCATGTGCCGTCATGTTAATTTTTAGCGCAAAACCCGTATGAAAGCCCACTATACATAGCATACCTGTTTGCCAAACAGAGTCATACACACCAGGCTAACGTTTATGATTGCTATCAAATGCTGTGAATGGTCTAATATTTTTTCCAAAATATCGCTTGGACAGAAACGCTCCTTTTTTAGCAATCGAGCTTGCCAGGGTCAACTTGCAGGCTATCTAAGCTAACGAGACTCTAAATAGTGATCTGTGCTCGTCTGCGCAGCCAATGACAGAACAGTTAGCATGCTTTCCTCGAACTTTTGCTATGGCGTTAGAACTGGTACACCGATTTCACTTGCGAAAACAAAATGGTGGCGCCGTCGGTGGAAACGTGCAGATTAAGAGGCGGTAATATTATAATAAGATCCCCTTCTTACGTCACTAGAAGAGCTAAAATCTGAACGGCTCATTTTTTCACATACTTGCAGAGAAAGGCTTGCCAAAACAAAGTTACTAGGTTGTCCTTTTTCATGTTTTCAGGGTTGGTAGATGAACCAGGGACCCGATTATAGCACCTAAACATGGAAAAAGTCAGATTCTGTCTGATCAAATAAAAGCATTAAAGACATGAAGTCATGGTGAGCACTTTTAAACGGTAGTATATGCATTTTTTATTGATGTTGCCTAATTAGAATTCATGCATATTGTGCAGGACACTGATATGTGTATATATATATCTATATTTATATTGCTCAAATCAATGCAGTTGAAAATGACCAACATCCGAATACTGCACAGACATACTGGTGCAGTGTATCATTTTCCCTCTCCAAACACTAGACCCAGACGTTGAACCTGCAGGATAAGCAGAGCTGCTTTCAAACTTCAGCTGTGTTTGAGTAACAGATGGTTTAATTAGAAAGGGCAGATTTCTCAGATGTAAGTTATGGGGGTCTGTGCAGCCTGTAGTATTTGAACCTATTCCATACATTCTCATATGAGAGAGCAACGGTCCACAGATGTGGCTTTTCAAGTTATACAAGAGCCCAGTGATTTTGAATGATATTTTATTGACTTATAAAACAGTCATGTCAACAGAGTCCTCTCAGGCTGCAGAAAGGCTCTAGACCCATAAACCAAAGGCTCACAGATGCTATGTTGTGTTTGCATGTGTGCGTATATGAGAGAGTGATCTTTTTTTCTCAGCAAAAGCACTGAGTCACCAGAGTTAGCGTTGAGATCATGTCACCCTTCACTGAGACGTGTGACACGCTCTTCTTCGAAGTCAGGCCTGCTTTTCCAGGAATGTTTGGGAGTAAGTCACTAGATTTAAGAGCACTGGCTGACAGGTTCTTAGATACCGAGGCATCAGTTCACCAAACGCAGATACTCATCTGTGGTCCAAATAGGCCAACTCAGAATGACTTATGTATGATATACTGTATCGTCATTCGTGTAAAATTAGCCTTTAGCACTTATTCATGCCATCTCAGTGAGTAAAGTATTTAGATATGAAAAGTCAGCCAAGTCAGAGGCTGTGAAATGAAAGGCATCGGTCAACTCTGCATATGACAGAGGAGAAAAGCTCTTATTTTACCATTTCTGAGTCATTTGTAGAGTTGCGACAGGAATCCATTGAGTCACAGTGAGTCGTTATAATTCGGACTATAAAGAAAGGCATTCAGTCGTGACACTTTAAAGTTTTTCTTTGAATTCAAATTTAGGTTTAATTAGTTTCACTGTAATTTAACAGAAAAAGATCAGAACAGAATGAGACTGGAAAATGTGCAGTGTATGCTTTTTTAGGTCAGCCTTATGTTTTTACACAGCTCTCCTCCATATGCCTGGACCTTTACAAAAATTAACTATGTTAACTATACTTCTTTTTTAAGTATAGTTTAGTACATGTACACTCTAAAAAACTGCTTAAATGTTTGCCCAATGTGCTGGGCAGTTTTATTTAACTCAACTATTGTTTAAAAATGACTATATGTCTGGCTTAAAATGAACCCAAAATAGGTTCAGTGGAAATTAAAAATCAGACTAGAGGCAACAATAATAATCAAAAGGTGAACATTTATTAATAAGCAATTTAATAAAGGTTTATTGTTTAATTATTATTCATTAAACTTATTAATAAATGTTCCAACATGCTTTGGGTTCATTTTAAGCAAGCAAAACAGTAATTTTTAAACAATAGTTGAGTTAAATAAAACTGCCCAGAAGGTTGGGAATCTAAAAAATGCTGGGTTAAAAACCCAAGTTGGGTTGAAAATGGACAAACTCAGCGATTGGGTTGTTTTAACCCATCGAATGGGTTAAATGCTTACCCAACCTGTTGGGCAGTTTTATTTAACCCAACTATTGTTTAAAAATGACTGTATTGCTTGCTTAAAATGAATCCAAAGTATGTTGGAACATTTATTAATAAGTTTAATGAATAATAATTAAACAATAAACATTTATTAAATTGCATATTAATAAATGTTCACCTTTTGATTATTATTGTTGCATCTAGTAATTATCTGTAATTATCTGCATCTAGTAATTATATGTCTGATTTTTAATTTCCAACATTTTGGGTTCATTTTAAGCCAGCCATATAGTCATTTTTAAACAATAGTTGGGTTAAATAAAACTACCCAGCATGTTGGGTCAAACATTTAACCCAACCGCTGGGTTAAAACAACCCAATTGCTGGGTTTGTCCATTTTCAACCCAACTTGGGTTGTTTTTAACCCAGCATTTTTTTTTATTTTTTTTTTAGAGTGTAGTCGTTTTTGTATTAATGTGTCATAATTTACATAATAACTAAAAATTGTTTCAACACATGTTTGGGTCAAATATGGACAAATGTTTAAATTTTTAAATTTAAATTTTTAAACCAAACACTTGGGTTTGTCCATATTTGACCCAAACATGGGTTGAAACAACAGCATTTTTTGATATTCTGATAGAATATATTGATTATCATGGTATTTGGTGGAATTAAAAGCTCATTTGCATGCAGTTTAATAACTGACCAGAACACAAGATTTTATTCTGTGAACTCTATTGAATAGGAAGAGGTTGCAGCTCGTGTCACTTGCTGCTAAACCACCTGGAATGTAGGTGGCACAGCTCTCACGTCTCCACCTCTGCTCAGCATTCCCATGCAAAACTGGACTGCAAAGTGGATGCAGAAAAAGAAGAGCCAGAACCACCACACATAAATGGAAGCAAATACATGGAGTGCCTGAGGTTTCTTAAGTGGCCAGATTTTATGAGTAAATGATTAATTCCTCACATTTGGACACTTTTGCCTTTCCACAGCAACATATTTGCAGGCTAGACAGCTGGTACCAATTTTTGTACCCCAGTCGCTTCAAGGTCCAAGTGCATGTGTGTGTCTCGTGGCTCATTGTTGCAGTAATTCACTCCTTTCTCCCACGGCTAAGTTATTAATAGTTCTTTTTTTCCTCTCGGTATTTTTAGTCACGCTTACATCTCTGGGTCATTGAAGTTTTGTGCGTGTCACAGCTGCTGATTGTTGATCTCCAGTCTCTCGTGACACCCTGCATCTAATAACCGATGCCATGTCCTGCTCCATCTGTAGTTTGAGGAACTTCTGCTCTTCACCACTAATCACATTAAATCAAGAACGCTTGGTTTTTGGCCACCTTTTGAGTGTTGAGTTAGGACTTAACTTAATTTTGAGAAGGCAAAATGAAAACACAAATAAAAATAAACTCTAAAAACTCTAAAATTTAACAGGTCATCTCTGTCTCTTCACCAAAGACGTGTATTTTTGCACACTGGAGCAGGTATTTATAGCTTTGATGTGAGTCCAGGTGACTGAGGAGACACATAGCTGATCACATAAATTCTGGGTGTTGTACTGCCATAACCTGTCAAACCAGTGAGAATTCACATTTATTTCCATAAGCACACTAGCTCGGCTCCAAAATTTTCTTGTTTTCATGACAGAGACACAAGAAACGCTTTTTCCATCTAAACAACATTGCGTCACATGTATCCTTCATGTTAAAAACAATCCCTGTAGAAATGGTTATATGTTTATTGTGTGTGCCATATATTTTTATTGTGTCAACGTTATCACCAAAATATTAATCAGTTTACATGAGTTGCTGCCTATATAGAGTATTCCAAATCACTCACTCAGCTGCATGATTCTGGATACACTCAGGGTTGCCAGGTTTTCACAACAAAACCCACCCAATTGCTACTCAAAACTAGCCCAGTTGCATTTCAGTGGGTTTTCTCCTGGTAAAAATTGCGTTCCGCGGGAAAAAAATCCACATTTTGGCGGGGTTCCCCTGGTAAAATTCGCATTCCAGGGGCTAAATATTATGTTATTTGGGGTCGCTTCAACCTGCGGACATGAAAAACAATCTGCGGCAGCCCAATTCTGCGGGAAAACCATGGACTGAACAACACTGGATACACTGCTGAGAATCACAATGTTTTTTTGTTTCAAACAGAGTTGATCTCCCACGATTCTCAACAGACAACTAAACAATATAACATGCAGTTTATTAGAGATTCTGACAAAATGTTTATATCTGCAGTCTAAAACATTTGAATGAATGATTCTAAAAAATGTTTGAATGAATGATTCAATGAATGACTTTACTCATTTCATGACTGGATGAATCAGCATGTTTGAATGAACCTCATGAATAAATGATTCAATGATCATACATTTTTAACAGACACTCACTACTGGCGTAACAATGTAATCGATACGATTGTTATTTGAAGCATCATGTTTACAGTACTTTCAAAAGGTGATTTGCTCTATTTTGATCGCTACCATAGACATCAGCGTGTTATATCAGATCTATAAACTTTTATCTTAGTACTTTTGTGATAATACGGATATTTGTAACACAGAAATAACGATACTGTGGGCTCGATCATACACCCGGTAAAATGGGACGCCAGGCGCTACGCAAGTGTTTTTTGCTAGTTTCAGCCCGACGCAGTTATCATTTTCACGTCCTGCGCCATGTTGTTTAAATAGCAAATGCATTTGCGCCCATTTGTGCGCCCATTGGTGTGCTGGTCTAAAAAACGAGGTGTGTTCAGGTGCATTGTTGGCGTGTTGCTATTTTGAGGCAAATGAAAACGACTGCGCCATTGACCAACAAAAACCTGCTCTAAAGTCAATGGCGCAGTATTTTTTTGTTATTTAAAGAGCGCGTTAGTAATATGTGCCTATACAAGGGTGCACAACATGCTTGTTACACACACAGGGACACGCAGCAGCACACAAACATTTTTAAATATTAAAAATAAAAGGATTACAATGTAAAAGATTACAGGGTAGTGAAAGAGTGTTTAAAAACATGGCATGGCATGAGCATAACTGGCTTTTAAAGGGAATGGGAGATGACATTCTGATTGGTTTATTTGCCAGTTACGCCCAAAACACACCCATTACTCATTAAGAGACTAGGTACAACACTTTTAGACCGTTAAACTAGCTGTACCGTGCACTTTAGACCATTAAAATAGGACCTTGTGTGGTTGAAAAGACTGTAAGGCTGTTTCATACCAAAAGCCTACATGATATGCTTTCTCTGGGTCAAATTAACCATGGTTTTATCATAGTAAAACCATGTTTTTGGCGCATTGACATTTGTATAACCACAAATAATCCATAGTTAAACTACGGTTTTTGTAGCAAACCCATGGTTAATTTGTGGTTACCATGGAATAACTACAAGAATCATGGTTTTTTGGTTTTATTCGAAGTAAAACCATGGTAATTTTTCGTAAGGTGATCAGCGGTAGTGCAAACGTAGATTTGAATGTTCCGCTGTTATTTTGTCAAAGGTTTAAGAGCTTTGTTGTCATTTAGGAATAAGATCGCATGTTTGTTTGAATCAAGATCGCGATCTTTTAACGTTTAATCATGAAGTGGTCTATGTAGGCAGCAAGACAGCAAGTCGACTCATTATGGTTTGAATTGGAACAGCATTGGATTTATCTCAATTTAAAAAAAGTTTTAAAAAAAAAGTAGCTGCTCTTTAAAATTAAAGATTGTTACACTGTTTGCAGAAGTTTTCATAACAATAACTGCAGAAAACATGATATTTTGGTGGAACCAATTGGTTTAGAAAAGTAAAAAGGACAAAATAGTAAGCAGAACTCACCACAGATTGGCTTCACATACTGTTCAGAATATGATTGAGTTAATTCGTTAGAAAAATTGCTCTAGTTTTGCTGTCAACAAACTGTTGAGAGCTTCTTCTACCGCTCTCCAGGGGCTCGACTACAGGGTAGTGAAAGAGTGTTTAAAAACCTGGGAGTGACAATGTAGAGGAGTAGAAACCAAATCCTTGTGGAATTTGGTTTTTGCTGTCAAAATGTTTTTGCATGAATGGCATTTACGGATGTTAGGCCAAGTGTAATCCTTTTGTGGCGAGTCTTTTCATTCCATCAGATTTTTGCATACATAGACAGGCTACATTTTTCACTTTACGTTAAGACCAAAGTTGATATTAATGGATTTCTTTTGCCAACCGCAGGACTGGCCCAAGGCTCCAAAAATCAGCTTATGTGCAGCAAAGTAGAGGCTCCGATGGCTCACGTTCAGTCACGAGGGAGTCGTGCCAGAAGATAGTGGCAAAGAGGAGCCCAGCTCTGCATACTGTCTGCAAATCCAGGCCAAGATGTAAGCGTTTGACTGAGTGGATAAGTGGAGGACAAAGCAGGCATTTTCTGGGTAGCATTCATTATCTGAACTACCCCAAATCAAAGGATCAGAGGTAAGGAGAGCGTGAAACTAAAATGAGGGAATTACTGAGATTATGGAGAATTCGCAGTTAAAATAAAGATGTTTGTAACCAGAGAGCAGAAACATCGTTCCAGCACTAAACTTATCCAGTGACTCAGTTTTATGTGATGTAACTCAAAGCTCCTAGGTTGTTGATGTCTGGTAAACCTGACTGTCACGGAAAAAAAAATAATTCATCAGTGGCCGTAAAGGTGCTCGTCGTTATACGGTTGCCAAGAACAGCTTCAAACTACTAAAAAGTTTTCGTTTTTTTTTTTTTTTGCAGCGTCTCGCCCACATTTAAGCCTCAAATTCTTGTACTGTGTTTCAGCTCACCACACTGGCCTTAGCCCTGTGACCACTAACAACACCAGAACCACAACAACCACTGCTGCTATTTATACTGCTACAACTACTACTTTTGATACTACTCCTTCTACTTTTACTACCATTACTAATACTATTACTACAACCACTATGTTTATTTTCAATAGTGCTAGTTTTATCTTTTCCTGTGCTAGAGAGCTATAACAACTTCAAGTATTACTCTCCAACCATTGCAACCTTTAATACCTCTGCCTTCAATGCATTTGATTACATTTTATGAAACAGTGTTTAAAAAAATACTGTAAAAGCTACATGCACAATTGAAAAAGCTGTGTAAACATGATAATGTATGAAAATAGCACTAAGAGAGAATAATACAACACCTGCTGCCAACAATGTCTTACACTTAAAAGAGATAGTTCACCCAAAAATGAAAATTCTGTCATCATTTACTCACCCTAATGTCGTTCCAAACCCGTAAGACTTTCGTTCATCTTCGGAACGCAAATGAAGCTCTTTTTGATTAAATCTGAGAGCTTTCTGTCCCTCTATAGACAGCTACGCAACTGACACTTTGACACTTCAAAAAGTTCATAAAGTGATCGTAAAACTAATCTATATGAATTGAGCCATATTTAAATCCAAATTTTCTGAAGAGACTCGATTGCTTTATATGATGAACAGATTTAATTTAGGCTTTTATTCACATATAAACATTGATCAGCGAACAGATGCTCAACCGATTCTGCTTGACACACGAGAACAGACCTCTTCTGGAAGCTCAATCGTGCTGCGTAACACAAGAATGAACCTCATTGGTTCTTGTAGAAGCTCAATCGTGCTGCGTAACATGATTAATGAAGCTCATTGGTTCTTGTGGAAGCTCAATCGTGCTGCGTAACACAAGAATGAACCTCATTGGTTCTTGTGGAAGCTCAATCGTGCTGCGTAACACGAGAATGAACCTCATTGGTTCTTGTAGAAGCTCAATCGTGCTGCGTAACACAAGAATGAACCTCATTGGTTCTTGTAGAAGCTCAATCGTGCTGCGTAACACGAGAATGAACCTCATTGGTTCTTGTGGAAGCTCAATCGTGCTGCGTAACACGAGAATGAACCTCATTGGTTCTTGTAGAAGCTCAATCGTGCTGCGTAACACAAGAATGAACCTCATTGGTTCTTGTAGAAGCTCAATCGTGCTGCGTAACACGAGAATGAACCTCATTGGTTCTTGTGGAAGCTCAATCATGCTGCGTAACACAAGAATGAACCTCATTGGCTCTTGTAGAAGCTCAATCGTGCTGCGTAACACGAGAATCAACCTCATTGGCTCTTGTGGAAGCTCAATCGTGCTGCGTAACACGAGAATCAACCTCATTGGTTCTTGTGGAAGCTCAATCGTGCTGCGTAACACGAGAATGAACCTCATTGGTTCTTGAGGAAGCTCAATCGTGCTGCGTAACACAAGAATGAACCTCATTGGTTCTTGAGGAAGCTCAATCGTGCTGCGTAACACAAGAATGAACCTCATTGGTTCTTGTAGAAGCTCAATCGTGCTGCGTAACACGAGAATGAACCTCATTGGCTCTTGTAGAAGCTCAATCGTGCTGCGTAACACGAGAATGAACCTCATTGGTTCTTGTAGAAGCTCAATCGTGCTGCGTAACACGAGAATGAACCTCATTGGTTCTTGTAGAAGCTCAATCGTGCTGCGTAACACGAGAATGAACCTCATTGGTTCTTGTGGAAGCTCAATCGTGCTGCGTAACACGAGAATGAACCTCATTGGTTCTTGCTGAAGCTCAAACGTGCTGCATAACATGAGAATGAACTCTTGTATGCCATGCAAAAATGCTTGAGCTTCTGTTTACCACAACTTATGTGTGAGTTCATGAATGTTTATATGTGAATAAAAGCCTAAATTAAATCTGTTCATCATATAAAGCGATCGAGTCTCTTCAGAAAATTTGGACTAAACCACTCAATTCATATGGATTAGTTTTACAATCTCTTTATGAACTTTTTGAAGCATCAACGTGGTAGTTGCGTAGTAGTCTGTGGAGGGACAGAAAGCTCTCAGATTTCATCAAAAAGTTCTGCATTTGTGTTCCGAAGATGAACAAAAGTCTTAAGGGTTTTGAATGACATGAGGGTGAGTAAATGATGACAGAATTATCACTTTTGGGTGAACTACCCCTTTAATCTATTACTGAAAGTATTATTGCTAACTTTTCAATGTCAAGAGTTATGCACATTGGGTCTAATAGTGTTCTCATTGTGCATTCCCATGCCACAACAATCTCCTTATCTCATATTACGCAACCAACACAGCAAGTGCACTGCGCTACAAAGTTTTATTTTCATTATAAATTTAAAAGAGCTGGGAGCACAGAGGATTTGTTTAATGTCTAATGATTCGCCTCAAGTGGAGATTGAGAAACAGTCGCTGGAACTCAGGAACCCTGCAGAGAGCCCGATCCCGCTGGCTTATGCAGATCAGAGCGAACTCATTAAAATATCTCCCCTAAAATGAACTTTGTCCAGGGCGGAGGAGGAAATCTGAGTCTGACTTTTATGTCAGTCTCCAGTATAGCATTTGAATAGGGGAGGGCGAGAGGAAAGGGGTTATGTGAGGTAGCGCCAGATGAGGTGGATCAGCTCAAGAAATGGATCCCTCACTTTCACGTTGGTGAGAATTTTACAGAAGTCTGGAATTAAATTTCTGTACAGAATGTACTACTGAATGCTAATCCCAATTGTTTTTTACGTTAGTAATAAGTATTATGCAGTGTGCTTTAATTCAATTGATCCAGAGCTAAAACTAGCCTTTTTACATTTGCAGATATTTGCACCAACACTGTGTCAATATTGGACCCTCACTATATATGAACACAAAACCACTGCACTGCAAAAATAATTTTATTATTCAGTATTTTTGTCTTGATTTCCAGTTCAAATATCTTAAAATAAAAGAATAAAAATGAGGCATCATTGAGGACCATCAACCACAGATGTACGTTACATTGCTCAAGTTTTAGGCACGTAAATGAAGTTCATTTCATCATGTACCTCCCACAGATGGCATGTGAACGGTAATCTACAGCGCTGTTCTGTTTCTGCGCTGGTCAGAAGAGAACGTGATGGTTTGGACTAGGAAGGTCGTTGGTCTGTTAGGGGGGTGCGGAGACCCTGCAGAAGTGGGAATGGTGGTTGCAAATGATCTATAAACATGGAGGAACAAATGAAGTACAGTGTAAAGACTAATTTGGGCCCCTAAATCATTACCCCTCTGTGTGACAACCCTGGCAGATGCTTGCCAGCGCTCTTCAAAAAAGTGGGTGTTCTGCTAACCCAAGAGCATTCAATGCATCTGGCCAAACACAACACTGGCGGCGTGCCCACCCCGTTTGCTGTGCTGACACACATCCAGAGCAGCCTTGGCGAACGTGAAGGAACCTGGCCCTGCGGGTACACTGGGAAAGGTTGCAGGTACTTCAAACCCACAGGCGCTGTAAACTGATCACACAGACGGTATTATATGCAACCGTTTGCGTTTGCTGAAAGAGAGTAGGACATCTTATGATGTATTTGTAAAATCGATTTGACAAGATTGAAAAAAGGACAGAAATTGCTTGTTTGTGACCTTTTGACATTACATAGTATTTGAATATTCTGTCATCATTTACTCACCCTCATGATGTTGCTCCGAATATAAGAGGATATTTGAAGATGTTTTTGCAGCTCCAAAAAGGACATAAAGGTAACATAAAAGTAATCCACAAAACTCAGCGGTTCATCAACTCTTTGGTTCAACCAAAAATGAAAATGATCCCATAATTTACTCACCTTCAAGTCATCCTAGGTGTATATGACTTTCTTCTTTCAGTCAAACACAATCAAGAGTTATATTAAAAAATATCATGGCTCTTCCAAGCTTTATAATTTGAGTGAATGGTACCTGAGATTTTGAAGCCCAAAAAAGCGCATCCATCCATCATAAAAGTAATCCATACAATTCAAGGGGGTTAATAAAGGCCTTCTGAAGCGAAGCAATGGGTTTTTGTAAGAAAAATATCCATAATTATAACTTTATAAACTATAATCACTGGCTTTCGGTAGACGGCCGTGCATAAGTCAAGTTCCTGCAGAAGAGTCACCTCTGACCTGACCTATGACGTATTAATAAACGCGGATGCGCAAAAACATCGGCCATGAATTAGAAATCTAAAATGAGAAATTTGATTTCAATATAAGAGTAAAGGAGAATAAAGAGAGGCGTCTACTCTCAACTACTATGCGTCGGTCAGCGGTCACTTTTCCGTCAGAATCGACTTGTGTACAGCCATTGCCAGAAGCCAGTGATTATAGCTTACAAAGATATAAATATGGATATTTTTCTTACAAAAACCCATTGCTTCGCTTCAGAAGGCCTTTATTAAACCCCTGGAGTCGTATGGATTACTTTTATGATGGATGGATGCGTTTTTTGGGCTTCAAAACCTCGGGCACCATTCATTTCCATTATAAAGCTTGGAAGAGCCAGAAATTTTATTAATATAACTCCAATTGTGTTTGGCTGAAAGAAGAGAGTCATATACACCTAGGATGGCTTGAGGGCGAGTGAACAATTTTTTGGGAACTAACCCTTTAAGCAATACTTTGAATGATGAATTCGTGGGTGATTATTCAACCCATGTTTAACGAGCCAAAATCAAATACGGCGACTTGAAAAAACATCATGACATTAAGCCACATGACTTGCAAGAAATTATGACAGTATTCTCATTTTTGTTTGAACTATTCCTATAATTCAAGGTTACTCAGACCTGACCTGCTTTGTAGAATTTCAAATTTGAAGTTTATTTATATAATAAATTGAAACATTATCAACAAATCTTGACTTGACTTGGGTCTGTTGCTGTATGATATTGGTTTTTAGAAGCTAATGTCAGTGTTGACACTAAATGAAGCAGACTACAAGTATGCCACTGAACTAGTGCCAATGTCGTGACAGCCTTGGAAAAATGCCTCTAATTTCATGTTTATTTTGCATGCAATTAGGCTGGGGCCTGTTTTCTTCAGTCTCTTGTGGTTGATATTTTTATCAGCCAGCTAGTATTATACTTCATGCAAAGTGCCAACACGTTTTTCTTAGTGTGTGTGTGTGTGCATACGCGCATGCTCACATTTATACTGTGTATGCATATTCAAAGCACACCTTTCTCCCAGTGTACTTTACCACACTTGGACTAAGGAAACTTTCTTGAGAAAAGTCACTACTGGTCCCAGTGCGCACTGCATACAGTACGCTGACCAGCAGCTCTGCCAGGATGACTGCGACTGGTGACTGTTTCTGATAGCTCTGTGTTGTTTGGGATTTTCCAGGGAAATGTATAGAGGGCATTTCAGCATGTGACCTAAGATAACTTGACGAAGAAAATGAAGCACTTGCATAGTATTCCTTGGAAGTGAATGAATGCTGATAGCATGGGCCAGGTCATTTTAGGGATAATTCAGGAGTGGTTGATTTATTAAGGACATCATTATATTTGGAACATTCTATTGAAGCAGGAATGAATTGTGGAGGCCAAATTCAATGCATATATCTCTTAACTGGCTGAGTGTTTTAGACTCATTTTCATTAAGGGCTGTGTGCTGATGAATGATTCAGGGAAGCTATGTTAGGCAGTAACTTGAGACGAACATGAAAACAGACTTGGCAAAAGCTTCACAAAAAAATACCACATCAGGAGTTTGAAAACCATAATTGTGGGTTACATTTTTCCGCATTGTTTATTTCAGAGTCTGGGGTTACAATTAAGGAAATTTGCCTTGCAATTAGTATGTTAAAAATAATAAAACAGTTTACCTAAAATACCTGCACTTTTTGTAATGATTTAGACAAGCAAATTGAAATTACGTTTCAACATTGCAGAGTTCCGTTTAGATGTTTAAGTGAAGGTATTGCATTTTTAAAATCAGAAGTAAATTGAGAATGACAAGACAATGCCATCTATTGGAAATTCAGGCTAGGACGTTCACACTGATCAATTATGATTTTTTTTTTTTTTTTGTATAGCTGTTCACGTTGTTGTTTTAAATGTGGCCAATATCAGATTTCCAGTGTGAATAGATCAAGGTTTTGAACTGACCTGCATGCGCAAAAGAACGATACAATTGGGGTTGCCAGGTTTTTACCACAAAATCCACTCAATTCTTTCTCAAAACTAGTCCAAAACCAGCCCAATCGTGTTCCGTGGGGTAAATATCGCGTTACTGTGGTCGCTTCAACCCACGGAGTTGCAAAACAACCCGCAGCAAGAGTGAAAAAGTAACCCAGTTCTGCGGGAAAATCGCGGACTTGGCAACACAAACAGCGCGCTGTCATACGGAAGTAAACACGGAGGGCGTTAAAGTAAGTGATTAGCTACGTTTATTTATAGTGTGATCTGCCGCGGAAGCCAATGAAATGATGCGCAGGCAATATGAAAAATAAAGACAATGATGCGACAAAGCAGAGTTTTGAAACTTTTATGATACAAGCCCTCATGTTTTGCTTGTATTATAGAGCTGTCTCTGTAATACTTAAGAGTTCTGACACATCACTCCTTCTACTGACTACTTTGATGTATGTAAAATCTTTGAATACACTCCCATGAGCGCAGAATCGTGACGAATGTTGATCTCGAGTGACGTAAAAATCGCATGAATTCCGGTATGACTGTTCACACTGCAGTCGCATTACAAAACATTTTACCTATACGCTATGTATAGTGGGCGTCCATACGGGTTTTGCACAAAAGATTAACATGACGGCACATGCTAGTCGAAGAGCTGAAATAACTCCACAGCAACTACATAAATTCATCCACTAACCATTCAGAAACGTCCAGTTTCATTCTTAAAGTTGTAACTTCTTCCTGAGTCTCTCCATCAGTGTCGACTCCGGTTTGAACAATGTAAGGCTGAACACCGTTACTGACAATCCTCATTTTGGCTGCGTGAGATTCTCCAGCTTTGTTGTTGTTGAGCAACCGAAGCGTGAGCTGTTAAAGCTCCGCCCTCTTCTGGAAAGGGGGCCGGGAGCAGCAGCTCATTTGCATTTAAAGGGACACACACAAAAACTGTGTGTTTTTGCTCACATCCAAATAGGGACAAATTTGACAAGTTATAATAAATGATCTGTAATGTTGGTAACCAAACCAACCGTTTCTCAAAATGTCTTCTTGCATGTTCCACATCAGTAAATTATGACAGAATCTTAATTTTTGGGTTAACTATCGCTATAAGGTTGAAGGTAACAGCATTGGATCATCATACAATATTTAAAAAGTACAGCTCTGGTTGTTGAATGTTGTGTTTTTGTCTCACTTAGATAAGTGCTTTAGTATGCAGCTGGGAATGAGGATGATTTCTGAAAATACCCAGCAGGGTAAGACATTTAATGACAGACAGATCCTCACTGCAGCAAAAAGTAATAGAGCTGAAGAAACTTTTGATATCACCATTAAACCATAAAAGACTTTTCACTTACAGCTCAGTTTTACCATAAAATGGTTACGGGTGAATATAAGGCTGTAATTTACACACAGTATAGAAGTTTGCGGATAGTGCGAACATATTTACGCTAAATTTATTTTTTATAAATCCCAATATGTGCATTGAAAATTACACATTTTAATGCAATTTTGTGTGTACACAAAACTTTTATTATGCTGCAGTCTCCGCTTCTTGTGGGGTAACACAGCTCTGTTTATCATATTAGATACATTTGACTGTGTTGAAAATGATGTTATAACGTAACTCTGTGCGTTCGCTCGGCGGCTGCTGTGAGACATATTAATAAATGCTGGGTGGCTTGTGTTGATAAATGGCATGCAATTAATTATAAAAAGTATTGTATGATGGAGAAAATGCTGTATTACTTAGCTACTTGACAAATAGTGTTTTTCTGAGGCATGGTAAAAGCATGGTACTACTTTTGGAAAATCAAGAAAACTAGATTTAAACAATAAGACTAAACGTGTTGAGCTATATAACAATAATTCATTTTCTGTGTATAAATGTAACCAAACAGTTGTCTAATAAAACATTTAATATATTAAAGCGTCTTTAGTATTTCCATGGTTTCTACAAAATAAAACCGGAAGCCGAGGGTAACGCAGATATGACGCCATTGACAGGCGACTCCCAGACACGTCCCATATCCTTGCTTAAAATCGCAATAAATAGTTGGAATCATTTGGGATATTGTAAGTACTCACCTGAACAGAATATATAACACTGGCCTAGTGGTTTTTGGATATTTTACTGCAACAATCTTACATATTGTGCCTTTAATTGTTTGGCGGTTCCTGACACCTTTTTATTTTAAATGTAATGGTGTAATTTTTAATGGATATTCATAACTGTTACCTGCTTTATATCTTGTATATCTTTATATCTTTCCATGAGCTCTCATGTTTATGCCTTTGGTAATTTTCTGTCAGTTGATTAGTTTAATATGGCAAACAGAGTTAAGACCCAAAATAACCAGATAAACTCATTTTCTGTTCCATTAGCTACATGCCTTTGCTTTTTGAGGTTTGTAGCTATATTTGGCCAAAGCCAAGAGTCCAGTCATCTGTGTGTGTGTGTGTGTGTGTCTATAGAATCTGCTCTTTTTCCATCGAGCGTGACACATGTGCTTTGAGGAGAACAGAATAAACCATAAACAACTGCTGTTCGTCCCACGCAAGCCACTCGTGCTGGGGGACTGAATGAGGTCTGGACCTGTCGTGCAGGACTGGAGCTCTCGGCTCACGGAAAGCTCTGTCTCTCATCGGGGCTTCTTCTGCTGAAGACTCGTCGGCCGTAATTAGATGTGATGTTTCGAGTCCAAAACGACGTAATTAGACACAGGCTTCAAACTTTTCAGCGGCTACGGAGGCAGATGTGCACAGGCGGGACGGTTTTGGATGGAGCTAACCCGGGACGTTTGCCGGTTCCACAGTCACCCGTGCATAAACACCAGAACTCGGCCGGGAGCTTTAGAAATGACTGGCATTCAACAGGCATCGCGGCGGTGTGCCAACGGAGCCAGGCGCTCCTTATCTCCCGCAGCGCGGGAATGTTTGCGCTGAATCCCACGCGCGTGGAATGACAGCTCAAATGTCCGGTCTCGCGCGGCCTCTCTCTCTCTCTCGGCTCTGAATTGCTGTAATAACGTTTGATTTCCCACATGCATGCGGTTGGCTCACCATGAGAAATGCGAAGGCAAATTCCAGCATATATTTAACCGGCCCTAAAAATAGCAGAGCAGAATTGAGATGACATCGGAAATGAAATCAATTGTCACCTTTAGCTTTGGGTATTTAACACGTTTTAGGATGTTCTAAGGTTACTTATTAAACCAATAGTTTAAACGGCACTCAACACCATGCTGAATTCTGAATATAGGCCTAGTCATACAAATGGGAAATAAAGTTTATGTCAGTTAAGCAATAAAGCAATTTCATGTCTTTCTTTCTTCAGTTTAAAAAGAAATTAAGGTTTTTGAGGAAAACATTCCAAACATTTTCTCCATATAGTGGACTTCACTGGGGTTCAACGGGTTGAAGGTCCAAATGTCAGTTTCAGTGCAGCTTCAAAGAGCTCTACATGATCCCAGACGAGGAATAAGAGTCTTGTCTAGAGAAACAATCATTTTCTAAAAAATATAAAAATGTATATACTTTTTGACCACAAATGCTCATCTTGCTCTAGCTCTGCGATGCGCCACGCATTACGTAATCATGTTGGAAAGGTCACACGTGACATAGGCGAAAGTACCGATCCAGTGTTTACAAAGCAAAGACTTAAGTCAAACAGAAGATATTTTGAGGAATGCTTTGTTTGTCCATACTATGGAAGTCAGATGTAACTAAAACTGTTTGGTTACCAACATCCATCAAAATATCTTCTTTTGTGTTCTGCAGAAGAAAGAAAGTCATACAGGTGTGGAACGACGTGAGAAAATGACAACAGAATTTTGAGTTGGGTGAACTATAGCCCTTTAAGATGGAAGCAACTATAGCCTAAGCTAATTCTTTTTCATTTGAAAATATTAAATACAGCATCTACACAACTATTTGTTTCTCTTTGTATTTTTACACAGTGTTCTTTCCACTTTTCTGTTCCATTCTATGTTCAGTAATTATGTTGAAGTGCAGTTAGACATGAGGACGTTCGTGGCAATTATATGATGGTAACACAGTATTATTAGTTTCCAGTGCTCAATTTGTGGTTTTTAGGACAGAACAAAATACAAAATATTATAAAGTCCTCAAAAATGGCATTATATCATCTTTTGAGCTGCTGGCTTAAGAATCAACCAACTTTTCAAAATCTTAAAGTACTTAAAAAAATGCTGGGTTAAAAACATCCCAAGTTGGGTTGAAAATGGAGAAACGATGATTGGGTTATTTTAATCCAGCAGTTGGGTTAAATGTTTGCCCAACGTGCTGGTCAGTTTTATTTAACCCAACTATTGTTTAAAAATGACTATATGTCTGGTTTAAAATGAACTCAAAATAGGTTGGAAATTAAAAATCAGACACATAATTACTAGATGCAACAATAATAATTAAAAGGTGAACATTTATTAATAAGCAATTTAATAAATGTTTATTGTTTAATTAGCGAATGGGTTGTTTTAACAACCCAGTTGCTGGGTTTGTCCATTTTCAACCCAACTTGAGTTGTCAAAGTTGCATTTTTTAGAGTATACAGTGATTTTAACCAGCAAAAACACAAATATTGAGTCGTGGAATAACAGAATGCGATAATGCAGTTCTGAGATATTTCAACCAGTTCTTTTTGCTCTGGAATTTCCTAAAGGACATTTTGAAGCACACTTTGGCACGCATAATTTTTAACATTTGGTTTTGCTCATTCACTTCGCATGCAAAGATTGCCTTCTATTTATTTTCAGTGACACATAAATAGGAAGGTAAATATTATTTGCTCATGTCAGGATCATGACATGCATTTAACTGAGGCTTGTTTATCAGGTGAGTTTATAGATTCAGATGCAGTGATCGTAGGTCTCATGAGTGAGCGTTTGGGCATGTGCATATGTGTGATAATGAGGACATAAAATCTCAGCTTTAACGTATGTCAATACCATGCATATAAGAAACACTCATTCCATTTGAAGTCTGGGCACTTGAGTGCAAGGACCGGGATCAAAGCATTATTTAGAGCTTAATCAGATGGTCTGTTTTTTGCTACAGTCGTCAGATGTGCCGATGAGTCTGCTTGTGTTGACGATCACAGCTGTAAATTAATTGTTAGTGGTATGTTGCACTTTCTGTCTTTGTTTTAAGAATTACTCAACCCATTATATATACAAAAGGCTTTTTGTTGTAATTTTTAGCATATTTGATGTTGAATTTGCGTTTTTTTTTAACTCCACTTCCACTTGACAGTCCATCCTAAAGCCAGACAAGATGTAATATTTCCATAAATACCTTTTAATGTACACTCTTGTGCGCATGTGAGTACGTGTGTCCAGCCGCATGCACACAAGGAACATTACACCGATTTCTGCCACAAAACAGTCCCATGAGCCTGAAACACAGTAGCAGGCCTTGTGAAATCTGTCTCTCCTCACCATAGACAGAGGCACTTTGCTGAAAGAGAGACAGAATTTCTGAGCAAAAGGAAAAAGGGAGAGCAAATAACAGCTTTGAGAATGTTTGGATTTTAAAACCAGAACATTAGTACAAACCATAATAGCTGGCTCAGAGAGCGTCGGGTAACTCCAGAGTCTCTCTCACACAGGCAGTGATGTAATGCCAAACATTTCTGATGAAGCATTCGGTTGTTGTGCTCTGAGAGATCTATTTATACTTTGTTCATCCACTCCAGAAAGCACTTCATGTTTTGTTAATGGCTTGCCATAACTCATTGCAACCAGCTTGATTTTTAATGGTTTGGCTTCAACACCAGTAATCTTCAGTGTCATTATCACATAGGATAACAAAATACTTCAGCGGGGAGAAGAATTCGACATAGCTACACTCGATGGAGTAAATGAATGAGAAGTAATAGTCCAGTAGCTGATTTAATTAAATAAAAAAGTTGTGAGCGACTGCTTGACTTATCTTTTTTTGAGGCCCGAGCTGTGGTGAAACTAAAAAATGCTGGGTTATAAACAACCCAAGTTGGGTTAAAAATGGACAAACCCAGTGATTGGGTTGTTTTAACCCAGCGGTTGGGTTAAATATTTGCCCAACGTGATGGGTAGTTTTATTTAACTCAACTATTGTTTAAAAAATACTATATGTCTGGCTTAACATGAACCCAAAATATGTTGGAAATTAAAAATCAGACACATAATTACTAGAAGCAACAATAATATTCAAAAGGTGAACATTTAATAAATGTTTATTGTTTAATTATTAATCATTAAACATATTAATAATTGTTAATTTCCAACATACTTTGGGTTCATTTTAAGCAAGCAATACAGCAATTGTTAAACAATAGTTGAGTTAAATAAAACCACAGAGCAGTTGAAAACATTTAACCCAACCGCTGGGTTAAAAACTCAATTGCTGCATGGGTTTGTCCATTTTAAACCCAACTTGGGTTGTTTTTAATGCAGCATTTTTTGGAGTGTATAATGGCAATTAATGTCAGTCCACTTTTTGTTGAGTGTGCCATTAATTTCCAATACTGAAATGTTTTTTATTTTTTTATTTTTTTTTATTTAATGTTGAGTGAAACTCTTTTGAGGAAAATTCCTGGCTTGGTTTTGGTGGGCAGCTCTAGTTTTCAGTATAAACAGACATGTTTTGGAATTCATCCTGCTGTTAGGTGTTTTGGCACTCTTAGAAGAAAAGGTTCTATATAGAACTCTAAAGGGTTCTATCAGGCGCTTCATATTTGGATCCCTTAAAAGGTTCTATATAGAACCTTTTTTTCTAAGAGTGTACTGTTAAAATGTATTGCCCTTGTATTTTTAAAAGGCAGAGTACACGGCAAATGACAGAAAATTGACACTAGATAGATTAAGAAGGCACGAAATGTAGTAGTTAATTGTAACTGAAATAATTTTGCCCCCTGGTGGCTACATTTAAACCATTTCCCACAACACACTCTTTCTTAAAAGTCCCATACAAGCTTTCATTCTCCTGTGGACTGTTTTAGTATAAGAAATCATTCATTAATTATGCTAATTATATATCATAGACATTTAGTGTTATCGTTACACTGGATTAATGTCTGAGCTACAAATATACACCTCTACCAATTTATTGTTTCATATTGTAAAACTTTATTGTCCCCCTTTGGGGGAATTTGTTCTGCAGCATGGGAGTTTTTTACACCACATACAAGACAGACAAGTACACAACATTAATAGCACGTTAGGGTAAAAAAAAAAATGTAAAAACTACCTCTTCCTATTTAAATTAAGCAAATTTATAGCACGAAACGAAAATTTAAATCTATTTGAATTGGCTAAAGGGACCCTATACAAAGATCCTGAGGGGAGGGTCTGAAATGGGATGTGTCAGATATAATGTGTTGCGCTTTCATCACCTGCATATCAAACAAATCTGACAACCCTGGCAATTTCACACCCAATACTTTACTGCAGTTATTTACAACCGTTGACAATGCATTCTTTTGTTTGACCTTCAAACGTTAAAATCGATTCAATATATGCCATATAAAGAAGAGTCATCAATGTCCTATCAGTATTAAATTTGGCTAATTTTCACAGACAATAAAGTCTTTGTTTACTCATCTTACAGTCTATCAGTATTCTCTACAAAATTTAATTTATTATCGATAATAGTGCCTAGGTACAAAAAGAATTGTTGGTTTAACTTAAAAAAGTAAGTTACCTGGTTGCCTTAAAATTTTGAATTCATTGAAATCAAGTTAATGCAATGAAGGTGATTGGTTTAATCAACAGAAACTCAAAATATTATATTATTTGAACCACATTAATTATTTAAGTTGATTTGACAAAAGAAAAAATGTCATAACAAATCATGAATATAATTTTTTAACGAATGATTATCGATAATAGTACACCACAGATCGATACACATATCCTTGGTTTTCTCAGCAGTCAGAGCCTTTCAGATGTTTAGTGTCTAATCAAGATACATTTTTTCCAGGTGTATCAAACCTGTTAGTACCTGTCTTGCTCCTTTTTGAAGGAAAACGTTCATTCCTTCTGGCACTTCTTTAGACTGAACATTAAACATGCCTTCAACATTAAATCTTAAAAAGTGACCTTGGTCAAGGTTTGACTTAAGCAATCATTATAGCAGAGTACTTCCTCAGCCTAGGGGAAGACATTTTGTTGTCTACGATGGTGGGTGTGTGTGAGTTACCTTGCAGGGTGAGAATCAGATGGGATTCAGGAAGCCGTGCTCCATTTTAAACATTTTTGGGAAACATTAATGCCTATGAGTTATGGGATGAAAAGCCATAAATGTCAAGGCCTGTCTTTGCTTTGGGCTAGCGGAGAAGATGAGTGGCTGACCAGGCCGATCGGAGAGCGCTCTGCTGGACTTTGGTTCCCATTCTGTGTCAAATTTGGACAAGCCCCAAAGTGACAGGCCAGAACCGCTTACCATGACCGTGTTTGGTCCCACGCATTTCCCATGCTCTCTCACACCAAACAGTGAGGTTTACCACAACTCGCTCTCTCTCCTCTCCAACTTCCTCCGCCGGTCCATGTGCTTGCTTTGTGCCATTGCACAAAACCCCCATTCTCAAGCCCAAGGTTTTTACACATGGGAAATCATTATCAAATGAGGACACTGTGTCTTAGGGTCCTTTTTTTGCTTGTTCATTTGTCTATTGTCATCTTTTTGCTTGCAGTCTTTTTTCCAGTCTCTTCCGTACAATGGTTTTGTGTCGGGCCCTAGGCGTAGAGTATGTGCGTATACTGCTCTCTGCCCCGTTGTCCCCTAATTATACATATTGTCCGTGAACTGTGTTTTCACATATAATGCCATGATCTCACACACAGAGCAGAGAGGAACTAATTAGTGCCTGCTCCTCACACACAGGGACCTCTGTGTCAATGTCGTCATGACCTCTGACCTTCTTAATTGCAGTAATCACAGAATCATGGATAAGAACTCAATCAGCCAGAAACCACACACTGCAGAGACCCCCCAAGAGTATAGCAAATACTGTGCTAGAATCCAATGGCAAATACTTGTACTGATTATTTTGTTGCAGTTTTTCTTAGCAGATTCATTATCAATTTTAAATAATATTTGATATTATCAAAACTTTGCTGAAACAACTGTGGTACAGAATCTACTACATGCCTTCTCTCATCTGATAATAGTGTTTAGCAAGTAAATGAGCTTTTAGCATAATTGTAAAAATGTCTACATTCAGCTTGTGATACACCTGTGTTTTTGCTGTGAAATTTATTAAGTAAATGTCAGAATAACTTTTATATTGTAAGTAATATTTCAAGATGAACACTTACTGGACTAAAGTAACTTTGGTTTACTTGATTATCCAAACATTAGGGGTGTAATGGTACACAAACATGACGGTTCGGTACAGCAGGGGTAGAAAACTAAATATAAAATTGCTTCTTTTTTCTTCTTTTTTTATTAAACAATAGTTAATTGAAAAAATTCAATTATAATTAACATCTTTTTCAGCTAATGCTGTAAACTATATACAAGAAACCTTTCTTGCACATTACTATAATATTAAAGATTATAAATTAACAACAGAGCCCAAACTATTAAATTAATTTGCTATTTGTTTTTAGATATAATAATCAACACTCAAATAAAAAAATATAAATTGCACACAAGGCAGGTTTTTCAACTTCTAAATCTAATTATATAATTATTTTTGAAATATAATCATTTACACAGTTACTGTCATAGCTTGTTTTCATGTTTTCAATGAATGTATAAGCTAATATAGTGCAAATATTGAGTGAAATGCTTAATTTTTCTAGCGAACTAACATGCTGTGGACACTATATGACTTGCCTGAGGTAAATGTAATGCTATGTGAGATATTGTTGAGCTGTTTTATTGTCTTTCCGAGGTTGAAACACTGGTTCAGAAATTACACATGTACATATTTATTAATAGATCTATTCCTGTTGTGTCGGATTTATTCATAGATTTATTCCTGTTGTGTCGGTTAGCAAACAGCGTTGCATTACCGCACGCGCCCCTTTCTGGATTGGAGTGTATATCGCCTGTGACTGACTGTATTCATCGTCTGACTGTATGCGCCGAACCGTGACGCCTGTACTGTGATGGTTTGGGACGAATACATGTACTGTTACACCCCTACCATACATAATTGTTGGTGCAGGAAAGGTTTGATGTCTTTTCAATGTATTAATTGACATGTCACTTGAGCAGAGGTGCATATTTACCCGTTAGTTTTCCTGTGCATGGAATGGAGGAAGGGGGTGAGTAGCTGGGATGCTCAGTTTCTGCTGACCTATCATTTCATTTAATTTCATTTCTGTTTATTTCCCATTTTCTACATATATATATATTTATATATATATATATATATATATATATATATATATATATATATATATATATATATATGTGTGTGTAAAATATATGTAAAACAATTTGACGTATTGTTCATGTCCGTGTCATAAACATTTATATATTTTTTCTCTGTGCACACTTACTGCTGTAAATCATACGTTTGTCAGTGTAATTTACATTCTGTGAGTGTGTATGACCTAGTTAGCGCATGAACAACTGGTCACTCTGAGGCCAGTACAGGATCAGCGCTGTCAGGCTGGTATTTCACTCGCTTGGCTGTGGAGAATGTTGTGTATGGCGGAAAGGTGAGGATCCAACACCCTTCAGCCTGCAGCAATCAATCCTTGTCCCTGCTGGGCATATTTCACATAGCCGAGCCTGATTCTCCACTCGCTGCAGTGAAGTCTGCGCTCTGCCTCTGGAAGCGAAACGGCCCTTAAGTAGGTGTACGTGTTCAGTGGCCACTCACAGAAATGAGGCATGTATGTGCAAAAACGCAAGCCTCTCCTCCAAACACTGGGGTGGCACGCAGCTCAGGCCAGAGGAATGCGTTGTCCGTCTGTCAACAGGAGAGATTTTACACCCTGGCAGAAGCAGAGGATTTCATAACTTGGAGGATTTGGAGGACACCTTTTGCCATGGGCCCAGCGCTCTGTTCCCTTATGCACTGGAACATAAGGATCACTATGAAACAAAAACACACATGGATGTGTTCTGCTACATATTTTTTGAAAGGGCAACAGTGGCTCACTTGGTTTCTGCAAGACACCTGAAAGCAAAAAAAAAAAAAAAAACTTAGTTCTCCAAGTTTACGTTGGGATAGTTAAAGGATTAGTTCACTTCAGAATTAAAATTTCCTGATAATTTACTCACCCCCATGTCATCCAAGATGTTTGTGTCTTTCTTTCTTCAGTCGAAAAGAAATGAAGGTTTTTGAGGAAAACATTCCAGGATTTTTCTCCATATAGTGGACTTCACTGGTTGAAGGTCCAAATGTCAGTTTCAGTGCAGCTTCAGAGAGTTCTACACAATCTCAGACGAGGAATAAGGGCCTTGTCTAGCGAAACAATTTTCTTATAAAAATAAATATTTATATACTTTTTAACCACAAATGCTCATCTTGCATTGCTCTGCGATGCGCCACACATTACATAATCACAATGGAAAGGTCACGCGTGATGTAGGCGGAAGGACCACTTTTACCAGATTAACATTAATGAAGTGAGTAAACAGAAATACTTTACCACAAATTAAAATGTTAACAGTTTCAAGTTGATTAATTATGATTCCATTTTGTCAATTATAATTGTTTTTAGACATTTCAGTCTATTTTTTTTTAAATGGGTCAATCAGTTTATGAACCACTTGGAGTCCTTCAGGTTTCGTTTTTGTTGTGTTTTTTAAACAAAAAAAGCATCTCTGTATTTATTTATTTGACAGGTAAAAATAGGATTTGTAGAGACACGAGGGAGAGAATACGATGACAAATTAGGCAAATGATTTGCAGACTTGACTTGAGTGACCACATTTAGAAATGTCAACGTGTGATTTCTGCCACAGTTTTAAACACTTTTACCAACAATAATCATGCTTGATTGTCAAAGATTCAAACATTTGATTTGGAAGTTATATTTAAAATCCACTTGGCCAAATCTGACAGGGCACATGCCTCTGTCGCCCTATCACTCTCACAATCTAAGCACTGATTAAGAAACTGTGGTTGCATGTGCAACCTCAGGACACTCAAAAGTCTGTTTGGTGTTTTCTGGCTTTCGACGTACAGGCATCACATTGGGTCCCCTCCTCTTACTCCTCCTCCACAGAAGCCAAGAGTTGATGAATGCTGTGCTCTATGTGGGGCCGTTGAATGTGGCCTAGGCCTGGCCTGCACCACCTGAGTGATGATTCTGTCTTCGACAGAGCGTCTCCAGCATGCCTGACCTGCTGGGAACACAGACGCACTCTGTGCTGCCCCTTCTGTTGCAGTGGCAATTAGAAAGTTCGGCACAGGGAGCACAAGCCCTGCTCTCATGCTGTCAGGCTGCATTAGGGAGAAGTGCTGGATCCAGGGACACTAGCTCCCCTGTGGATCCCTGCGAGGTCAACACTTTACAGTACAGGACGTGCTACCCCAAAACTGCCCGGTGACTCCACAGCACTCACCTCACACAACGCTTACTGTCAGCCTCAATGTTTATTATTAGCCAAATGAACTTAGCATGCTTAATACTGGTTGTTTTTGGCACAATCTGCCACCACATATCATTACATTCTGTTCTTTAAAAAAATGTGTCTTATTTTTACATTTTAAAAGTTTATTCTTAATTTTAAAAAATTTCTTGTTTGCCACAGAACTGGAAATTTTACTATGATAACCATAGTTTCTGCCACCATACTACAGTCATTTGACTTATTGTTACTCCCTCGAAGCCTTGATAATAATATTAAAATTGTATTTATATAGCACCTTTCCATTGCTCAAAGATGCTTTACAATGTAAATACAATAAAAAAAGGGATAACAGCAATAGAGTACAATAGTTCAAGCGGAGAAGTAGAAAATTACAAAACTATACATAGACAAGGTAGCAAAAGCATAGATGACTGTTTCGGCATCTTTGACACTGATGAAGGGACGGAGCTGAGCAATGTGACATAAGTGAATGCATTGATACAGTGCTCAGCGTAAATGAATACACCCCCTTTGAAAAGTAACATTTAAACAATATCTCAATAAACAAACACAATTTCCAAAATGTTGACAAGACTAAGTTTTATATAACATCTGTTTAAGTTATAACATGAAAGTAAGGTTAATAATATAACTTGGAGAACAACATTTTCAGCTTTACTCAAATTAGGGTGATGCAAAAATGAGTAGACCCCACTGAAAGTCTCTGGAGCAAAGCTTAATTTTATACTACAAATATCTAATTTAACAAGAATTCAAGCACAGGTGAGTCTGATTCTTCATTACACAGGTGTCCAGCAGACAGTTGACTATAAAAGGGTGTTAAAACCCTTTCCCATTTCATGCTGTCAGCAATGGCACCACATGGAAGAGAAATGTCACAAGACCTGAGAAAGAAAATAATGTCTTTACACCAGAAAGGTGAAGGCTACAAGAAGATCAGCAAAGCTTTACAGTCAGAATACTGTAGCAAAAGTGGTACAAAAATTTAAAAAAGATGGAACTGCATCCATCTCATAGAGACGTCCAGGTCGTCCACGGAAGTTAACACCTCGACAGGAGCGTCTTCTGATGAGAAGGGTTGAAGAAAATCGGCATGCAAGTTCACTGCAGTTATCTAAAGAAGTAGAAAGCCAAACTGGGGTGACTATTTCCCGTGACATAATATGGCGTACGCTGCAGAGAAATGGCATGCATGGGTGCCCTCCAGGAAAGAAGCCTTTTCTAAAGCCCAGGCACAAATAAGTCCACCTAGAGTTTGCCAGGTCCCATGCTGACAAAGATGAAGACTACTGGGACTCTATACTCTGGAGTGATGAGACCAAGATAAATGATTTTGGAACTGATGGCTTCAAAACTGTATGGCGTCGCATAGGTGAGGAATACAAAGAAAAATGTATGGTGCCTACAGTGAAAGATGGTGGTGGAGTGTCCTTATGTGGGGCTGCATGAGTGCTGCTGGTGTTGGGGAGCTGCATTTCATTAATGGCATCATGAATTCACAGATGTACTGCTCTATACTGAAAGAGAAGATGCTACCATCACTCTGTGCCCTTGGTCGTCGTGCACTTTTCCAACATGACAATGATCCTAAACACACATCTAAGGCCACTGTTGGATTTCTGAAGAAGAACAGGGCGAAAGTGATTTAGTGGCTCCTGATCTGAACCCAATCGAACACCTATGGGGAATTCTGAGGAGACAAGTTGAGCATCACTCTCCATCCAGCATCCAGTCTCTAAAAGAGGTCATTCTTGAAGAATGGAAAAAGATAGATGTTGCAAAATGTTGCCAACTTGTTCATTCCATGCCTAGAAGACTTGGTGCTGTCATTAAAAATCATGGAGGCCATACAAAGTACTAGATGTAGTAGTTTTTGTTGTGGGGTGTACTCATTTTTGCATCACCCTAATATGAATAAAACTGAAAAATGTGTAATCTAAGTTATATTATTAACCTTACTATCATGTCATAAGTTATAATATAAGTGGTAATATCAAAATCTATCTCATCATCATGGCCCTCTTTCCATATTCACCTGTGTTAAGTTCATACAAACTCTATTTTTTTAATATAAAATTGTAAAATGAATATTATTAAGGCAATGAACAGACGATGCCTGAGGGTTTAAATACACAAAGGTAACAAGATGGTAAAAGAAGCACAGATACAAGGGTATCTACCGAAACTAACAAGATGGAAATGGAAACACAGGAAACAGGAAGTAAACATAGGTACAACAAGACAAAAGAATATCAAAATGTGAGTCCATGAAAACAGAAACAAGGTAATCGTGACAGACCCCACCCACCACAGAGCAGCAGGTGGAGCAGAAGACCACCAAGGTGCAGCTGAAGACGTGACAAGACTTTGGCATGGCATGGCGGCCATGACGTGACGAGACTCTGACGTAACCTGACTCTGGCGTGGCGGCCATGACGTGACCTGACTCTGGCGTGGCGGCCATGACGTGGCGAGACTCAGGCGTGACCTGACTCTGCTGTGGCGGCCATGACGTGACGAGACTCTGACGTGGTGGCCATGACGTGATGAGACTGTGGCATGGCGACCATGACGTGATGAGACTCTGGTGTGGCAGCCATGACGTGGCGGCCATGACGTGATGAGACTCTGGTGTGACCTGACTCTGGCATGGCGGCCATGACATGACGAGACTCTGACGTGGTGGCCATGACGTGATGTGACTCTGGCATGGCAGCCATGACATGACGAGACGATGGTTACTGCGGGATTGCAGGATTCCTCATCCGCAGTTCCCTTAGTAAATGAAAAGCCGCTTATGTCTCTGTCTATCCTTCCGTCTGTCTGTCTATCATCTATCTGTCTGTCTATCTGTTTGAAACCATCCTGTAGTCTCAATTCATTGATTAATTCATTGAATTGGATGCTAGATTTGTGTTTAATAAATATTTGGCTTATATTATTTACAGTAAATTTGGAATTTATTATTTATCTGATGGTGATAAGAAAATTAATTCATTCACTCATTCATTCAATCATTCATGCTGTGAAGACAAAACACATTTTGTGAGAAAAGAAAGATGCCGGAGATGCACCCGAACACATAATAGAATTCATCTGAATATGTTGAACAAGTTAAAGAAAATTACATTAACATTTATTTTTTAATTTTTCCCTTTGTTTTGATCAAGTACTCTAAAATGAGTTTATAATGATTTTACCATGCAGGCTACACAACCCAACAAAGTCACACAGTCTAGTATAATTTTTCACGATGAGCGTAAATTGAGCAACTCATGAACACCCATGTGACCGAGGCAAGGCTGGAGTCACCCACAGCGCTAGAACTTTGGACAGGAACTCAAATAAAAGTGCCAAGGACTTGACGTCCACACACACAGAGTGGGTTGTGGTTAACAATGACCAAACAGGGACCCAAAACAGAGACGTGCTCAAAGTCCAGTGCTCTCTCCAAGCCTTCTTTTGTCTCCTTATGAATAATCTATAGTCAAATGTGGTCATCAGACCTTCTAGACAAGCCTAGTTACAATGCGCATCATTTACCCCCATTAGCAATGCCGTTACCTCATTTCTTGGTTAAATCAAATTGCATGGAAACAAGTAAATGCCTGCAATCTGGACTAGGTCTACAGCGGTACATTATGACGGGGGCAATTACTGTTGGATAGGTGGACTTTGCCATTGTACGCCTCCTGCGTGGTCTGTGTGGCACTGGGAACCGCAAACAGAAGATGATGAGGTCATTATTGTGCAAACCCACATTTATTGGATATGACATAAACGGCAACACGATCCCCTACATTCACACACAGTTGCTCCAGCTTGTGCAGACGATGGCACAAAACCACACACACATAAACAGACACACATACAATCAATCAGTCTGCACAAGAGTGGTTTACTGCATGGTTTACTGGCAATTCATAAAACTTACGCTGTGCCATGGACTGTGCCAACTCATTTTTCCAACTGTCTTCATACTGGCTTGTATAACAGAACACACACTTAAACGATTATAGTGTGGTTTTAGTGTCACTACTGAGATAAACGAACAACGGGACTAAAATATGTTTGTTTTTGGTTGCATGTCCTTGTGAAAAAGAAGTACACTTTACTATATTTTTAGTACTAATTACGGAAATAGTATACTTTAAAAAAAATAGACTTAAATGTGGATTCAGTGACAATTGAATGAAAATGTATTATAGTTTAAATCTTAAATGCAATTAGCTAAAGTGATTTTGACCAACTGAAGTAGGACTTAAAGGGATAGTTCACCCAAAAATGAAAATTTTGTCATCATATACTCACCCTCATGTTGTTCCAAACCTGAATGAGTTTCTTTCTTCTGTTGAACACAAAAGAAGATATTTTAAAGAATGTTGGTAACCAGACGTTTGCCATTGACTTCCATAGTATTTTTTTCCTTCTGTGGAAGTCAATGGCTACTGTTATATTAAAAAATATATATTTATATTTAAATATGACTCTGGCATGGCAGCCATGATGTGGCAACAATCTACTACTTCAAGTACATTGATATTAGTATACTTACTACATAAAATATATATATTTTTTTGTAACGGCACTTCTTATTTACAAGGTTATAAATTGAGAAAAAAAAAAAATTTCTTTTATAGTGGATATTGATCAAGAAACACAATAATGTATTTTATTATATGAATCTCCATCATAATTTCAGTTTGCACACCCTTTGCAACAAATCAACAAATTCCCTTAGAGAAAACAGTTTATTGCACTTCAGGCATTCTGCATATTTCTCCTCTGCATCCTAAGAAGCTTTTTGGTGGTCTTCCTGAACAGAAAAGTTCTTTTTATGCATTTATTTGCCAACTATTTCCATTTTTTAGACATATAGTGGCCTGCAATGTTTTAAAAAGGACTAAATGTTCAAATCACCATCAGTTTCATTCATTGATTTTTATTTTTTTATTTTTAATATTATTATTTTAAAAGATTGTCAAATTCTACACTGCCCTTAAAAACTTCGGGGGAAACTAATTTACCAACAACCCCCCAGCTACCACTAGAGGATGCTGTCTTACTTATTTTATATACCTTGACAATTCTTGTGCCGAATTTGACCATACTCTTTCTATTTGTGTCTCTCTATATGGCAGAAATCGTAAAAGTATTATGGCAGTATGCTATTGGGATTTCAGTAGAATAATGACAGCCCTGAGCATTTATGGCTGCAGATTTATTATGAAATGACAGCTCATTGTGTGTTTGGGCTGAAACACAAAATGATGTGTTTCATAGATTATGCAGTGTCTTTAGTATTACATAATCTCAGGCAGGAAAGCAGTGTATTTTGCGCAGCTGAATCAGTCCAGTGAATCTGCAGTAAAGTGTTTGAAGTTAATGATATTAGCCTGCAGCCTACATGACTCTGCATGACTGTATATTGATTATGCGCTTTCCTGCTGATATTCTTCACAGAAAAATTGCCAACAGGGGCGATTTAACTTCAACACACATTGTTTTGCTATTGCCTACGACCTGCAAAAGCTATTTTTTACAGTTATGAAGGTTAACATGGCCTGAGATCATCTCTAAATGAGAGTGTGTCAGAAAGAGGCAATGAAAAGGAGCTGCATGTATTAGAAATGCATTATTGAACATCATTACTCACAATACAGAGTGAAATAGTCTTTTTGTGTTGCATTTCCAACAGAGTGATTCAAAGATGACTCATTGTTTCATATTGTAGCCTGATCATGAATTTGCACACAAATATAATGAAGGAAAACGACAAAGAACATTTATTTTGCATCTGTGCCCACATACACCCCTTTTAAGTCATATTTTTATGATATTACTTTTATGCAATAAAATGCTATAGGGGAGTTTTTACTTATGTGGTCCTCGAGATAAGGGAAAATAAGGCAGAAATACAATGAAAGTAAAGTAATTTCAGGATGTTTCCTATCATTTTAAATGATCAGAATACATCTATGACAAAGGGTTCTAAAAATATGTCTTTTTATTAAAAAAAGTGTTCATGTGGCTCAATTTACCCCAGGTTAGGGGTAAGTTGAGCCGAGTAAGTAGGTGTGTGTAAACTGATCATCTAACTGAATCTGAATCAAACCCCTGTGAAACTGTAAAGGTAATTCACCTCTTTAAAAACTAATTTAATAATCAAATTTCCGTTTTGCAAATATGCATATTTCTTTTCTTAAAGCTAATTTAAACAACATAAAAACCAACCAAATGAAGTTAAAATTTCAATATCTTTAATTGTTTGCATTTCTGAAACAATATGTTGAACACCAAAAGTAGTAACCTTCCCAAAAACAGACTAAACAGAGAGTTTGTTGAATAAAATTAAATAAAAACTGAATTAGAACGAATGAATAAATGTCACTGAAACTAATAAACATTTTAGTCAAAAGGTTCTTGGCATATGGTGGTTTTTTCTGCAATGTCAACCATGTTAGGCCTATAGGGACATCAGGTGGAAAGATATATATATGATTGAGAAGGATTTGATGTACTTGTACCCTGTTCCTATCAAATAAACTAAAAAAAAGGAGATAAACTAAACAGTTGCGTAATATTACATTGAAATTATACCAGTTTATACTTCAGACTTTTAACATAACTTCAGTGCCTGGCTCAATTAAACACTGGCTCAATTTACCCCACAGCATTTGCCCCATAGCTGCCATTTTGGAAAAACTAGGTAGCTTGCCAATTCATGCTATTTATCTAAATGATTTGCATGGTTTTATACATTGCTACATCACCAATATGCATCATAAATATTTTTAGACCTAGACAAATTTGCTTTGATGTAACAGCTATTACATCTGATATGCTAAAATTGTACTTTTACAAGCCAAAAACTGTTTTCTCCTTTTCACGGTCTGGCAGAAATTATGGGTGGTTCCAAAATATATGGTCACATGACAATAAAAGTGTACAGTTGCCAAGATACAGGGGGTGGCTCATCTTACCCCACTCACCCCTAATTTTATTATTTAATGCTTACATATTACATTATATATGATATTAATAATTTATAGCTAATTTATATCACAGTTTGTGCTCTGATCACTGCAGATGTACGGTTTTACATGAGCAGCTACTTGTATGAGTGTATTCCTCAGTTGTGCGTGGGGCGAACAGGACTCAGAGAGTGACAGATGCTGAGGCTGCAGTGAGGGGTTGTGTGCTGCACGGGCTGCCAGCTGCTTGGCTGCTTATCAGTCTTGGTCTCACGTTGCCATTCTGAATAAGATGGGACACTGTTGCTATGGCAGCCACAGTCCCATCAGGCATGACAGATTCACAGTTCTGAGACAGGTTATTATAAGGTGTGTGTGATAGTATGCATTTTGGAATGAAATGTGGTTGTGATTTATTAATGGCGGGGTGGATGTCTGAAAACAGTTCTAGTAGGTATTTACTGGATTATTATTTGTCACTGTTTTCTACCCAAATAACTGAAGTGATACTAACCCATCTAAAACTGTTACTTAAACTGTTAAGTTCATTTCTCCACAGCAACTGTGCTGTCAGAAGTTGTGAAATAAAACATGCTTTCCAAAGCACAGCCCTCCCTTGTGTACGTCTGTATAAAGATGCTATTTTAGAGTACAGATGTTCCCTCCCTTATACTTGCCCTGGTTTGCTCAAAATATCTCTTTATTTATGCTGCGAATTAAACATCTGTGTCATTCTAAACACAATATGGTGCATTATGCTACAATTTTATGTGACTAAGCTTGAAGGTTAACTATAATAATCATGACAAGGTTTCCAAGGAAACAGTTTCATATTGCTAAAGACAAGGATCTTTGGTTCTTTCCCTCTGTCATTTACTGTAAAAGAAATATGGTTGCACTTTATTTCGATTACGCTCCACTAACTACAAGTACTATTGCAACTTCATGTCAACTAACTCTCATTAGAGTGTTGGTAGTCTGTTAGGGTTTGGGTTAGTAGAATAATTTGACATGTAGTTGCAAAGTTACTTAGTAGAATGACTAAAGTGGACCAAAGAAATAAAGTGTTACCAAAATTTAATTTTTCTAAAATTATTTTTCTTTTTTCTAATTAAATTTGTTAAAGCTGCCAGCAATTTCCAAGTGAAATTGTTTCTACAACAATTGTTTTTCAGTGTTCTGTGCAATATATAAATAACCATGCTACACTCTAAAAATGTTGGGTTAAAAACAACCGAAGTTGGGTTGAAAATGGACAAACCCAGTGATTGGGTTGTTTTAACCCAGTGAATGGGTTCTTTTAACCCAGCAGTTGGGTTAAATGTTTGCCCAACCTGCTAGGTAGTTTTATTTAACTCAACTATTGTTTAAAAATTACTATAATGCTCACTTAAAATGAACCAAAAATAGGTTGGAAATTAACATTTATTAATATGTTTAATAAATGAATATTAATAAGTTTAATAAATAATAATTAAATAATAAACATTTATTATGGTGAAGTAATTAGTGTCTGATTTTTAATTCCAACCTATTTTGGGTTCATTTTAAGCCAGCCATATAGTAATTTTTAAACAATAGTTGAGTTAACTTCAAACATTTAACCCAACTGCTGGGTCAAAACAACCCAATCGCTGGGTTTGGCCAGCATTTTTTTAGAGTGTATGCTATCATGTTATGTCCAAAAATTGGTAAAACTTTTTTCAAATCAATTCTATTTAATATAATAATTATACTTAATATGTTAAAACATATTATTATACAAATTTGGGTCAAAACTGCAAAAACCCAACCGTTGGGTTAAATTTTTTAATTTCATTTTTAACCCAACTGTTGGGTTTGTCCATATTTGACCCAAATTTGTGCTGAAACAACCCAGCATTTTTTAGAGTGTATAATGTATGCCTACTCTCAATTTGTTCCTTGCTGTGATATTTTATTGTTGTCATGTTATTATGAAAGAAGGTTTGACATTGTCATCTACTTCACTCCACTATTTACTGTTCTAACTTCAAAACAGAAGATCCCACATGCTCTCCTTTAAAGAACACAAACATCCTGACACAGCAAAACATAGTTTTTGCAAAGTAAAACACACAGAGGTAAGGACACACACAATCAAAGGCCTTTCGGAGAGAGAGAAACTAAAGCTCCCAGGATCTACGTGGGCCATGAATAAGTGATTACGAAGGCCTGATGAATAATGAAGGTGGTTTGGAGATAAAGCTGACAGCAGCTGAAATCCCATTGTTCTCAGGTCTGAGGGTCAAAGGTTCAGAAATAGCCAAGCTATTTGTGTTTGTATGTTTACTTGCTACTTATTTTAATTTTGTGCACGCATAAAACAGGATTCCCCACGCCTTCACTATTAAAGATCCCAGCTAAGACCTTAGCAGGTCAAAACCAGTTCTTGACAAGATCAATTCAAAACCTTTGACCAAGCCAACCACTTAAACACTGTCGATTATGCACAAATACTAAAATCTGAGACATTTCTGGGGGCATAGATTCAAGTCCAGGTTTATTAAGATCTTGATTTACAGGTGTTTATGTTTGCAGTCATAAATCTGGCCATACATGTGCCATTATTCTGCCCTATATGCAGTCCATTAGTGTGTGTAATCAGTTCATGGCGTGAGTGTTTCTGCAGGTGGAATCTGCAGACTAAAGCAGAGAGCAGTGCTTCCGTTGAGCTATTTCTGTTCTGTTCACACACTCAACCCAGATAATACAGCACACGCTGTCTGGCTTATGCTCCTTTAGTCTACATGTCGTCGGCCAAGAAAACGGCATGCATGTGTGTCTGGGTGTTGGTTTTCCACCAATAGCTGAGGAATAATAAAAATCTATAATATAAAAAATAAAAATTCTACAATGGCTTTTCTAATGACTAATGAAATAGCAAATCTGAGTTCAAATTTCCTGTATATGGTTAATCATATATTAAGAATAGTTTGCACTTAAAACTTTGGTTTCAAAAACTATTTTTGTTAATGGTTTTTAGAAGCCTTCTCATATCAGTATCATGTGCATGTTACCTGTCAATCCAAAATTTGTTGAGCGTGCATGTATTCAAACCCAGTTTTCTCGATCTCACTGCACTACTTCCTAGCAAAAGTTAAAAGAGGCCACAAGCACACTCTAGTCGTAGCAAGACTGGAAAAACATAGGAACGTAAGCCAGTTTGGGAGCCCCGGGCTTAGGTGTGTGGCTCTGAGAACACTGAGAGAAATCGTTGAGTTCCACTTGAATGAATTTAGACAATATCAGCACTTTTAAAGACAGGCTAAAACAGTACAACATATCTCTCACTTTCCTTTTCACTTCCTTAAAACATTCACACAGACAGATGGATTATCGCTTTTTCAGTATTACTTTGACTTAACATACTCTGCCTGCAGGGTTTAATACTTTGGCCTGGGTTAAAGTGAACTTAGATGTACAATACTGCTGTTTTAGCTTAAAGCCTGAAGACTGAGAAACCCACTCAGGTGTAAAGAATAGAAAAATTGCCTGTCTCCATTGATTAGACCTTCTAGAGGAAATGAGTGCTCAGATTCAACAGCACATCCACAGGCACAGTGAGGTGTTCCAGGTCGATTGATATAATTAGCCACTGCAGCTATTTATTTGTATTGCATGCAAGTAAACAATTAATTAAGTATTTATTTTTGTAATGGAATGTTAGTTTTATAATGAACTAACCAATGGGAAACAGAAGCAAACAGGGTTGACATTAACTTTTATGCTCACCAGCTACTGTGGCTAGGTTTTCCGAAGTTACTAGCCACTCAGCATTTTCACTGGCCACAATTTTGACATTGATACCATGGGGGAAAACTGCTATAGATATTTTCAGTATTTTCTCATAATTTGGCAGCAGGTATATTAGGCTGCTGTCACTTTAAGACCTGACGCACGGATCCATTATACTGTTACACATACGTTTTCTTTCTCAACTGTTTACGTTCGCTTAAAACATAATTGACTGTATTTACGTGAATACTCACCAAGACTGGCATTTTGACATTGTTTTGTGTGTATTTGACTGTTTAAGCGCAATATTCAGCGAAAAATAAACCAATTTAGTATTGAGGGGTGGCTTTATGTGTGAGCACTTGTGTAAGCACAAAATCTGCGGGAGTGAGTAAAATTATGCGCAATACGCACAATCTCACGGCGAAATTAAAGCCCTGTAACCCCAACAATATTCATCCAGAGCAAATGAAGTGAGTAAGTGAGAGGAGACAGGTATGTGTGTCGACTTGCTGTCAGAGAGATGAGAGAGAGAAAGAGTGGCTGGTATCGTGTATCTATTCTGTGGAAAATGAGTATTGGAGGCGTTTTAAATACTTTACTATCGTTATGTATCGAAAAATCAATATTTTTGACAACACTACATTGCACTTAGTTTATTTCAGATGCCATTTTAAAATTCTACAATTGAAAAAAGTATATATTATATATAAAATTCAACCCACCAAAGTGGCTAGTAGGAGTGACTGCGTTACACGCCACTGCTAAAATCCACCCGCATTTGGCGGGTGTTAATTTCAAGACCTGGAAGCAAACATTAGATAACAAATTGGCAACACAAGGCACAGGGAGTGAATCAGTGGTCAATAAGTACTACGCTGACCTCCCTTCAGAGTTATTGACTGACCCATCCAAGTTCCAAATTGATTTTTTATGGCCACAAGTCCCATCAATGCTGTTCCCTATCATTTTCTGATTGAATTATCTGATTTGCTCAGTATCTGATGCTATAGGGTTCAAGACTTTAATCAGAGGAGATACTATATTTAACTTGACACATATGAAAATGCACAATCACAGCTTATTTTGATAACTCAAGAGTTTTTGTCCTCTGGAAAGACATTTTTCTCTGATTCATGATCTGAAAGATACAGTACAACAGTACAGCCAACTGAATGGATGTACATATCTGCACAGCCTCATTTGCTTTTGTGTTTATGTCATCTATCATGACCGGTGCATTCCAGTAAATAAAATTTATGCTGGATTCATATAAAGCATACCAATTTAAGGATTTTGTCATGCACAGAGCTTTGTTGCTCAGTGCATGACTCGTGAAGTGGATATTCAGTGCAAGAACAAAACTGTCATTGTACTCCTGCAGTGTGTCTTGTTGCATTGCGCTCAGTGTGTGTGTGTCTATGTGTGTTATTGTTTATCCTCTTGCGCTGTGACTCTCCTCTCTGCTGCCAGGCCAAAGCAGAAGTTCTCACATGGCCAAAGCCCTCAGTCACATGGCCTGGGCATGTGCCACATAACGCTAGCAGTCAATGCACACCAACACTAAAGCTTCTCCCTTTAACACAGATAAAGGACAGTTTAAAAAAGAACAGGAGAAAGACGGAGACCTGAGGCCAAGAGCTCAAAGATTTTAATTGAAACCGAGAACCTGAAAAAGGACTGCAGGGGAATCGATGTGAGAAACTGAGGAAGGTCAAAGGAGGGGAGAGAGAGAGAGAAAGAGAAAGAAAGGCATTGCATGCTGTTAAATTGCATGGTCATCTTCCCAGCTGTCCCTGTACATACATTGACATCAGCTTAGCTTTAAGCCACACATCAGAAAAAGACAGAAAGGGAGGGAGAAGGAAGAGTGTGTGCATATACGTGTGTGTTTTGTTAGTGTAACATTGGAGGAACAAGAGGGAGGGGTCCTTTCCCAGCTGTTGCAGTGTTTGCACATGGTTTATGACACTGCAGTAAGTGTATCTCAATCCCTCTTCTAGCATGGCTCACTGTTTACCCATCATAAGCTGAAAATGTGGCAAAGATCTGCTGAGGGTCAGATGGGAACTTTGGAATTTGGATTGAAGAGCTTATAAATGCCTTTCTGATTTATATGCTTTAATCAGACTATACCCTAAAGATGCATCTTCTACCAAGCTCATTTTTGCTTTTCAAAGCTTGCATTTTAAGAAATTTAATAAGCATTCTTGATTCATGAAATCATGCCCTTCACATCTTTAACCTTGAGGGCTATACCGCGTGCTATTCTCTGCAGCCCGCATTTCAAACCAAAGTCAGTCATACTGTTGCCATGGAGAGATATTAATTGCTTTATTATTTCAGAAACACCCATGCTGGCAAGCATTGAGATATACGACATTACAATAGCAGCTAAAGGAAATGTATCTTTGTAGTTTTTATTGCAAATCTTTTGAATTAAGGACACTTCTTGAATCGTTGAACAGCATGTGAAACAAGGCAAAACTGATTGCATCACCTGGGGCGATGTCTAGCGAGCACCTACGACGCAGCTGTGTCAGACAGAACAACACTGTGAGCTACAAGTGAGGATAGCTGCCTTTTTAATCCTCTGAGCAGCCCCCTCGCTCTACTTGTCCTTCTGCGAGATGACCTTGTGCACAGTATCTTGTGACAGACCCACAGACAGACTGATGAAAGCAAAGACCACAAATGGTTATTCAGGTCCCGGCTCGGCCTGTTTTCTGGGAAACAGAAAGTGAGTGATGTCAATGATGGATGCATTTTAAACACGGCTGATTCATTTGAGGCTGTTTATGCCTGCTTTTTTAATATGTGCACTCTAAAAATCTTATTTTTTATTTTTTCTACCCAAGTCATGGGCCTTTTGGGTTATTTTTCCAGTGTTTGGGTAGTTTTTGTTTTACCCAGATCCTGGGTCGGATGTAACAACCCAGTGTTTGGGTAGGTTTTGTGTTACCCAGCTCCTGGGTCGGACGTAACAACCCAGTGTTTGGGTAGGTTTTGTGTTACCCAGCTCCTGGGTCGGACGTAACAACCCAGTGTTTGGGTAGTTTTTGTGTTACCCAGCTCCTGGGTCGGACGTAACAACCCAGTGTTTGGGTAGGTTTTGTGTTACCCAGCTCCTGGGTCGGACGTAACAACCCAGTGTTTGGGTAGGTTTTGTGTTACCCAGCTCCTGGGTCGGACGTAACAACCCAGTGTTTGGGTAGGTTTTGTGTTACCCAGCTCCTGGGTCGGACTTAACAACCCAGTGTTTGGGTAGGTTTTGTGTTACCCAGCTCCTGGGTCGGACGTAACAACCCCGTGTTTGGGTAGTTTTTGTGTTACCCAGCTCCTGGGTCGGACGTAACAACCCAGTGTTTGGGTAGGTTTTGTGTTACCCAGCTCCTGGGTCGGACGTAACAACCCAGTGTTTGGGTAGGTTTTGTGTTACCCAGCTCCTGGGTCGGACGTAACAACCCAGTGTTTGGGTAGGTTTTGTGTTACCCAGCTCCTGGGTCGGACGTAACAACCCAGTGTTTGGGTAGGTTTTGTGTTACCCAGCTCCTGGGTCGGACGTAACAACCCAGTGTTTGGGTAGGTTTTGTGTTACCCAGCTCCTGGGTCGGACGTAACAACCCAGTGTTTGGGTAGGTTTTGTGTTACCCAGCTCCTGGGTCGGACGTAACAACCCAGTGTTTGGGTAGGTTTTGTGTTACCCAGCTCCTGGGTCGGACGTAACAACCCAGTGTTTGGGTAGGTTTTGTGTTACCCAGCTTCTGGATCAGACATACCAACCCAGGGATTGAGTTATTCATCGCAGGCTTTTTGTGCTCTCTTCAGGAGAGAGAAATGCAGCTCCGTCAAATTGGTGCATGACTTCGGTAAAATACAGGTTTGTGTATGTTTTATTTTATCTAAAAATTTGTTATTGTTCTGAATATTGTTTAATTTTATGCAAAGCAACATACAGGGACGCGATGTGAGTCACCTAAACGAGTGTCGCGTTGGTCTTTTCGCGTGATGGAAACACCTGATGCCTTGCATAAAATTGTATGATTTTATTCAAAAAGATACAGAATATAAATATTTAGGATCTTAAAAAAAGTTATTAGAATTGTACACTGATTATTTATGGACAGGTTATGGAGTCGGTGGTCTGAAGTTAGCAGTTCCCCCGCCGAACGTGAGCCATCTTCGGCACGAGATCCAGCGCCATTGTTTATGTTGTTTTTTACAGTGTGGTATGAAAGTCTTGCATGCAAGAGGAATTATTATATATTCTCAAACTTGCGTATTAAATATATTTCATCAAAATATCTGCATGTGCTATTTATTAGAGAATATAAACAATTAGTGAATGTTAAAGTAATTTATCTAACTTAATTCAACATGATTTATAACGATTTTTTTTCTTTTTTTAATTAACATGAGCTAACCCTGCATATACATGGTTAACTTTAGACAAAGGTTTAAAAAAGGTTTATTTGATTTCAATAGACCAAATATGTAATTTCTCCAGTCTGCATAACATCTGTACAAACACTAAAATTGACATATACACAAAAATTAATTACTTGAGACAGATTCATCCAATGGATGTTGCACACTTTATTAATCCAGTGCTGCAGAGAAATGGATTGATTTTGATCTGGTCCAGGCATGAATAGTCAAGCGCTAAAACTCGATTACAGGCTGAAAATAGTAGCAGCTTACTTTAATGGGATTGCAGGCTGCAATGAGCACTAGAACTGGCCTACTGAAGGCATCCCTGAGCCTCTAAACCCATCATTAAAAAGATATAGACCGTGTCTACCCATTAGCAACAGCAGTGTGCAGACTGACTGAATGTGAACAAAAACCAGGCAGGAATCTATCACCCAATATTTCTCCTTAAAACCCGATTGAAAGATGTTCATTAGGCTATTTTTTTTTTTAGGTTTTCCAGACCAAGTTCATATATACATCTCATATTTCGCTCTCAACTTTTGCTATTCAGACCTATACCAATGTGACAACACGTAGGCTACAATAATTAAAAATAAGCTGTTTTTCATTTATAGACCATATGAACTCATGCCGGTTCATTACAGGCACTCAGTAAATAAATTATATATATTATTTATTGTTATATATTTTATTGTTTAAAGAAAGACGCGGTCTAGACAGCAAATATTTAAACATTTCAAAGCCGGTTCTATTAAGTATTTACATTCTGGGCAGGTACAGTCACCCTTCTCTCGGTGATAGAAGGTAACTGGTTGAGAAAGAGGTGTGGTTGGAATTCTCTGGTCCAATCAAAGGCCGCGTTTACTCAAACCTGGGCGGAGATTCTACTATACAAGGGCGGGGTTAAAGACGGAAGTTCAACTGGATTGGTTGGTCGGTTGCAACACCACAAACCATGGTCATCCGCAGCCCGTCCTTGCAACTTGGAAACGTAAGAAAACCTGTATCATTCTCAATGTAGATTCGGACAAATCTTTAGCAAAGACAGCCAAAATGTGTCGAGTGTAAATTGTTAGTCGACGATGACGCGTGATCGTTTTTAGCCGCTGTCTTTATTATAACGCCGAATGCGATGCACGGTATCATTAAGAAACCAGAACACGAACGCTGTCGTTTGCAGTGTGGGATCTGAAGTAATTTAGCGTTGCTTATGAAGCAAATGTACCAGAAATCCACCGAGTAGCGTTCGGCATCACAACCGTAGGATTTAATCGACGCGTCAATGTAAATTAGAGAATTTATATGGTAAAATTTGGACTGAGGGGGGACCCTATCGCACATAGACTGAAACGTCATCAACATTTTCCTGTATTTAAATTGTTGAGAGAGAGAGAGGAGGTCATTGCTGAAATAAGGAAGAACGCCGGTAGGTCAATTGCATTTTCTTGAATCATTTGCGATGACAATGCTTTAAATGCGTGCGTGAAAATCCTCCATCAGCGGGCGTGCTGAATTATTAGATAAGGTGGCCTGTGTCATGATGACTAGTCGTGATGTGTTTAAAGACGACCCCGTTTTGCTTGGAAGATGAAATCAACAATGCACTCCCCATGGCGTTTCTCATTGCAGCGTCTTTTTCTCTTGATTTTTATTGAGATTGAAAACAAAGTGAATAAATCCATGATATAACAGTACTGTGCGTGACGGCAAAGGTCGTAAGTGTATATTAGAAAATGCATATGACCCTGGACCAAAAAAACACAAAAAAAAAAAAACATAAGGATCCGTTTTTTTTTTAAAATTGAGATTTATTCATCTGAAAGCTGAATAAATGAGCTTTCCATTGATGTATGATTTGTTAGGATAGATGTGGCAGAGATACAACTATTTGAGTATGTGGAATCTGGGAGTGCAAAAAAATCAAAATATTGAGAAAATTGCCTTTAAAGTTGTCCTTAGCAATGCATATCCACTCACACAAATAATTTGATATATTTACGGTAGGAAGTATACATAAAATCTTCATGGAACACGATCTTTACTTAATATCCTAATGTTTTTTTTTTTGGCATAAAATAAAAATCGATAATTTTAAGCCATACAATGTATTGTTGGCTTTTGCTAAAAATATACCCGTGCGACTTGTGACTGGTTTTGTGGTCCAGGGTCGCATATGAATGTATTAATGGTTGGATGATATGATTCATTAGCTGTTTAGTATTCTAAATATTTCTCATCTCTCTCTCACACACACAAGGGTATTAAGAGAAACTGAGGGAATTACACACAAGTGAAGATTTACTCGATTAAGCTACATAAATGGGGGATTACGGCTTTCTGGTTAAAAACAACGCTGCAAACAAATCAGTTTTTCCGGTAAGAGTTCATCCACACCTGCAGCATACGGTCCACCACCAGAACGCTCCTCCAAGCCCTCCAGCTTTCATCAGCAACAACAACACTACCAATGGTGGAAGTGTTGGGTCTGCTTGGCTTTTCCCAACTGTGACGACCCACTCTAACATGCAAGATGATATTTTGGAGTCTGAGACGTCCAAGGCTTCACAGCCGCAACTGGAGAGTCAGGAAGGACAAGACAAGCAGACACTCTCTCCACCGGGTCACCAAGAAGCACCAGGAATCATATCGGATTTGGACAACACCATGCCAGAGGAGAATCAGTTGGAGAAAGGGACCATGGAGAATGCTAACGGAAAAGAGGCACTGCGGCTTGAATCTCCAGTGTTATCAGGCTTTGACTATCAGGAGACGTCGGGTATTGGTACTTTAGCACAGTCCAGTAGCTCTTCTTCTTCATCCCTTACTGGCTTCAGCAGCTGGTCCACTGCTATGCCCCCCAACCCTTCTACCTTGATTGAAGAGGTTGGCTTTTTCAATCAGGCTGCTACTACTAACAACGCTCCTCCTCCGCTGCTATTTCAGAGTTTCTCTCACCACACCAATACAGGATTCGGGGGGAATTTCTCCCACCAGATAGGGCCTCTATCTCAGCACCATCCATCTCATCATCCCCATTTCCAACACCCTCATAATCAGCACCGCAGGTCCTCACCGAGCCCCCATCCGCCTCCCTTTTCCCACCGCAGTGCTGCTTTCAACCAGTTGCCCCATTTGGGGAATAACTTGAGTAAGCCTCCATCACCTTGGGGAAGCTATCAGAGCCCCTCTTCCACCCCGTCTTCAACTTCGTGGAGCCCAGGTGGAGGGTATGGAGGCTGGGGGAGCTCTCAGGGACGGGAGTATAGAAGAGGGCTGAATGGAGGGGTCAATCCCCTCAACTCGATTTCTCCTTTAAAGAAGTCTTTCCCAAATAACCAGACACCAACGCAAAAGTATCCCCGCAACAATTCCGGCTTCAACACCAAACCCTGGATGGAGGATACCATAAATCGCAATGATAGCATCTTTCCATTTCAGGTAACTAAAGCTCAGTCTCTCTTAATCGTTAGCTATTGATGACATGTTTGGAGGTAATATGGTTGCAAATATGTGTGTGTGGGTCAATGACGTGACAGGTTTTTTTTTTTTTTTTTGTCCGAAGGCCTTAATAATAATAAAAAACAAAGGATATGACATCCAAAGTATGTAAGGTAGATCTTTTATTGAATCCAAAAGGTTTTAATTATATTTTGCAACATAATAAAGGTATTTTAAAGATTTTGACGTGTCAAAAGGTCATTCGGTTTAACCGTCCAAAGGCCAATACAGCCATTTCATTTGTGATTAAAATATCTTAAAATGTAATAAATGTATATATTTTTTACTCTGGCATGATTTTGTAACATCATTTATCAACATAGTGCAAAATAGTATTAAAATGATGTGTAGAAGTCATTGCTTTGTTATGAGAAATAATGTCTGGAAAAATGAATTTCATTTATGTCATTTGGTGTAACCAATATAAAGGAACCATTTTGGATCAAGTCATGCGGTCAGTATCATGAGACAGGATGTGACATCCATTGCAGGTGTCTGAATGATCACATGGTCGTGAAGTAAAGTAACTAACTCTCTTTTAACTATTTGAAAAATTCATGTTTTCACTTGCTCGTACGCATGTCCCGAAACATCAGGTCATTCGGTACAACCGCTATAAAACATGGAAAATGTTGTAATATTTTAAGAACTTGTACTAAATATAAAATGTTTGATTGTCCTTTTGTTAGCTTACTAGCAAGCTAACTAGCTAGATATGAGTCTCTTAGCGTTGTTTGAAAATATCGTAATTTGGTATAACCAAAAGCGTCATTCGGTAAAACCGAAATTTTGGTTAAACCGAATGACTTTTTTGGTGACAAATTTTGTCCATCTTGTAAAAAATGACAAAAGTAGCATTAATAGATTATATAAACCACATAATCTCATTGTAAACACTTAATAAAACTTCAAAATTAATTATATCTTTATTATGGGTTTTTTTTTTTTACGCTTTTGAAAACCTTATTCGTCAATGACCCGTGTATTAGGGATGAGATTCTTTCTGCATTTGCTCCCTTTGGCCTAATCTAATCTGATAGTGACAAAGAACTCATGTGGCCTGTTTGTTGGATAAATGTGATAGATCAAAGCTTAAATGAGTAATGCAGTGCTGTCGCTCCACTTCTGCAAGCTGTGATTGTCAATGATATAAAAAGACATGGATGAGTGAGTCAAAATCAGGGGATGGCACACTGCACAGGCAACAGGAGGGGAACTGGAAAGTCTGATACTCATTTAACCACTCATCATGTTAACACAATTATCAGGATATTAACATTTATAAATATCAGGGAGGGATGTTGCCAAATTTAGTCAGAGGTTATTCTGATTCCTTTCATATCTATTGTACATTTAGCAACAGTTGATGATTTGATAAACAATACCTTGTGATTTGAATTTGACTGCTTTTAGTATTAGTATTTCTTATCTGGCATTATTTGTGGTGACTGTATGATTTACCTGTTATCAGCGAGATTGAACTGTATGTTGTTATTTGAACCACTCGCTGTTTCACATGCTCAGTGTGTCCTCCCTGTTCAGTTTGTAGCCTAATACCAAGAACAGACCTTGTATTGTTTGTAAGGCTTTTTCTGTTGGTAAGCACAGGATTGTTGTGCTGAAACACCCATGGGTAATAGTGGATTTCATCAAAATAAGTGTTTGTGGTCAATCCAGGCTATGAGAGCACCCTAAATCAGGTGACTACAGACGGCACGTGCATTTTTGAATTGCGAAACATGGGTTTCTTTGCAAGCAAACAGGCTTGTTACACAGAGAAGTAGGAAGGAATCCTTGATTGACGTATTCATTTATCTAATGGCACTATTGCTGTACACATCAAGTGCCCAACTGTGTCAGTCTCTGTATGTTAATGTGGGCCCTAGCTGGTGGCATGATGAATATCAGTAAAATTGCAGATGATATTAAAGTTCAAAACAAAATTATGTGAATTATGGTGAGTTTCAGAAACTGTTAATGTCGCTTAAACAGAACTTTGTCCACATTATTTTATAAAGTCCATTTATTACTTTTAAGACAGAATGACAGAGTCTAATCACGTCTCCCTTGTCGTTTTTGCAGGAGCGCAGTCGGTCCTTTGATGGTTTCAGCATGCACTCTCTAGAGAACTCTCTGATCGACATCATGAGAGCCGAGCAGGATTCTTTGAAAGGTACATTACTCACTAACATCATTACAGATCCTGCCTCACATGAGTTCGAACGAATAAATTGAGTATCTTTTGAAAATAAAAATGATTAATCATTTAGAATTTTTAAGCCAGGCACAGAAAGTTAATTGTCTAGTTTATACTTGTTTATGACTCAATATTATTCATAGCAAATGCTCAGTATAGCATATTTAAATGCATTGTATACATTCTTTTTCAAAATAACCAAATATAGCCTTGGTTTACTTGGCTTTATGCTTAAATTTGCAGCATCATGCATGTTTTTTTTTGTTTTTTTTTTTGATATTTTGGGTTTAAAATCTGGATTCACAGATGATCTCATCTCAAACACACAGTAGTCTCAGTGTGCATGTTGCATCAGGTCTGCAAAATAATTTTTTTTTGTATCATATTTGCTGTATTATACTGCTTGATTTCCCCAAAACTCAAAATTTTAAAATACGTTTATTTCCATTCTTGTCATAACAGATATGACAAATAAAAACTGTCCCCCATACTAACATTTTCCTTGTGTTCAAGTAACCCACATACACAACCCAGTTCTATGTTTAGTTTTGGAATATTTTAGGGATTTGTGATGTATTTGTGCCATAGGATGTGTTTCAGAATGCACAGCCACAGAATAGGTTGAAAGAAGGGGCATGGAGACGCTCCCAATATATCACCTAAGCTACCTTCAGGATTTGAAGGCTAATCTAGGACAAACACTGGGGAGTTTGACGTAGTTTTTTGCACAGAACTGGTTTGGCTGTTTGCACATTGTTACATAATTTATGGTACTTTTTTTAGATCAAGGTGAAGAATTCTTTATAATATAGGATTATATATTTGAATAGCACAAACGTGGCAAACCAAATGATCTTTCAGTGTTTGCTTAAGGTTACCCTATGCTTTCCAATACCTGTGGACTTGTATGTCTACTAACTGTATGTGCTATTATGCATTTAATACAAATATCATCAATTTTTTTTTACCAACAGTGTTTTAGACCAATAGCATCTGATTCAATCATGCAATTTCTAAGCCTTTCCTTAAGTTTATTCTGTCTTATTTCACATGCAGCAAGGAATTATGGGAGGCGACGAGGTAAAGATCTTGGAAGTGTATTTATACTTTGTTTGTTCATGTAATTTCTTCTCAAGTTACAGCATGCCTTTGTGTTCAATTGTGTTGGTTGCCAGGCAAGGTTTCTGTACTCTGTTGTGTTTAGAAACTTTGATCTCTCATTGTATGCAAATGTAGATGGGTGTTAATTCAGGGTTCCTTCACATTTTCCATTTCAAATTTCTGTACTTTTCCAAACCTTGACCATATTTAACGATTCATACAGCATTATTATTATTATTATTATTATTAACAATATTTTTATTTTATTAAATTCTTAAATTGTACTGTTACTGCGGTTATGATTATTTAAAAAAAAAAAAAAAAGTAACACTTGAACCTATGCTAACATGGTGTCCCACAAATGGCACTGCGAGCAGCACTGTCGGAAGCAATCTGTGCATGAAATAAATGTACAAGTAAACATAGCATTTTGCAGTTTTAGTAATTGTTTCTCAATTTCAGTTCACGTAGGTCACACTTTTCCGGTTGGAAAATATAGAAATCCATATAAATATGGAAAATCACATCCCTGCTGCACACATTTACCTCTGACACATCAGTTCGATACTGTAATGCACCGTTCACACCAAGAACAATAACTATAATGATAACGATATTTGCGTCCACACCAATGAACGATAACGATCTGTATATTCTTAGCTCACGCGCTGCGGTTTCAAAGTGTGTAACATGTTTTTAACCAGCAGATGTCCTCAGCATGCTATGTTTCGAGTGAATAGCTAGCGTAATCGATCTAATCTAACTGTGAATTTAGCTGACAAAGTCAATATAGTGGAATAAAAACAGCACCTAGTCTTTTTCACTGCAACTTCAAAGGAAGCAAGACAATGTTGTCGAAACTAGCGCTGGATACCTGAGGTAATTTTATGTTACACTGTTTGCTAGCTTGGCATATATTATTAGTACTTCTCACCATTTATTCCGAGGGTATTTTCTTTAAAGTATCCTTGAAAAGAGGGTTTGACAGTAGTGGCTTTTTCTGCACTTAGGCGATTAACTTCTCCACAATGTCGACCGCGATTTTAAATGTGTGAGCCCTTAAATTAGAATGGATTCTGATTGGATGTCAGTGTTTTATCATTCAACAGCTGGAAAAAAATGTTCTAATAGTGATCCCAACGATATCGTTTTGGCATGTACACATTCATTTAGTGAAGTTCAAAAGAGACTCGCTTATGGTAAAGACAAACGTTTTTGCGTAATGAAAATGTGCACCTTAAATTCATTCAGTCATAAACTTTTGCTATGAAATCACTCTGCTTGTATGATTAATTTATTTTTAAAAATTCTTAATTTTTTACTTCAGAAAACTGAGTAAGGGAAATACTCTGGAAACACCCCATTTTCTTTTTTCCATACTTTTCCGGGCCTGAAAATTACTCAAATCAATTTCCATAATTTTCCAAACTGCATAGGAACCCTGTTAATTGCTTCCCTACAAGATCTTTTCTATACATATAAAGGTTTGTTAGGCGACTTCAGCATCAGTTCCACTAAATGGCTTTTGGGGCTCTTGTGTGACAGGTCACTCATCATTGTTTCCCATGGAGGATGAGCGGAGTTACGGAGAGGATGAGCGGTCTGATCAGAGTCTGAGTGGACTGGGCTCACCACACGGTTTTCCTCACCAGAATGGTGAACGCATTGAGCGATATTCTCGCAAGGTCTTTGTCGGTGGTCTACCTCCAGACATAGACGAAGGTACTAAGGGATAAGAAGGGTTGCTCTCCAGGTTTTTTAAAGTGCGCAACAATAAACACGTCACGTGTATTGTGTATACAATTTCAGACGAGATCACCGCCAGTTTCCGACGCTTTGGACATTTATTTGTGGACTGGCCTCACAAAGCAGAAAGCAAGTCTTATTTTCCACCGAAAGGTGAGTTCATTTGCAAGAACTCTTACATTTATGAAGAAATGAGTCATGCAGACATCAGCTTCTCATTTTAGCTGATTAATTCTGTAATCCTAAGTAGATGCAAACCATTGTTTAAAGCCAAGCTCAGGATGAATAGCATCAGTGGGCCCCAAGCAAAGGCTACTTGTGAAGGTTACTGAAAGTGACTGCTGGTTGCTTCTTGCATACATACCCTCAGTGAACTTGTCTTCCAGGTTATGCGTTCCTCCTGTTTCAAGACGAGAGCTCAGTCCAGGCACTGATTGACGCCTGTATGGAAGAGGACGGGAAGCTCTATCTCTGTGTCTCTAGCCCTACAATCAAAGACAAACCAGTAAGACATAAAATGAAGTTACTAACATAGGTTCATGAGGAGTCCGATCATTCAGTCCTGTCAATCATCATTACAAGTGTTTATTGCGCCATCCTAGCGACAATTCTTCCAGCATCCCCTTCTCTTCCTCTATTTCTCTCATTGTACATAAAACAATTTTGGGGGTTCGAGCCTCCTTTGAAGACTGCAAGCCAAGTTCGTTTACCATTAGCCATCAGGACTGGATGGGCAGGCGAACTCATGACAAGGCTGTATGTCTGCTGTTCCTGTGTGATTTTATTTTTAAGCTCTTATGCAAGTCATGAATAATTAGTAGAGCATTTTAAAGTTAAATATAAACCTGAAAGTTGTAACCTGCTCCAACACCTATACCAGTGGAATTTCGTAGAAACACGGTGATATTTGCTGTACAGATTCTGTTATGTTAATTGTGTATCTTTAGGTCCAGATACGACCCTGGAATTTGAACGACAGTGACTTTGTGATGGATGGCTCTCAGCCCCTTGACCCCAGGAAAACAATCTTTGTTGGGGGAGTTCCACGACCTCTACGAGCTGGTTTGTTTGGCTTTCAGATAATCCCATGAATTAAAGTGTTTTAACATTTTTCTTTTTAGATGTCACAGTAAACACAATAAGGTTTTTGCAAATTATTATTTACAGTGTGTTGTAAACATCATCTAGTACATTTTATTCAAGCATGTTGTAGTACGATTATTGCATTATGCACTTGATGTATTGAGTATGAGAGCGTTTTTGGGAGCCATTTTTAAATTATTATTTCTATTTATTAGGGGTTCAAGCGCATAGTGATGAAACTCTATTGTAATTGTTAAAATTTCCAAGGATCAGCATTCTCCCCTAAAAGCTGACACAGAAAACCGAAAGACATAGAGACTTGAAACTTTGAGGGATGGAAATTTTTGGATGTGCTCATTCGACTGGCTACTCGATGGCGCTATAAAATGAAAAAAAACAAAAAAACAAAACATAAACTGCTATAGCTATGCAACATTCAAAGATGCATTTCCAGTACAATGACATAACTCGCTGCTTCACTACCATAGTATGATGCATTCGTTTGTTTTTCGAAACCGTACTGTCGTTCAGCCACGTTGGTGAACGATGTTACGCGATGATGGAGTAATAACTTCTTTAAATGAATCCGTTTGAGATCGTAATTTATAGGGAAAAAATCTAGCATTAATTTGGACATGGATTCTGAAGACTAATTATCATTTTTCTCAGTTATTTTGCTTTGTTTCCAGATTCAATCATAGGCTCATTCTTGAGTACCAGAGCACGTACACATGTGCTTAAAGTCTCTTGACAAACTAAAATATGTAAATGACATTGTACTTAATGTCAGCTTGCTTATTTTGCTCAAGATTACGAATTAAGTCCACATGTCAAAAAACAAGAAACTATGCTTCTAACCACAGCTCGAGAGCTGTCATTCCAACTACACAAGTTTGCAATGCAGTTTGCGAACGTTCGTTTGAACTATGGTTTTGGGAAACACCAAATCGTTGAACTATGTTGGTAATGACTGAACTTGCGATGTTAGTTGGCTAACGATGCTTTTGGGAAACGCACCCCAGTCCGATTGACTTGAAAACTGGTGTCTTTGTCCAAGGTGCCATGATGTTCTACGAGGACATTCGCGTTTCTCGAAAAACACCGTCACCGTCGGCCAATGAAGTTCGAGCGGCTGTCAGACAAGGTTAATGGAGGCTGATCGGAACGAAACTCGCTGGGCCTGTTTGACTCGCGGCCCTGGAAGCCTGTGAGAAAATTTGAAAGAAATTGGCCACTGGGGGGCACCTTCGCATTTTGATAGGGTTGTATATCACACGATTTTTCGCACATGCCCACGACATTCATATCATATGGTAGAACTCCTCATTTTGAGCAACTTTGCTTCTAAGACCACCGCTGTCAATCGGGTCGTTCATTAAATATTGGAGATTATTTTAAAAACCTACTTTTGCAAACTAGTCCTGGGTTTTTGGCTCAACCTCAAAAACTGTTAAAAAGCTTTAAAACAGATTTCCTTAGTAAATTGCATGTTTTGGCTGAACATGGTCTTTTATGATCTAGGTGTTAACAGGCTTGCTAAATAATGCATAATACCTTCCTTTTTTTTTTTACGAGCCCTTAAAGCACTTGAACCCCGTTAATTGCTGCTCGCAGCTATATTATTATTATTTTTTTTAAATTGATGTGTTACCCCATGACAGTGGAGCTCGCAATGATTATGGACAGACTGTACGGCGGGGTGTGTTATGCTGGCATTGACACTGACCCTGAGCTGAAGTATCCCAAAGGGGCTGGACGGGTGGCCTTCTCCAATCAACAGAGCTACATTGCTGCTATCAGCGCTCGCTTTGTGCAACTGCAACACGGAGAGATCGATAAACGGGTGAGTGGGGGTTGGAGCTTTAAGCAATGCATATGCAAACTGATATAGTCAATCTCATTTTGCTTCGCTGAACAAAGTTCTTTAGCTCTTCCATATATCAAATGACAGCACCATGTACTGCAGGGTTTTCGCCTGCAGTCATTTTTATATTGCCTAATTCTATGCACTGCTTGATTTTTCTTGCGACGTCTGTCTAGATTTTGCGCAGGGAGTGCAAAGTGGTTGGCATTTAAAGATCTGCAGTCTAAATTCAACCCAGAGTGCAAACTTAAGCTCTTAAGGTCTATAGACGGTCCCTTTTGAAAGAGTTTATGTCTGGTCCATGAACTTACTCTATTTATTATTTAAAATAAACACCATAAGGTTGTTTAGTTTTGTAATGTTTGTCATGTTAAAGTGTTACTTGCAGTGTAAAAAGAAATAAGCCTCTAAAAGAAAATAGAGATCTGTGGAAGCTTGTTTCTACCACTAAATATAAAAAGTCGCAATCACCTTTTTTCACAATTCTGACTTTTTTTCCTCAGAATTCCGAGATTTAAACTTACAATTGCGCAATATAGTCAGAATTGCGTGTTATAAATTGTTTAGTCAGAATTGCATAACTCGCAATTGCAAGATAGTCAGAATTGCGACTTTATATCGTTTTTTTATATCAAGTTTTTATCACGCAATTCTGACTTTGTCTCACAATTAGGACTTTTTTCCCTCAGATTTTCGATATAAACTCGCAGTTGCGAGATATAAAGTGACTTTTTTTTCTCAGAATTCTGACTTTATAACTCGCAATTCTGACTTTATAACTTGCAATTGACACTTTATTCTCTACATTACGATATAAACTCGCAATTGCGAGTTATAAAGTCAGAATTGCGAATTATAAACTGACTTTCTCAGAATTGTTTATATCACAATTATATCTTGCAATTCTCACTTTATAACATGCAATTCCAACCTTATAACTCACAATTCTGACTTTTTTTCCCTCAGAATTTCGATATAAACTCGCAGTTGCGAAAGATAGTGACTCTTTTTCTCAGAATTGAGTTTCTCACAATTCTGACTTTATAACTTGCAATTGCAAGTTTATATCTCACAATTCTGACTTTTTATTCTCTACATTACGATATAAACTCGCAATTGCGAGTTATAAAGTCAGAATTGCGTGATATAAACTGACTTTTTTTTCTCAGAATTATTTATCACAATTCCGACCTTATAACTCGCAATTCTGACCTTATACCTTGCAATTCTCACATTATAACATGCAGTTCTGACTTTTTCTCAGAATTACGTTATAAACTTGCAATTGCAAGTTTATATCTCGCAATTCTGACTTTATATCACCCAATTTTGAGGAAAAAAAAAAAGTCTGAATTGTAAGATAGTCGCAATATTTTTTATTTATTTATTTATTTTTATTTCATGGCGCAAACAAGCTTCCATAGAGATCTGATCTACTGTATACCACAATAATGTCAGACTCTTTGCCTTATTTGTTTCAATGGTTTATGTTCCTAATTCTTTTGTTCTTCATGGCCAGGGCCAGCCTTCCTTTACATGTGCTAAGCTAAAAGTATCTACCTTTCCCAGGTGGAAGTGAAGCCATATGTACTGGATGACCAGCTGTGCGATGAGTGTCAGGGCACGCGTTGTGGGGGCAAGTTTGCTCCGTTCTTCTGTGCTAATGTCACTTGTCTTCAGTACTACTGTGAATACTGCTGGGCAGCCATTCACTCGCGTGCCGGACGGGAGTTTCACAAGCCTTTAGTGAAGGAAGGAGGAGACCGGCCTCGCCACATCTCCTTCCGCTGGAACTGATCTGGGAGGCCAAGGCTGTGCTATTCGTATACATGCACTTTTCATTTTGCTAAGTCCTTTTTATTTAGAGTTCTTTTTTTAAGTCTAAAATTGTATTTATTCTTAAGTTTTTAATTTTTTTTTTTTTGCAGAAGAGAATGCTAAAAGAAAATGGTGTAATCCTGATTTTTGTTGAAAAGCTACATTGGTGCGCATGAAGACTTGAATGCATTAGATTTAAAAAAAAAAAAAATATAGATGTTTAGCCTGACTTGAATTACTGTTCTATCTTTATTCTCTTGGAGCGTCATCTGTTTGTGATGGGTCATATTTTCACTTGAATTTGTTGAAGGCTATCCACAAAGAGGCTGGAAATGAAAGGGTTCAAGCCTCATTTATATGACTTTAATGTTGAGATTTGCTATTTCACTGACTAATCTTAAATGGTTGCATGACAAATGTGGAATCACAGTTACTCCTTTCAACAAAATACACAGTAACAACTAACAAGAGACTGCAACCTATTCTGGAATGGATTATATGGACTGGTTCTAACGTGTAAGGCAAATCTTTGTGATTTAGCCACAAAAAAAAAAGGATGTAGTTATTAAAATCCTTTAGAGGTTCTAATCCTAACAATGCTCAAAACACTGTAATATTCAGGATACAACTCCTGAAGCATTCTGTAAAGATTACTATTAAACTACATCCGATTTACCTATTACTTAATCAAGCATAAGACTTAAGGACAACAATTAAGAACAGTAGAGAGGCAGTTGTGCTTGATACACAAGTTTTTTTGGTCAGGCAAACCAAAGATGAGCCTTAGAAATGTCCTACTGTTTATGATACAATGAATATCTATATATATACATAAGCTTAAAATGATAGAAAGCTTAAAAACATAATTGGTTTTGATGGGTTTAAAAAAAACTGAATTCTATTCACTAGTATGTATGATTCTTGTAATGGTTATAGCAGTAACTTTGGCTCATTTGTCAGGGATTTTGTGCTAAAAGCTAACTCAATGTTGTATTTGCTAATGAGGAATTACCATGTGTTGCATTGATAGTGTTTTACTGCATGGGTTTTGCCATGGGTTAATTGGTGTTCTAACTGAGCATTGCAGTAGCTGAGCACATTTCAAAGAATTTGAAAAACAAATATTATTTTTTACATGGTCTGCTGATTTTTGTACTGTGTTTTATAGCTAATTATTTTGTCATGGACGTAAAACCATTATGCACTACTTTTCTAAATATTGTTTTTCAAGTCACTTTTTTCCACAAATGGAAAGTCCTTTTGTGATACTTTTTTTTTTTTTTCACTTGTTGAATATAGATTTTGTACCTTTTGTTACTAAGAGATCTGGTTATAATGCAAGCATACCTTAAGGAAAAGAAAAAAGCTAATATAATTTTGTTTAGGTTTTTATGTATTTACGTTCTCAAATCCCTAGATTGTCGCATATATATATATATTTAGGTGACTGTATTGTTGAAGCTAATATCTAATATTTGCAAAATGCAAAAGTGTTATTTTCTATCTTAATGGACAAAGTAAATATTGAATCTAGCATGACACAATTTCCTTAAAATGTGTGGTACATGTAGAAATATATACCTATCCAGTACCTACCCTCTATCAGTTATGAGAATGATGATACCTCCCTCATTATTGGCTGTAGAAAATAAAATAATTAACAATGTAAATTAGAGTAACGTTAGGATGCACCTTGTATCACAATGATGAATGTTCCATATTAAAATATCAATGTTTACTGTTATGTATAATTCTGAGAGGCAACAAGGTTAATTTATTCATTAGGTACGCATGAGCTAAATTAATAAGGTTTAATTATTTTCACTTGCTTTAATATTAGTTTTGTTTCAGCCCTTTTTCAACATTTTGAGTTATGTACCTTACCCGTGCACAAACTGTGCATACCCCACTTTACTGTGTTTACTAGCTGACAAAAAGAAGAGGATGATTTAGTCATATATTGATTCAGGGTTTACTTGAATACACTTTCAAAATATTGACAGTGAGATCTGTGCAATACTTTTTTCCCAGAGAAAATATAACCACGTATGTGCAAATCCATTACTTTCAACATGTCTCACCTCACAAACTGTCCTTCAGCCATTATAAACTTTATTATTCTCTGATTTATACAGTAAAAAAAAAAAATAAATACCACTGAAATTATAGGTGTTTTTACTTTTATGTATTCACATATTTTCCTACTTGAGTTCATGCTACTGTGATTACAATGTAAATATTAAGTGAATAATGTTTCAACCATTTACTGATATATTTTTAATTGGAATGTAATAATTGTCATTTTGATTATAGTTTTTGATCAGTACACTTATTAGATTTTCTAGTTTTAATAATCACTATATTGTGCTTCATGTCTACAGAAGGATAAGAAAAAAAATATCAGAAAATTCTCTATGTAACTGCTTATTTAAATTTACATAGTTTATAACTGTATGGGAAGGTGTATTTATCAATAGATTTTTATAAGAGGAACAATTTTTTTGCTATGTCATTTAAAAGTTTTAATTTTTATATTTTACATCCATATGGAGTTTATGTAAAGAAAAATATCATTTAGTCATACATGTGCTTTGGTAGTCGAGTCTTGATTATTTGCGGTTAAATATTTATAACAGAATGCTTCAAGTATTTGTAATGTGAAATGTTGAATGAATAAACTTGATTGCAGGAAATGCTGGAGGTCTTTGTCTTAACCATGAAAGTTATCAATGAAACCTTTGGATCTGTAATTCATGTTGTGTTTAATTTAACTCAACCTACATAAAATCAAAGTGTTAGGCATCATCTTTTAACAGAGCGCAATAGGAAATGCATGTAAGCTTCTGGCACACTGACTGCGAATGGGGTCAAACCTATTTTTAGCTTGTCTGATACAGCGCATGCTGCCTAAAAGACAGTATTATGATTACAAGGAGGACATCAGGGTGAGACCTTGGTTATTCTGGAATTACTAAGATTGATTACTGTTTTTACTACAGCTTGAAGGAGTTTTAATGGAGCTGGCCTCATGATATATGAACAGACATACATCTTAATTGTCTATTCACTTGCATCACTTAGAGCCTCTCATGCTGAAATGCAATGCATATTAGTATCTGTGAGTCATCTAGTGCAATAGTACAGCATTTGACCATGGTACTTTAATGCAGGCACTCTGATCTAGAGGTCACTTACACACGATTACTGCAGAGGCACACACAGCACCCTCTGGCGGTAGTATAGTATAATCAATACCACACAAAATTGTGGTTTAGAAATGGAATTCCTCTTGTTGTGTGGTAATTAAATGTTGATATAAATATATTTATCAAAATTAAAAAATATATTTTTGATATGGATTTTACACCAGTGGCTACTCATCTTGGTATTACGATTATGATTTTAAAAAAAAACATTTTGGCATTTCATACATTGATATCTCAGACAAAATATAACTTTTGAGGTCAATAGGAAAAAATATAATTGATGTAGTGTGTTTCGTTGTCTAATGTTATTGCTATAGGCTATATTAAGCAAATTACATAAAGTCATATGGGTTTGGAACACAAAACATGAGGGTGAAAAAAGTCCCCCTGTGGTAAAATCAAGTTTTCAGAGTTGTTTATATGTCTATGTGGTGATACTTTTCTGTTGATATAAAAAATAGGATAGATTTTGCAATAATTATGTAAATTACGATGTTATGATGAACTATATTACTTACTTACATTAGCAACACATTATTAGCAGCTGTTTGATAATGTAGTCAAGCAAAAGGCTAATTATATTAATTATCGTCATGTGTACGATGTTGTAAAAAGCCATACCATTGTGCAGTGTTTACCTCAGTTGACCGAGTGGATCTCTGAGCTCATGCTAGTGAGTGGAGGCGGGGCTAATTTGCATATAGATCCTCATATAATAAATGAAGCAAGGGTGTAGAGTTACATTCAAGCTATTTTAAGGCATTAAGAATTTTTTTCACAGGAAAAATGTTTAAATGTGTCATTTTGGTGATCAAAGATAAGTTTCAAATGATAAAATTATTGACTACGGGGGACTTTAAGGAACTCTAATTATTGCGTTAACTGTTCCTTTAAGGGCATCGGGTTATTTGCACTGCTTACAGCCTCAATTTCAAACGTTGATAAGCTCGAGCTCTTCTGGTGTAGGCTAATAAATTTGAACAGTTTAGTAAGTTTCAAATTACGTGAAACAAGTTTTTAGTTCGTAAAGTGTGGTGTCGTCGTTAACAATGGCAGCTTACCGTAAATTACTCTACACACCGAGCTTCAGCTCTCAGACGTCCCAAACGGACAAGACATCAGGGGAAAATAGCAAACACAAACTGAGTAGGAATATGAACAGGCTGACTGAGGCGACTCCCTCACCCTTGCTCTTCACCAAAAGTCCAGAAATAACACCACGTTTTTTTAAAAAGATGAAAACAAACCATCTATTGAGGTTTTACTCGAATATGAGGACCTCGCAGAAATCTACGGTTAATCTGAGGGCATCCGAAGGCGGGAAATTACAGCGCGCCGAAAGTGACGCTCGTAGAGGTGCGCGCGTGCAGCCTCTCATACAATCATATAAAACGCACAAGTCTTCATATAAGACTCAGATGTGTTCATCAGAATGAATGCAATTGCATTTCTCTGTTTGTATGTGTATAGGGCACTCATCTGATACTTTTGGATTCCCACAAAGAGATCCTCAAGCTGTGGAGGAAATGGTGGGTTTGGTATAGGGTTTTTATTTATTTTTTTACCATTTATTTTTTTTTTTTTTTACCATTTTATTTTCATCATCATGACCTGTGTTTTTCCACATCAGTCCCAAACAAAACAGGATGTATTGAGGACAATCAAGAAAATGGTAGAGGAGAACAGGGTCATCAGAGAGCGGTTACTCACCTTGAGGCAACTGAGTCAAAGCAAATGAGGTTTGCCCATTGTCTGCAGTTAAAGGGTGAGTTCTCCCCAAAATAGAAAGTTCTGTCACAGTTTACTCACCCTCATGATGTTCCACACTGAAATGATTTTCTTTTTTTCATGAAAGACAAAAGGAGAATATTTGAAGTATTATACTAACTACAGTTCATATTGACCGCGCATCAAGCTCCAAAAAGAACAAAAATATACTATAAAAGTCTATGACTCTGTGACTGCACTTGGCTATATAAGCCTTCTTTAGTGTAAAACTGAAATTATGTATTATTAGGGAGAACGAATGATGACAGAATTTTTTACTTAAAGGGTTAGTTCACCCAAAAATGAAAATTATGTCATTTATTACTCACCCTCGTGTCGTTCCACATCCGTAGGACCTTCGTTCATCTTCGGAACACAAATTAAGATCTTTTTGATGAAGTATCAGAGGTTTCTGTCCCTCCATAGAGATCTGAGGCAACTACCACTCCAAGATCCAGAAAGGTAGTAAAGACATCATTAAAGTATGCCATGTGACTCCAGTGGCTTAAACTCAGTATTTATGAAGCGACGTGAGTGCTTTGTTTGTGCAAAAAAAACATAATTTACCACTTTATTTACAAAATAATATATTTTTGTTTACGCAACAATGTCAGCCTTTGCGTGAACACAAAACGCATGCGTCGTGATGCTCTTGTGAACACTCGCGCATGTGCGTTGAGTTGACGCGCGAGTTTGAACAAAAAACGCATGCATTGTGATGTTCTCGTGAACACTTGCACTTTTGCGTTGAGTTGACGCTCGAGTCTGAACACATAACGCATGCGTCGTGATGCTCTCGTGAACATCCACGCATGTGCGTTGAGTTGACGCGCGAGTTTGAACAAAAAACGCATGCATTGTGATGTTCTCGTGAACACTCACGCTTTTGCGTTGAGTTGATACACGAGTTTGAACAAAAAACGCGTGCGTTGTGATGTTCTTGTGAACACTTGCGCTTTTGCGTTTTGACGCTCGAGTCTGAACACAAAACGCATGCGTCGTGATGCTCTCGTGAACACTCGCATGTGTGTTAAGTTGACGCGCAAGTTTGAACGCAAAACGCATGTGTCGTGATGCTCTTGTGAACACGCGCATGTGTGTTGAGTTGACGCGCGAGTCTGAACACAAAACGCATGTGTCGTGATGCTCTCGTGAACACTCGCACATGTGCGTTGAGTTGACGCGCGAGTCTGAACTCATGAACACGTGTTGCATATCAATTTTTTTGTGAGTAAATTGTGTTTTTTTTGCACAAACAAAGCACTCATGTCACTTCATAAAATTGAGTTTAAGCCACTGGAGTCACTTTAATGATGTCTTTTTCCTACCTTTCTGGACCTTGGAGTGGTAGTTGCGTTGGATCTCTATGGAGGGACAGAAACCTCTCAGACTTCATCAAAAAGATCTTCATTTGTGTTCTGAAGATGAACGAAGGTCTTATGGATGTGGAACGAGATGAGGGTGAGTAATTAAATGACAGAATTTCCATTTTTGGGTGAACTAACCCTTTGAATGGCGTTTGAAACAGCCTGCTGGCTTCTAAAATCCTCTGAATACACAGGACCTTCATGTCTTCTGAAGAAGTCAACATTCTTGAGTGACGAGTATGATTTACAACTGATTTTCATCTTGTTATTTTTTTAATTTCAGGTGGTACAACTTGTAGTGAAGAGGAAAAGAATGCTGTTCACATGGCAAAGTCCTTTATAGGGCAATAGGATGAGCTTTTATTTGTGCACCTTTTCATATGATTGTTCATTAACAGTTATATTGCCTTATATGTTCCATATATGAGTTTAAAATCTAAATTCTCAGAACAAAAATGGAAAAAGTATGACTTACAGATGACCACTAGATGGTGATGTTTCCAAAATTAAGAGCAGCTATAAACTGCAGTGAGGCTCCCACCTCCATGCTTTACTTTTTAATTGTATTTTCTAGTTGTTGTTTTGTTATTTATTGATATTTACAAAGAGAATGGCCTTCCTTTGTGTTTTTGTTAAAGTGTTAATTCATGCCAGTAAAGTAGTAAACCTATATTGTTTGATAAATTAACATTAAATTACTTAAATGACACTGTTCCTGTTTTGTTTCCTTCCTCAGCTGTAGTGTGAACATTTGTTAAACTTTATAGTGACAGCATTTATTTTATTTGTTTTTGCATCGTTTGTAAAAGAAAGAAAGAAAAATTCATAATTTTACTGATTCTGGAGGCAAAAAACAGGAAGAAAAGTTTTTGGAGACTTAGAATTTAGTGAAAACAGTTGGCAGCAAATGTTTTACCCACTTTACCCACAATAAAATTGCATTACATTTCCACTGTAGAAAGAGCTCAAAATCTTGCTTAGGCAGGTTGTGGGTTTGTGGCAGAAATAAAGAAGCTATTGTCAAAAACTTGTCTTTAAATTGAGATATATTAATCATGTTGTCAAGTCAAATCTGTATAATGGGGCAATAAACCCAAGGCTTGATTACAGACAATGATGCTTATAGTTTATTCCCCTCTCCAGGGCGCCTGTGATTATAATGTGTTTTCTTTGAGCATCAGCTAAATGGCAGTGGTAGATCTCTAAGATTAAATGCCGGTTAAATGCAACTTCTGTAAATGTTTGTTGTAGATTAGGATAAATTATAGAACTCAGGTAAGAAAAGGAATAGTTGCTCAGGGATGTTTAGATCTCTCACAATAACCAGCTAAACATGTATTTCACAATAGATTATATGTCCTTTGCAACCTTTTTGGTTCTTGAAATCAAATATCTCAAGATGAATCAGCAATAAATTGACAGGAATATGTCATAAAGTGCCATAAAGTGTTAAACAAGGGAAAGCCCAGAACAATGCGCTGCACTTGTACATGACTGCGTGACTTTCGGGCCTTTAACATTTGATATGAATTCCAACACAGAATTAAGCTGTAATTATTTTCACCACCAGGCTCATTTAGGTTTATGTGTTGAAACATGCTGAACAAGTGGAGCCACACCCTCTCTTTAGCAATGTTATGAGTCCTTAGCCACAAGCAGGGGTTGCTTAAAGTAATTTTTGTAATGATGTGCAGATAAACAGGGAAAACACAAATTATCTCTCAAAGGATGACAGTAATATTGGACCACACTGCATCAATATACACAGTTTCCAAATGCTGAATGACAATTACAACTGTTTCACACATACAATTTGTTCTGTTTAATTTTTATGTCTACACTCTAAAAAACAAATGCTGGGTTAAAAACAACTCAAGTTGGGTTGAAAATGGACAAGTTTTATTTAACTCAACTATTGTTTAAAAATTACTATAAGGCTGGCTTAAAATGAACCCAAAATAGATTGGACATTAAAAATCATACACATAATTACTAGAGGCAACAATAATAATCAAAAGGTTAAAATTTATTAATAAGCAATTTAGTAAATGGGTAATTGACGAATAAGGTTTTTAAAAGTGTAAAAAAAAAGAATTTTGGAGATTTATTAAGTGTTAGCAATGAGATTATGTGGTTTTTATAATCAAGTAACACTGCTTTTGTCATTTTTTACAAGACAGACATAATTTGTCACCAAAAAAGTCATTTAGTTTAACCAAAATTTTGGTTTTACTGAATGACACTTTTGGTTATAACGAATGACGATATTTTCAAACAATGCTAACAGGCTGATTTCTAGCAAAAGGACATTTCAAACATTTTATTTTTGGTACAAGTTTTTAAAATATTACAACATTTTCTATTATAGCGGTTGTACCGAATGACCTGATGTTTCGGGACATGCGTATGAGCAAGTGAAAACATGAATTTTTCAAATAGTTAAGAGAGAGTTAGTTACTTTGCTTCACAAACATGTGGTCCTTTGTAGGCGTCTGAATGATGTCACATCCTGTCACATGATACTGATCACATGACTTGATCCAAAATGGTCCCTTTATATTGGTTACTCCAGATGACATCAGTGAAATTCATTTTTCCAAACATTCTCATAAAAAAGCAACGACTTCTACACATAATTTTAATACCATTTTGCACTGTGTTGATATATGATGTTATAAAATCATGCCAGAATAAAAAATATATACATTTATTACATTTTAAGATATTTTAATCACAAACGAAATGGCTGTATTGTTTTAACCGCTGGGGTTGTCCATTTCCAACCTAACTTGGGTTGTTTTTAACCCAGCATTTTTAGTGCGTCTTCTGTGATCAGCCCTGCTTTATTCGATCCCTTTGAGTTTATCTTCAAAGGGCTCATTGTACTTCAATACAATAGTTTTTCATTTTGTTTCACCATAAAGCTATATTTATCTCTTTTCTTGTCACTTCTTTGGCATTCAGATTTAATATATTGTGTTTAATGACACATTATGTTCTAAGCTCCAGCAGACAGATAAAATCTCTTTACTTCTCTGTCTTCGGTTCTCAACTTTGCACAGGCTTGATGTGGTTGGATGCACACAAAGCAGCACAAAAAAAAAGACAATGACTCAGTTTTACACCGCCACACACACCTTATGCTACTGGTTACATCTGCACATCCTTTGCCTCACAGCTTATTTCCTTTTAACGACAACATCCATAATTAATGAAATATCACCCCTTGAATAGCTGGAATTAGTTGGCTCTTTGTTTGAGGCACATGGGAGGAGATATTGTGAAAGCATAGGCACTTTGTAGCTGCTGCTCGAACACTGTTAATACCACCAATACAGAGTAAAGTATTGCACTGATTCAGCACAACCTGAGAAATGCAGGACATGTTGTAGCTCCTGGGATGTGGTCTTATCCTTTATTTGGCGAGGCCAACAGTGACCAAATTCCTGATTGTGAATGATATACAACTACAATTTAAGACAGAGAACAGACAATAAGGCTTCATATAATAGATGTGAACCACTGACCCTGGCTGACGGCAATCTCATTAACCAATGCTTTATGGCTTTTAATTCACAGTGTGACAGAGAGCAATAAAATGTCCTCTACCTCTTGAATTATAAAACATGCTGTAAAAAAAGTCCTTGGTTGAAGCAACCACAGAGTGCAGTTGCTCATGTGACGGCTGTGAAAAAATTGATACTCAGAAGCCACACCAAAAAGATTCTTGGTAAACTTATCAAAATTACATCTTACTTTTCGCAGAAATGATTTTGTCATCTTAACTGTTAGCACACAGGTATAATTGCATATTGCCTTGAGGAAATATAATGAGGTCAGGAAGAAGCCTTCAAGCGCTTTACACTGTGCAAATGCTGATGAGGGTGTAATAAGAACCTGGATACATATAGCCAAGTGGGACGCAGACAGGCCGTCAAGCTGTGTCAGAAACATTAGGCTCACTGCGCATGTGTCTATTGGTATGTGAACTCAAACTCAACAGCAGTTGCAGTCACAGTATAGTGGCTTCCTTCTTGACTGCACTACATTTTTCACTGTATGGGGTCTAATGGAAATAGCTATCAAACCAAACGCTTTCTGCGTGCAATTGTGCTGAAAGTCATTCTTCCCACGTGAAGAGCCTCATCTGGTGGGCTTTTTTCTATAATCAGAAAAATGGGGTCAGGTTTGCATTTATGAACTGAATGTTCCCGTAGTGCAGCTCAACCCTAAAAGTGGGGTTGTCTGCTGCATCAAATACTCCATCTCTAGGGACATGAATTGTACATAATGGTCTGCTTACATTTCAGTGTAGCTTCATGAGAAGAAATGGACTGTTTAAAGGCACTGAACAGCGAAATTGTTACGAGGTCCAAACTGAAATCTTTCATTTTCACATTGAATGATGCAATTTTAACTTCTTGACTTTTTAGGATTATTTATTTATTTAAGAAATGGTCATTTGTGGAGGTTAAATAAATGCAAATAAGCAAATTATGTTCAAGCTATTTTAATTAAGCAGTCTGGTACAAAAATATCCTTAAAGTTTTTAAGTAGGTGAAAGCCTGATCTCCCTGTCAAGGTTTATTCTGCGATAACAATCGGCTGAATGTACATTATCCCGCTTATTACACGGCTACTTGCCACAATTGTACATGAAAAATTGATCCGAGTCGAAATATTTTATTAGCTCTTTAAACGCAAAGTTTCCGCGGAGAGAGCAGTTGCTAGCGCGGCAAGTTCAAACTTGACGGACATTTAAGAGATACAGTACAGTCATACCACATATTACACGACATTTCGCCACATAAATAATTATAAGAGATATTGATCTGAGATTAAACTGATTTAAAATCGTACCTGTTTGTTATCTTATAATCCATTACAGTGAACAAAATAGTCCCAAAATGGCAGCAACTGCGTTTGAATGAAACGAGAGAGATAATAATAACTAATTAAATAACTGTACACAAAATATTAATTTAACTGAGTTTTAATATTTTATTAGCTCACCAAACGCTAAACTTCCACGAGGAAAAGCCGTTCCTAGCAAGCGCTGCAGACAGTTACCCGGATGAGCCTGCTAACTGTTTTTAGCGGTTGTTTTTGGGAATAACATACCGCTGGATGGCGCGATTGACCAATCAGAATCAAGTATTCCACAGAGCTGCGTAATAATGTTGTTTATATGTCTGTGTGGTGTCTTTTAATATGCTTTAAGACAAACCCTAAAAAACTGCAGTGATCTAAAGACAGTTTCAAAAATGCGGATTGAAATCGCTGGTTTTTCTGACGTCATAAACTACCTTGTAACCAATCACGTCAACCGGGGGGGCGGGCTTTAGCATATCATTAACTATGACCGTTCTGAAGTTATCCCGGTATATTTTTCTGTTATTATGAAAAATCGGGTAGGATTAGCAGGTGTATGGTGTATATTACGATGCTATGATGAACTATATGCTTTTCTCCACTGATGTTTGTTCAAAAACGTTTCTAAGAAAACTGATTTTAAGAGGGCTGCTGTTTGACTCTGAGATGAAGAACATGGTTTGTAACATTAGCAACACATTATTAGCAGCTCTTTGATAATGTAGTCAAGCAAAAGGCTAATCATATTAATTATACATATTAATTGTGTCCGACATTGTAAAAAACAACGTATTGTGCAGCGTTTACCTCGCTAAGTTGACCGAGTGGATCTCTGAGCTTGTGCGAGTGAGTGGAGGCGGGGCTAATTAGCATATTCATAGATCCCCGTATACTAATTTTCAAGCTATTTTAAGGCATAAAGAAATTTTTTTCCACAGGAAAAAGCATTTAAATATGTAATTTTGGTGATCAGAGATAAGGAATAAGATTATTGACTACTGGGGGACTTTAAATGCTTTAATCAGTACATTTAGTAGGCCTACTGATCTGTACAGTTCATTTATAAAAATGATTGTGTTAAACATCTATAGCATTATATTTAGAAATTCCTTTACCCTTTATGGGTATGAAATGACAGTATTTTCTAAATCCACCTGAACTTTAGTACTTAAAATAATGTAACTGCAGTTTGAATTGTGTCGTTCTCTCTGTCGGCCCAGTGTCCGTTGGGGTCCGTTGTTGAATTACGCACCAAAGCAAGCAATAAACCTGATGGGTAAAGTGATTATAGTATGTCCAATTATCCCATGCATTCTCTAACATGGATTTGTTACTCTTCATTTCTGCTAATTTTGCCATCCTCAGACTGAAATAGAAGTTTGAGTAGTTTACAGGTCTGTTTCTCTATCATTTGCTCACTAAAGCACTTTGGGACATACAATTGAAAAAGTAAATTCACTGTAAAATATGTTGCAAGCAGTGCAAGTACTAGACATTTAAATGTGTGTTGTGTTTAACATTTATTTGGCATTGCAGTTTTGTCTTAGTTTGTGTCATGCTTTGGTCTTTAGTTCATGTCATGTTTATATACAAAAGTAATGAAGACCAAATTGTGTGAGCATTGCTTTCAAATTGAAAACATGTAGCCGTGTCAGTTCATGTCAAATCTTATTGACTCCATGTTCTTTTCGATTTCCCTTTTTACAGAAAAAATGTGTCTCGACTTAATTAGGTCTTGCACTTTAATCAAATCATAATCACACAATATCTTCTGAACAGTTTTTCCAATCCAATTCTGAAACAGCCATTCCTTTTGGCCCATGCTGTATAACAATCTGCCTTACAGCGCCACAGGCCACAGCAGCCAAATCCTTGTCAAGGACTATCTGTTCAATTCCCTCCAGTTTTGACCCTGTACATAGAGTTTGTATTGCATATTATGTGACAGTATTGGCAAGAGTGAACTTCCTGACGTTTTCTCTTTTTCCACTAATGAGCACAATATGCTGTTCCTGATATAGTCTTAATGACATTTTTTTCTTCCACTTAATTCTCTAGTTTAACATTCTACAAGACTTTAAAGATGAACACAAATTAGCCTGACTTTTAACCCCAGGAGTGCACCCTAATCACTGCTATTACAGAGGGGAATATGTAAAGGTGAATTGCTAAAATGATTCCCATAGCATTTAAGTATAGAACGCAAGTGATGCGAATACAGTGATTCATAAAGCTTAATGAAGCCATAAGCCAAGGCCTTTGCCACAGAATTAAACCTGTCACGATTACAGAGTATGACTCCTCTGGAGAGCTGTAATAATGGTGCAGGAGCCCAGACTTGGTGGAGACACTTAAGTGTTAGTTTTGACAGGACTGACTTGTACTTCTGCATTCTCTAGGAATCGAATAATTACCACAGTGCAATGTAAATTCTGCAGTGGGAAAAAGGGAGTTGCATGTTAAGTTTGTTTTGCATTGCGTTTGTTTCGATTTCTTGAATAAACATCACTGACAAGCCTGATTTATGCAAATATCCTAACAATAAATTCCTGTTTAATGTCTTAGCAAAGCTGTTCCATCATTTTTACTTTGTCAGTGTGACGAAACTCTGATGAAACAGAGTAGAGTTCATAGCCTTTAAAGTGACAGACTCAGGCTATATGAGTGGGCGCCATACACCTTGAGAGGGTAGCAATTTTCCGGTATTACGGTTAAATCCTGGTGAAAAAGAACCGGATTCCAGGAGCCTAATTACAAGGTGTTAATAGCAACAACAATATAATTACTGTAATTTACATGCTAGCCTGAAACATTTGGTCCCCTCTGAATGGATGTCACAAATGTTATCAGTTATCAGGTTTTGCTGTTGCTGTTTTTAGGTTTTGATAAATTGTTGTTGTTTTTAAATGAAAACATTAAAGGGTTAGTTCACCCAAAATTGAAAATTCTGTCTTTAATTACTCATGTCGTTCCACACCCGTAAGACCTTCGTTCATCTTCAGAACACAAATTAAGGTATTTTTGATGAAATCCAAGTTTTTATATCCTCCTTTGAAAGCAACGTGGTTTAAGAACATGAATACTTTTTGTGCACCAAAAAAAAAAAAAAAAACCCAGAATAACTTTATTGAACAATATCTAGTGATGGGCGATTTCAAAACACTGCTTCATGAAGCTTCAAAGCTTTACGAATCTTTTGTTTCGAATCAGTGATTTGGAGCATGTATCAAACTGCCAAAGTCACATGATTTCAGTAAACGGGGTTTTGTTACGTCATAAGTGTTTCGAAATTTCAGTGGTTCACCACTGGGGGGCGTGACTTTGGCAGTTTAATACGCGCTCCGAACCACTGATTCGAAACAAAAGATTCGTAAAGCTTCATGAAGCAGTGTTTTGAAATCGCCAATCATTAGATATTGTTGAATAAAGTCGTTATTTTTGGGTTTTTTAGCGCAAGAAAAGTATTCTCATCGCTTCATAACATTAAGGTGGAACCATAGTCACGTTGACTATTTTAATGATGTTTTTACATTGAATGTGGTAATTTCATTGCTTTCAATGGAGAATAAAAAAAACCTCTCGGATTTCATCAAAAAAAAATCTTCATTTGTGTTCCGAAGATGAACGAAGGTCTTACGGGTTTGGAACGGCATGAGTGTGAGTAATTAATGACAGAATGACAGAAAACTTTGGAATCAGTCCAAAGATATATCGTTTTAAAATGGTCTGTAAACAAAAACGTGCCTATATGAATAGTCATTAGGCTATATGAAGTGAAAGCTTTGATTAATGTACAAATTATTGATGTGAGAGTAATTTGAAGAAACTTAAAGTCTAATTTTAGCTTATTTCCCCCACTATTATGGTCTAAATATAACCTCTTTATCCGGGAAGAGTATCATTTAACAGCTCAGGATCTTCTCCGCAGATATGATGAGGCAATCACCCAACAAACAATCATTTTGTGTCTCAGGATGTCCAAAAAGGCTAAGTAGGCGGCTCTTGAGTGATTTAGACGCAGCCTCTGACTGAACGATGATTGGTTCAAACTTTGGATACTGTCGAAAGTTTTGTCAAGTTATTGTTAGTCATGTAAGTTAAGCAACGAAGAGCGAGCCCACAGGTTAATGGTTCGTTCTCAAGTTTCCATGTGGAATATAGATATAGTTATTTTACGCGGAATGATTTCAGCTCATTACAAAGGTAAAGTGTCCTCCGATGAAGATGATGATGATCATGGTTCACGGTCATCCCCGCCGGAGCGTTCGGTTCGGACGCAGAGTCTCCCGTTCAGCGTCGAAGCCCTTATGTCGAAGAAAGGAAGGAGTGAATCAACTACACAGGAACTAATTCAGATGCCATGCATGATAAATAAGGATGATCGATCCGTGAAATATTCAGTGGATTCGTCCAAACGTTGTGAATCTGTGAAAGAGGACTTTTCCTGGATCAATAAACCCAGATTATCAAGATCACCACGTAAGTTACCAGTTTATAAAACACTAAATTATAACGTTATAGTGTCTGAATGACCTTATATATTAGATATTAAACAACGTAGCATCTTCTTGAGCCTTTCTCAGAACTAACTTTTTTGTAATCAACTAGTGTCAGTGTGATTTTTAGTGATTCTAGAAGAATAAATTGTTTGCCTTGTCATTTAAATGATAAATAAGGGGGAAAATGGATCGATGGAGTGACAACTGTCAAGCACATAAACAAGAGAAAAAGACATTATTTACAAGCATAACAAGAAAGTCTGATTTCCAAACTAAGTGCACTCTAAAAAAAAACCTGGGTTAAAAATAACCCAAGTTGTGTTTATTATGGAGAAGAAAAAAAAAAAAAATCATTATTGTTGTTTTGACCCAGCGGTTGGGTTAAATGTTTGACTCAACCTGCTGGTAGCCTAGTTTTATTTTACTCAACTGTTGTTTAAAAATTACTGTAATGCTTGCTTAAAATGAACCCAAAATAGGTTGTAAAATAGCATTTATTAATAATTTGAATATATCATAATTAAATAATACACGTTTACTAAATTGCTTATTAACAAATGTTCACATTTTGATTATTATTGTTGCCTCTAGTAATTATGTGTCTGATTTTTAATTTCCAAGCTATTTTGGGTTCATTTTAAACCAGACATCTCGTAATTTTTAAACAATAGTTGAGTTAAATAAAACTGCCGCAGGTTGGTCAAACATTTAACCCAACCGCTGGGTCAAAACAACCCAATTTCTGCGTTTGTCCATATTTAACCCAACTTAGATTTTTAACCTAGAATCTTTTAGAGTGTATTCAGGCATTCTATACAGCAGAAATTATCTGGTTCACTACGTATTTTATGATTTTCAAATTAGCCATCTGCCCAACCCATGCTGTTTTACGAGCTAATTTATGAACTAATTTTACAGGACCCCCGAGTCCCGCAACATGCACTCTCAGGAAGCACAAGACGAACCGTAAACCCCGAACACCTTTCACCACTACTCAGCTCTTGGCCCTTGAGCGGAAGTTCCGTCAGAAGCAATATCTGTCTATCGCAGAACGTGCTGAATTTTCCAGCTCTCTCAGCCTGACGGAGACACAAGTGAAGATCTGGTTCCAGAACCGAAGAGCGAAGGCTAAGCGACTGCAGGAGGCAGAGCTGGAGAGGCTCAAAATGACCAGCAAACCCATCTTGCATCCTGGCCTCACTCTACCGTTTCCACTCTGTACGCAACCCCAGACAGCAGCTCTATTGTGTGGACAGTCTTTCCCTTTCAGCAGACATGTGCTGCCCTTTTCACCTGTAGGAATATACTCCATGCCGGTGGGTTACAGTATGTGTCCTTTGTCCAAAGACGGCTACTCTGTGGAGCCAGTCTAGAGGATCTAAACTATTGCATCAATATTAACTATTCGCGGAAACACTTCTGGTTTATCTGCTGGACTGACATTTGACACATCAACATGGGTTGTCATAAGATTTTATATATGCACAGGATTACTTTTTATGCTAATTTCTATTTTTCATTTTTGTGACATTAATTTACTTTGGAAACCACAAAGAACTAATGAAACGTAGACTTGCAGGTTTAAAGTCCCCCTGTGGTGAAAATCACGTTTTTAATGTTGTTTTAATGTCAATGTGGTGTTTTTAATATGCTTTAAGACAAACTATGTGCAAATACATCAATGCATACGTATTTTTACGAGGTGGCTAATTCGTACGAATTTGTACGACCTAACCTTTTGCTAAATCGTATGTATTTTACGAGTGGCCAAATTCGTATGAATTCATACGAATGTCCTACCCTTAACCCCGCCCCTAAACCTACCCGTCACTGGGGTTTAGACAAATCGTATGAATTCGTACGAGTGAGGTCGTACAAATTAGCCACCTCGTAAAATACGTAGGAATTGGTTTTGAGATAGCATTGGTAAAACTGCAGTGATCTAAAGATAGTTTCAAAAACATGGTTTGAAATCGCTAGAGTTCAAACTACCTTGTAACCAATCACGTCAATGTAGGGGCGGGCTTTAGCATATCATTAACTGACTGCACAAGGAAGTCTCCAGAGAAGCCATGGATATCCCAGTATATTTTTCTGTTGATATGAAAAATCAGGTAGATTTATCAATATAGCGGCTATGATGAACTATATGCCTTTCTCCACTGACGTTCTAAGTTGTTCAAAGTGTTTTTAAGGATACTGATTGTTAGAAGGCAGCTGTCTGACATAAGCAACACATTATTAACTGTTTGATAATATAGTCAAGCAAAAGGCTAATCATATTAGTGTCTGACGCTGTAAAAAGTGATACCAGTGTGCAGCGTTTACCACTGACCGAGTGGATCTCTGAGCGAGTGGAGGCGGGGCTAATTATCATATTCATAGAGCCGCGTATAATAAATGAGGCAAGGGTGTCGAGTGACATTCAAGCTATTTTAAGGCATTAAGATTTTTTTTCCACAGGAAAAAACTTTAAAAATGTCATTTTGGTGATCAAAGATGAGTTTTAAGGGATAAAATTATTGACTACAGGGGGACTTTAATTTTTCTGATTTTTATGTGTTCTTGTAACTTTTCTTAAATTTCAAGGGTATTTTAGAATATTATATTACCCAATGTTTTGCATTAAAATATTGATCCAAGTGTGATTTTGAGTCACACTAAAGAAAATGTCAAATATATTAATTATTCTACCACATAAACTTAGAATAAAGTATATTTGTATAATGAATCCCAATTCAAATGTGTTTATGAGAAGCAAATGTAACATATATTTTACGCTGATTCAGAGTCACACAGAGGCCAGTGCATTTTTTCATTTCCTAATTGGAAATTTTAGAGGAAAAAACTATTAAGATTAAACCTTTTTTTCCTTAAATTTCTGAGGTGTTTTAGGGAAACACTGGAAAAGGAGATCAGCTCACGCTTTAAGTCGCATGATTGCTAATGCTTTTTAAATTGAGCTGCTGAAAAGAGGCTTTTAAGCGTCCATGCTCATAATCAGTGGAAATGTTGGTTGACCTGTGGAGCTCTCTTCATGCTGGTGGTCCCAGGAAAGTTAATTAAACGGTGTCATTACATGACGCACTAAAACACTGGGTTAGCCGCGCAAGTATTTCAGTTCGTAAATCTCTCTGTGTGCTGCAACCAAGGAATGTGTCGACCTGATGCATTTCTAAAATGATCTTAAGAAAGTCAGTGTTGCATATAATTTATGATGGATTAATTGGCTTTGTTGTATCGCCTTTCCATGAAATAATCTATAATCTTCTACTGGTGTAATTACAAATATGTGGGTATCTACACACAAAAATAGCCCGATATAATAGCCCCCTTCAGTCACAGTCCCTGAGCCGGAGTGATTGAGCGCAACTGCTTATTTTCCATAGACACCAACCGTGTCTTAGCATGTCCCTTGATACCACTGAGCAGATAGGTCTTCTCCGCCTGGTCTACCCTTTTAAAAATACCCTTGGCTTTGTATTGTATTTTGACTTTGAGCCTTAACTGATCGAGAATGCCGAGCTCTACATCAACCAGACCCTTTACTAATTGTCCTTACCCTCCAAGTTTAACTCCACCAGTGTGAAATGGTGTATGAGAGCTCAGTGATAAAGAGCAAAAGCATTACATGATTGGCTTCACCTTCTTTTGCTCACTTAACTGTGGCATTGTCTGGAATCGACAAAGTGTTTCCCATTGCTGTACACCCATGTTACAATTAGCAGTCATTTCACAGTCCATTTCTATGTCTTTGTTTTTAAAACAAGCTGCAACATTAGTTCGATAACAGATCTTTCTGTGGCACAAAATTGACTTTCGACCCGAGAGGGTTTCACTTCATCTTGGTCGAAACTCAAAAGATCCTCATGCCAAGTTTTTCTGACTGTTCAGTCTGTTGAGTGGAAGGCTTTGATCCTTAGTGACTACGACCAGGGAGGTCTAAAAAAGGTGTTTTTACTGTATTTATTCATGCAAATGTTGCACTTTAGACTATTAAACGAGTCTGAGAGAAAAAAGGAACCATTTAGTAAATAATAAACTCTCACTGACCATTAACACATGCAAGTTTATTTTTTTAGTAAATAAATAGAAAGACAAAATAGAAATTAAAAAAAGTGCTAATATTAATGGGTTGAGTCTTGACTTTTCACTTTATTTATATTATAACTGCAACAAATTAATTTATTACAAAGTCACTAATAGGCACATCTACAGATATTGTGTTTAACAATATACATCTGTATTTTCTGTACACATAAAAAACTGTATAAATCTTATGCATTGCAGGGTCTGTTTGGACCCGGTGGAACATAAGCTTATAAAACAGTCAACTTATTATTTTTAAACTGAAACTATATTGTATCTAATCAGTAACTTCTTGATAATGAGTGAATGCACACAAGTTTTGCAGTTTTACCATGTTTTTACCATGATATTACTTAATTTATGCCCTTTTTAATTAAAAAAAATTGAGAAATTTTCAAGAACTACAGCAAAAAGCAGTGTAATGCAAGAAAAGATATATTTTTATTAAGAAATTTCACATTTTTGTTTGAATTTATCATTGGATTAAATTTATATGAACATATAATATGAGAATGACCAGTATGGACTCCATTGACCAATGGATTTAGGTAAGGGGGACCTATAACGCCCCTTTTAAAAGATGTAATATAAGTCTCTGGTGTCACCAGAATGTGTCTGTGAAGTTTCAGCTCAAAATCCCCCACAGATCATTTATTATAGCTTGTCATATTTGCCCCTATTTGTGTGTGAGCAAAAACACGCCGTTTTTGTGTGTGTCCCTTTAAATGCAAATGAGCTGCTGCTCCCTGCCGCTTTCCAGAAGAGGGCGGAGCTTTAACAGCTCGCGCTTCGGTCGCTCAACAACAACAAAGCTGGAGAATCTCACGCAGCCAAAATGAGGATTGTCAGTAACGGTGTTCAGCCTTACATTGTTCAAACCGGAGTCGACACTGATGGAGAGACTCAGGAAGAAGTTACAACTTTTAGACGTTTCTGAATGGTTAGTGGATAAATTTATGTAGTTGCTGTGGAGTTGATTCAACTCATCGACTAGCATGTGCCGTCATGTTAATCTTTTGTGCAAATCCAGTGTTGAATTGATCCTCATTTGTGAAGCAGTCTGGCGTAAAATGACGGCATGACATCAACACTCTAATACAACAACACTTCCTCTTCCCTAAAGCAGCCCAACATGACCTCACCACCTTTGTTGCGTGTTCTCGGGGCCGGGGTTTATGTAAATTTTAGGGTTAGTGATATCGAAGCTTGTTGTAGTTTGTTGCAGACCTTAAAAAGCAATATCTCTCTTTGCATTGAACTTTGAGCGTCGTAACTATGCAGATGTTGTTTATGATCAAACAGCAACATTACACACTAACTAAAGTTTAAAAAAGTGAAATCATAATCAACCACCCCTTTAAATTCATTTGAAACGTAATCTATAACTCATGAATGCTCAAAGCAGTCTAAATTTATGAAACCTACATAATCTTTTTCTAACAAAACAACAACATTACTCTGAAATGTTTTCAAACACTTGCACTTTTACTTTCATATGGAAAAATGATGATAAACAGCTTGAATCTCATGCTGCAATGGTTCATCAACAGGTGGCAGCAAAGTGAAATGTTTGCTTTTTCTTTTTCAAACACTTCAAACAAAATGTGTGTGTGTGTGTGTGGGTAGGTTTAGGTGTAGGGCGATAGAAAATACGGTTTGTACAGTATAAAAACCATTACACCTATGGAATGTCCCCACAATTCACAAAAACAAACCTGTGTGTGTGTGAGTGTAGGAAAGAGGCTACATGTATTTTACAGAAGTAATTTGAGACAAATCTAACAAATAAATGTAAAAAAAAAAAAAAAAAAATTTCCCAAACCCCAAGTTCACTTTTGGGTCAAAACAGACCCGAACGTTTAAGGTGTAACAATTTAGTTTAAATGTATAAAAAATATTACTATAAAAATAATTTGACTTAAATTGTAATTAAAATCTATAATTACGTAATTTTGATTAAAAAAAAAAAAAAAATGTATGTACCTTTTCCGGGTCAAAATGGACCCAAATGTAATAGGAGGGTTAAAAGAGTCGGAGGTCCTTGGATTTTTTCTTACAAAAACGCGTCACTTTACTTCAGAAGGCCTTTATTAACCCCCTTTTATGATGGATGGATGTGCTTTTTTGGGCTTCAAAATCTTGTTACCATTAACTCCCATTATAAAGCTTGTAAGAGCCAGAGTATTTTTTAATATAACTCCGACTGTGTTTGACTGAAAGAAGTCATATACACGTAGGATGGCTTGCTTGAGGAAAAGTAAATCATGGGATAATTTTCATTTTCGGGTGAACTAACCCTTTAAGTCCCACATTTAAAAAAAAAATGCAATAGCTTCAAAACATTATTGGCTTTCTAGATGCTGTTATTTACAGATTTATTTTACTTATCTAACTGATTTGGTCCTGCTGATCTTGAGCCAATATATAGGGCGACATATTGTTATCCAGCAGTGCTGGTGTTTTAAATATGTCCACTAGATGTAGCAATTTCTTTGAGAAAACATAGGCAAGACAGTCCATTTTTAATGCACATTAAATAAAAAAGCAACAAGACTTTTTTTTTTTAAGTTTACAATAAAATATTTTATAGATATTACATTATAACGTATCTATATTTATATTTATTGTAACACTGCAGTTTTAACAGTACATTTTAGTGAAACAAAGGCGGACACATTATTTTTATGTTTCACAACAGAAATAAAAATGATTTTAAAGACACTACTACTAACATATGATAGACTCCGGGTATATTTTATGTCACAGAAGTACATCTCGTGCAACGTTTTTACCTGCTCAAGGTTGCATCTGTGAACAAATCTCCGGTGCCTGTCATTTTTTATAGACACACAAGCACAACTTCCATCTTCGGAGGAACAAATAATTTGTGTGCAATGTTTACACAAAATACGTGAGGTGGTGCGTCCGAGGTAAAATAAACTGTGGTAATTGCTCAAAGGAAAGCACAGATGATTGACAAAGAGCACAATGGCTCTGATGGGGAGGAAAAGAAGCCAACCGATGCTGCTGTGCTGAGCTGCGCACACCTGCCAACATGACCAGTGGCTCAGTCATCTCTCTGCTCAGTAGAGCATGCAGCAAAACCAGTCTGAGAGAAACAAACTTCAGACTTTGTGTTTTCCTCTTCACTAACCTTCAGAGAAACATGTTTTCTCAAAACAAGAGAGAATCAGGTAGAATGATTCAGTGATGAAAAAGTCTGTAAGATAAATGAAGAAATAAAAAAGCAACAGTAAATATGATGAACTGTTCATATGATTTCCTTTGTTTATATCAATGTGGCCACATTAAATGTCACAGTTACTCTCTAAAAAACTCTAAAGGGCTAGGACATGTTGGGTTAATTTTACCCAGCATTATGGGTTGATTCATTTTTACTATAATACTTGCTTATTTTTACTTCACCGTGTTGAAAAAAAACATGTGCTGGTAAGGTAGGTTTTGAAGCTGGGATGCTGGTTTGAGCTGTTTTATGCTGGTCCAGGACCAGCATAGGACCATCATAGTACCAGCATAAAACAGCTCAAACCAGCATCCCAGCTTCAAAACCTACCTTACCAACACGTTTTTTTCAACAGGGCATACATGAATTAATGTTTACGGATTAACTTAAATCCTCTAAACTTTGTTTAAATACTCCACACAACAACTGGTTTGTATGATAATTCCTTTATTTTTGATCATATTTTATATAGGATAACATATTTTATATAGTTTTGTAATACATATTGCCTACATTTAAGCTCGTTTAACAAATATTATAAGTTAAACTTAAACATTTAGAACTAATTCAAGTGTAATCGACCACTCTCTGTTGTCTTGTTTCCACCGTAACGGCGCTGGATCTCATGCCGGAGATGGCTCGCGTTCGGCGGGGGAACTGCTAACTTCAGACCGCCGCCTGTGTTTCACTCGTAGCCGAAAAATGCTGTGACTGACTCCATAACCTGTCCATAAATAATCAGTGTACAATTCTGAGAACATATTTTAAGTATTTATATTTTGTAGGAATTCTGTATTTATATCCTATCTTTTTAAATAAAATCATAATATTTATTCAAGGCATCAGGCCTTTCCATCACGCGAAAAGACCGACGCGACACTCGTTTAGGTGACTCACATCGCGCCCCGTATAATGCTTTGCATAAAATTAAACGATATACAGAATAATAACGAATTTTTAGATAAACTAAAACGTACACAAACCTGTATTTTACCGAAGACATGCACCAATTTGAGGTTCACTGCTCTCTCCTGAAGAGGCTGCAAAATGCCCGCGATAAATAACTCAACCCCTGGGTTGTTATGTCTGACCCAGGAGCTGGGCAAAACTAAAATTACCCAAACACTAGGTTATTACATCTGACCCAGATCTGGGTAAAACAAAAACTACCCAAACACTGGGAAAATAACCCGAAAGGAATGACCCAAAAGGCTCAACCCAGGACTTGGGTAGAAAAAATAACCTGATTTTTTAGAGTGTAGATGGAGACGCAATGGAAATCCATCTTTCAGCTTAAGCACAGCACAAAAGGAGTCATATGAGCACGCAGCAACTCCTGTACTCCAGAGGCTGAAATGAAACACTCTTTTTTATTTCAGATGGTGTCATTATGGGAAATCCCTTTATCTCGCTTCAAAGCCTTTGAGCAGGTGTGTTTTATGAAACAATCACTTTATTCAGCCTCTTAACGGCAGGGGAATGAGGCTGTCTAAAAGCAATCCTCCAGGAAGATCTCTCTGTAGTTATGCAGGTGCCATTGATGCTTATCTTTATTTGCATTTTGATCTAATGATGACATAAATGCAATCATTAAATACAAATTCAGGATGCAAAGGTGCAATTTTATATCCTTAAGGCTCAGTGTTTGTTGCAAATCAAAGTGTATTATGCAGCAGGGAAAAACAATGCTAATGCAAGTATCTATTTACACTATAGTGCAAATAACGATCCCTGTTGGCAAATATTGTTTTTACAAACTCCACCCACAATTCAGTTTTCACATGGCGCCACACCCTTATAGGAATGCCCACCTGGAGGGCAAAACAAGGCCCATTGCCTACCAGTCATTTTTACCAGGTTTGTACTAGGGTACAAGGGGCTAAAGGCGCACCTTAAGAAAAATGTGCTTTTCACTACTCCCATAGTGTATGATTGCAGAATAAATATGTATGTTTTTATTAAACATTAATGGGGCAACAGATTTTGTGTGAAAATAAATCATAAAAGTGGTTTGTTTTGTTTAAAAATCTTATAAATGTATGTTACCCCACAGACACAGGAGCATGGGGCAAAAGGCACACAGTACTGATACAAATACTTTATCTAAAATAATATGTTTTTAATAATGTCTAAGTTAATACTTGTTCAAAATGAACACCGAGAACACACAACAAAGGGGGCGGGGCCATGTTGGGCTGCTTTAGAAAAGAGGAAGAGTTGTTGTATTAGAGTGTTGTTGTCATGCCGTCATTTTACGCCGGACTGCTTCTCAAACGAAGGGTCAAATCAACACTGGATTTGCACAAAAGATTAACATGACGGCACATGCTAGTGGATGAGTTGAATCAACTCCACAGCAACTACATAAATTTATCCACTAACCATTCAGAAACGCCTAAAAGTTGCAACTTTCTCTCCATCAGTGTCGACTCCGGTTTGAACAATGTAAGGCTGAACACCGTTACTGACAATCCTCATTTTGGCTGCGTGAGATTCTCCTGCTTTGTTGTTGTTGAGCAACCGAAGCGTGAGCTGTTAAAGCTCCGCCCTCTTTTGGAAAGCGGCAGCTCATTTGCATTTAAAGGGACACACACAAAAACAGCATATTTTTGCTCACACCCAAATAGGGGAAAATTTGACAAGCTATAATAAATGATCTGTGGGGTATTTTGAGCTGAAACTTCACAGACACATTTTGGGGACACCAGAGACTTATATTACATCTTGTAAAAGGGGCATTATAGGTTCCCTTTAAGATATGTAATTAATTTTTCTGCCACCCATTTTTCAGACATTACCGAGAGAATACTTATTGGTCTATAAATACTAATTTCTACATAATATTTCACAACATCATTGTTTTACTGCAGTTTTTAAAAACATTAATTGACATCATTTTACTGACCCCAAACCTTTAAAATGTAGTGTAGCTTTTTAATACTTTGTGTAAATAGCTGCTGCCTTATAATTATATTTAAAGGTCAAAACACAAGACAAAATACTTCCTTTTGTTGTTGAAATAAAAGACCATGTATTCAATCAAACTCATAAGTATAATTCATTAAATTAGGCAGAAGCTAACATGGACAGGTTCCATGACATCCTCAAGCACCATAAACAAAACCACACAAAAATAAAAGACAATCATTAAACCATCAAAGAGAGACATTTAGAATCCAATAAAAAGCCAATTAATATGACTTTGCTAATCAAGTTTTGGTACCGTGTTGGGTCATCAATCATCACTCAATGTCCAATGTAAAAACCAAGTCCTGAAGCAAAACCAGTTAAGAACCGCCACCTTAGGCTGAAGTGTGTCAAATTTGAAGCCAATCACACAGAGAGAGGAACATCCTCCGATCCAACACTGTGTGGATCACAGCTCTCCCCCCATGGCTATTATTGTCTGAGAATGTTATATCTCCGTCCCTACGACTCTCCATCACAGGAAGTGGAACAACACAGTTATGGTCCTCTGATGCCAATGGTGTGGACATTGTTTTGCTGAACGAGAGCTTGCACTTCACTGACTTTGATCTCCGGGCTGGAAGTGGAGCTTTTTTTTTTCCTTCATGTGCAAGGTTGAGAGGTCTTAGCTTAGAGGTTGGCTCTGTTATAAATATTTCACTTGCAAAGCAAAAGTGCTAAAAGAAAAAAAAGCCGGTGAACTAAAAATACAGCAGCTTTAAATAACCTCAACTACAAGTTGCACCTTAATACTGTACATCTCAGCACTGCAAGAACCAGTCATCTGTAAAAATGACACTGATTCGACAACAACAAAAACTATTTTTAGGGTGAGATGCAATGTATATAAAATATGTTAAGGATGTGTGCTGTGCATGCTTTAAGGTCACAATAACAAAGCACAGTGAGTTTTGACCTCTCTGTGAGGGAGTGTTTGTACAGCATGTTAAATGTGATGACTGTGGGAATGCTGTGGGAGATTTTGTACGCCGCAGCATCTGCTTCAATGTGTGTTTTAGGATCGGACATTCAATGAATACTGATTCTCTTTGACTGATGGGATAAACTGGATTTATCAGACCAATGAATATTAAGAGAATCATGTGACCGTTTCTGCCTCTGCATCTCGATTATTTACATAAGAACAAATGTTAGAGAATCACATAGATGTTTGCTTTACTCTTGCATGAGCTGAGGGAGGTTCGTGCAGCTGTTTTCAGTTTTATATTTATTTATTTTCTCCTCTGGAAGCTGTTGCTCTTGTTTTGAGTGAGTCATCAATTTCTCTGTCGGACTGTAGGGCGCATGTGACATGCAAAGATACGGCCCCTTTTCTTGCTTTTATCAAAGGGAAAAGGCTTGTGTTTCTAAGCTTGCTGAACAAAAACTAAATGGTTGACTAGACTTTTAAAGGATCACTTAATCTGTGTTACAAGTTCCCGATGGATTTTAACACAAGGTTACATAATAGCAGAAAACAGCACATTATAAGATTTAGGTTAGTGATCATTTTGGAATAACGTTGCTTGGCAAGATTTTTGCACATCTGCACAAAGGAATCACTCAACATATCAACATGCAACATCCAGCATGTTAATAAATAGGTCTTTGATTTTTAGACTTGCTTCAAATAACCTCTTTTTAAAAAGTGCACTCTAGTGCAATTTAAGATTTATGTAATTGAATTACATATAAATTTCTATCCATTTGGATTACACCATTTAAATACATATTAAAAAAAAAACAAATAAACTGAAAGGATTAGTTCACTTCTGAATTAAAATTTCCTGATAATTTACTCACCCCCATGTCATCCAAGATGAGTCTTTCGTTTCTCCAGTTGAAAAGAAATGAAGGTTTTTGAGGAAAACATTCCAGGATTTTTCTCCATATAGTGGACTTCACTGGGGTTCAACGGGTTGAAGGTCCAAATGTCAGTTTCAGTGCAGCTTCAAAGAGCTCTACATGATCCCAGACGAGGAATAAGAGTCTTATCTAGAGAAACGATCTGCCATTTTCTAAAAAAAAATGAAAATTATACACTTTTTAACCACAAATGCTCATCTTGCACTGCTCTGAGATGCGCCACGCATTATGTAATCACGTTGGAAAGTTCACACGTGACGTAAGAGGAAGTACAGATCCAGTGTCTACAAAGCGAACGTGCAAAGAATAAGTCAAACGCCCTTTACAAAAAAAAAAAAGATAAAACAACGATGTTTGACGATTTTGAAGGTGGAGGAGAAAATGAGATGGAGTTTTTCGCCCTACCGCGGTACTTCCGCGGTACCTTTCCAATGTGAATTGGCTTTTCATAGATGGCGAGAACTGAGAAATTTGAAATGTTGTAAAAGCAACACGGAGATGATGGTGTTTTTATTACTCAACAGGTGAGTAAGGTGTTTTATTGAGCAGATAAATTGCCATATGTAGCTCTCTAACAGAGTTCACTGTAAAGCATTATCTATTTTGAAGGCTCATTTCATTATGTTTGTTGTAGCTCTGTGCTGGAATTTATTTTCAAGGAAATAGCCTACCGTGTCTATTAATGGGTAAAGCTATAGTAACGTCTTCAGCTACTCAGCTTGAGATCCTTTCCATCTAAACTGGTTATATCTCTTAAGCCTAGTAGTGAATGTTTTATGAGCAGGAGGATAACCATTCATCCGCTCAGTCACACAGAACAACCAAAACAATGTTCTTCTGCAAAATACTTAGTTTCGTTTATAACCGCTAGAGGCCAAAAAGTTATAGTGTACCTTTAACAATTTGAATAAATGCATTTTGCATTTAAATAAAATCAAATAAATGCAAATATTTAATAATAAACAACGTCATTTATTTTATTTTAAGTGCATCACAATATGCATCAGTTAATTTATGTTGAAACTGTGTAATCAAAATGGACGGAAATTTTAAATGGAATTCAGATAAATCTAAATTTAGGCTTAAATATTTTTTGAGTGTATATCTGAAAGGGGAAAACTGAGGAAGACTAAAAGCCCTTGTTGTTCATTTTCTGAATTACACTGTATATAAAATATTCAGGATGCAAAATCCCTTCACAGCTGCGGCTGAGTTTATTTGACTCTTCCTTTTCAGAGGGGGCCCAGGAACATGGCGCCCAGGAACCCATTTGACACAAGCATTTTTCAAACAGGGCCATATTTAGCCTGCTATTTGCTGTATCCATTGTGAAATTTCTACTTCAACACGGGCACCAGTGCAAAATTATTCAAGGCTGTTTTGTTGAAAGCTGAAACGTTTGTGTTTCTTTGGTGAGGCCAGATTCAAATCTCAGCTTTATTCTCTTGGATAGAAATGGAAAGGCTTAATTCATTTAAAGGATTAGTTCACTTTAGAATTCAAATTTCCTGATAATTTGCTCACCCCCATGTCATCCAAGATGTTTATGAGGTTTTTGAGGAAAAAAATCCAGGATTTTTCTCCATATAGTGGACTTCACTGGGGTTCAACGGGTTGAAGGTCCAAATGTCAGTTTCAGTGCAGCTTCAAAGAGCTCTACATGATCCCAGACGAGGAATAAGAGTCTTATCTAGAGAAACAATTGTTCATTTTCTAAAAAAAATTAAAAATGTATATACTTTTTAACCACGAATGCTCATCTTGCACTGCTCTGCGATGCACCACACATTATGTAATCACGTTAGAAATGTCACGCGTGACGTATATGGAAGTACCGCGGTAGGGCGAACAACTCTATATCATTTTTTCCTCCAACTTCAAAATCATCCGACATCGTTGTTTTACCTTTTTTTTGTAAAGGACGTTTGACTTAGTCTTTGCACGTTTGCTTTGTAGACACTGGATCTGTACTTCTGCCTACTTCCGCCTTTCCAACGTGATTACGTACATTTACGTACATGAATACAAGCATTTGTGGTTAAAAAGTATATATTTTTTTAGAAAATGACCGATGGCTTCTCTAGATGAGACTCTTATTCCTCGTCTGGGATCATGTAGAGCTCTTTGAAGCTGCACTGAAACTGACATTTGGACCTTCAACCCGTTGAACCCCAGTGAAGTCCACTATATGGAGAAAAATCCTGGAATGTTTTCCTCAAAAACCTTCATTTCTTTTCGACTGAAGAAAGAACGACATAAACATCTTGGATGACATGGAGGAGAGTAAATTATCAGGAAATTTGAATTCAGAAGTGAACTAATCCTTTAATACCATAAGCAGGGGGGATTGTTTAACTATAAGCATGTGATATCTTTCTTGATCTGCAATAGTTTTCTGCTCAGTGTTTTGTTGCATATGACTCACGCAGCTGTGGAATTCAGGTGCTCCCAAAGCTGAGTCAGATGCAGCATCGTTTGAGAGCTGGAAGCACTTGTTGGAGGTCTAAATGTTGGCAGCGAGCAGGAATCTAAGTCATGCTTGATTGAGCCCCGCGTCTTTGAACGGCATCCAAACCGCACCAGAGGTAACGTTGTCTTTCACAATCTGGAAATTAGCACCACTCACCAAAGAGGCTCTGCCTGTATGTTGCCAATACGTCTGTGTTTTTCTGGAGGGAATGCAGAGAAAACTAATTTTCTCCCTCACTTTTATCCACCTAAGTCCTTCAGTCTCTCATCCTCTCAGTGCGAGGCGGGTGTCTTGTTTTGTTGATAGAGGGCATCTGTCCGCGAATGGCAGTGATGTGATGAGATTAGTCAGATTGGACAGGCCGCACTTCAAAAACAGGCCTAAAGGGCAGTGCATTAGCATTGCATCCATTCAAACATGACACAGCTTCCCCAGACTCCGTCCTTCAATGGGCATTCCTATTTTTGAAAGGCCAAACCATCAACCTCTAATTTACATTACGTTCATTATGCTTGGCTTCATTCTGCATTTCTCACACTTAACATGTTGCAGGCACAAACCGTATCAAATACAGATCACAAGAGATGTTAAGATGTAACTTAAACAGTCTGCATGGATTTTATGACTTATAAAAGTAATTTATAAGTAAACATATTTTCTGATTGATCTAAACTATTAAGTCCTGCAAGTTAAACAAATTGACCCAGGATGGGAGGAACGCAGGTGAATGGGACTAAACCCAAACACATTTTTTTTAGGTTTTCAGGTTTAGGCCTGTTTGAAATTCATTCATCTAAAGCTTCACGTAAAATGCCTTATGTGTGAACACAACCCGGCAATGCCAGACAAACACTATAAGAAACGTAACAATCGCTGCACAATCCGTGCAGACGGCGAAATGAACCGCGAGTGTATCGGATCCGTTCTAAATAACACAAAAATTAATGAGTACGGATTCTCGTCGAGTACATGATGTCATATCGTGGTGTCATTGTGTCATCTAGCTCTGCGTTCCATTCGGAAGGGCTCATCCCTGTGCCCTAATCCCTTCAAAGGGTTTACCCTCCGGATTGAGAGCTTTGAAGGGACGAAGGGTGTAGGGGTTGGAGCGCACTTCTCCGTCATCTTAACAAGACAATCAAAGAGGCGCCTTCGTCGCACATTTTGTACACTGGTCGACCCCCCAAAAAACTGAACGATAAGTAGATTGTGCAAGCTGCACCTTTTGTTTAACGTTAGTTTATTTATGGCAACATATTGTATATTGTGTCTATGTATTTGAAAAATTTGAATGGACTGATAAATGTAGCTATTATGTAAGTACAATGTCGTTTTGACCATAACAACGTACCAAATCTAACTCGTGTAATTATTACAGTAGTATAAAAAAATACTATACATATCTAAGCCTCCTGTACCCATTCTGTGACGCCAAACAACTTCCCTGATGGGCCCGAAGTGTCCATCAGTTGTATCCTTCGAAATCCTTCATTCTGAAGGGCCCTTTGAAGTGGCCAGTTTTGAGCACTTCGGTTTGGAACGACCCTTCAATATGGCGGCCATGATTATTTTCACTCCAAAGTGCCCTTCGGAGGGTAAAGACTAGAAGGGATACAGCTACGGCCACTGGACATTTTAATATTTATTTAATTTAATAACTGTATTTGCAATATTGTAAGGGTAGGTTTAGGGTTAAGGGTAGGTGTAGTCGTTAATAAAATACAATCTGATAAGTAGCAAATTTACTGTTATTTTATTATGAAATTTTGGCTGTTGCTGTATCCCTTCTAGACACAACCCCTTCGGAGGGCGATATATCCCGTATATGGTGTCGTTAGAAATCGAGTCCCCCCCCTGATTCCTGGGGGGACTTGATTTCTCAAAACAACGGCATAGCTTGTTGGTTCAAGTCAAAAAATAAAAATTGCATGTTTTTTTCTTTCATTTTCCCTTAACCACTAGATGGCACAAAAAACTCACCGCAGCACAAACATCCTCGTTTCACTATACAGGTGGAAATTTAGCTGATCCTTATTGCCATTTCAGGGTAGCAAGGTATTGCAAAGTCGATTTTATAAACATGTTTTTAAAGATGTTATAGATTTATGTAGAAATAAGAATCATTAAAATAACCACAATATTGGTTGTTAATGATTTTTATTTTGTTCAGGGTAATTAAATCAACATTTTAAAAAATAACTGAGGAATATGTAGGCTACTGTAAAGTGTAGTTTATTTGGGATAAAAACCACCCATACGATCTAAAGGCATAGTAATTGACGTGATGATAAGCCCATGTGTTGACATGACAGAATCAAATGCTTATTTGGAGATAATCGCCATATTCATTATGATATTTAGAAAATATGGTTTTAATCATAAATAAAATATATTTATTTATTGTTACTGCTGTAGCAGATTTTGCTTAAAGTCACCATGAAATCAAAATTGTAATTTTTAGGAATATTGCAGTGTTTGTTTTAAATTATTTATCCGATTTAGTGTGTGTATATATATATATATATATATATTCACTACCAGTCAAAAGTTTGGACACGGTAAGATTTTTGATGTTTTTAAAATAAGTTTCGTCTGCTCACCAAGGCTGCATTTATTTAATTAAAAATACAATACAGTAAAAACAGTAATACTGTGAAATATTATTACAATTTAAATAACTGTTTTCTGTTTGAATATATTTTAAAAGTAATTTATTCCTGTGATCAAAGCTGAATTTTCAGCATCATTACTCCAGTCTTCAGTGTCACATGATCCTTCAGAAATCATTCTAATATGATGATCTGCTGCTTTTTTCAGGATTCTTTGATGAATAGAAAGTTCAAAAGAACAGCATTTATTTGAAATATAATCTTTTGTAAAATTATAAATGTTTTTACTGTCACTTTTGATCGATTTAATGCATCCTTGCTGAATAAAAGTATTAATTTCTTTAATTTCTTTTCAAAAAAATAAAAATAAAAATTATTTTGAACGGTAGTGTATAATGTTACAAAAGCTTTGTATTTCAGATAAATGCTGTTCTTTTGAACTTTCTATTCATCAAGGAATCCTGAAAAAAAAAGTACACAACTGTTTTCAACATTGATAATAATCATAAATGTTTCTTGAGCAGCAGATCATCATATTAGAATGATTTCTGAAGGATCATGTGACACTGAAGACTGGAGTAATGATGCTGAAAATTCAGCTTTAATTACAGGAATAAATTACTTTATAAAATATATTCAAACAGAAAACAGTTATTTTAAATTGTAATAATATTTCACAATATTACTGTTTTTACTGTATTTTTAATTAAATAAATGCAGCCTTGGTGAGCAGACGAAACTTCTTTTAAAAACATTAAAAATCTTACCGATTCCAAACTTTTGACTGGTAGTGTCTATATATATATATATATATATATATATATATATATATATATAAAATTCATTTGCCCACGTAATCTTTAATCAAAATAACTTCCCGTCTCTATTTCATCTAAATTCACTGGCACAGTTTCAACCAATGTCAACAAACACAGTTTATACAGCTTTTGTCAACTGATTTTGCATAATCTCTCTAACACAACTCGAGCATGTTTTCATTTTTGGAGGGGAATTTACTCCTCACTCTTAAGTCCCAGTCAGGGGCTTCTTTTGGCAAAGTGGGTGCACCATTTGGGCCTGACATGTGAATGGACTGCAAGGATTAGGATGGATTAAAGCAGAGTTTGCCTGATGGCTGCTGAGATTTATTTTAGCGGTACAATGTGTTATTGCTCCCAACGGGCTTCATCCACCCATCTTTACTTTGTAATAAGGTTGGATAATGCTGACCGCTGGAATTTGGCCGTTTCCAACTTACCATCTAACGCTCCTCATATAAAAAGGTCATGGAAGGGGTCTAGAGGTTGAGTGACAGAGCATCACTGACAGGTTAAACGGCTGTGCAAAAACAAAACCATCACTCACTCGTGCGGTAGCATTAAGACATCAGCATGTACAGCAGTCACTAGCCTTCGACATCAAACGTACAGTTCTGTCAGTCGACATGAGGATCTGTTGACGCATTGTCCCTCACTGTTTCCGACCTTTTACTTATTAATCTGTCACAGCAATTGTATGCGAGCTATTAGAAATGCATTAGTTCTGGTAATACATACAGTAGGAGTTGTGATTCAGCCTATACATTTTAAATGAGAGGGGACAGAATTAATCTAAAGGGACTGATTGCACTTCCATCATTCTCCTTTCTGAGAATGTGGGAATTTAGGCAATGTGTTGCAAATTTCTCCCACCTGTATTTACAGTCCATGTCTGTTATGGGACAGTCCCCAATGACATGGTGAAACACAGACATGATTCTCCCACATTTTGCCCCAAACTGACATTGTCGGAAAATTGTGGTAATAGACTGCTTATGCAAGTCTCTCTCTAAGGGACCTCATCCTGTTTTGTCTCTCTCTCTCTGAGGTCATCAGTAACTTTACTTCTAAAGGCTACTACACTGACCACAAAAGTTACTTAAGTTACACTTAAAAATGTATGAATGTCGTGGCATTAGATAACAAAAACAAATGGAATTTTTCTGAAAGAAAAGAAGCACAAACACACTTTTCAAGCAAAACACCTTACATACATATTTTTTTTTTTTAGGTTTGAAACAATAGATATATAGGCCTATTGTTCAAAATTAATTCCAAGAGATATTGTGACACTTTCTGGTTGTGAACTGCTAGTTGTTCATAGTTAATGTGATAAACTACACCTGTGGTTACACTGTGAACTTGAGCAGAACTGACCATCCACTAAATAAAACTATCTTGACACCAGCAGTTGATTAAAAGTCAAAGCTAAAATTAGGCCTACTTTAAAAAGTCAAGCGAAAACTAGCGTCTTTTAGCATTCTTTTCAGACACTATTGTAATGCTAGCCTATTTGTTACATTTTTTTTAATGTGTCTTAAGTGTCCAGATACTATTTGGAGCTACATATCTAAACATTACATACACTGAAAATAATGTTTAAACAACCTTACACAGTGTCCTAACCACACGTGACGCGACACGCGATAAAAGTTTTTGTCCTATAACCAGCCGCGACGGCGACACGCGATGATTCTATTTTAGAAACGGTTTCTATTTTTCTGCGACGTCGCGGCTGGAACAGCAACACAAAGTATGGCAATGATAATCTCAGGCAATGTTTACGTGCTTTATATAATGTTAAAAGCGTCTAACGTGAGTTTGAATATCATTTTGTGTATCTTTTATAGCCGTACTGAAAGCAACAATGAACGATTTACCTCAGATCTTCAAAACAAATGAAACAAGACTGTTCAAACTGTCAACTCACTGTGAACAGACAAGTGTATTCTATGACAAAAATCGTTTCAGTAACTCAGTATGCATTTTTAATAATGTTAAAATGGTGTAATGTTCATGAATTTGATTATGTACTTGATGTACTGATTATGTTCGTTGCGAAATGGCGCTCTTCTTTTCGCGCTCTTCTGATTGCCTGTGATTTTTGATTGACAAAGTCGCGTCGCGGATGGTGTGGACAAATTGTTTGTCATGTATATATATATATATATATATATATATATATATATATATATATATATATATATCAAATTTACGCACATATGATCTCAATAAACTGATTTTAGTTCATTGAGAAAGCACAAAAGCATTATTTTACTATTTATTGTTATTTGTTTTTATATATTCCTAAAACAACATCAGTTAATGTGCTTAATGTGGTAACATTTATTTAAAATTAATTGAGTTTTTTCTTATTAATCCATATTAACATTCCTGAATCAACCTAAATACATTACACTCTAAAAATGCTTGGTTAAAAACAACCCAAGTTGGGTTGAAAATGGACAAACCCAGCGGTTGGGTTAAATGTTTGCCCAACATGCTGGGCAGTTTTATTTAACCCAACTATTGTTTAAAAATGACTAAATGGCTGGCTTAAAATGAACCCAAAATAGGTTGGACAAATAATTACTAGAGGCAACAATAATAAACAAAAGGTGAACATTTATTAATAAGCAATTTAAAAAATGTTTATTGTATTGTGTTGCATTCATTATTATTCATTGAACTTACTAATAAATGTTAATTTCCAACATACTTTGGGTTCATTTTAAGCAAGCAATACAGTAATTTTTAAACAATAGTTGAGTTAAATAAAACTACCCAGCAGGTTGGGTAAACATTTAACGGGTTAAAACAACCCAATTGCTGGGTTTATCCATTTTCAACCCAACTTGGGTTCATTTTTTAGAGTGTACGATATGCTGACCAAACTAAATTCATGGATTAAATGAAGTAAATAGTTCTTTAAGGTTTCACTTTTTATAGTCGTACAAGAGAAACACAGGTTGCTTTACTAGTTTTACATCAGTGTGTGACTGTATTTCTAAGGGGGCTGGTAAACTCAATATACACTCCTATGGTACCTGTCCATTAAGTATGCACAAGTATGCTACACAATACTAATGCTCTTCATTACACTAATTACACGGTGGCCCTGCTGTTTCCTGTCGGCCGACGTAGACCAAACACAACTCAGCGTATAGCAACAAATGACAGTGATGACTCATGCACTGCTGTTTCTGTATCTTAAGCACAGCGTCTACTGTTTAATAACTCATCCAATATGCTTCCTATTGTGTCTGATATGAGAGAGTTGTATTTGAGGCTGAGTGGGAATGTCAGCTTTGAGGGCCCCGCTGTGCAAGCTTGACTCTTACACATTCATTGAGGCTGGCAAACAAAAACAATTTGACTCCCCAGTTCCTCTGAGCTTATTATCTCTATTTATGCCAGCTTTGCACAGTGTCAAAAAGCACTTGACGGTAACCAATGAAAGTTTAAGAGGTTGAGAGCCACGGTTCCTGCTGTCTGTTTTTGCTTCGAGTTTCATCAAGTGAAAACTAAGAGATTGAGTGCTGAGGAATTATGAAACGCAACTGTCAGAATTTTTTAGAAGTTGATCATGCTTTGCACATACAAACACAATGCTCGCAAAGAAAGAATGAACACATTTAATTGACCAAAAGCCAATGAAATGAACTTAATGGTTGCTTTACATATGTACTTTCTCATCAGTTGTCGATTCTTAGTTAACTAATTCTACTTCAACATCGTAATGCTAAACGACTGAATCAGTGTATTTCTCTAAACACCACAACAATAACTGTGAAATACAGGTATCAGCACCAAATTATGTGTTGCGAAAGCATGAAAATATCTCAATTAACCACATAGTTAGACTCATCACAAATAATTACATTCAGTTTGCCGCAGACGTTCTCATTTTCTACATTATCACATGGCACATTGCATCACATCCACAGACACATAACAATCCAGTGTTATTTTGTACTAAAGGCCCCATACGCTTTCAGAACATAATTACAATCTCAACAATAACGTATCTATTACTTGATGACCGTAACTGAGCGCGCGGCCACATCTGCATTTTTATTTTACGGCCATCTGTTCTGCCAGTCGTAGTGTTTAGCTTTCACAGTTTAATAATGAATCAGAGGCTTTGAAGAGAACAAGTACCAAAGAACAATATACATGTTCATTATGGCAATAATGGGATGGCCATCTCATGATTGACCATCTGCCCTCTTGTTTTGGAAAAAAATGTGAAGTCTCATGAATAAGGCAAGATGTAAAGGAAATGTAATGAGAGTGGAGAGGATGACATAGATGTTTATCAAGCAGTGATGTATTAGATTCAGATTACACTGAATTTTATTGGAAATGCCCAAAATGGTCATTTATTCAACAACAATTCAGATATTAATGGAATGATCCACTCAAGTGTATTGCAGTTTTGCCCAGCACTTTAGCTTCACAAACAATATTGCTGTACAGTTTCTTTCAAATTCAATATTCTGAAAAACATTCAAAGAAACATCTATATTTTTTTTGACAAAATATCGCTTCTTTAATTTCTGCAAGTCACTTGTGGATTCAATAATCTGTCGTCTGAAATATAGACACTGGGAACACAGACCACCTTTGCGTCACTCTTCGGGGAAGCATAGCTTTTTATAGAGATTAGCCTTGCTTAAGGGACGTCGCAACCGCTTTCCCTGCTCTCCGGCGCAGCAGGAGGGCTCTCTTCCCAGAGTCTTAATCCCAAATCCATTTCCTTGGCAAAGGAATGGTGTGACATGTGCTCACACATTGAGCATTGCTTTTCAGTTCTTGTTCAGGCTCGGTGTCTCCATGCTGTTGGTTCCTGGACAGAGTCTCTGGCACCCCAAAAGGATGGCAAAAGCCCGGCGAAAGTCGGCATTGAAGGCGTATATGATGGGGTTGAGAGAAGAATTGGCCCATCCGAACCAGACGAAAACATCAAATGTTGTTGGACTGATGCAGGGGAGACCAGTCGAAGTGCGCTTGCAAAATGGCACCATGCAGTTCAGGATGAAGAATGGCAACCAGCAGCACACAAAAACCCCCATTATGACGGACAATGTTTTTAAGACTTTCGTCTCCCTTTTGAACGACAGTTTGAAGGAGCTTTCGGAGTCCACGTTGGAGCTGCTGCCCATGCTGTCATGACGGATCTTGGCATTTTCCGCAGCCCTTTCCAAAGCCGAGATCCTTCGGATCTGCTTCTGGGCGATTCTGTAAATCTGAGTGTAGGTTACAATCATGATGGCGACGGGAATGTAGAAGCTGATGAGCGAGGAGGAAATGGCGTACGTCCGGTTGAGGCTGGAGTCGCAGTTGTCCGTCAGCGGAGCCCTGTGAGACGCGTTGACCTCGGAGAAGCTCGCTGGCTGAGCCTTGTGCCATTTGAGCTGCACTGGGATGAAGGAGATGAGCACAGACAGCGTCCAAGCCATGCTGATCATCACAAAGGCCACCCTGGGAGTCATCTTCCTCTCGTAGCGGAACGGGCTGGAAATGGCCCAGTATCGGTCCACGCTGATAACGCAGAGGTTCAGGATGGAAGCTGTGGAGCACATGATATCGAAAGCCACCCAAATGTCACAGAAAGCACCGAACGGCCAGAAGCCGGCTACCTCTGTCACAGCCTTCCAGGGCATGACCAGGATGGCCACCAGCAGGTCTGACACCGCCAGCGAGATGACAAAAAAGTTTGTGACTTTAGAGCGCAGGTGGCGGAATTTTGTGACAGCTGCACAAACCAGTGTGTTCCCGAATAGGGTGGAGAGGATTAGAACGGAAAGAAAGCAACCGGTCAGAACCCGCGAGGACCGGTCGCTTTCCATGAAACCGCTGTCAATTACTGTCGTCAAGTTCAAATCCATCACTGCCATAATGCTGTGCATTAAAGATCAATGCAAGTGTTCGAACACTTCATCTTAGAGTCCGTCAGACTTGTCACATCTCAGGTAATGTTCTTCTTAAGTCATTTTCATGCCAAAGTTAATATTTCCAGTTTATGTTCCATTGCATAAAAAGTGGAAAGTGGCAATAAAGTCCTTCAGGTTCAGTTCAGTTGATCATAATATCATTGTAGCATATCAGTGATCCTGCATCCATCGAAACTGTTCAGATAAGTTCAACTAATTAGTTTTTAGCCTTTCCTTGTGTATTGTGAGGTGGGAGTCATTTTGCAACAAGAGGACGTTTTAGATTCCAGTGAGCAATAACATGTTCCTGCAGTTCTGTTAGTCAAACAAATGGACAAAACTAATATTAAGAGAACACATACACAAAACAGCTGCTGAATTCTCTATAATGATTAAGAAAAAACTTATCCTCACCTGTTTGATAATACCGAAGAGCTTCTTTTGTGCATTTATCCGAATAATGTTGCTCTTTGAACCGTCTTGTCCGTAGAGAATGATTCATTTAAATGAACTAGAAGGAAAACTTGGCTGTAGCGCACCTTCATCCTGTCGAAGATCAGGTGTTATTCCATCAGGATGCCAGAGCAGCACGAGCTCCACGCAACGAATGCGCGTCGTTTGCTTGCTGCGCGCGCGTGGCGAGATTGCACGCCGAGTGACATGACAAATAGACTTAACACCGAGATGTGTCGTGTCCGAGCCCGAGGGGCTTGAGAAATTACTCTTAACAGTAGGTCGTCCAGTTTTAGAGTCTATGCTGAAGGAAAGCAAAACATTGTGAGTCACACACACAGTGTATGCACACTCTGTGCACGTGCACGCGATGCCCTCTAAAATTACGATCCTATCATTATTCATGATCCGTTCATCTTAATTAAATCTTTATTTTATGGTCAGGCGATTAATTACATGACTACGTTTCTTTATTGTTGGTATAGTTTTCCACTTTAGTGTGCTTCTGTATTGCTAATTTATTTATTTACCTGCATTCAGCAGGGTTTTTTTTTTTTTTTAATGCAAATGTTCACCTAACACCGAAAATAAGGAGATAGCCTACCTGAATTAAGGAGATGTGATGCAAAACTCACATATTTGATTTGCCAGATGTTAACCTAAATCAAGTCTATGAGGCCACCTATTGGGGAGTCTTATACTAAGCAAATGTGTTTCTTACATGCTTTTACATTTGTATTACGCTCTTATTTATGATATCCATCGATGTTACTTGTTCAGTTCTTTACAAACAAACAGTGCCTCATTATTAAAAATGTTAATTGCTGCATATTTAATTATCTTTTTGACAGTTTTGCAAGATTAAAAGACAGCACAGCTTATTTCGTGCATGTAAAATGTTCAACTAATGGGTTCATCAGATAAAATATTAATAAAATGATTAATACTGCATGTTTAATCCCCTAATTAGTCATTTGTTACTGTTAAGTGCCATCATATGAATAAGTAGTGAGTCATACTGAAGAACAGCTTGTTTAATATTGATTATTTCCTAGAACAGCTTACACACTGTTATTTTTAGTCATATTATTGCATTGTATTATTATTATTATTTTACATACACTCTAAAAATGCTGGGTTGAAAACAACCCAAGTTGGGTTAAATATGGACAAACCCAGGGATTGGGTTAAATGTTTGCCCAACATGCTGGGCAGTTTTATTTAACTCAACTATTGTTTAAAAATGACTATATGACTGGCCAAAATTAAAAATCAGACACATACATGTTTATTATTTAATTATTATTCTTTAAACTCATTAATAAATGTTCACTTATTAAACATATTAATAAAAGTTCATTTCCAACTTATTTTGGGTTCATTTTAAGCAAGTAATACAGTAATTTTTAAACAATAGTTGAGTTAAATAAAACTACCCAGCAGGTTGGGTAAACATTTAACGGGTTAAAACAACCCAATTGCTGGGTTTATCCATTTTCAACCCAACTTGGGTTCATTTTAAGCAAGTAATACAGTAATTTTTAATCAATAGTTGAATTGACCCAACAGGTTGGGTCAATTGTTTAACCCAACTTGGGTTATTTTTAACCCAGCATTTTTTAGAGTGAATGTAATGCAGTATAGACACTGTATTCTGAAATACTGTCCAAATGTCCTGTATACTAGACATCAAATTTCCACACAAAATTGTTGTATGAAAAAATAAATCTTTTTTTCACATTTTATAATAGTAAAATTCTCACAAATGATGTTTTAAGAATTGTGTATCAACACATTGAAATTTGCTCAAACCTACAGTTTAGTGGAATTGTGTGAGTAATATTTGTGATGATGATGATGATGATGATGACATCATGTTGGTGGATGTGATGCAGCAGAGATCATGAGTACACAGACTGACCTCATCGCTGTCATCAACTTGCATCATCATCCATAGCATGCAACAGATCAATGCTGCTTAACTGTTATATTACAGCGACATTACTGCGAACAGAAAAGACATGCATTAAATCTATAATGGACTATAAAGTGGTCTCTTTCCTCAGTGTGTTTTCTGTGCAACAACTTATCTTGCAATGCTTTGAACGAGCATATTTCGCCTGCAGCAATACTTTGGAAAAATCATAATAAATGTCCTTTTTCTTAAAAGTTACTTTTTTCCCTTTTATTGCGACAATGCGTTTTTGAAGCCACATTCTCACAATTCTATAAGCTCTTACAGTTTTTATAAGCATAAATTCACAGTTATAGTTATTGATCCTGTACATATCAAATTCACTGGTAGTCTCATGATGTGTACAAACATCATTAAATGCTTAAATATCAATTGTTATATTGGTTTTATAATCAGGTCAATCACTGAAACCTGGAAAGGATCCATCAGCATGGGCACCCTGACTGGTCTGTGGCTATGCAGCCATACGTGTGTATTCTGACACCTTTCTATCAGAACCAACATTAACTTCTGGAGCAATTTGAGCTACAGTAGCTCGTCTGCTGGATCGGACCACACGGGCCAGCCTTCGCTGAGCCATGACCCTGTCGCTGGATCATCACTGTTCCTTCCTTGGACCACTTTTGATAGATACTGACCACTGCAGACCGGGAACACCCCACAAGAGCTGCAGTTTTGGAGATGCTCTGACCCAGTCTTCTAGCCATCACAATTTGGCCCTTGTCAAACTCGCTCAAATCCTTACGCTTGCCCATTTTTCCTGCTTCTAACACATCAACTTTGAGGACAAAAAGTTCACTTGCTGCCTAATATATATCATACGCACTAACAGGTGCCGTGATGAAGAGATAATCAGTGTTATTCACTTCACCTCTCAGTGGTCATAATGTTATGCCTGATGGGTGTATATGGTTGGGTTGGTTGCCATATAAGTTGTGCTGACACTTTTTCTGATCATTTCCTTCTCTGGCTCTTTCCTGATTAAGGTCAGCCTGTTTCAGGATCAGATCTAGATCAATGCAGACATGGCTACTGGTTTCTCAGGTCTGCGTGATGAATGTGGACACTTGAAAAATCATCAAAGACACAGTGATCTGTGAGTTTAGATTCGGCCACCAGCAGCCCATAAATCACAGCTTCAAAGGAGACGATCTGTCCTCGGATGAGAGCTTACACAACCTCCAGCTGCTCTTGGGAGTTTCTTTTAAAATCATTGTCTGACTGGTATGACTTCCTTCAGTCATCTTTGTTACACATAATTATTTATCTCAAGCAACAAATCTAAGTATAGTGAAATGTAGTCCTTCATGACTCATTTGCAATCACTTGTCATTATCATCAAGTGAAAGTCTGATGATTTCTTGCCTTGGGATTTTAACTGATAAAGCATATGAGGACTTTCTATAAATACCGATGCAATGCGGTCAACAGAAAGTTGGACAAAAAAAAAAAACCCAAAGTGTTCATCTGTGATGGTAAATAACAATGAATTAATTACAAGTCCAATAGTATTCATAGAGAACACATAAAGCATTTTTGTATACAAGAAATCTCTTCCCCACACTCCTCCTCGCAATACTGACATGACAGTCAAGATAGCATCTTATCAAATGTTTTAGTACGTTTTTGACTGTACCAGCTAATAAGAAATCAAATATCTGTTCTGTGATGCATGATAGACTTGAAATCACAACCGTGACTGGATGTCACAGAAACCAAAAACAGGAAAGTGACCAGCTAAGTTGTGAAATGGATGGATTTTCTATAGAAAGCTTCTCAGTGTTGCAATAACACCCACAAAATACGAGCGTATGTATGCAGTGTGTTGTGTGAGTGCTTCCTGTCTTGTCTATGTCTCTGACTAGTCCAGTTTTAACCAGATGGAGTTTATAAATAAAGTAATTGCAGTGCAGCTGATGGCTCCCTTTGTGGAGATAAGTCCAGATAAGGTGCCTGTACTGTTTAAGTCTACATAATGTTAGATGAATCACTAAAGGTTTCACAGATAGGGCATGAAATAAGGTCAAAAACTCTTAAAAAGACTAGCAAATGTGAAGAAAATCTATGTAAGGAGGTGCATAGCCTTCAGGAAATGTTATCCGTCAACCACAGAAGGTCAAAGTATCTACATAAACTATACATGGTAAAAAGTAGTGGTAACACTTTCCAATAAAGTTTCATTAGTTCACATGAACTAAGAATGAACAATACTTCTACAGCATGTATTAATCTTAGTCGATGGTAATTTCAACATTTACTAATACATTATTAAAATCAAGAGTTTTATCTGTTAATATTATTTAATGGACCTGAGCTAACATGAACTAACAGCTGTGTATTTATTAACTAACATTCATAACTAACATAACTTGAATAAATACTAACAAATAGATTGCTCATGGTTAGTTAATGCATTAAAGGGTTAGTTCACCCAAAAATGAAAATAATGTCATTTATTACTCACCCTCATGCCGTTCCACACCCATAAGACCTTCGATAATCTTCGGAACGCAAATTAAGATATTTTTGATGAAATCCGATGGCTCAGTGAGGCCTGCATAGCCAGCAATAACATTTCCTCTCTCAAGATCCATTAATGTACTAAAAACATATTTAAATCAGTTCATGTGAGTACAGTGGTTCAATATTAATATTATAAAGCAACGAGAATATTTTTGGTGCACCAAAAAAACAAAATAACGACTTATATATTGATGGCCGATTTCAAAACACTGCTTCAGGAAGCTTCGGAGCGTTATGAATCAGCGTGTCGAATCAGCGGTTCGGAGCACCAAAGTCACGTGATTTCAGCAGTTTGGCGGTTTGACACGCGATCCGAATCATGATTCGACACAAAAGATTCATAACGCTCCGACGCTTCTTGAAGCAGTGTTTTGAAATCGGCCATCACTATATAAGTCGTTATTTTGGTTTTTTTGGTGCACCAAAAATATTCTCGTCGCTTTATAATATTAATATTGAACCACTGTACTCACATGAACTGATTTAAATATGTTTTTAGTACATTAATGGATCTTGAGAGAGGAAATGTCATTGCTGGCTATGCAGGCCTCACTGAGCCATCGGATTTCGTCAAAAATATCTTAATTCGTGTTCCGAAGATTAACGAAGGTCTTACGGGTGTGGAACGGCATGAGGGTAAGTAATAAATTATATTATTTTCATTTTTTGGTGAACTAACCCTTTAACTAATGTTATACTGCGGGGCTGTTGAATGCTCGAATCTGATTGGTTGATCAACGTACTAAGGCGTGCAATTATTTTCAGGGAAACGCACGGCTAAAGTAGTTCTAGCACGTCTTGACCGCATTACATCCACATCATTTCGCCTTACAGCCTACAACCGAGAGAAAAAAAAAAAAGAAAAAAAAACCCACACCGACCAAGCAAATAAATATAGTAAACAATAGGATGAAAACGACAAATTACTGTAATGGTTTTTGCCACAAAATATGTTTTATTGTGTACTGAAAGCGCATACTCTCTCTCTCTTTCAAATATACACGCTGTATAGTACGGACACACTCTGGCACAGAAACATTTTGTAAGCGCTGCTCTGACGAATTAATCAGTCAAATAGTTTAGCCACTTAAAAGATACATGACTCAACGATAATAACTGTGCGGTTCTTGAGGTAGGCTAGATAAAAAAATAGTTTCGCTATTAGTAGAGACACAGCTGCCGTGGGAGACCCACAGAGGCTAATTCACATAAGCTACTTATTCTCTCTCTCTCTCTATCACACAATAATGGCATTAGTTTGCTATCAATGGCTCAAGCCTCTGTTACTAGTTCTGAAATGACGTTTTGGAATTAGCAACGGAGGCTTGGGATGACATGCGTAAGAAATTAGTTCCACACACAAGAGTGTTTTAAGGACAAAAACTGACAAATGTCTTGAAATTAAACATCGGAAGGGTGTCTTGAGGTGTGGTAACCGTAGCGGAATAATTGACGCATTACCATCTCGGGTGTGCTACTTAACTAATGGGACCTTATTGTAAGACATTATACAGACATTTAACGTTTATAACTAGCTTCTTAACATTCATTTTTTGTTCGTTTTTTTTAAACATATCTAATAGTTCAGAAAGGATTTGTGCATCTAATCAAACACTTTACATTAAGCTTCCATTAGTTAAGCCAGACCTCAGGGTTGCCAGGTTTTCACAACAAAACACGCCCAATTGATACTCAAAACTAGCCCAATCGTGTTTCAGGGGGGCTCCCCTCGATAAAAATCGCGTTCCGGGGGGAAAAATCCACATTTTTGGCGGGGTTCTCCTAGTAAAATTCGCATTCCAGAGGCTAAATATCATGTTATGTGGGGTCGCTTCAACCCGGACATGAAAAACAATCTGCGGCAACGGGCTAAAAGTAGCCCAATTCCACAAGGAAAACCGCGGACTTGGCAACACTGCCTGACCTTCAGACTGATGGCAGATGATCGCAGCTTTCATTGGCCAAGAACCGCCCAAGAAGACATTTGACTGACATGTAACGCAACCAATCACAGTTAGTTTTGTTCCGCTTTTAGGGGAATGAAAACGTAAAGTTGATGTCTGTACAATAACAGACTGGCGTGCATCTAATAAATTATTCATTTAAGAACGTTTACTGCAACAATGGAGCCGCAAACTTCACATGCTTTTGAAAATCCAGCATTTAGCTGATCCTGGAAAACGCTCATAGTCACAGTTATTAACATGATGGCTTTCTTCTTCCACGAGGGGGTTTGGCGTCACGGCATTTGTTTCCAGGCGGGCCATTAAAGAATGCGACACACGTCATTCAACCAACCAGATGACGACTTTGAAAATCCTGAAGTATTTTCAGTTAAGTGTGCCATAAGCATCAGATGTTCAGCCAACGGTCCGTGGCCGTGACGTCACTACCCATTAGTTAACGTTAGTTAATGCCTTAACTAATACACGTTACAGTGTTTATTAATCTTTGTTAGCATTAGTTAATAAAAATACAGCTGTTCATTGGTAGTTCATGTTAGCTCAGGTCCATTACATAATATTAACAGATACAACTTTATTGTATTAATGTATTAGTAAATGTTTGGTGCCCCACAATTGTTCACCAGCACGCTCCAAAATGTGATACGATTTGCTCAAGCAGTGATGCTGATGATAAAATGTGCAACCCATTTGAATTCTATTGAGAATGTACCACTTTAAAACGCTAGGGAGAAAGTCAAACTTGGTCAAAAACAGCCACATAAACTAAAAAGAAAACATCATCCCTGCACCAACGCATAAATTAGAAAGCTTTTTAAGCTACTCATGACCATCTTTACTAGAATTTATCACATTCTATTGTATTTATTGTGGTAAATTTTGACTAACTTGTAGAATTTATAATGGACAAACCCAGTGGTTTGGTTAAATGTTTGCCCAACATGCTGGGTAGTTTTATTTAACTCAACTATTGTTTAAAAATTACTGTATTGCTTAAAATGAACCCAAAGTATGTTGGAAATTAACAATTATTAAAATGTTTAATAAATGAACATTTAATAAATTTAATGAATAATAATTAAACAAACATTTATTAAATTGCTTATTAATAAATGTTCACCTTTTGATTATTATTATTGCATCTAGTAATTATGCGTCTGATTTTTAATTTCTAACCTATTTTGGGTTCATTTTAAGTCAGCCATATAGTCATTTTTAAACAATAGTTGGGTTAAATAAAACTGCCCAGCACGTTGGGCAAAAATTTAACCTAACCGCTGTGTTAAAGGTGCAATATGTAATATTTTGGCAGTAAATTATCCAAAAACCACTAGACCAGTGTTATATACAGGTGCTGGTCATATAATTAGAATATCATCAAAAAGTTGATTCATTTCACTAATTCCATTCAAAAAGTGAAACTTGTATATTATAATCATTCATTACACAAAGACTGATATATTTCAAATGTTTATTTCTTTTAATTTTGATGATTATAACTGACAACTAAGGAAAATCCCAAATTCAGTATCTCAGAAAATTAGAATATTGTGAAAAGGTTCAATATTGAAGACACCTGGTGCCACACTCTAATCAGCTAATTAACTCAAAACACCTGTAAAGGCCTTTCAGTCTAGTTCTGTAGGCTACACAATCATGGGGAAGACTGCTGACTTGACAGTTGTCCAAAAGACGACCATTGACACCTTGCACAAGGAGGTCAAGACACAAAAGGTCATTGCAAAAGAGGCTGGCTGTTCACAGAGCTCTGTGTCCAAGCACATTAATAGAGAGGCGAAGGGAAGGAAAAGATGTGGTAGAAAAAAGTGTACAAACAATAGGGATAACCGCACCCTGGAGAGGATTGTGAAACAAAACCCATTCAAAAATGTGGGGGAGATTCACAAAGAGTGGACTGCAGCTGGAGTCAGTGCTTCAAGAACCACTACGCACAGACGTATGCAAGACATGGGTTTCAGCTGTCGCATTCCTTGTGTCAAGCCACTCTTGAACAACAGACAGCGTCAGAAGCGTCTTGCCTGGGCTAAAGACAAAAAGGACTGGACTGCTGCTGAGTGGTCCAAAGTTATGTTCTCTGATGAAAGTAAATTTTGCATTTCCTTTGGAAATCAGGGTCCCAGAGTCTGGAGGAAGAGAGGAGAGGCACACAATCCACATTGCTTGAGGTCCAGTGTAAAGTTTCCACAGTCAGTGATGGTTTGGGGTGCCATGTCATCTGCTGGTGTTGGTCCACTGTGTTTTCTGAGGTCCAAGGTCAACGTAGCCGTATACCAGGAAGATTTAGAGCGCTTCATGCTTCCTGCTGCTGACCAACTTTATGGAGATGCAGATTTCATTTTCCAACAGGACTTGGCACCTGCACACAGTGCCAAAGCTACCAGTACCTGGTTTAAGGACCATGGTATCCCTGTTCTTAATTGGCCAGCAAACTGCGTCATACCCGCGTTACCCTCGGTTTCCGGTTTTATTTTGTAGAAACCATGGAAACACCAAAGACGCTTTAATATATTACACGTTTTAACAGACAAAGAAACAACTGTTTTGATATATTGATAGACAGAAAACTAATTGTTGTTATATAGCTCAACACCTTCTTGATTTTTTGCGAGTACCATGCTTTACCACGCCTCAGAGAAAAACACTATTTTGTCAAGTAGCTAACATAGCATAATCAGATGCAGCTTTATTTTTAGTAACAGTAATACAGCATTTTCTCCATCATACAATACGTTTTAAAATTAATTCCATGCCATTTATCAACACAAGCCATCCAGCATTTATTATTATGATATTCTAAAATCGATCTATTTTACTGCAGTGTGCAACAGCGTATCACAGAAGCCGCCGAGCGAACGCACAGAGTAACGTTATAACATTTTCAACACACTCAAATGTATCTAATATGATAAACAGAGCTGCGTTACCTCATACTCATGACCGGAGAAGCGGAAGCGGCGCCGGCGACTGTGTCATAATAAATGTCCCGCTGCTCACGAGGCGTGTGTTGCGCAATCGCTCCAGCTGCCCCGTTCAGCTCCCACAACACTCGGTCCTGCTCTGCTTCATACTACAGTAACGTTAATAATCGCATCCATGAACATGATTGCTTCCCGAGTCCAATCCCTATTCTTTTGCACCGTCCGTTGAGATGGAGACCACATGTCCCAAGATTCCGCTCTCAAACTTGGCGTTATCAAGCTACGCCTTTGTTTTGAATAAGCTTCTAGCGACCTCTAGCGGACAGAATTATTACATACTGCACCTTTAAAACAACTCAATTGCTGCGTTTGTCCCTTTTCAAACCAACTTGGGTTGTTTTTAGCCCAGCATTTTTTAGAGTATATATTGTTCTAAATGTGTAGATTGCTGTTTTCCACGACAAAGTTAACATTGGCCTAAACATGATAATGAGGAGCCATCAGTCTTACTTGTAATTATATCTTTATTGCAACATATATTAAAACAATTGCAAGAACTACGATACTTTTCAGTATAAGAAAAATGTAAGTAAATTTAGTTTGTCCTTCCATGGCACTTTGATTTAGAAAATTCTGTCAAACTGATAAGGTTTTAGGTGTAATTGTGAACTAGGATATTACTTTATTGCAGTTATGCTATCAACCAACTTCGCATGTATGGATGATAGCATACAAAAGACCATTTTGCAAAAAACAAACAAATAAATCTCACTAGGGATCATGCACCGGGACCCCGCTAAAATGGTTCACACTTCAACCACCCCAATGTTCAAACCCAAACTGCACCATTGGGGTGAAATATCCCTTTAATGTTAACTAATGTTATCAAATAAACCTTATTGTAAAGTGTTACCAAAAAAACTAAAGGGACACAGAAGTGTACCTTGGCGGAAAGTGTCATGAACTGATATATCCTGAAGTCTTCGTAAGACTGAGGAAGCACAATTTCTGACACAATGGTTTTGAAACACACTTCAGAAGCTGGATGTTCTTAGTCACTTGTCTCCTGAATATTCCATTCTTGTGTTGTTAGGGATGTTCCATCTCGTCAGGACACTGCCGGCAGCTGCGGGACTGTCTGTTTCCATCCATCAGACTCAATATTGTACACACAGCCTCTTTCAAGATGCACCGCATCCCATCAGTAAAACCAAGAGAAGATAAACAATACTGGGTCGGTTACGAGTGAGTGAAGTTTAATTTACGACAGCACCACTGCAGCAATTGTTGAGGGGCCTATAAATATTATATGCAACTTAATGTGCGTGAAGAATTGTAGCATATAAATGCACTAATTTTTACTGCACATTAAGAATCAACACAAAAACAAGAATGAAGCAACAGAAAGAGTTTACCTTAAAAATATTCTTTTTATTGCATTTAGTATAACATGGACCATAATTTAATATGATTTTTGTATTGCTACAATACAAGTAAGAACTTTAAAGAATAAAGTATATTGTATTTTTCTTCCCAGGATGAATCTTGATACACTTTGTCCTTTACATCATTTAACAATCAAAATAAATAAATAAATAGCCCAATAAATAAGATAAATAGTTACAGTGAAATTTTTGAATAAATAAACGGAATTCCCATCTCCATAACAGGACGTCCGTTTAGTTTCCCTTCGGATGGCAGTGTGAATTCCAGTTTTGGATGAAATCCTTGTTCTTCTTAATCAAGACATTTGAGAAATCTGTATGTGTTATCGTACGTTTTGTGAAGGTACAGCTGCCAATTGACTTCTGCGAAAAAAGGAAAAGAAAATAATAAATGCATTGCGTTATTTTACGTGATAAAGCTACTCTATACTGCGTTGTCTTTGAGGCCCAGAATTAATTCTGTAATTGAACAGAGATGTTAAAATGACATGAGAATGTTTAACAAAAAAACATGGGCCTTTTAACTGACCTAATCTTTCATGCATTTTGTAGTGTTAAACATTAATAACCCAATGGATGCTGCAAGTAATTTAAGGCAGATGTCTTACCTTGTCCTTATGCTCATTGCTTATGCTGCAATTGTTTAGGCCGTCTAAAATGTTCTGAATAAGTTCAATGTGATCTTCAGTTTCATTCTGGTGTAATACGTTTTGAACTGAGTTTAGAGCAGCTTTCAGGTGTTTAACAAATGCTTCCTCACACTCACACTGTGGGAAGAAAAAATCCCCATAAAAACAAATTTATGCATATTATTATTACATGTAAAGCATTTGTTTCAATGTTCTGCAATAGAGAGGGAATGACAAAATACTTACAACGTTCTTGATATCGTGAGGTATTTGGATGTGTACTGCATGATTAAATGCCTAAAAATTGACATAAAGTAAGTTAGTTGATATGCCTACTATACAAATCTGCTTATATAGAACATAAGCAATAAAGACAAATACTTCTGTCTTCACGCTTGGTGTTTAACTGTTTTTAGCTGTACTAAACCAAGTGTGACAAATATGGTACAACCACCTAAAGTCTCTCTCCCTTGTGGTTACGCAAAAATAATTGACTTACCTTAAGATTATTATGACTGAGCTCTTTAAGGGAGAACAGAATTTCACCGAAGATCATTTTTTTAACGCATGGGGTGGTAGGCATGCTCAAACTAGGGTTAGTTTGAAAAAGCAGTGTGACGAGAAGAATTAGCAGTTTCATGTTCTTGTTCACAAGGATGCTTTCTAGAGATAATGATCTCATTCTGCACTCTAACCCTTATATACGTTTTAAAACAGGAAACTAATGCCACATGTGCTCACACCTAAATTATATCCGTGATGTATGTCAAGTTTCTAAATTGGTTCAAGGGGAAAATACTGGGGTTTCATTTAAGAATGGTAAACTGCCCACAGAGGAAAACATGCTGAACTGGGTGGGAATATTCAATATTGTTTGTGAAAAGGTTCATTTCATCATGTTACAACAGTAAATGTTGTTATATTCATTTTTTTATTATTATTATAATGCATGTAACAGGTGCTCAAATGTGAACCAGCTTATTATATTCAGCTTAATTTCAACAGCGTCTGCTTTTGAAATTGAAGTACCATGAGAGTTTCATCAAGGCCTACATTAAAACATTTAGGTTAATGGTACTTTATTGAAAAAAAAAAAAGTGGCCTGAATATTCACAGTTTGTAATTCACAGAAAAATTTCAAGTGTGTTTGTAAAGCACCATGAGAGTTTCATCAAACTTCAAAACAGCAGATGTAGGTTAACGGTATTTCATTGAAAAAAGTGGCCAGAATATGTAAATCACACAAAAAATTCAGATGTGTTTTAGAAAAAATTGAGGGTGAATAAACAATGACAGCGTATGTGTGAACTAGTTTTGCATATGTATTTGTCTTTTGACATGTGGAATTTTATCTCATTAAACTGACAATTCATGTAGGTGTCAAGTGGTTTCTGTAGACGGTCTGTGTGGTGCTGACTTATTGACGCTGTTTACATTAGTACAAAAAAGGTCATAGCACAGATATTTATACATTAGTGGTCTGAAAAACTAACTAGGCTGGGTGTTTTCACATTGCATTTCAAATCCGGAAGAGGTGGGCTTGTGTAATTATAGTATCCTGTAGCCTTGCTGTGGGAAATCCATTAATGATGTAATAATAATTAATATAAGCTCCACCCTCACAAGCTGTCATTAGAAACTTACACTAGAATTTCAAATTAATGACTCATCACAATAATGACATCACTGATATTTGAAATATTTTTCCCCTTCATCACTCTTTTTTTTTTTTTTTTTTCTTTGAACACTCATGAACAAACATTCATAGACAGTGTTTGGTTACTCTAAAAAGGTAATTAAAGGTAGGGTAGGCTTTTTTTCATAAACACTTTTTTATACCAGTTGAAACTCTCTTCACATCCTGATAGCAATCAATAATAGAAGTGGTCTAAATATTGAAAAAAATGTAGGCCTATCATTGCATTCGGTCCGAACAGAACAGAACCAATAAAAATTAAAAGCTAGAAGTTTGAAGGTTTTACTTTTGAAGTAGTTTGAAGTTTAAAGCTAAAATTAAAGTCTATCAGAAAAACAGATTTAACATGTTTTAACATGTTGCTAACATGTTTTAGCACATTACTAACATGAATTACCATGTTGCTAACATGTTTTAACATGCTGGTAACATGAATTAGCATGCTCCTAGCATGTTTTAACATGTTGTTAGCATTAATTAACGTGTTGCTAGCATGATTTAACATGTTGCTAACATGATTTGACATGTTGCTAGCATGTTTTAACATGTTAGCATGGATTAGCATGTTGCTAGCATGTTGTTAACATATTCTTAACATGAATTAATATTTTGTCATGTTTTAACTTGTTAACATGAATTAACATGTTAGCATGAATTAGCATGTTGTTAGCATGATTTAACATGTTGCTAGCATGTTGTTAGCATAATTTAACATGTTACGATGAATTAACGTTATCATGATTTAGCATGTTTTAACATGTTAGCATGAATTAACATGTTGCTAGCATGATTTAACATGTTGCTAACATGATTTGACATGTTGTTAACATGTTAACATGAATTAACATGTTGCTAGCATGTTAACATATTCTTAACATGAATTAACATGTCATATTTTAACATGTTAACATGAATTAACGTTAGCATGACTTAGCATGTTGTTAGCATGATTTAACATGTTAGCATGAATTAACACGTTGCTAGCATGATTTAGCATGTTGCTAGCATGTTAGCATGATTTAACATGTTAGAATGAATTAACATGTTAACATGTTTTAGCATGAATTAACATGTTGCTAGCATGATTTAGCATTTTGCTAACATGTTAACATGAATTAACATTTGTTAGCATGAATTAGAATGTTTGCCAGCATGTTGTTAGCATGATTTAACATGTTGCTAACATGTAAACATGAATTAACATTAGTTAGCATGAATTAGAATGTTTGCTAGCATGTTGTTAACATGATTTAATATGTTAACATTATTTAACATTTTGCTAGCATGATTTAACATGTTGTTAGCATGATTTAACATGATTTGGCATGTTGCTAGCAAAGATGATTGACAATTAGCATACAGTTTGGATTGGAGGTATGGTTCTGTTCTGGGTAAGAACTCATGGATAAGAGCAGAAAGCACAGTGAAAACCCCCCAAACAAAACCATATGCTGACATTCACCCTAATCACAAACTGACAGCGAATAATCTGAATTATTTAAAAAAAAAAAAAAAAACTACTATGTACTTACATTTAAATTAATAATTTGATACAATGCACTTATTGTGTACATACATGTTTTTACATTGTACTTATATTTTTAAAACACCTGCATGTAATTACATCTGTAATTAATTTGTGTAATTACATTTATAATTACACTGTTGACCCATCCCTTACACCTTACCCCTACCCTTAAACCTACCCATACCACCAAAGCTTTCCCTAACCTTACCCGTATCCCACCTCAATAGCAGCAAAAGTGTTTTGCAATTCAATATGAACCCAATAAGTACATTGTACTTATTTTTTGATGTAAGTACATAGTAGTTAAGGCCACTTAATATAAAGTGGGACCAAAAACTCTGATACTGCAAAAGTTAGACAGACAAGAATAGGATATTTTGGGAAGGAGCAGCATGTCCCTCTGCAATATCAGAGACTGGCCTTTACAGAAGGAGAATAGCAGCGAAGGGGTGCTCTTCCGTTACAAGCATCTGAGAAGAGCAGCACCTTTAAACGCAATTACCGAAATGAGCTTAAGTCAACAGGCATGTTACCAAAACCCAAAAAGCTTAAGCAACAAGCATGTTGCCCTTACCCAGACCGTTCAGCTTCGCAACCAGTGCACGAGAAGAAAAAGCAAGAGATTAAACAAGCAAACATCGAAGTCAAGAGGGTACACACCGAAGGGTTCCTCTTCTGAGCATTCCAATGCAATATTTCCGTAAACAACATGCCATCTCTAGTGAAAGAAAGAGAAGATTAAGTGATCAACATCAATCAAGCGCTGCTTGCTTATGGTTTGCATATCCGCAATCCAAGTTCCAGTTTCTTAAGAGTTCTGAATTCAGACTACCCCCACCTGCTGGTGTGGACAGTCATTTCCTCTCTTGCAGGTGCAGATATGCATAGTTTTTGGCTGTAGTCTTGCACTGAGTTCAAGCACAACTTGACCCAGATTCAGGCAATGTAAACGTAAACCACAGTTGCTTGTTTCCACTAGTTCTTGATCTAGGCTTAGTGTGTCTGAGCTGCCACAAACATGTTACCAATAACCATTAGAAGTTTTAGGCAACATCCATATTGCTGATAACCTAAAAAACCTTGAGGTCAACATGAAATCCAATTTGACCCTGTTTGTAGCGCAGATTGCTAGTCTTGTGGTAAACCCTTCATCCGTGAAATTTGTCTTTTAATAATCTTGCTCAAAATGTGAAGATGGCTTCCCTTCTGGAATGGCATTCCTTCTCTGATGCGTCAGTTGACTACTTGGCAAAACATGCTCCCCTGCAACAGACTGCTGTGAGTTAGAGTTGAGAGATGGAAATTTCACTTGGAAGTACATCATAATACTGACAACTTCCGGTTCGTTCATGCAGACTTAAGCAACAAACACGTCACCAATAACAACTGGATGGCCTAATGCAACCTAGATATTTTTAAAGGCACACATAGAGTCTGACTCTCTAACCATTAGGCCATGACTGTGAACGATGTTATATTTTTAGTTAACGTGTACTTGCATTATCCCAAATGTTTTCAACCATGTTAAATCAAGAGAAATCCACCTTTCATACCAGTGAAGTGGTCCATGTCATTGTGTCACTTGTCAATGACATATCTTTGGCCCTGTTTACACCTGGTATTAAGATGCATTTCGGTCGGTTGAAAGTGGACAAAAGAGATGGATTAAAATACTAGGTGTCAACGGGACTGATTCCAATGGCTGTGGAGGTAAAGATGACAACTCCCATGATTCCACACTCCTTCAAGGGATCATCAAGCTACAACATTGTTAGTGCTTGAATAAGAGACCTCTAGTTTCGAAACTTACCTGCAGTGCATTTAAGCATAAGCATGTTTCTGATACACTTGATAAGCTTTAAGCAACAAGCATGTTCCTGACTTAAACACAGCATGCTGGCAATAATAATCAGAAAAGTTTAAAGAAACAAGCATGTTTCCAATAACCAGATCAGCCTTAAGCACACAGTATAGTTCACTTTTTACGCATACGTGACGGTGAGCATATAGTGCGCGTGGCACGATTTTTCTCTTCAGAAGAGTACGTTCGTACTGTACGTGCACTGCCAGATTTTTGTAAGATTTTTTGCAGGTCGCACATGCGCATTTAATTTTTTTTTGCAGTAATTAGTTTATCTATGTTGATTGGCGTTGATTCACAAGGTAGTCAAAGAAAAACTGCATAAACAGAACAGACCGGAATGCATGAAATCTACAGTGACGATGGAGGTGAAGTGTGAAGAAGTTAGCAAGTACCCTCATTTGTACAACTCTAGCATGAAAGAATACAAAGATGTTTACATGGGTTGTAACTCGTGGCGAGAGATTGCCCAAAACTGCGCATGTGTTGAACGCTTGCAAAGGCGATCTGACTTGATAGGTTTAAGCACAGCATGTTGGCAGCAACAAGCATGTTGCTATTGACAATAAATAAGTAATGCATATTGTCAATAGGATTGCAAGCCTTGCAACAAGCATGCTACTGAACATCTAGGTAAGCCTTAAGCAACACTTGTGATATCCAGATAGCCTTAACCAACAAGCATGTTACCAATAACCTGAAAAAAAAGGAAAACTTAGCTTCATAAAGA